>CM061537.1:29214213-29387674 GCA_030545055.2 Neoaliturus tenellus
CCAGGTGAGTAGAAGGAAACAGCCGCTCCTGGCGCAGGTCAAGGTCAGCGGTTGTAATTGGCAGGTGTGTGTTGTTGATTTGGGGGTTTTTTGGGGGGTTTGGGGAGGGGTTGGTAAGTGTGTCAAGGTCATCTGGAGGGGGTTTTAAAAAAGGTGGGGAGTGTGGGGACGAGTGGGGCGGGCGGGAGGGGATGGGGGGGTGTGGGGCTGTGGGAATTAATAATTTATTTTAGGAAAGCCAAGTAGAAGTTTTATTTGAAGTGGTGTCGAAGCGATGTTTGGCGGTGACGGTCTGGTAAATGCCGATGGTGATGGCGATGAGCAGATAGAGGCATACCAACCACAGTACGCATTTGAAGAGCTTTAACAGCCGGATCATTTCTTCCTGATTCTGTGCTTCCAATTGTATTCTGTTAATTTCGAGTTTTAATTTATCGTCTTCCAATTGTGATGTGATTGAAAAGCCGTCCATCATGTTTGTGTACAGGTTAGAGAGGAGCGGTGTAGATGGTGTAAAAGTAGGCGATGGAATGAGGAGAGCAAATAAGGGGAGGATATATATATATTTAATGTAAAGTGGTGGGGAATTGAAAAAGAATATTTGTGTAGGACTAGCTTTCATCATCTGGTGTCGAATCGTGGGCGGATGAAGGACTGTTGTTTGGCATTTCTAATTCTTCAACATTATCGCTTTCCATCCTTTCACACTCTGGACAATTGTAGGTAATTTCAACAGTAATAGTAACCGTGTTGTTTGGTGTGTTTACAACATCGGTTAAAGTTTGAAAAATATCCTGTAAATCTTGTTGCGATGTTACTGCAAAAGTAGTAGTATTTTTTGCTAATCGAGGCTGGCTCATCGTTCGGCGGTAGGCAAACAAATGGTGAGCGACGGTAAGGCGGTCGCTTATATGGAAACGGGGAATAGTGGTGGGGGGAAGAAAAGAAGTGGGGGTAATCCAAAACGAGAAGCGAGAGAACTTCGGTTACCGCAGTTCGCCGCGAAACGCCGTTCGGGTAGGTTGTGGGAAGTGTATATAGAAATAAAATAATAATAGCATTAATATAGAATAGAAATACCAATTACTTTTGTAAACTAAATACTAAGTTTATTTATAATTTGAATTTGATTGTTTTGTTCCTCGCTGTTTAATTCAATAATTGTAATACCATAAGTTGGTTCTTCTTCTTCCCCTGCACTGTTGGAAGATGATGATGATGATGATGAAAATATTCTGGTAGGATCCACATATTTTACTTTGATGTTGATCCATTTCAAAGGATACCTATCCATAAGTGTGAGTAAGTTGTGAAATAGAGTTTCCATCTCATCTCTTTCGGTAATTAAATGTTCAAAAGAAATGAATCTGTCACCCATGTTGGTGTTAGTCCAAGCAATGTAGTGTAAATGAGAAGCATGTTAAAGGGTATGTAGAATATATATTGTAAATCTCAAGGTCAACCAAATGAAATTTTAAAAAAAAGCTGCAGTCAGTGACTACAGCTATACATCTGAAGCTTGAATAGGATCAGAAGACCAATCTGATCTATATTTGCACAAATGTTTGATGCATGTACAAAAGTCGTCTTTATAATATGCATCACACTTTCGGCAATTAAAAAGTCTTTCTGGGTGAAATTTGAAACATCTCTGGGGACAGCAAGTGTGGAAGTATCTTGATTTATAAATTTTGAAGGTTTGCAATTCTGGTGGTGGTAGTTGTTTTGTTTTGCATTTGCAGTAACAGGATCCGAAGAATTCACATTTTCTACAAGCTAATCCGTCTACCATCCATCTTCCTATATCGGTACATTTTTGTTCACAACAGTAGCGTGGTTTGTAGTCTTCTTTTTTCTTTTCCATGTTGACGGTTCTAAGTGGAGTTGGGAAATGAAGGTGTATAGTATAGAATAGAGAGTTTTATTAAAAGAAAAAAGTGGTGGGGGTAATTTCAAGGTCAACCAAATGGAGTTTTAAAAAAGAATGGGGTACAAATATTAAAAAGTTGCACACTTAAGATATAGGTTCGTCTTTTTTTTCTTCTTTCTCTTTTTTAATATTTACTTCATGTTCTTGTTTTTTTGCTCTAGCCATTGCGACGAGATCTTCAGTGGATAGTGGATGTACTTCTGGAAATTTTAGAATTAACTTTGGTTGGAAGCCTTCTTTAGTTAATACATCAAGATCGGAGCTCATCTCTTCTACCGTTTGATAGTCCTTTCCAAATATTTTACCATTAAATTCAATCATCATTCGGTACAGCATAGTAGTTGTAGTTGTTATCGCTGCGGTTGTCAAAAAGCAAATGATGATTTAGTCTGGGTTGAATAGCCTTTTTATAGCGAAGCCTCAAGTTGATGGAGTATTGTTATTGTAATTCAACATTAGTAGTATTTGTGGAATTTAACATTATTTTGAGTAGAAGGGCTAGATGTTGTTGCCGTTTGTGTAGAAAAGTACACTTCATCATCGCAGTAGTTTTGTTTTGAAAACATCTTCTTATTTGTAACGTAAACATCGGCATTTAAGTGATAACCGCCTGCAAGAAGTACTCGCAATTCATTAGTGAAATTGTCGAGTTGTTCAAAAGTTGTGATGGTGGAGGTATCGTATGATGCGCATTTGATTTTGAGAGACATGTTGTTGTTTAAATAATTGGACAACCAAGGGAGATGTGTACAGCACGGAAGTCAATTGTAGACTGAGGAAATCCCCTTGAAAATTACTCCATTTATATAGTTTTTGTAACTAGGTCAAGGTCATCTAAAATTATTTTTTTAAAAAGCAATATATCACCATGTGCAAAGACACATAGTGATATATTGCTTTTTATTTTTTTTTTATTTTTTCATCTTTATTTATTTTCAAAATAATTCACAAAGGTGTACAAAAGTATTACAAAAAATAAATTAGTTGTTGGCAGTAGGCATGACGTGAAGTGTAAGTTCCGTTGAATTGCTTCCGCTTGGACCGTGGGATGCCAAGTACAGAGAGCCGGGGTGGATAAGGCGTAGATCTTCGTTTTGCAGGAGGTGCACGAAGCGCTTAGGAAGAAATGTTTGAAATTTTGGTTCATCACCGGGCGTGTAGGGCGCTTCACTCAGTGTAACGTTGATGGCGTCCCCAACACTAGTTTCCATCTTCTTAATGGTGTGGATAACATAATGTTTTTCTTCTTTTAATTCTGAACATCTTTTAGTCGGTAAGACGGTAGATTTTGAATGTTTGTTAAATTGATCGACAAGAGATTGTAAAAATGTTTGTGACGTCATCTTTACTTTTTCTTCTTCTTATTTATTGTTAATATTATTCTTAGTCTTGCGAATCTGTGTGGGAGGTGTTGACTGTTCGGAGGCTAGAGTAATACTCATGCTGGGTCATGGTTGCGTTGTCGCTTTTATATCCTTCCCACCCCCCACCATTCTGTTGTAGATATGCATTCAAACGATAAGCGTTCTTTAAAGCGCATTGGGACTGCCGATGTTTAAAGTTTTTGGTAGAGATACAAATGTTGGCAAAGTGACACTGAAAATCTCTATCCACTTGCACATTTATCACTTCATGGTTTGTAAATGCTTGTATCCAAGCGGTTTTCTCCAATCCCTTTGTGTAGATAATTTTAAATTCCTTACAGTAATGATTCATAATGTGCGGCACCATACTGTAGTGGATAAAACCTTCATCCCATCTCAGGTTGTGAAAATGTTTCATCAACCATTTGTTTGTCACTCTTGCTTTAGTAGTTAATCTGTTGAACGGTATAGGAGGTTGGAATAAATAGTGATAAACGACAGATGTGTTCATGTCTAGAATAACTAACTCTTTAATGATAAAATGTCCGTCGTTACCGCGAAACGCTTGAAATTCAATTATACCTCGTTTTACCTCCATTATTTGGTATTGGTTTGAAAATGAAACTTGTTTATTCATGACAAAGGTCGGTATGGGACTGTTTGTAAAATTATGGAGGGCGTCTTTTTATACTGCGGGTTGGTTGCTGCAAGATGCTTCTTCATTCATTTCTTGTGCTTCTTCATCTATACCGAAGTTAGTCTGATAGTTGTGCAACTGTCTCCACATATCAACTTCGTGAGGTATTCTATTGAAAATGGAAGTATCTACGGGACCGTATAGGATTGGTACATATGGTTGTCTATCCAATGTATCGGTTAAATATTCTTTTATGATTGCGCTTGAAAATATTAGTTGTTTTAGATATCTTGTGATAGGACCTGTAGCACAGCTGAGGGTGTAGAATTCATCTTTTGTAAGGTGTATTTTTATGTCATGTTTAGTTAAATCTCTAAAACGAACAATTTGTCCTCCCCGATGTTTTACTATATCGATTTCAATATTTGATTCTAGCAAACTTAATTTCGTTCTTCTTCCATATGTATTGTTACTTAAATAACATTCTAAAAGATGTATATGCTTCATAAACGATTCCCAGGAAATTTCAGAGAAAAACACCATTTTAGATCCATGATTCAAAATAATAGTTGGTGAATACTCCAATGATTTTATTACTCCGGCAGATACGCTTTTTGTCATACATGATGAGATGGGATAGTAGATTCTAAGAAATACCTCTGTTAAAATATTGGTGGAAATAATGTCATCGACTTTTCTTTTTTTAATTCCTTTTTCAACTTCCTCTTCTCTTTTCTTATGTTTAAACTTGAGGAACTCATCCATTTCTTGTTCAATTTGTTTTTCTATATCGGAACTGTTGTCGGCTATAAGCGGTGTAGTTTCTTCTTCGTTAGTATTTGCATTAAGTGAACTCATTTTGCTAACGATGTTTCCCATAGGATGGTCAAACAAATAATGAAATTTCTACTTCGTTTTCTTCCTTTTATAACAATCGCCCCCACCTAAAAACCGTTTTTTATAACACATTTTTAACTATTCCAGTTAGTGGAGTGTACGTTACTATTTTGTCATGTAAAATGAGACAATATGCCGAAGTACCTTCTGGTATTTTATCTTCAAATTCCATTTCAATTTTTATATCCACACTTGACGATTTTACTGATTCATTTTGCTTTGAGCAATCGATAACGATTATTGGGGCTTTTGAATAATACTGTTCAGGTGATAACAGTGGTGTATTAGTTTTTCCATAATATGACGATTGAAATCTTGCATACATATCATATAAGATGGAATAACGCTTTTTGCTAAACATGACATTTAAATTGTCATAAGGAAAGAATTGAGAGTTTAGAAACACTTTGCAATTCTTTATATTGCAATGGTCAAATTGACCTGCGTGTGCGGTTATAACATCTTTTCGATTGGTTTGAAAACCTAGTATTATGTACCTTGCTCGTTCCAAATAAGTAGATGTTTTAACAGTCCATGTTTGTCGTTCTGTTTGAGGTAATATGGGGTATTCATGGAATTCCCAACTTCTAAAAGGCATTACAATATCACGGTCAGATTTTAACTTTCTTAACAATACGATTCTATGTTCATCGGCTAATCTTACATGAGGTACTCTCCACACGATTTTATTTAATTGTAGCTGCCATTCTAGTTTACTTTCTTCAGTGCCACTTGCTGCTAATATCAAGTCCTTGTTAGTTGAAGATCTGAGTAATACCAATTCTTGTTTGACATTTATTATTATTCTCTTGTAATCTTCAGCGAATCCCAAAAGCAATCGTAAAGGTATGTGAAAATCAAAATGACCATTGGAATTTGGTGTTATGCTGTCTTTATCGGGGGTAACCCATCCGGCGGTGACTATTGAATTCTTTTCATGGGGTGTTAATGATGTTAATCCTTTTAGTGTTGTTGTTATACCAACCTTTTTTGTTGAATCAACTGTCACTCCTGATATTTCATATCTTATTTCGTCAAAAAGATATGCCATTGGGTTATTTATAAAAGGAACAGATGAACCGGTTTTTCCATCCAATTTTAATACTTGTCCCTCAATATATAAATAACTCTCACAGGGTAATGTGTAAATATCTTGTTGTTGAATGGGAATCCTTATTTCATCATTATTGTTTAATTTTGATGAAGTGTAAGGGTTGTGTGTGTGATATTCCTTCTCCCATAGGGTTTCGTCGAACGTCGGTCCTTGAGATATATCCAGAATGTCCATCGTAATTTAGTTTTAACCCAATTTTTTGTAGGAAATGTATGTTGTCCGGTGTTAACTCGTCCAATGTTGAAGAGCTACTGAGCTCCCGGCTTTTCCGTTGTGGTTTAAATGTTAATCCCATGTTATACTTAAGTTACCGCTTTTATGTGTAACCGTATTGTAATTGTTTCTTTTCTAAAGTCAACACTATTACCGTCCTGATCTGATATGTTCAGTACGATGTCTGAAATAAAACTGGTGTTTAATGGTAGGTATATAAGGTTTTGTGGCTTCTCAACTATTTTAAAACCAGGAGCAACTGTTGGATAAAATGTATGTAAAATATGTTGGTTTACCCCATCTCTATACGATCCGTGTATAATATTGCATGTTATATCAATACTATTAACCTTTAATATTGTTACTGTGGTATCACCGGTATGAGTAGTTCCGGGATCTAAGATTTTTCTTTTCTTATCTGAAAATCCGAGTAAACTACCGATTGAATTTTCTAAACTTAAATCTATATAATATTTTGAGGTAATTTCCGCTTTTAAAGTATTGTTGTTTCCTTTTATACAGATATTTTCTTCTCCTAGCTGCTTCTGTAATAGCTGGTTTATATCATCTATTTCATATGCTCCCGTAGACAAGGTTATTATTTTTAATTCTGAATAATTTCCTTTTTCATCTTTACTTTCATAATAATGTAGTAAATTGTTTTTACCCTCTGTAATGTTGGGAATCGAATTGTACGTAGTGAAATCTAATAATGCCGCTTCCCATAATCTATCTTTAGATAGACGCAATGCTGGGAAAAGAGTACTTTTTAATGTAGATGAATTTCCGCTCAGTGACACTGTGTACGATGACATCTTAAAGCTGACTGACACTTTTTGCTAAAAACTCCAAACATAAATGTCCGCATATTTCTGTATTGTTAGGTTGTTCTCTTTTATAATTGTAAAATATATTCTTAGAGTTTCTAAAATAGTGTTGAAGTTCTTTAGGTGGTGGTAGATTGCCAAAACTGTCAAAATAATAAACGCTTTGTCCGAGTTTTTTATAGCATACCCAATGAGTTCCTGGACCATAGGAGGAATCTAAATTTACTATTCCAGTTTCATTTTTCCATATGTTTTTTGGTAATGCGTCTTTCATAAAAACTCCCCTAAAAAATGGTATCTTCAAACATTTTACATAATTTGATAATTGATGATTTGTTAAGGCTTTATTTGGAATTATCAATTGATTTTTCTTATTTAGTACACACGGTACGGTCTTAGGTATAGACCTGCTCCGTTTTTTACCATTGACCAAACGGAAGTCTTCTTTGTCTTTGTTTTACGAGTTCTACGACGTCTCTTTTTAATGTTTCCACCTCTTTTAGGAGCTCTTTTCTTTGCAGGTCTTCCTCTTCGACGTTTTCCGCCACCAAATTTTGTTTTCGCCTTCATAGCTGTAGTTACTGCCCAAGCGGCTGCTTTTTCTGTAATACTTGCGTCACTTGATTTAACTCTTTGCCAAGCTTTTTCCGCTAGCACTCTATCTGCTATTGATCTATTTGTTGAATCAGCAAACTTGGAATACGCTATATCGTGTTCTTTGCAAGCTTGATCCAATTTATTAATTCCTGGATCCCCTCTTGCTAAACGTTTTGCCAATTTAGTTCCGGGTCCGCAATATTGATAACCTCCTGGCAGATGAAATTCGTATGGTAGAGCGTCTATTGCCCGATTTACAACAGCACCAACAGGAATTCGTTTGAGAAGGGATAACGCAGCTGATGTTATACCAAGTCCTTTCTTGCCGCTGACTTGACGACGACTGAGCGGTGCGATCTTCATTATGTTGTTTTATATATAACCGGTGTGTTTACTCAACGAGATGCTTTATATAAATGAATAACTTATGCACAATTTTTATATTTAAATAATTAATTATTCAAATTAATTATATACTGATTTATGATTCTATTTTTAATCCAAGCTTCTCGTTCATCGGGTTGAATTATCACATGACTTGTTGTACTAGCTATATGATTGTGGGTATCAATAAGTAAATTGCCCACTATTCTTATTAAACAATCTAAAGTTACAGCATCTTTCGGATGTTGAGGATCGTGTAACTGCATAATACGTTTATCATTACACGTGTAAGCGGTTGAATCATTTTTTGATGTTGTTATAACTTGTCCAATAGTAGCAGCATCATTAAAATCTTCACCTGGTGAAATATTAATTATTTTCTTCATTTTAGCATCAAATTTGGTTCCATTGCGTTTATCCCAAGTTATTGTTTGTTTCACTGTAACACAATCATTTTCTTCATAACCAGGCATTATATTTTTTATTCTTCTATTATGACCTTCATATGTGCCTAATAAAGGACCGCCCGCAATTAATGTTTGTGCCATTAAAGGTACATCCGAACTTTTTTGACCAAATCTTCCATTTGTTATTCTTTTACCTCCCGCATCCCATTTATCATTACTTCCTTGCATTAAATCAAATTTTTCATTTCCATGTATAAATGTATTTCCTCGCCTTAGCACAGCATCTTCATGTTTTACAAAATTTGATGTTTCCTTTTTTAATTCTTTAGATAATTGTTCCATAGTAACAGCGTCTTTTGGTTGAGAACCAAATTTTACATTTGACAATGCTTTTCCATGACAATCTATTTCATCAGCATCTTGTAAAATACAGTTGTCCTTGATGTATTTCAGGTTTACAGCATCACCGTCTTCCTTTGGGTATCCAATGTCATTTATAATAAACTTATAAAAAGAAAATCCTCGTTGAGTCTTTTCCGGTATTATAGAATGTAAATATTCTTTATTAACTGAATCTTTATCATTTTTTGGATTTGCCACATTGGTTATCCTATGATTTCCAGCATCATATGTTTGTCCATCTTTTAAATTGTTACCCCACTGCAATTTTAAAGTGTTTGAAAGTTCAGATGATAAATACTCTTTAGTAATTGCATCAGAACTGTCAGTTGGTTTACCAACATTAATTATTCTATGTGATTTAACATCGTAAGTATCCTTAAGTAATTTTAATGATGTTGAAGTAGCTTCTTTTACCGTCTTTAAATTTGCTCCATCAGTATCTTCTTCTGGATCTTTAACTAGTTTTAAACGTTTATTACTTATGTTATAGTCACCTTCAGGTGTTTGCGGCAGTCCACTTCTTTTTCTGTCTTCTCCAACTTGCACTCCTAACGCGGAGTACCGTCCAAACTTGTCGACGCTCATGTTAAAAATGATACATTATATGCTTGCCATTCTTTTATATCTGCGGACAATTATACGACGACACCTCGACTTCTGAGTTCATCAACTAGAGCTACCCATTCATTATTTAAACCTGTATGACCAGCTTCCATAGCTTCATGTAATAGTCTCATTCTGTCAACTAATTTATTAATGTCTTTGTAATAAATTACATTGGTATTGTACAGATTTTTCATTAGTCCTTTGCCAGATGTTGAAGTATCTCCTTTAATCTTTTTACTATGTTGTTCAAGAAGTGATAAATCCATAAGTGATAAAGATTTTCTTTTTAGCGGTTGTTTTACTGCTGGTGCGGTACGTAATGTTGGTAGTTTTCGTGGGGGAAACAACTTTTTTATAACAATGTTATATTTTGTTGCGCGTGAACGATTAATTATTGCATCCTTTGAGTAATTCCTTTTATGTGCATTAGTATTTTGTAAAATTTCCTTAAAAGTATTTAAATCTTTGGTCGAATATCTCAATGGTATGTTTTTAAAAATTAATTCATATAATCCTTTTGTTCCCTTATATTTATGCTCACCAATAATGATATAATCGTCTTCAGTTATTTTAAGTTTTGAATCACCTATTTTCAATTCATTCCCATCAATTCTTGCTCCGTATACGTGTGATTTACTTAAATTAGGGTTTGATTTTATATCATGTAGCATTTTCAATATATATTTTCTTCCCAGAGGTCCGTGTTGTAATATATCGCTACTCAATTGTGTTAAATTTGGAATAGATTGTTCTGCTTCAGGTATTGGCTGTTCTTCTTCCTTTTCAACAATAGGTTCTTCTTCTTTTGTTTCTTCTTGGTCACTAGCGCTTGTATATGAATCATCATTGTCTTCCTTTTTTAATGCTTGTACTTCTTGTTTAGAAACTGGTAGTAAAACATCTCCTTCGTAACGAGGTTTACTAATGGTTTCTGATATTTGTTTTAAAGGTTCTGTAATAGGTTTAAATGTAGTCTCTAAAAATTCTTCTCTTTCGCTTATACCCATCCTTAATGCACGGTTTTTAATCCTAATAGAATCACTGAGTGATTTTATTTCTTTCAATAGTTTTTCTTGATTTACCATGTTTACACTATGAAGTCTCATTCATTACTAGACACACCGCTATTCATTTAATAGATTAATACAAATTTATCTAACCCTATTCGATACCTTCCATCTTTTATAGCTTCATCTTTCATAATAACAAGAAATCCATACTTTTCAGCCCATGCTTTGCCGCACATCTCTTTAAATTTATCAAATGTCATGTCGGCATTCACATGATCGTTATATATATGTTTCAAATTTGTTTCATCCTGCTTGAATATTATCAACAAATTTGCATTATCTCTTATAAGTTGTTTTGGAATTTTACTATAGGTTTGACCAATGTAAATACTGTCAATATTATGATGTCTCCCCATTGCGAAATAACTTCTTATTGTATCATGATTCTCACATGACACATCGTCAAATATAAATATAGAAAATGGTTTAGCTTCACTTGGTTGCATAATAGTTTCACTAGCATTAAACTTGTAGAAATTTACTTCTGGCACACTTGCTAATACCTTATCTAACAACTGGTATTTAGGTTGTTGCAAAGATTTTGAGAAAATGTATATGTTATTAAAACGTAGCCCTTTTGGATTAGTTATAAGGTTAAAAACAACATTTGTTTTTCCACAATTAGAAGGGCCAGTTATTAAACATCTTATAGAGTTTGGTAGTAATTCACCATGTTTACCATGGTTTAAATTGTTATTATCCACTGTCAATTCATCTATATTATTAATATTAAATCGTTCTTTTTGCTGTACAATATCCATCTTGTTTAAAGGTTAAACACATAATGAGTTATTAAAGTATTACACCAAGTCTTTTGTAGGAATCCAAGAATCTTCACTCCTATCAAATCCCAACCAACGGACTTTAACTTTATCCTTTTTTCTTTGTAAAATTTTTTCAACAAGATATACATCACCTACTGTCGATTTTAATAATTCATGACCATAGAATCCGCCTTGAAGTAGTTCACCTTTGTTATCCTTTAAAATGTAGGTTTCTGGTATTGTCGGCTGCACTTTGTAGATTGTAAATATTTCGTTAGTCCAATTTGGTAAATATCTTTTACTAAAAACTCCTTTATATTTACTTATACGTACTTTGTCGTTAATTTTAAACTTTTTAGGTCTTAATTTTTCAATTTTAGGAGAAGTATTTTTCTTAATACGCTCCAAAACAAGCTTAGCATTATTGATATTTACTTCAATAGGTTTCATACCGATAGTGCGATGAAACTTGTTATTGTATTCTTTTATAAGTTTCGGTAATATATCGTACCACACGTACGATCCTCGTTTAGAAAATGTTTTATACATTGCTCCTTTTAATGTTCTATTGAATCGTTCAATTATGGAAGCTTTTACTTCCGAATTTGTAGAATAATGATTTATGTTATATTTTTTCATTAATGCTGTAAATTCTTTGTTAAAATATTCTTTTCCATCATCAGTTTGTAAATGTTTTATGACAAATTTATTTTTCTTTATAGCTGCTTCCATAGCTTTTGTTACACTTTTCCCAGTCTTATCCTTGAGTGGTATAGCGTCAGCAAGCTTACTAAAACAATCTATAATTGCCAATATATATTTAAATCCCTTATTTAATTTACTATGCGGTATCATCTCAATGAGATCGGCTTGGTAAAGATCGTTCCTTCCTTTAATAATTGTATTTCTTCTTGGAAACTTTCTTCTTGCCGGCTTATGAAGTTCGTTTACAATTTTATCCTTTAATCCTTCCATCTTCAGATGTTGTTTGTACACCGCTTGAGAAAATACTAATCCTCAAAATGGCTTATCACCTTTTATATTATTAACAAATATGGGTCAAGGCCATATTATATTTGTGTAAAAAAGAGGGAACATGGCATTGAACTTGCCATGCTCCCTTTTTTTTACGGAAAGGAAAAGGAAACAGGTGAAAGGACGAAGAATAGGTTTTATTGGTCGATAGGAGTTAAAGAATAATGTCCAAAAGGTAGAGTGTGTATATTGTCTTCCCGGATATGTCTCTTGTCATCCTTGTAGCTGAGTCCCCACTTAGTTTGCTTGACACTGTAGACTTGATGATTAAAGCTTCTTATTGTATTAAAAGTTGCAGTTGTTTCCATGCTTTCAAATAAACATCTTTTAAAATGTTCAAACTGTACATTCTTCTTTAAATATGATGTTTTTATACCTTTTGCCTTCTTTACAACTTGATGTTCTTCTTTTTCACTAATGTACAATTGAAAAGAGTACAGTTTGGACATTAATGCCACAATTTCTTCCATAGGTGCACCATTTGTTTCATCTTTGAATTTTCCTAAAACCTTCTTGTTTATTCCATTGTCGTAATTGGGGTGATGTTGTGGGTAGTCAGAAAAATCAAAGTCATTTTTATAAACAAATGTGCGTAAATCTTTATACATATCATTGGTTATAATCCAATAGATGAATGCATCGGTATCCATGTATGCTATTCCAATATTATCTCTACCATAAAATTTCACCATTTTATTATAATGAAAATCATACATGTGAGTTTTTGATATGTCTAAAATGGACATTCCAACATATATGGGTCGATCCATCTTAATTGAAATTTTATTCATAGAAACGGCTACAAGGTTTTCATTAATAATTATAGAAGATGCAAAGTTTGGTTTTTGCACCAATTTCTGTAATTTTGTTGGATCAACAACCAATCTTAAGTCTTTGTGATTTCTTTTGTTTTCTAATGTTTTACCGAATATCGCATTGTTCATTAATTTAAAGAAATCTTTTTGAAAATTGGATGTTGCTGCAGTTCTTCTTCTTGTGTTGTTATCTATATAAGATTTTAACCAACAGGATTGTGAAAATTGCAGTACTTTATTAATTTTCGTAATTTTTAATCCCATCTCTAGCGCTTGCTGTACTGTCCAATAATGAGCTACATACCTAGTCTTATTGTTAAGTGTCATCATCAATTTTGGCCATCTACCAGTGGGAGATATTTCTGTTTTTGCTAATAGTGGTAGATCATAATGATGGTCGTGGAGATGTTCTGGGTATTCAAAATCAAAGTCAAAAATGTAGCCAATATCCCCATATTTAGGGATATCAGCGATGTTATTGATTGAATTTGGATCAACCCATTTAAAATTGTCATATGGAAGAGGGTTTGACATGGCCCATCCGTACAGATTATTTGCATCAAAATAACCTATAAATGTGCTAGGTTGTGATGCGTCGTAATTTGGAAGATATTTATTGTTTGCTTTTACATATCTAGTTACACTTTGGGTTAATCCTCCTCGAATACCGGATTCAATCATCAACACCATGTCTATGTCAGTTAATAGTTGAAGTTTGCATTTTGTTTCTTTTAACATAGCCTGCCATGCCAATCCGGGAGCTGTGTACGAATGAAGTGGGTCTAATCCATATGCTGTAAAACAGGTGTTTCTAAATTCTTCCATTATGTCGCAGAGTAAAGTCACATCTAATTTAACATAAAAATCTGAATATTCACCTAAGGTTCTTATTTCTAATTCATTCCATACTCTACAAGCGTGTTGATAATCCTCTTCACTGATGTCCTCTTCATGCCTCTTCATGTAATTTATTCTTAAAAGCTTCTTTAGGTGGAAGTGACGTTTCTTCAAATTTTTCCAAATTGTCAATGTAATCATAAGGAAAAACGCCTTTACGAAGAACTAAATCTAATTTATCATTGTTTACAATTTTCTTTGTTTCTATTAAATCTTCTTTTCTAAGATTTTCAGAAAGTTTTGATAAGCTGCACGGCATAAACCGGTACGAATCTACAAATTGCAACTTCATATTTCCAATTTTTTTACTAAAAGTTATAAACTTTTCAGTTGTTTCTGCAAGAACATCAATTGCACCATCATCTCTCCCCAATTCTGGTATTATAAAATGACCATCATAACCGCTAAGGTTATGCAATATTACAGGAATTTTTCTGGTAATCTTATAGTTTATGTTGCATGCATTACATGCTGCACCCCTATAATATCCTGTAAGATGATCGTGATCTTTAACTTTATAGTTATTTAAAGTAAATTCATTTTTACATAGAAAACAGTAAGTAGCATTTTCATGTTGAATTTCCTCTTCTTCCTCCATTGGTATCATTGGTACTATATTATTATACAAATTTTCAACATGGCCAGCTATTTCATATAGATGATTTAAAAATGTTCTGGCAACATCTTCACCACGATACACCACGGGTTTTGATGACAATCCATATGCATTCAAATGTTCTTCAACCAATGTGGATTTAACCAATAAACAAAAACTGTTAGGCTTGTGCATTTGATATTTTATACTCTTCCTTGCTTCAATGTTTTCATCTTCAATTGGAACAAGTGTTGATTCAAAATCGGCATATATTACTATAGGAATGCGATACTGATGGAAAACTTTTTCAAACTGTAAATATGATTTATTTAATGGTGGTAGAATAATCTTAGCTTCAAAATTTTCATTACACAGTTGTTTGTGCTCCAGTAACCAATTTTGTTCTCCATTTCTAGGTTCTTTAAAACAAAAACATCTTTTACAAATTATTTTTTTATGTTTACTTCTTGATAATTGTTTATTGACAAGTTTTTCAAATGATTTTATCCATACATAGTGTGATACTTCATCCTTTGTAATTAATAACAAATCCGTATGGTCTGCAAGTTCGTTTTTTACCACTTTCAAAGGATACACCTTGTTAGAGCTGTCCAAACCAAATACATTTACAGATATTCCAGGGTTTTGTTTTTCAAATTTAGAAATATCCTTCAAGGCTACCGGATAAGACACACCTTGAAAGTTATATCTGTATCTATAGTTCTCATATTCTTCGCTGGGTCTTTGTGCATCGCGTGATATGAATTTTGATGTCATTGCATACCGGAAACATTCCGTATCATGATTTTGAACATTCACACATGATTTTGTATCTTGAATCCTTTTTGGAAGAGCTATATAACTGCTCCCCATTACCCCATACCCATGCTTGTGAACTCTAATATCCATACTTACTACACTAACTAAACTCCAACCTGATCCTCGTCCTTCATGTTCTTGGATTTTATTGATGATCTCATCAAAACATTCTTCTACTATTGAATTAATATCTGAACTACTCATGATGGTTCTGTTTTTAGTTATAAATCCTCTTGGTGACAATTCTTCTTCAACGTTTATAAACATAGCATCCAATAACAAGCCGAATTTAATAAAATTTAATCGTTTTAATTCTTCTTTTAAAAGTTTAACTACAATGGTTTTTGCTTCGGCAAGAAATTTGTCTAATTCTAAATTTTCATTTTGGATTTTGTGATGTGTTACTACTCTTCCGGGCAATGCATGAATACTTAAATTAGGTAGTGCATTAGATGGTCCCGCTGTTTCTTCTTCTTCTGCAGATGCATTTTTATTTTTATTTTGTGTTAAATTTTCATTTATATTATGATATAACTCCTTATGAATGTCTAGCAATATTTCATCTTCATAAGTTTCTAAACATATATCACAACGATGCATTTTAGTGATGTTTATCCTATGAAATTCGGCATATAAATGAAATGCATCTTTTTCATACCTCCTTTTTATGCTGTATTACCCCACCACTTTTTACCCCCACCACTATTTTTAATCTTCTTCTTCTTCATCTTCTTCTTCTTCATATGGAAATAATTGTCTTGCACAAAAAATTAATCTTCCACGTATTGATTCCAAATCTGGATCGTGACTGGATGTTGGAGTTTCATTATGAATATTTTCAAATTCCAATGATGGTGTGTATTCATTCTCTGTTAACTCCATTTCTACATCTTCACTCCCTTCATTTATTAATTCTTCTTCCATACTGTTAACACTATCTGTTTCTGAACTGTCATTATCCACATCTTCCACATCAAACTCCTCTTGTAGAATTTTACACAATATTTCTGCAATAGGTTTACTTGGATAGTCGGTGGTATCCACAGGAGCCATGTCGATTAAATGAAAGAGCTTCTTTCTCGTAGCTGCTTTTATATAAATTATTTTATTAGGTCAAGGTCAACAACACTTAAAGCGAGAATGGGGAATAGAGCACTAAGTGGTATGTTAGTCCATTACCACAAAGTGATCTATTCCCCACTCTCTAATGCAAGTCCAATTAATAACCAATTTATATTCAATATTTTTAGTAATTTTGCAGTTTCCTTTGTTTAACTTTTCTTTATTGATTGTCTTTAATCACACAGTTCATAGGTTCTTCTTTTTCTTGGTGAAACAATTGTTTACGTTCATATTCCAATTGACGTATTCTTTCATTTTTTATAGTCAACTCTATAAGAAGTTGGTTGATGTAGTCAGCAGCCATGTCGATTGTTCTGGTTCTTACTTCTCCCAATTTCACTCCTGGTATTAGCCTCTGTAGTTTATAATATTTTAGTTTTATTCTTGTTTCTCTTGCCTTTGCCATTTCTTTCATCTTCATTTTTCGAGAGTCCGCATATTGTTTTTTATTCTTTTCACTTAATGAAAGATCCAAAATGATGTTTTCACTATTCATGTTGTCTTTTCTTATGTTATGTTAGTAAACGCCTGTTTAGGATAAGAATGACTCCAACCGAGCGTTGGACTTCTTTTATCTAGTTTCCCCCACTCAATTACCTTCCCCCACCATGTTTATTTAGGTCAAGGTCAAACATAATTAATGCGAGAACGGGGAATAGAGCACTAAGTGACATGTTATTCCATTGCCACAGAGTGATCTATTCCCCGCTCTCTATTCTACAACTAATTTTTTTTCCATTTATATTTTATTATTTTTTTTTGTATTTTTTTTACCCATCATTTGTTACACAGCAGGAGGTTGGTACTTCACAGGAGAGTCTCTATCAATATCATTAAATGCGTTCCATGCATAAGTAGCAGGAAGATCGTTTGGCTCCATCTGCAGAACAGGGAGTTCATTTGCTGGATTCCATACATTTAGATTTTGCAACTCTTTTAGTTTATTTTCCAATACTTCAATTTTACCCAACAGTTCTATTATGTACTTGTTTGCAGTCCTCAATGTATGTGCTCTTGTACAGCCTACGTCCAATGAAGGTACTAAAAGCTGCATTTGATACAATTCAGTTTTCTCTTTTATATGACGTTCCTTAGCTAAAATGCTCAATTCCGGATGTGTTATAGGTTTACCTTTTCTTGACAAATTCACAATCTTCTTTGACAAATTTAATGGTTTTCTTTCACTTGTTGAAGGAGTTGAATAGTCCCGAGATTCAGCCATTTTTTTCTATGATGTTCTTCTTTTAAATGGTAGTAAGCGAATAACTCCTGCTGCGTATAAACCTTGTTTTATACACAATTCCCCCACCATTTTTATTCTCCCTCTACCAAGTTCTTTAAACATAAAACCAAACTTCTAATTCCGCGTTAACATTGTTGTCTTTTAAAAATTTAACAAAGTCCGAGCTGGAAGTTGACATATCTCTATTTCTTAAATAGTCTCTTACTATGTCTTCATCCCCTTCCTCTAAAATGTAACAAAATACCTTCATTAGAGTTCCATTATCTTGTTTTGAATGAATAAAATTTGAAACTGTTGTCCACTCCTCTTCAACTATTTTAAAGCTTGTCACTTCTAGTTCAAAATTCATTTTTTTTTTTTTTTACTAAATTACAAGTTACTTTTTCAAACAATATTACAAGACTAAAGAAATTGGTGAACATCGAGCAACATATATAACCAATACCCCCCACTTCTATTTTCCCCCACCATTCAATAAATTTCCCCACCATAGTGTTACATTAAACAGTTTTTTTTTTTTTTTTTTAATATGATCTACATCTAATAAATCTAAATAACAGTTGTGCACAGATTGTACATTTTTCATTCATGATTTCAAACCTTATTAGTGGTGCCTTAACACGATGGTCTACATATCCTCCTTCAAGATCAAATTCATCCCAATCATCTATAGCTGCTCGTGCACAATCTTGACAAAGAGTCGTCCCATCTGCAAATTTATAAGCAACAATAATGCCAAACCCATAATTTTGTCTTCGGTATTCATGAATAGCTTCTCTAATGCTGTTTGGAATAACACATTCTCCTGATCTTATTATATGGTTAAATAAAAAACCATCACAAATAATTTTCCTCAAGCAAAGTTCAAATAGAGTATCCACCATGTTTTATAAAAGAGATTAATATTTCAACTGAAGTGTTTACACATGTTTCATCCGTCTTAAATACTTTATCCCCACCATATTTTATATATGTCAAGGTCAAATTATATTAATGCGAGAACGGGGAATAGAGCACTAAGTGACATGTTATTCCATTGCCACAAAGTGATCTATTCCCCGCTCTCTATTCTAAATCTAATTTTTTTAATATTTTTTTTTATTTTATTAATTTTTTTATTATTTTTGTTTTTTATAAGTTTATACAGATGTTTAAACTTCTTTCTTCAAATTCCCAATATTTCATTTCCTTCTTCTGCACCCTCTTCAACTACGACTTCATTATTTCCATTTTTCAAAAGCAATAGTTCATTTTTCAATTTCTTCATTTCATCTTCTAATTTTGTAATTTTACACTCTCTATCTTCCAATAATAATTTCAAATACTTAATATAACTACCAGCCGCATGTACAGTCTTTACTCTGTTTTCTCCAAGATGCATACCTGGGATTTGGATTTGTAGCCTATAATACTCCATATTAATATTAGACTGAATTTGTCTTGCTTGTTCGCTTTTCTTCCTTCTAGCTTCAGCTTCTTCATGAGATGCAGCCAAATCAGATAAAATTGGACGATACATTGTTGGTGAATGATTTTACAAGAGTGAGAGACTATCCGGTTAAACAACACATTTATTTACTTTCCCCCACCACTATCCCCAGTAGGCCAAAAATGTTGAATACATATTTCAATAGTTACACTGGCACCATTTTCAACTAAAAATTTATAAAGAAAATATGGATACTCACTGGGTTTAATATTCATATTGTCCATCATAAAGTTAAACGCCAATCTTTCCGAATATTCATTGTGATATTTTTCAGTGACACCAATTAACATTCCTTGTTTTTGAAATTTAAAACCAATGTCTGGAATTTTTTTACAATCCTCCATGTCTAAAAGTGGGAAATAATATGTAAAGGAATTTACCGGTGGAACCCAGGGTTCTTCCTTACAAAAAGCTTTAAACATTGCTTCTCGGTCCTCCATTATGAAATGATTTTTAAACTGTTTTCTTTCCTGCTTAAATAATCAACCCCCCACCATTTTATTCAGATTCTTCTTCTTCAGATTCGGTTAACTCTTCCGGTTGATGCATCATTGATATATTTCCAGTTTCATTAGTTGTTTCTTGGTTTAAATTTATAAATTCTTCTACTATTTCTTCTATTAACTCTCCAAATGTAACATTCATCTCTTGTTCTAGTTCTTCTTGTTCTTGTATCTGACGATGTGTAATAATTTCAGTAATGTATATAAAGGTAGTAGCTCTTGGAGACATAGTTTAATAAAGTGTATGACTTTACTAACAACACAGCATATAATGAATAAAAAACCTGATCAACTCTTGCTTTTATAGCAAATATGGGGAAGGGGAAAGAAAGGGGGGGGGGGGGGGGGGATCAGTAAGAAAAACACCAACATATCATTAGTCCGATTCAGAGTCTGAAGATTGTATAGGGGATATCAATGTATCAATTGACGAATCTAAAATGAATGTTTCAATTGCTTCTTTAACAATTTCTTCATCACTATCATTTATTAGCTCTTCAAATATTTCTTGTTCAAAGGACGAAATTTCTTCTTCCAATATAGAATCAGCCAGACTATTATTCAATTCTTCTTCCGAACCTTCATTTGTCTCTTCTATCCAAGTTATATTTTCATTTGTATTAAACTGATTTTTTACTTCAAAATAATTTAAAAAAGGTGTATCCTTAAAAACCATTATTAACCTTTTCTCTTCACACCAAAGTAATATCTTATAACAAAGTGATACTGAGTATGAAGTTGCTGTCTTATATATATATTCTATTTTCCCCCACTATATTTCATATAGTTAAACATTTGTAACATAGTATAATTACTCTTCTTTATCAAGCTTATAATACATTGCGGCTACTTCCAACTGAAACTCCATTTCTTCTACAAAATTACGTAATTGCACCATCCAAGGAAATAAATTATTTAAATTTTCAATTCTGACTGTACATGAACACAATAATTTGTAATCACCTCGACGATATACAAGCACTTTAACCCCTACACCCATATCTTTCAAAATTGTTTCTTCAATCTTTCTATGTAATCCATATAATAGTGGCCAAAGTTCTGTATGTTTAGCAAAGAATGAATCCAATCTTTTAGACATGTTCACTATATAGCAACTGGTTAAATTCTAAGCAAACATGTAAGCTGCGGGCTTTTATAATGCAAACTAACAAAAGATATGGGGGGGGGGGGGGGGGGGATCAAGTTCAAGGTCAACAAACTTTAACTTATATAGTAACCAATTACCATTAACTCTCACATAGCCTTTTTGGGTTTAAAAAACCCTGCTTATCTTAAACAGATATTAAACCAGTTATTATACTCCTCATTTCCCCTGAAATCCTCAAACAACTCTGCCCATTGCCAGATGTATTCGGCATTGTCTGCAGTCACATACAAAATTGGGCTACCGAGAAACAACACTGGTGATATGATTACTATTGTTCTGCCCAACTGCAGCCAGTCCAATGCTTCCCACATGTATGGGTCAAGGCTTTCTTCCAGGTCCAAAGTTACACAACGCAAATATTCAAATATTAATCGTTCATCTTCCTCAACTTCTTCCATTTCCTCTAGCTCAGATTCATCTTCCTCAACTTCTTCTATTTCCTCCAGCTCAGATTCATCTTCCTCCACTTCTGCCATTTCCTCTAGCTCAGATCGCCTGTTGTAAAAGTTTGAACCGTCCAGCGGAGCCATGTTCACTGTACACCAGGTAAGCGGCCAATGTTCCATACCCAGTTGCATAGCGGCTACTTATATAAGACAAGAGAAAGTTGGCAGGGGGGGGGGGGGGGGGGTTAATTTTTATTGGGGGGGGGGGGGGGGTCAAGTTCAAGTTTAAGGTCATGTAAAAGTAGGTCACAGAACTTAGAGTGACCAAAAAATAATGGGAGAGAAACTCAGCGCACTATTATATAGCGCTGGTTTCTCTCCCATTATTTTTCTACCAAAATTTTGAAAAAAAGCTAACTGATTTTAACATTTACTACGTCCCCACTTAGTCCAACCATCCTCACCTCTTATTAAATAGTCTCTCGCATCAAGTCTATTGATCGCTTTTTGTTTTCTCAGAGGTACAGACAGCTGTATTACCCATTTGAAGCCGTTACACCCAATTACAATTTTGTTGTGCTTGTCTGTTTTACTTACAAAAAAGTACCTCAAACCTTCCTTCAGTCTATTTAATTTAGTAGGAGGGTAGGACTTACTGGAGATTACAGTCGGTTGTGGCTCAGAAAGATGGTTTATGAGATGTACACGGCAATACTTTTCATTTAACACACATTTCCTACCACAAACCAATCCTTTTTTAGCACCCTTACGGAGCTTCTCAGAGCATTTTCGAAAATTTTTAAATGCCCTGCGACGCTCTTCATTTAATAATTTAAAGCGCTCTGAAGGAGCAATTTTGAAAACTGACTTTTTAACTTTAGAACTAGGAATGATAGGATTAATGGACTTTGGTTCAGGAATTGGTGTTATTAGTGGTGGTAATGAGGTGAAATCATGAATAGATTCTAGAATTGAAGGAGTATCAGAACGAACAGGAAGCTCCATCTGCGGTGATGTTGTAGGTGTAGGTTGTGGTTGTAGTGGTGGAGTTGCCGTAGGGTGTGTTGGTGATGGAGGTGGAGAAAAAATACTTCCAAGAACCGCCATGGCTTGGAGAAGAATATTTCCCTGAGCAGATGTAGATGGTGGTGTATTCATCTGCCGCAGCATCGACTCCGGGACGTTCTTCAACTTCAGTCTCTTCACCGGTTTCTTGTTAGCAGCTGATGTATTTATAGTAGGAGCAGGCACAGAAGTGGCAGCAGGAGCAGCAGGCATAGTGATAGTAGGAGCAGGCACAGAAGTAGCAGCAGGAGCAGCAGGCATAGTGATAGTAGTAGCAGAAGTTGTTGATGAAGACATGGTTCTGAAGTGGCAGCGTTAGCGGCTGGAATCAGAATAAACAGACATGTTAGCTAGCCCCGCTTATATAGTGATGCTAAGTGAAAGTGACCTCGGGGGGGGGGGGGGGGGGGGCTAATTGCAAATTGGGGGGGGGGGGGGGGGCTAATTACCTTAATTTAGGTCAAGGTCACCAAAAAATAATAATGATCCAAAGTGATGGAGGCGGCCACGGCCGTCTCCACCACTCTGTATTCCTCAAACACTCCCAGTCCCAACCCTCTAGTTACGTCTTGCAAGGGATCCCAATTTTTTGCCCGCACGCACGTGGCGATCCAGTTTGGTGAGCTGTGATACGGGCGGTTCAGTCTCGGGCCCGAAGGCACTGGGCTTGACCATCCAATTATAATAGGGAATCTCGAACAATTAATACAAGACGCAACTCTAACCTCCCACCCTTAATCTAAACCCACCCAAATATAATTATTTCCTAACAAAAAATTTAACATTCAAAAAAAATAAAAATATGCGCTGCCTATGGCACAACACGCATGTCCCACCCATATTTAATGAAGTTCAACAGAACTTCTATAATTTAAATTTAAATTTAATCTACCCTCCTAACAGCTAGCTGTGAAAGGTTATTAGTACACACACACATACACACACACACACACACACACAAATACAGAATAATTACATCAACACTCAACATTAAATGCATAAACACATTTTTTAAACATTAGCAATAATATAACACACCTTAATACTAACATCGCAATGCGCAAATTAAAACTTAAAAATAACACAACTTAAAACTAAAAAATAAATAACATTTTATACACACACAGTCACACACACACAACAAATATTAATATTAGAACCCTAACAGCAAGAATAACTCAAATATATATCGGCCGCCTATATATTTAAGTTACCCTTTGAGTTCGTCCCGAAGCTTCGCGTCCGGAGTTTCGGTACGAACTGATTCTAAAATTCTCAACAGAATATTCGTAAACTTTCAAGATGGTGGGGGGAACTCGTAGGGGTTTGAGGGGCTTACAACGTTCGAAGTACAACTTCAATAGGAAATTTCCAAGCAACACTGTTTCATACACGTAGCGGCGATTATTACGAGTAGGTCATCGATAATTTAAGTGTAGTGTTGCGGCTTTCAATAATGTTGGCCAACATTTAATTATAATCTCCACCTAATCGAACCACAATTTTCCTTATAGCATTACACCATAGTTGTTCACTGCTATTAATTTAATAACAGTAGGAAATTATGTGTTCCCTTTCGCCGCTCAACTATGATTCTTATCTATTGCCAACAGCAGACCTAAATTACCGTTACTCTATCGGTTTAATTTATCTTAAGTATATGTTGTATTATCTTAACCACAATAGTTACCGTTTGGTAACACCAAATTAGTATTACACAAGCTTAACTACTATTACCATTTCAACATAAAATAAAAATGAAAGAAGGGGGGGGGGGGGGGGGTTAATTACCTATTTTAGGGGGGGGGGGGGGGCCACTTTCATAATAATTA
Organism: Neoaliturus tenellus; assembly: GCA_030545055.2. Lineage (NCBI taxonomy): Eukaryota > Metazoa > Arthropoda > Insecta > Hemiptera > Cicadellidae > Neoaliturus > Neoaliturus tenellus. The sequence continues at coordinate 29,238,395 of CM061537.1, forward strand.
CCACCTGCTGTTATAAATACCGTTACACGAGCAGCTGCGCCTCTTTTCACTCGCGGGACCCACAGCTGACACAACACCTCGGTAAGTCGCTACCGTCTAATAATATTATATATGCTTTCTTTTAACTTACTCCAATTAGGTCTACTTGTTTTTAACACCCCATGCATAACTTAGTTTTCAACTATTTCTTTTTATTTACTATAAACACATATTACTCTCCCATTACCTATTTTTTTATTACTGCATAAATTAACATCACATCAATATTTTTTTTTTGTTATTATTTAATATTTATATTCACCTGCTGCTAATTATTCATATTCACATCTGCTTTTTTTTTAAACTCTTAATTATGTTTAATCCTTTTAAACATTTATAGTATTACATTACTGTTAGTCTTATCCATGGTGTTAACTTACCATTTTTCACATTAATAACACATATAATTATTGCTGAACTATAATGTTTGTACAAATACTAGTTCTTACCGCATCAACTTATTAACAGATTGTTGTTTGCACTTGTGCAGCTCATAGCCAATTCATACAGAGTAACAAATTCCTTTTTTTCAACTAGATGTTATCTTAATATTTTTAACAAAATAGTTTTAAAGTATTTCCCTCTCCCTTTAATACAAACTATCGCAACTCTACCGAACAAATAACCGGGGTGACCGCAATCCCACCCTTTTTATCCCATCGGCTGAGGGGGGAGGGTAGAGGAGGGGTTGTTCGTGACTCACAAATTGCTTAAATACAGGGTCGGTACCGCGAGCGTCTCATTTATTCGCCGGGTTTCGTAGGGTAAACTTCGGTCTTTACTTTTCTAACAGTTTTCTAATTTACATTTCTTACTCTAAAACATGTGTTCGCGGTTAATATGCTAATCACTCTCTATATATTCAAACACATTTACAGACACTAACCATTTATCAGTTTTTTTTTTTTATGCAGTGCACATTTAGTCACCACTATTACAATGGCTTCCCACACTTTACAGCTGAAACTTTTACGCACCAAACATATTTTACAAAAACAGTCTAACTACACAGTTTCAAGACCTCGTAATACATTCGCTAAACTTAAGAAACACTTCAGCTTTCACCCCTTGTATTTTACAAGATCCAACCTTCGCAACAGTTATTCTACTGACACTATTTTGCAAACAGTCTTAACTGATATGCTGAAATATCAACATTACAATCTTGTCACACCTATTGATGATGTTATCCAGTTATTCTTATTCACTATATTACCGGGTTTATATAACCGTTCTTCATCACACACATCTCTCATTCTACTCTATCAACTCACAATATAACCATCTAGCAGCTCTTATTTCTTCAAGTTATGGACACACGGCAGGGTGCACCCATACAATCTCCAATAGTGACATCCACTACTAACGATAACAATGGTGGTGTTCCCACACAAAATTCGCCTACATACACTACCTCCACCGACTCCCGACCCGTACAGAGCAATGAAATCAACAGTACTGCTGCAAACGATATAGAAGCCATCCTACGATCACTGGTAGGCTTTGATGAATGAATAAATTTATTTCCCGGAGCCCCACCCGTCCCCAGACTCCCCACCTTTTTTAAAACCCCCTCCAGATGACCTTGACACACTTACCAACCCCTCCCCAAACCCCCCAAAAAACCCCCAAATCAACAACACACACCTGCCAATTACAACCGCTGACCTTGACCTGCGCCAGGAGCGGCTGTTTCCTTCTACTTATAAATATAGTGTGATCAACCATAGGGCCTAAGTTCTTAAAATCTATATGCTCTAAATAGGAAGACCATTATTATTAATATACTACCTAAGCGTATTTTTTCATACATACAAGTCTAGTCTAATTAATATCAAATGTATATTTGCTGCTACGGTACTTAAAATAATCACCAAGAAGTAAATATAAAAGTGTACATTAACTTTCATTTTTATTACCGAAAAAACCCACAAAGTGTCATTATCAAAATATTTATGTGTCCAAATAAAGTAATAAAAAGTAATCTATATATATAATTCCGTAAGCGAATCGGTCCCCACGAAATATCTCGAGTTAGAAGAAAGATAGGGTAGCGTGTGATGGCTCATTTTAAAGCTTGAGGTCCAAGGACGCAAGGAAAAATACCAGAATTATCAAAAGTTACCTGGGCTTCGCCCCATTGGACCTTGAAGTTCCAATGTAAATCTAATGGGGAAAAGATTTTCTATCTACACGTGTGATTAAGCAGATGTTCCAGAGTTTTATCATAAACTCAGCTGGTTATTAAGCAGATATTTTGAGTTAAGATAACCGTATGGTTAGAACATTTTAAAATCGGCAACGCACTATAAAAAGGAGAACACTAATAGCCATGAACGGATTACGGATCCTCAGGGGATTCCATCTTTGTGACCCCACCTATGTAATTAAGGAAACATGAGTAGAATAATTGGCATATTCACCATAAAAATGAAAAATAAAAGTGGTTTAGACGTGGCAAGGTTGGTATAGTTGTCAATTGTCTTTACTCAGTGAATATTTTTTTAGTTATTACGTTACTGCTTTATATATCGGCTATTTAGTAGATAGAGTTGAAGAGTTGAATCTTTTTGTTGAGTGTTTGTTTATTTTCGACTGAATCATTAAATGTAAACTGATAAAATTGGATAACCTCCGTATGAGGAATATTTTGTTTTGGTTTTATCCATTCTCTAATTTTTCCTTTACGTAGGTCGTAACGAAACAATAAACGCCCGTTAATTCATAAAGACGAGGGGCTTTTCATGTAAATGATAGTGTGCTAAAACTAACAATGTATCAATCAGTGTTCTACTTCATTGACGAACAGACATAAATAGACTACAATCAAAGTACGGGGGACGTCGGTGGCACGGAGTGTAAGGGAGCATGGGGGTACAGGAAGGGACGGCGGGGATGGCAGCACGGGGTCATGAGGAGTACGAGGGTTTTTTGGGATATGGGGGCACTGGAGACAGGAGGGCATTATTCGCACGGTGGAGGCATGGGCAATTTAGCACAGGGAGGAACGGTGACCATGACAGCACGAAAGTATGGAGGGTACGGGGGCAAAGGGGGCGGGGGTACTCTGGGGAGGCATGGGGATGCACTGTGGCACGTGGCGGCGTTGTTGCGGGGGCACAAGGAGCACCAGGTGCGTCGGTGGCAAAAGGGGTGGATGGGCATGGGGGGGCACAGTTGCCACGGAGAGCAATGTTGGGCATGAGGGTACGAAAACATAGGGTGCCCGGGGGCACGTGGCGGGCGGGTGTTGGAAGGCACAATTGGCACCATAGGGGCGTTGGTGGCACGAGGCACGGGGGCAGAAGGACATGGTGGCACGGGAGAGGCTTGTGGGACATAGAGGGCATGGGGACCACGGGGAAGAACGGTGGTGATGTGGGCACGGGAGTACCGAGGGTGCTGGGGACATGGGGACACGAGGGTTGTCGGGAGCATTTGAATATAGGGTGCACGGGAAGAAATGGTGGGCATGGGGCACGGGAGTATGGGGGCATGGGAAAGGGGGCACAAGGGGTAGGGCCTACTAGAGACGACGGTGGCACAGAAGTTGGTTGGGCATGGGGGGGGGGGGAATGAGGAACATAGAGGGCACGGGAGCCACAGTGAAGAACTGCAGGCATGTGGGCATGGGAGAATGGGGAGCACAGAGGCATGAAGGGGCAAGAGGGTACGGGATACTCGGGCCCTGGGAGCATAGGGGGTACAGGAAACACGGGTTTGGAGAGGTGAACGGGAGCACGGGGAGACGTGGGGTCACGGCGATGTGAAGAAATGGGGGGCACAGGGATGCAGGGTGAAGGAGTGTACAGTATTAATGGGCTTATGTCGTATTGAACTATTTGATTTATTTGGATTACAAACTCATCAACAAGTGTAAGGTTAAATCGAATTTTTACCGCGTTCGGTAGTATAAAAGTGAAATAATTTTGATTTTTTCCACAAAATAGACTACTGTATTTTAATACAGGGAAAAATATTGGTAAATTATTGATTTGATACCGCCAAAAAGTTTCGTCAAGATTAGGAAATAATCTATATATATAATTCCGTAAGCGAATCGGTCCCCACGAAATATCTCGAGTTAGGAGAAAGATAGTGCAACGTATTATGGCTCATTTTAAAGCTTGAGGGCCAAGGACGCAAGGAAAAATACCAGAATTATCAAAAATTACTTGGGCTTTGCCCCATTGGTCAATGAAATTCCAATGTTAATCTTATGGGGAGGAGATTTTTAGATCTACACGTGTGATTAAGCAGATGTTCCAATGAATATTTTATATTAACTGAACAACTCAGCTGTTTACTTTGAGTTAAGACAACCTTAATTATAACTTTTTATAATCGGCAATGCACTATAAAAAAGGAAAACACCAATAGTCATGGAAAAATTACGAATCCACAGTGTATTTCTTCTTCGTGGCCACATCTATAACATTTAATCAGGACTGAGGACTAAAATGATTTTGTATATTGAATAGACCACAATTAAAAGATGCTTAACCTTGATACAGTTAGTATAATAGTTAATATATTGTCTTTACTCAGTGAATGACGTTTAGTTATATTATGTTACTGTTTTATATTTTGGCTATATTAGGCCTAAGTGGTTAGAGTTAAATCGTTTTACTAAAGTGTTTGTTTATTTTCGACTGAATATTGTAAACTACAAACATTGAATATCCTCTGCGTAAGGAATATTTTGTTTTATTCATTCTCTACTTCTTTCTTTACGTAGGTAGTATGTAGACAACCAATGCCCGTTAACCCATACAGACGGGGAGCTAGGCCCTATTCATGTAAATTACAGTGTGCGAAAACAAACAATATATAAATCAATGTTTTTCATTGAACAAACAGACAAAACATACTACAATCATAGCACGAGGGATGTCGATAGAACGGTTGGTAGGAGGCATGGGGGTACATGTATATTGGTGGCATGGAGGACAGGGGGCAATTGGACTCGCGGGGGAACGGTGGTCATGGGGGTACAGTAGTATGGGGGAAACGGAGGCCAAGGGGGGCGCGGGAGCATAGGAGGGTACAAGGGGTAAGATGGGCTTTGGTGGTATAGGGGTAGTTGGGCTTGGCGGGGCATGAAGGAACAGGGAAGAACGGAAGATGTCGAGGTGCGCCGATGGTCAGGGCATTCCACAGCGGATTACCGTCGACCCTCGGAGGGGCAGGGTCGAGGTGCGCCGATAGCCAGTCGGGTGGCCTGTTCTCCATGTTTTGCTGCCACGCTGTTACTAATTCATTCCAAATTAAATATAAATGTTAGGTACGGTATGTTGTTATTTAAATTGTGGGAAAAGCCCTGTAAATAAATAGAAATGTTTATCGCTATGGCGAAAAGCGGGTTTATATTGGGTAAAATATCGCAAATCAACAGGGGACAAAAATTAACATGTGTTGTTAGGTTAGGTTAGGTTAGGTTAGGTTAGGTTTTTTTTCTTGTATAGTTGACTGTAAATATTGATATTGATAAACAGTCAAGGTAATATTTTAACATGAACAAAAAACTGCATATGCATGAAATTGTTATTCTTCAGTTGACTTTAAATATTGATACAGTATTGGTAAACAGTAAATGTAGCCTAATAATAATTAACACGAACACGCAACGAATTGAAGGCAAATCTCAAACTGACCATCGGCGCACCTCGACCCTGCCTCCCGAGAGACCCAAACCAACTATCGGCGCACCTCGACCCTGGTTTTTATGATCCTGACTGACCATCGGCGCACCTCGACCCTGCCCGGAAGAACGGCGGGCATGGGGGCATGGGTGAGTGGAGGACAGAGGAGACACGGGGCAAAGGGGTACGGGTGTGTGGGACGTGGGGGGGGCGAGGGGTATGGGAACCCTCCCATACCCCCCAGGTACCCACCAGGGGCGAGAAGGGCTTTGGTGGCACGTGGGTAGTTATACAGGGGGGCACGGGGGAGTCATGGAAAAGGCTTGCTGGACATAGGGGGCATGGGGAAGAACGGCGGACATGGGGGCACAAGAGCATAGAGGCGGGAGGGGCACGAAGTGGTACGGGTGGTGCGGGGGTATGGGAGGCACGCGAGTTCCTGGCGCATATGGGGGTAGGCCCTACTAAGCACGGGTCATGCGGGGGAACAAGGGACATGGGGGAGGCATGGGGAACACGAGGAGCTGGGGAGGGGGCACAGGGACATGGAGGCACAGGGGTTCAGAATACAGTGGTGTACAGTATTAATAGGAAAAAATAACCATTTTGTCATGTTGTATTGAAGTATTTTATTTATTTGAGTTACGAACTCATCACGTACATGGTTAAGGTTAAAACCTTTTTTATTGCTTCCGGCAGTTTAGTAGTGTAATGAATTTTCATTTTTCCACAAAATAGACTACTGTACATAATACAAGGAAAATAATGGTTTCATCGCTGATTTTATACCACCAATAAGTTCTATCAAGATTAAGGTAATATTTTATAAGAAAATTCTAGAGTGTAAATTCACATAGCTTGAGAAGGATTACATTAACTGTGCAAGGAGGTGATGAATTGAAACTTACTTTTGGAGATAGCAGCACTATTTAGATTTTTAGGGGCCTTTGCCCCTACAAGCCCCTAGTATAGATTATAATTACTTACGTTATATTGAAACATTTTACCTACTCACTTTTTAATTGTACCGATACTGTCTCCTTCACTTTTTCTAGGCAGCGGACGTGGCGTGGTGGTAGGTTTATATAAACAAAAGAAGAAAGAAGGGCTGTTTCATTCCTTTGATGTTGGAAAATGCCACTTTTGAGTCAGGCCGGTGACGTAATCAATCTTATGTCCATAATAATACCATGCACCAGCTGATCAGGCTACTGACGTTTTGGGCACTAATTTTTACATCGTTTTACTTGCTAATGAAACAGCTTTGTCTATTACATTACAGCAGTTTCCCCAGTCCTAGGTTTATGGTATACCTCCAACAAAGCAATAACATGCGTTTGACAAATATACCTGCCAGCTGTTTAGAATAACAGTAGCTAGATGCAGTGTAAAACAACTGAGTCCCAAAACCCCAACAAAGGGTAGTTTTATGATTGTCCTGAGCCTAAGGCCCTGATGGCTGTAAAAACTTACATGGTTTAAAAAACTATTCCGTAAAACTTTACAAAAAAATTGTACATCTATAGTTTAATGGAAAAAGGTCCAGTTGTTTCCGAACAATATAAATAGAGATGTCAAATATACATACAACATCTCTTTATTAGTATTACCTTCCTACAGTAATATTAGTGATCCTATATCTCCCCTTCCTTTATTCCCTCGTTTTGAAATCAAACACAACTATCCTAGAAAACATGTTCTGAAAATTCCTTCATCAGAGTGTTTTAGAATCTTTACAAGCTGAGAAATGTATATGTTGGTATTTATATACTATTTTTATTGTTAAACTACTTTAAAAACCAAAATAGGCCATCAAAGAGGCTATTTATGTGAATGTCAACATAAAAGTTTTATGTATATAAATCCTGAAACGTATGCCTACTCGCTTCTCAGGCAAGAACTACTATTTGACTGCCAATATTAGGCCTATCCACTATAAGCATGTGTTCTAAACTTCTAATCTAATTATAAGAAAATAAAATGAATATTTTACCCGACAAAAACGAAATATTGTGAGCCACTGAAGCATTTGTTGCAATAAGAGTATTAAATTGGATTTTTTTCAACGAGTTCTATAGTGATTTTACTTTTTTCACTCTAGAGATAACATTTTTTTAATATCACATTTTAATTGCAAATTTTATTTACGTTAAACGAAAAAATTAAAAACTTTTTATACTAAAACTAAACATTAATTCTTTACCTCATCCAGACAATCATTCCAAAATCGATTAGAGAGGGGAACATTTTTAAAGTATTCAAACAGCAAATAAAGCTTTCGACAATGCTTGAAACACGGTCAACTGTTTCAACAGCTTCAGTTCGTGAAACATCAACCGGAAACCCTTGGCAATCAAAAAACTGCAAGTGAAACAAAAGGTACGTATTGAAACATCCGCTTCATTCCACAGAAAGTTGAATGGAAAATGTTCCAATACATATGAATCTGTCCCGCTATTGTAAACAGGGTGACACTAGATATGTTTTGTATTCAATCCAGTTTTATTTGTTTTAACTTTATGTCAAAATCACAATTGCTCCAGTTCAACCGTATAAATGGTGATGATATTGTTTAATGATTTTCTTAAACATAAAATACTACTTTTTGCACGGTTATACGTATTTGAAACATAAATTAAATAAATGAAATATCATTTATATTTTCAAACGATAAAATGCAGACAATGGAAAAAATGTAAATAAATATGATTTCAAAATTCAGAAAGATAAAAAAAGTTTGTTAAAAAACCTATCCCAACTAAGAATAAATATAGCTATTATTATCAATCGCGGTGTACTAAGCATGATGAGTCTCATCTGAAAGCCAATTTTAAAAATAATTAAATCTCAGATTTAATTATTAATTAAATCTGATTATAATTTAATTATAATTAAATTATTAATTATTTAATTATTGGCCTAATCTCAGATAATTATGTTTACAATTTATCACACGGACCCGTTATCTATGACAAATACAATTGTTAGAAGACGATTATCAGTAAGAAACAGTTTCCGTCCAGTTTCGTCTATTTAATGAATAGTGTTATGTACAAATATAAACAACTATGCATATGTTAAAAATATAAATGACAAATCACTTCTGTCGTATTTATTTTGTTTCAAACAAAAAAGTTAATAAAAATATAAACGGAAATAAATAAATGTAAGATAAAAGAATGTGAAGTTAAGTGTTAATGATCAGTTTAAACAACATTTTAATTTAAAAGGAAAAAAACAATAAAGGAAGTGTTGTGTGAGAGTGTGATTAAAGAAATACATTATGTTTTCCAGCCTTAAACGTAAGTTGACCTTTTATTTTAGTCTATTTCATTTTTTTTTAAATAGGTTTGGTTAGTTATATCTCTATTTTGAGGCAGGGCCTAGTTGAGTGGTTTCAAGTAATAGTATGCATTTTCCTGTATTAATTAAGGTATTTTTTCAGTTGTTAAGAGAAGTGAGTGGAAAGCTAAAGAACCAAAGGCCAAGAAAAAAATCAATTGGCCAGTTAAGAAGATAATCATACACAAGACCAACTCCAGGGAATGTTGGACCGATATGACATGTGGATATTACATCAAGAAACTACAAAAGTTCCACTTGAAGAAGGATAAAAAGGCAGACATCAAGTACAAGTAAAGTCTCATATTTGTAAACCACACTCCAGGATTGCAAATTTTCAATTATTATGTATTTTTGTACATTATATTCAAAGGCGCTATTAGAATATAATTTTAAAAGTTGCTTGATAAGTTGAGATTAAAAAGCGTAAAGAAATTATGATAAGTCTTTGTGTTCGGGCGAAATAAATATAAAGATAAAATAAACTAGGGTGAACTGCAGATCTATATTTGATGTTCTTACTTTAAGTATGCAATCTTATTTAATGCTATTATTTTAAGAAAGCCGGTTTTATTATAAATCTTTCTTATTGAAAGTTCACTATATTTCCACGATTGATTTGTGACGGTGTTTTGTATAAGATTTTTCCTGCCACAGAGACGTGTCTTTACATTGTTTTTATCCCAGGACTCAGGTACCTGCAAAGTTTGAAGAAAATCGTTCGAGCCGTTTTTGAGATCCGTGTGCATACATACATACAAATATACCTTACTCGTATTAGAGTAGACTATATGATATATTTTGAGAAAGGGCTGAAGATTGTTACATATAGGTTTAAGTGAGCGTAATCATTTTTCTTCCAGTTTCCTGGTGGCTGCCAACAACAGGATATATGAGGGAAGGGGTTGGGAGGTTCAGGGGGAACACACCGAGGGCCTGGACGACCAAAGTTATGGAATCGCCTTCGTCATGAGATACTCAGGTAAAACACTGTAGAGAAACGGAGTTAAAATGTTAACTGGTGATGGCATACAAGTGCTGTATGTAAAAATATGTACAATGCGTGCTATGTTATCAGTAGTGGGATTTGGCCACTTTTAAAATCGGCCACGTGCCCCCCGAGCCACGTGACGTGGCAGCTGGCGCCAGCTGCCATGTCACAAAGCTTCCGGTGGGGGTTAGAGGGTATATATGAGATGCTGTAGTTATATGTTATGCCATATAGGTTGGGGTGGAGATGGCGATAGTGTTGGCGTTAGGGTGAAGTGAATTTGCGCATAAAATTAAAAGTTAGTTCAAAATTGAAATTCGTCGGTGTTAACGAAACTCTAACAGTTGAAGAAAAATTAAGAGTTAGTTCAAAATTGAAATTCAAACTTATAACTGGGATGTGGAAAATATGTCAAGGTCATCCAGAGTAAGTTTTTAAAAATTCTATCCAACTATCACCAGAAATAGTTTTAGTGATAGCGGGATAATTGATTCGTGCCATGGGAGAGGTGTTTATCGTTTGAAAGTTGGCGATCGAATGAGAAGCGCCGCCTAGGGAGAGGGCTTATAAAATGGCAACCTTCCCCCACCACCCCTTCCCCTACTCCTTTAGACCAATAACCGGTCGCCGACTCCATGTGGTAAAACTGAACCAGACATGGCGGCCGCCATGGATAATTCTAACCTCAAATCTTAGCTCAGCTGTAGAGAATAGAGGAGTATAAAGTAGGAATTGTGGTGAGAGCACTTATATAAGGAATAGTGGGGGTAAAATAAAAAAACTTGTTGAACACAGTCGATAGGTGTAACAAGTTCAAAATTGTTGAAGTGTAACATATAACGCAAGATGTCATGAATAATACTATCATCAACATTAACCCGCGAAGTTGTTGAAGAGTGTAATGGGTTAAAACTGTACCGCTTTCTTACTTTACTTAAAATAGTTTTAGACTTTGAAACTGAAAGTTTAGAATTATTTTGTAATATGTGTTGTGTTCGCAACAGTTTCAATTTTAAACTCTGCGCAACCATTACAGGAGGTGTGTTATATGTTGAAGTCAAAAGAAGACTGAGAAATAAAATATGTTATAAAGAGATAAATGAAACAGAATGTCATGTACTAACAAAATAGAGATATAGGTTAGAATTAACTAAACAATATGTAGTAATGAAACACTATGTGGTAAGGTTAGAAGTAAATGAACGTAAATAATGTAGTAGCTATAATGATGCAATCAACATGAAAGCCAGTAAGTTAATGGTCGCGGCGCAAATGAGCAGTCTAGTTTTATAGCCTAGCAGCGGACCACTTCCCTGGGCAGATGCCCGAGCCAACTACCTGGTTTTTATAGCAATTACTCCGGGCAGCTGCCGCTGATGACCGACTTTCACCTGAGTAGTAGGGGGTTTTGGGGCAATGACCGGAAAGGTCAATGACCCCCCCCTCCCCCCCCTCCTCCCCCCCCGCCGAAAAAATGGAGCCCCCCCCTTCCCCCACTCCTTCCCGCACTCCTCCGGGTCAATGGCCGGTCACCACCTTTTCCTACTCCTTCTAGGCCAATGACCGGTCACTACCGGTTGCTGACTCTATGTGGTGAAACCAGACTAAACATGGCAGCTGCCATGGATAATTACCTCAAACATGCTGCGCATGCAACGAGTTCTCCGGATCGGAATCAGTCAATGCTATGCGCATGCGCCTAGTCCTGTATTACTCACTTTAGCGCTACTGCACATGGATAATTCTAACCTCAAACCTTGGTTTTGTGTTGTTGCGCATGCGCCGCTCCCCACTCCTTTGCCTTCCTTTTACACTGCTGCGAACTGGACTGGATTGAACACTGTACTGGAGTGAAACAACTTCCCCCACTACTCGAGAATCCGAGGAGCAATACGAGCCTGATCTTAGCGTCAGTCGTCAACAAACTTTCATAGCGAAAGGTTGTTGGCGACTCAGCAAGAGGTTTCAAATATATAGTAGGCCTATATATATTTGAACTTCTTATACTACGTTGCGTTTTTTAATGCAATGTGGTATGTGTGTGTGTGTGTGTGTGTGTGTGTGTGTGTGTGTGTTTAGTTGTATTTAATTGTAAGAAATAAATTGCGCATTGCGATGTTAGTTTTAAGTTTGGTTTAGCATTAAGGTGTATTAATTTTTAAGAGGTTTTTAGCATTAAGGTGTATTAATTTTTAAGAGGTTTTTAGCATTAAGATGTATTAAATTTAAGAATAACGAAGGTATTTGGTTGTGTTGAATTATTTGGTTTTTAATAATGATGTGTTGTTAGTTTTAAGTGTTGGTACTAATAATTAATGTTGTTTTGCCTTACAGCTAGATGTTAGGGGGTAGATTAACTGTAAATTCAGAAGTTCAGTTGAACTTCACTTAGAAGGGGTGGGACATCCACAAATTGTAGGTAAGCGGACTAGGTTTTTGCATTTTGTTTAGGAATATGATGGGTGGGATTAGTTTGGGTGGGGTTAGAGTTGCGTTTCTGCATTAGCTGTTCCAGTTTCCCTATTTAGTGTTACGCTTTGATGCGGACAGGGACGTTACGCTTTGATGCGGACGGACCAGGGCCTCCCTTGCAGAACGTAACTAGTGGGTTGGGAGTGGGAACCCGTTAGGCAAACAGGGTGGTGGGAACAGTATTACTGTTCCCATCACCTTGGTTTTTTATAAGTCTTGAGTGACCTTGACCTACTTTTTGAAAGGTCAATGACCTCCCCTCCCCCCCCGCCGAAAAAATGGAGTCGATTCCCCCCCCCCCCCTTCCCCCACTCCTACCCCCACTCCTTCCCCCACTACTCCGGGTGAATGACCGGTCATGACCTGAAAAATTAAAATGGCTATAACTTGATAACGGATTGACGGATTTGGACAAGCGATACATCATTGAAAAGGTCTATGTAAGACAAACATTTTGGTAAAAGAAGAACTTGGTTATCTTATTTTAGTCAAAAGTTATGCGAAATAATACTTGAAATAAATACCTTCTCTTTCCCCTTTTCCCCCACCTCCCAGGTCAATAATCAGTCTCGGCCAGCTGCTACCCCTCTCATTTGCATATTGTTATAAAAGACGCACTGACTGCGGCTAACATTTCATTCTGATTCCAGACGTTACGCTGCGAACTTGGAGCCACAACCATGTCATCTCTGCCAACTACAACTTCTACTTCTACTTCAACTTCTACTACGGCTGTTACTGCACCTAAGAAAACTCTACGTCTGAAAAATCCTCCTGACTGGTACAAGAAGCAACTTGGATCCCAACCTTCAACTTCTGGCACTATTCTTCCGCCTACCAAGACTTCTAAACTTCGAAGCATTTTTTCACCGCCTTCGCCTTCTACTTTGATTTCAAACGACTCCACACCGCCATCAACCATCATGCCGCCACCACAGAAGCCAGCTCCCCGTTCTAATACCCCTTCATTTGAAACTTTGCTTCATCGTCTTAGTACACCTGTCATTCCACTGTCACCATTGCCTCCTACCCCACCACTTACTATGCCTGAAGACCACACCTATCATAAAACTAAATCCACTAAGCCTACTCCCAAACCTGCTCCTAAGCCTGCTCCTTCAGAGCAATTTCAATTATTACAAGAAGAGCGTCGTAGGGCATTTAGCCGTCCCACTACTTGCCCTGAAGTGCTCACTAGGGGAATTAAGAAAGGATCAGCTTGTGGGAGGAAATGTGTTAAAAACGAAAGTTTTTGCCGTGTACATGTCGTGAAACACCTTTCTGAACCACAACTGACAGAAACCCCCACTATTGAATACCAATCCAAAATTATTGGTGTGAAAGGAAATAGGCTTAAGAGAGGTTGTGTTTATTTTTTTGAAAGTGTTATTGACAACGAACACATTTTGGCAAGTTGTAACGGCGAAAAATATAATAATAAAGTAATTGAATCCTTGCGCAAAGAGAAATCTGTTTATGAGTTAGACTCTAAAGACTATCTCCTCAGACACAAAGTGGATGGTATTACAAGGTGGGGGCGTAGAAAGTAAATTCACATAGTTTTTTTCCAAATTGTTGCTTAAAAAATAATGGGGGAGAAACACAATGCGTTATAGCGTTGTGTTTCTCCCCCATAATTTTTAACACTCTAAGTCCTGTGACCTACTAACCTACTTCCATCCAAGTAGTAAGAAAGGTACTTCCCCCCACTCCTTTGGGTTGCTGACGGGTCAAGGTCAGCTCCTACCCCTCATTTGCATACTATTATAATAGCGGAGCAAGCGTTGGTCACTCTTTTATTTTTCTTCTACACGCCGCTCTTGTCGTTTCGTCTCTGCTGTTTACAATATTTCTTGCTTCAAAATGCCTCCTCATCTGAATGAAAATTTCAATTCTTCCAAAATTTCTGATGTTTTTGAACAATCTGAAGACACTTTAAGTAACAACAGTGAAAGTGAAGATGATGAGGACGATGATGATTATACTGTTGAACTTAGTGAAGAACGTAAAGTCATAGCAATTGATCCACAATTTCCATTTGATACAATAGAAAAGTTTATGGCCGAAGCTAATAAATGGTTGGACTCAGGATGTTATGTACGAATTGACTCTTTTATATTGTATGGTGATAGTCATTCTTTCCTTGTCACACCAAATGACAGAGACCGCATGTTGCAGTGGGCACAAACTATGATGGAGTGCTATGAACAAGGTGAGGACACTGGCGGCTATTTTCTTGCACAACTAGTGTAATAACAAAATTACCCTTCCCCCACCCTACACCCTATCCCTTTCAAATCCTATAAAGAAGGGGAAAGGAGTGGGGATTATAAAATGGTGGGGGAATGTGTATAAATGCAGGTTGTTTGAAGAGACTTTTATTATTGTGGCTTTAGCAGAAACAACATGGAGTTTAAATCTTCAGCAAAAATAAGGAACAACATAATAAAAAGAGAAATTCGCAAGAAAGAAAAGATTGAACTTATAAAATTACAACTTATAATACCTTCTATTGAAATTGGATGTAGCAAAATAAAGACTTTGGTGAAAACTAACGAATATTTGTTACAATTGCTAAAAACAATCGAAGAGTTGAAGAGCGAGAATGGACATTCTACATAGTAAAATTTGAACATTTTAATATAAATAAGTAAACCTAAAAAAGTAGATGTAGAATAGAGAGCGAGGAATAGATCACTTTGTGGTAATGGACTAACATGCCACTTAGTGCTCTATTCCTCGTTCTCGCGTTAAATTGGATTACCTTGACCTATTTTTTCGACTGTTAGAATTTGGTTAACACTGTTGAATTTCAGTTTTGAACTAATGTTTATTTTTGTTCAACTGTTAGAGTTTTTTTTAACACTGTCGAATTTTAGTTTTGAACTAACTTTTAATTTATGCGAATTTTTAGTTCAACTCTAGTTAATTTATGCGCAAATTTAGTTCAACCAAGTGTCTGTGCTCTAGCCATTTCCACCCCAACATTTGTTCTTTCAACATCTGTCCCATAACATCTGTCCTAACAGATGTTTGGAGGGCGGGTGTTTGGTTTTAAAAGTAACTAAAATTAGTTGGGTGGGGGAAAGTTAGTTAAAGTTTAAATATGAAGAAGTATATACTAAAACTCTAATGGGAATAAAGAACACGAATGAACAATTAGTTTGTAGAAGGTCAATATTTTGTTCAAAACGTTTAATTTCCTTGGATAGTAAAGAAGAAGATGAAATAGTGGTGGGGGAACCGTTATAAAAGGAGGAACGTGAGAGCCCATTTCATTTCTTGGTGAAATTTCGAAGAGTAAACATCTCAACATGTATCGTTGCGATAAATGTTTGGAATCGTTTCACGATGACATTCTATTAGACTGTCATAAAGAACTAATTCACAATAACCCAGAAGAAAAACAAGAACAACAAGAAGAACAAGAAGAACAAGAACAACAAGAACAACAAGAAGAACAAGAACAACAAGAAGAACAAGAAGAAGAACAAGATGAAATAACAGCAACATCTTCAACTACTTTACCAAATCTACAAGTATTTGCATTACCTGGTAAAGTAGTAATGCATCATAAGATTCAAAATGAAAACTTGAAGCTAGAAGAATTTATTAGAGAAGCAAAACCAATCATAAGTAAAACTTTAAAAGAAGAATTGAAAAGATTAAACTTTCTTAAATTTGGTTTACTACTAGAAGCTATGTTTATAAATGTACAAGAAGAATTATCACCAAGAGGATTCATAACAAAAAACCGAACCATTATGGAAAGTTCAGACATTGATTCAATAGTTGAAAACTGTATAGAAGAAATATTAACCAAAATTCAGGAACACGAAGGAAGAGGATCCGGATGGAGTCTTACAAGTATTGAAGTATTAGATATAAGAGTTCACAAACATGGATATGGACTAATGGGATCTAGTTACATTCCTTTGCCCAAAAGAATTAAGGATACAAGATCATGTATTAATGTGAAAAATCAAGATAATGAATGTTTTAGATATGCAATGACATCTAAGTTTGTACCAAATAATTTTGATAAACCTAACCAACACTATGAAAATCAAAGACATAGGTACAATTTTCAAGGAATTACTTACCCTGTATTACTGAAAGATATATCAAAATTTGAGAAGAAAAATCCTGGTACATCTATCAATGTTTTTGCATTAGATAGTTCAAACAAAGTGTATCCTTTACGTGTTGTAAAAGAAGAGCTATCAGATCATACGGATTTACTACTACTAACGCGAGGAGATGTGTCTCACTATGTGTACATAAAAAATTCGACTCTCTTGTTAACAAGCAACTTTCTAAAGATCGACACAGAAAGATAATTTGCAAGAGATGTTTTAATTTTCAACGAGAAGGAAGACAAGGAAGAGAATGGTTACAAGAGCACAAAAGGCTATGTAACAATAATTATGAAGCAAAGATTAATTTACCTTCGGAAAACAGAGCATTTGTTACATTTCAAAAGGTTCATCATCAATACCGTATCCCTATAGTTGTATATGCGGACTTTGAATCAACACTAATTCCTATAGAAGATGAAAATTGTGACGCTAGAAAAAGTGTCAAATATCAAATGCACAAACCAAATAGTTTTTGTTTAGTGGTTAAATCAACATTATCAGAAGAACATTTAAACCAATATGGATTAACTTCAGAACCTTTAGTATATCGTGGTGAAAATGTGGAAACAATATTTCTTGACCATTTATATTTAATAGCTGAAAATGTACAAAGATTATATACGAATATCGTACCAATGAAACCGATGGAGGAAGAAGAGGAAATTCAACATGAAAATGCAACTCATTGTTTCTTATGTAAAAATGAATTTACCATTGACAATTATAAAGTTAAAGATCATGACCACCTTACAGGTTATTACAGGGGTGCTGCTTGTAATAAATACAATTTGAGCTATCGTTTACCACTATTTATTCCTGTGGTTCTGCATAACCTCAGTGGGTATGATGCTCATTTTATAATACCTGAATTAGGAAGAGACAATGGTTCAATAGATGTGTTGGCTGAAACTTCAGAAAAATTTATAAGTTTCTCTAAAACAGTTGGAAATGTCAAATTAAGATTCTTAGACTCCTACCGATTTATGCCATCGAGTTTGTCTAAACTTTCTGAAAATTTAAGGAAGAAAGATTTTATTGAAACAAAGAAGATTGTAAGTAACGACAAACTGGATCTCGTACTTCGGAAAGGTGTTTTCCCATATGATTATATAGACAGTTTAGAAAAATTTAATGAAACATCACTTCCGCCAAAAGAAGAATTCAAAAGTAAATTATACAACATGGACATATCTCAAGAGGATTATGATCATGCATGTAAAGTATGGAATGAATTAGGATTTACAACATTGGGAGAATATTCAGATTTTTATGTTAAATTAGATGTCACTTTATTATGTGATATAATGGAAGAATTTAGAAATACGTGTTTTGCAGCATATGGATTGGACCCTCTTCACTCATACACTTCACCTGGACTAGCATGGCAAGCCATGTTGAAAGAAACAAATTGTAAATTACAACTTCTTACTGATGTAGATATGGTTTTGATGTTAGAATCAGGAGTTCGAGGGGGATTGACACAAAGTGTAACCAGACATGTTAAGGATAATAACAAGTATCTGCCCGATTATGATGCATCAAAACCAACAACATTCCTAGGTTATTTCGATGCAAATAACTTATACGGAGGGGCAATGTCAAATCCCCTTCCATATGATAATTTTAAATGGATAGATCCAGAATCGATTGGAAACATTATGGATTTACCAAAGCATGGTGAAACTGGTTACATTTTTGATGTTGATTTTGAATATCCTGAACATCTTCACGATCATCATTACGATTTACCACTTCTTCCAAAGACTGAAATTTCCCCTACTGGAAGATGGCCGAAATTAATGATGACTTTAACCGACAAGTCTCGATATGTTGGACACTACTGGATGATACAACAAGCTTTAGACTTAGGATTGAGAATTACAAAAATTAATCGAGTACTACAATTTTCTCAATCTTGTTGGTTAAAACCTTACATCGACAACAACACAAGAAGAAGAGCCACCGCTACATCAAGTTTTCAAAAAGATTTTTTCAAATTAATGAATAACGCAATATTTGGCAAGACTTTGGAAAACAAAAGGAAACATAAGGATATCAAATTGGTAACTGATCCAGTAAAATTACAGAAATTGGTGCAACAACCAAACTTTGGTTCATCTGTAATTATTAATGAAAATCTAGTTGTTATTTCCATGAACAAGAAGTCAGTTACAATGGATCGTCCTTTGTATCTTGGAATGTCAATCTTGGATAATTCAAAAACACATATGTACGATTTTCATTATAAGAAGATGGTTAACTATTATGGAAGAGAGAACATTGGTATTGCATATATGGATACGGATGCACTAATTTACTGGATTAAAACAAATGACATGTATGAAGATCTACGCACCTTTATATATAAAGATGATTTCGACTTTTCCGATTATCCTAAGGATCATCCAAATTACGACTATGACAGAAACAAGAAAGTATTGGGAAAATTTAAAGATGAAACGAATGGTGTGCCAATGATGGAAATTGTAGCATTAATGTCCAAACTGTATTCGTTTCAACTGTACATAAATGAGAGGAACGAACATCAAGTCACGAAGAAGGCCAAAGGAATAAAAACTTCTTTTCTTAAGAAGAACGTACAGTTTGAACATTATAAAAGATGTTTGTTTGAAAATGTTGAAACAACTGTAACGTTTAACACTATTAGAAGTTATAATCATCAACTTTTTAGTGTCAAACAAACAAAGTGGGCATTAAGCTACAAAGATGACAAGCGCCATATTTTAGAAGATAAAATTAATACTTTACCATTCGGCCACTACTCTCTAAACCCTATCGACCAGTAAACCTATTTTTCGTCCTCTACCTTCTTCCTTTTTCCTTTCCGTAAAGAAGAGGGGACATGGCAAGCCCAATGCCATGTTCCCTCTTTTTTACACTAATATGAAATGGCCTTGACCTATATTCAAACTACATAAATGAGAATAAACTATTCTATGGATCAGTATTTTTACATGCGGTGTACAAGCAACATCTGAAGATGGAAAGTGTGAAGGACAAGATTGTAAATGAACTACATAAACCAGCAAGAAGAAGATTTCCAAGAAGAAGTACAATCATTAAAGGAATGAATGATCTTTATCAAGCTGATCTCATTGAAATGATACCGCACAGTAAATTAAACAAAGGATTTAAATATATTTTAACAATTATAGACTGTTTTACTAAAATAGCTGACGCTTTACCATTGAAGGATAAGACTGGTAAAAGTGTTACAAAAGCTATGGAAACCACAATACAAAGAAATAAATTTAAAATTAAACATCTACAGACCGATGATGGAAAAGAATATTTTAATAAAGACTTTGGAGCTTTGATGAAAAAATATAAAATAAATCATTATTCTACAAATTCTGAAGTTAAAGCTTCAATAATTGAAAGATTCAATAGAACATTAAAAGGTGCGATGTATAAACAATTTTCAAAACGAGGATCATACGTGTGGTATGACATATTACCACAACTTATAAAAGTGTATAACAACAAATATCATCGTACCATCGGAATGAAACCTATCCAGGTAAATAGTGCTAATGCCAAAATTGTATTATAACGCATTAAAAATAATACAACACCGAAATTGGAAAAATTGCAACCAAAGAAGTTCAAGGTCAACGATAAAGTTCGTATAAGCAAATACAAAGGTGTATTTAGTAAAAGATATCTACCAAATTGGACTAATGAAGTATTTACAATTTATAAAGTGCAACCAACTATACCTGAAACCTATTTATTAAAGGATAACAAGGGTGAATTACTTCAAGGTGGATTTTACGGACACGAATTGTTGAAATCAACAGTCGGTGATGTATATCTTGTCGAGAAGATTTTACAAAGGAAAAAGGATATGGTTAAAGTCCGGTGGTTAGGGTTTGATAAAAGTGAAGACTCTTGGATTCCTTCAAAAGACTTAGTATAGTTGTTTAATAGCTCATTGTGTGTTTAACCTTTATACAAGATGGAGATTGTACAACAAAAAGATCGATTTAATATCAATAACATTGATGAATTGACAGTTGACAATGATAAGTTAAATCATGGAAAACATGGTGAATTACTACCAAATACGATAAGATGTCTAATAACTGGTCCTTCAAATTGTGGAAAAACTAATGTTGTTTTTAACCTTATAACTAATCCTAAAGGATTGCGTTTTAACAATATATACATTTTTTCAAAATCATTGCAACAACCAAAATATCAATTATTGGATAAAGTACTTGCAAGTGTACCTGAAGTAAATTTTTTACAAGTTTAATGCCAGTGAAACAATTATGCAACCAAATGAAGCAAAACCATTTTCTATTTTTATATTTGACGATGTTTCTTGTGAAAATCATGACACAATAAGGAATTATTTTGCTATGGGAAGACATCATAATATTGATAGCATTTACATTGGTCAAACATACAGTAAAATTCCAAAACAACTTATAAGAGACAATGAAAATATGTTGATCATCTTCAAACAAGATGAAACAAATTTAAAGCATATATATAATGATCGTGTAAATGCGGATATGTCATTTGAAAAATTTAAAGAGATGTGTAGCAAAGCATGGAATGAGAAATATAGCTTTCTCGTTATTATGAAGGAAGAAGATATTAAAAATGGTAGATATCGTATTGGGTTGGATAAATTTGTACTTATGCGTTGAACTACCGATGCTACATCTAGTTACAAGTTGAACTTCACAGTGTAAACATGGTGAATCAAGAAAAACTATTGAAAGAAATAAAATCACTCAGTGATTCTATTAGGATGAAGAATCGTGCATTGAGGATGGGTTTAAGTGAAAGAGAAGAATTTCTAGAGACTACATTTAAACCTATTACGGAACCTTTAAAACAGATATCAGAAACTATTGGTAAACCTCGTTATGAAGGAGATGTTTTACTACCAGTTTCTAAACAAGAAGTACAAGCATTAAAAAAAGAAGAAGATGATGATTCATATACAAGTGCTAGTGAGCAAGAAGAAACAAAAGAAGAAGAACAGCCAATACCTGAAGCTGAACAATCTATTCCAAATTTAACTCAATTGAGTAGCGATATATTACAACATGGACCTCTTGGAAGAAAATATATAATGAAAATGCTACATGACATGAAATCAAACCCGAATTTGAGTAGATCACACGTATACGGAGCAAGAATTGATGGGAATGAATTGAAGATTGGCGATTCAAAGCTTGAAATAACACAAGACGATTACATCATTATTGGTGAGCATAGATATAAAGGAACAAAAGGATTATATGAATTAATTTTTAAAAACATACCACTAAGATATTCATCCAAAGATTTAAGTGTTTTTAAGGAGATTCTCCAAAATACTAACGCTCATAAAAGAAACTACTTAAAGTATGCAATGATTAATCGTTCACGTGCAACAAAATATAACATCGTTATAAAAAAGTTGTATCCTCCACGAAAATTGCCAACATTACGTACTGCACCAGCGGTGAGACAACCACTGAAAAGAAAATCTTTATCACTTATGGATTTATCACTTCTTGAACAACATGGTAAAAAGAGTAAAGGAGATACTTCAACATCTGGTAAAGGATTGATGAAAAATCTATACAATACGAATGTGATTTACTACAACGACATCAATAAATTGGTTGATAGAATGAAACTATTGCATGAAGCCATGGAAGCTGGTCATACAGGTTTAAATAATGAATGGGTAGCTCTAATTGAAGAACTCAGGAATCGCGGCATAATTGTATAATTGTCCGCGGATATATAAGAGTTGCAGGCGTATAATGTGTCAGTTCTAACATGAGCGTCGACAAGTTCGGACGATACTCCGCGTTAGGAGTGCAAGTTGGAGAAAACAGAAAAAGAAGTGGATTACCGCAAACACCCGAAGGTGACTATAACATAAATAATAAACGTTTAAAGTTTGTTAGAGATCCAGAAGAAGATGGAGATGCAACAAATTTAAAAACAGTGAAGGAGGAAACATCTACAAGTTTAAAGCTTGACAACAACCAATTGTATGATGCAAAATCTCACAGGGTTATTAATGTTGCAAAATCAGTCAACAATGGAGATGTTGTTAATAAAGGCTATTTGCTATCTGCGATGGATTATGCTTTACTGTTGCAAAAGACTAAAAGTGGAAAAATGTACAATGCTTTAAATTATAAAATAACTAATGTGGCAGATCCAACTGATGATACAGATACAATCAATAAGCGTTATTTGCACTCTGTAATACCAGAAAAGAAAAAGGATGGATTTTCTTTTTATAAATATACTATAAACGATATTGGATATCCTAAAGAAGAAAGTGATGGTGTTAATATAAAATATATTAAAGATAGTTGTATTTTATATAATGATGCTGTTATTGATTGTCATGGAAAAGTGTTGTCCAATCTGAAAGATGGTTCAACTCCATCGGATGCTGCTACCGTGAGACAAATGAATGAAAGCTTGAAGAAAGGAACATCCGCTTTTGTTAAACAAAATCAGGTAGTGTCAAAGAAAGGTGATGAGTTTATGCAAGGAAGTGAAAAGTTTACCTTACTACAACTAAAAAATGACAAGTGGGATGGAAAAAATAAAAGATTGTCAAATATAAGTTTAGGCACGGAAGAACATGATGCTGTTATTTTAATCACAATTATATGATTATATGCATAATCATATAATTGGTAAATCAAATCACGATAAAATCGAAGGTGCTAAGAGAGAAAAATGGATTAAAGATACAATCATCGATATATATGGGTAAATCTTGTGAATATTTAAGTATGGAATACACAAAAAAGGATTAATTATCATAAAGTATTTCATAGAGTGAAGACGTTGGTTACATAAAACAGCATAATGAGGACCGCATCGTTCAGTCATCGTCAGGACATTGGCAAGAGAGGACGTGGTATAACATCAGCTGCATTATCCCTGCTCAGACGGATTCCAGTTGGTGCTGTTGTAAATCGAGCAATAGACGCTTTACCATACGAATTACATCTGCCCGGAGGTTATCAATATTGTGGACCCGGAACTAAGTTGGCAAAACGTTTAGCAAGAGGAGATCCTGGAATTAATAAATTAGATCAAGCTTGCAAAGAACACGATATAGCATATTCAAAGTATAAAGATTCAACAAATAGATCAATAGCCGATAAAATTCTAGCGGAAAAAGCTTGGCAAAGAGTAAAATCAAGTGACGCAAGTATTGCAGAAAAAGCATCGGCTTGGGCAGTAACTACAGCCATGAAGACGAAAGCAAAGTTAGGTGGTGGAAAACGCCGCAGAGGAAGACCTGCAAAGAGAAACGCTCCTAAAAGAGGTGGAAATATTAAAAAAGGACGTCGTAGAACTCGTAAGGCAAGTGTAAAGAAGACTTCTGTTTGGCAAATGGTAAAAAACGGAGCAGGTTTATACCTAAGACCATACCGTGTGTACTAAATAAGAAGAATCAATTAATAATTCCAAATAAAGCCTTAACAAATCATCAGTTAAATGATTATGTAAAATGTTTGAAAATACCATTCTTTCGAGGAGTTTTTATGAAAGATGCATTACCAACTAAAATATGGAAAAATGAAACTGGAATAGTAAATTTGGATTCCACCTATGGTCCAGGCACTCATTGGGTATGCTATAAAAAGCTCGGACAAACCGTTTACTACTTTGACAGTTTTGGCAATCTACCACCGCCAAAAGAACTTCAACATTATTTTCGAAACTCCAAAAACATTTTTTACAATTACAAAAGAGAACAACCTAACAATACTGAAATATGTGGGCATTTATGTTTGGAGTTTTTAGCGAAGAGTGTCAGTCAGCTTTAAGATGTCATCGTATACAGTGTCATTGAGTGGAAATTCATCCACATTGAAAAGTACGCTGTTCCCAGCATTGCGTCTATCCAAGGAACGATTATGGGAAGCGGCATTACTTGATTTGACTACCTACAACTCAATTCCCAATGTTACGGAAGGGAAGAACAATTTACTACATTATTATGAAACTAAGGATGCTGCAGGAAAATACTCAGAATTGAAAATAATTACATTTCCTACTGGAGCTTATGAAATCGATGATATAAACCAATTATTACAGAAACAACTCGGAGAAGACAATATCACCGTTAAAGGAAACAATAATACTTTAAAAGCAGAAATAACTTCAAAATATTATATTGATGTCAGCTTGGAACAGTCGATTGGCAGTTTACTTGGATTTACAGATACAAAAAAGAAAATCTTAACTCCTGGAACTACTCATTCAGGTGATTCAACTGTAACAATATTGAAAGTAAATAGTATCGATGTCACGTGCAACATTATACACGGATCGTATAGAGATGGAGTTAATCAACATATTTTACATACATTTTATCCAACAGTGGCTCCCGGTTTTAAAATTGTTGAGAAGCCACAAAACTTGATATACCTACCGTTAAACACCAGTTTCATTTCAGACATCGTACTGAACATATTGGATCAAGACGGTCATAGTGTTGACTTTAGAGGAGAAACAATTACTATACGGATACACATCAGAGCAGCAACATAAAAGTCAACATGGGATTATCATTTAAACCGCAACGGAAGAGTCGGGAGCTCAGTAGCTCCTCGACATTGGAAGAGTTAACATCGGACAACATTCGTTTTCTGCAGAAGATTGGATTGAAACTTAACAGCGATGGATATCCTGGATATATCTCAAGGACCAACGTTCGACGAAACACTATGGGAGAAGGAATATCACACGCACAACCCTTACACTTCATCAAAATTAAACAATAACGATGAAATAAGGATCCCCATTCAACAACAAGATATTTACACTTTACCGTGTGAAAGTTACTTGTACATCGAAGGACGGGTATTAAAATTGGATGGAAAAACTGCTTCAACAGTTCCTTTTATAAATAACCCGATGGCATATCTTTTTGATGAAATAAGATATGAAATATCAGGGGTGACGGTTGATTCAACAAAAAAGGTTGGTTTAACAACGACATTGAAAGGATTAACATCATTAACACCGCATGAGAAGAATTCAATAGTCACCGCCGGATGGGTTGCCCCCGATAAAGACACTATAACACCAGCTTCCAACGGTCACTTTGATTTTCATGTACCTTTACGATTGCTTTTGGGATTAACTGAAGATTACAAACGGGTAATAATAAATGTCAAACAAGAATTAGTATTACTCAGATCTTCAACTAATAAGGACTTGATACTTTCAGACCCTGCAACTACGGAAGATAAACTGGAATGGCAACTACAGTTGGATAAAGTTGTTTGGAGAGTACCTCATGTAAGATTGGCTGATGAACATAGAATCCTATTATTGAGAAAGTTGAAATCTGACTTTGATATTGTGATGCCATTCCGAAGTTGGGAATTTAATGAATACCCTACACTACCTCAGACAGAACGACAAACATGGACCGTCAAGACATCAACTTACTTGGAACGAGCAAGGTACATAATACTCGGTTTTCAAACTAAGCGAAAAGATGTTATCACTGCAAATGCTGGTCAATTTGATCACTGTAAAATAAAGAATTGTAAAGTTTTCCTAAACTCTCAATTCTTTCCCTATGACAATTTGAATGTCATGTTCAGCAAAAAACGTTTTTCCATTTTATACGATATGTATGCAAGATTTCAATCGTCATATTATGGAAAAACTAATACACCACTATTATCACCTGACCAGTATTATTCCAAAGCTCCAATAATTGTAATCGATTGTTCAAAACAAAATGAATCGGTAAAATCATCAAGTGTGGATATAAAAATTGAAATGGAATTTGAAGAACCAGTAGCGGATGGAACTTCAGCATACTGTCTAATTCTACATGATAAAATAGTTACTTACACACCGCTGACCGGAATTGTGAGGAATGTACTTTAAGAAGAATTGTACAACGACTGCAAATTTTTGAGGTTAGAATTATCTGCTTCAATTTTTGAGGTTAGAATTTCATTTGTGAAAGACAAGTTGAAAACAAACAATTATGTAATTGTATAAATTTCAAGAATTTCACGAAAAATATAAAAGCGAGAAAATAATTAGTGGAAACTTCATTCTATCTTCAACCGTCGTATGGGAAACATCATTCGCAAGATGAATTCTACTAATGGAGAAGAAAATACACCTCTAATGGATGATAATAGTTCAGATATAGAAAAACAAGTTGAACGAGAAATGGACGAGTTCCTAAAGTTTAACAAACATAAGAAGAGAGAAGAAGAAGCTGAAAAAGAAGTAAAAAGGAAGAAGGTTGAAGTTAACATTACAACCAATATTTTAACAGAAGTATTTCTTCGGATTATCTACCCAATTTCTTCATGCATGACAAAAAGTATATCAGTTGGAATTTTAAAATCAATGGATTATTCACCAATTGTTATTTTAAATCATGGAAACAAATTGGTTACTTTCAGTGAAACTACTTGGGAATCTCTCATGAAACATTTACATCTTTTAGAGTGCTATTTAAGTAACAACACATTTGGAAGAAGAACAAGATTAAGTTTATTGGAATCAAATATTGAAGTTGATATAGTAAAACATCGTGGAGGACAAATTGTTCGCTTCAGAGATTTAACTACCCACAATGTTAAATTATATTTCACTAAAGAAGAATTTTACACTTTAAGTTGTACTACCGGTCCCGTCACCAGATATTTGAAACAACTAATATTTTCAAGTGCAATAATTAAAGACTATCTAATTGATACATTGGACAAACAACCTTTTGTTCCAATTTTATACGGTCCCGTGGATACTTCAATCTTTAATAGAATACCTCAAGAAGTTGAAATGTGGAGACAATTAAACAACTATCACACCAATTTTAATATTGATGAAGTGGCACAAGAAGTGAAAGAAGAAGAACAATCCCGTTTGTTATAAACGTCGGCTAATTCAATTTTTAAGTCAGTTGTTAATAAGACTTCATCATGAATAAACGGGTTTCGTTTTCTAATGCACCACACATAATAGAAGTTAAAAGAGGAATAATTGAATTTCAAGCTTTCCGAGGAAATGATGGTAATTTTATTATTAAAGAATTAGTAATCTTGGACATGAACACATCAGTAGTTTATCATTATTTGTTCAAACCTCCAGTACCATTTAATAGACTAACAACTAAAGCGAAAGTTACAAACAAATGGTTGAACAAACATTTTCACAACTTAAGATGGGATGAAGGTTTCATTAATTATAATATGATGCCGCACATTATGAATCATTATTGCAAAGAGTTTAAAATTATCTACACAAGAGGATTGGAAAAAGCAAATTGGATACAATCATTTACAAGCAACGAAGTAATTAATGCAATAATTGATAAAGATTTCCAATGCTACTTCAACGAACTTTGTATTTCATCAAAAAGTTTTAAACATCGAAGGTCACAGTGCGCTTTAAAGAATGCCTACCGCTTGAATAGTTTCCTTCAAAAAAGTGGTGGGGGTAGTGTCGACTATAAAAGTGAGAGCGCTACCATGACGCAGCATGAGTATTACTCGAACCTCCGAAGAGACAACATCTCCAACGGACATTCTTATTCACAAGAAAATTAACAATAACATCAAGATGGCATCGCAGAACTTACTTCAAAATTTGGTCGATCAGTTCAACGCTCATTCTAAATCATCAATTCTACCTACGAAGAAATGTTCTGAACTAAAAGAAGAAAAACATTACATCATTCATACGATCAAGAAAATGGAAACTTCAGTAGGTGATGCTATTAATTGCACATTGAGCGAGGCACCGTATACAGTTGGACGAACCGAAGTTTCAAATCTTCCTACCTACACGTTTTGTACAACTTCTTCAAAATGAAGATCTTCGTGTAGTTCAACCCGGTGCACTCTATTTGGTTTCGCACGGACCAAGTGGAAATAACTCTACTGAACTTACAATTCATGTAACATCTACTATTGATTAGTTTGTACATAACATTGTAAATATTTGTTTGTAATTGTTTCTCAATAAATATGATATAAACCTAAACAAAAAAATAAAAAAAACAACATATTGTAATGTGTTTGTACATTACAATATGTTGCTTTTTTTAAAAATTCCATGGGATGACCTTGACCCAATTTTGTGTGATAATAAAAGTGAAAATCAACTTGTGAAATTCATCAGTCTACGACTACCTTTCGTACCGTACACATCTCACTCTCTATCACTAAATACAAAACTTCAACATGTCCCTAAAAGTTAAGTGTGCATCTTATGATACCAACACCATAACTACTTTTGAACAACTTGAAGATTTAACTAACGAAATGCGAGTTTTACTTACCGGTGGTTATCACTTAACTGTTGATGTTAGTGCTACTAATACAAGGATGTTCACTAAAACAAAATATTGCGATGATGAAATATTTTTTTCTACACAACCTACAACTTCTTCATTGCCAGCTGGTCAACATAACGTCAAGTTCCAGAAGTATTACCAATGTTGAATAGCTTTTAATAAATAACATTACAACTAAGGAATCACGTGATCAATGTCAAGTTCATAAAAAGGATGTAACAGTTTGATAAATAATCATTCGCTTCTCAGCTCTCACCACGACAAGATCTATTTAAGAAAATGTTGTACAGAATGATGATTCAACTTGATGGAAAAATCTATGGAAAAGATTACAACGCTGTTGAACAAATGACTAAAGATATAGATGTATTAGCTAAAGAAGGATACCAAGCTAAATTAATTTTGAAATTTCCTGAAGTACATCCGCTATCAATAGAAGAACTAGTTGCTATGGCTAAAGCTGAGAAAGATAAAAAGTCTGAAGAAAACAAAGAGAAACAAACTTCTTAAGTATCAACATTCCTTACATTAGTAAGGTATAATTTTTTAAAACTCCGTTTGGATGACCTTGAAATTACCCCCACCACTTTTCATAGTACATAAAACTCGCTATTCAACACTATACACTCTTATTCTTTCACTGGACTCCGCAGCATCAACATGGAAGAGCAAAAATACAAGTACAAACCTCGTTACTGTTGTGAACAACAGTGTACAGATTTAGGACCAATGATGGTGGATGGGTTAGCTTGTACTAAATGTGAATTCTTCGGATCTTGTTATTGCAAATGCAAAACAAAACAACTACCACCACCGGAATTGCGAACTTTCAAATTTTACAAATCAAGATATTTTCATACATGTTGTCCTCAAAGATGTTTCAAATTTCACCCTCTAGATCTTGCTCATTGTCAACGCACCAAGTCTCATCAAGATGATTTTTGTACACATATGATAAAAAGATGTAAATACAGATCAGATTGGTATTCCGATCCTGTAGAACCATCAAATGTGTAATTTCAGTTTTACACTCTTTTTTAAAACTTCAATTGGATGACCTTGAGATTTCCCCCACTACCGGTTGTAATTTTTATATAATATTAAATTCAACTTTAAATCATTTCACTTCCAACATTCTAACTAATAACATGGAAGCAAAATTTATCAAGTTTGAACATATAATAACTGAGAGGGAGGAGATGGAAGAATTGTTTCAAAACTTACTTTCTGTCATTGACGAATATCCTATAAGATGGTTCAGAATTGTAGTTCAATATTTAAATCCTGGTGAATTGTTTTCTTCATCAAGTGAAGAAGATGAAACAACTACTTCGGTTCAAATAATTGAATTAAAAGACGAAGAAGAAGAACTAAACGTTTTATTCAATCATAAGCTCAAGGTTCCCCATATAAAAGCCCCCTCCCTAGACAGCCCCCCTCCATAGACGCCTGCTCAAGGTCACCATTATATAAGCCCCCTCCCTATGCGCCGATCCTCATTCCATCACCGACTCTCCAACAATGAACAACTCTCC
The DNA here is from genome assembly GCA_030545055.2 of Neoaliturus tenellus. NCBI lineage: Eukaryota > Metazoa > Arthropoda > Insecta > Hemiptera > Cicadellidae > Neoaliturus > Neoaliturus tenellus. Next base: position 29,268,901 of record CM061537.1, read on the forward strand.
ATTGGCCCGAATGAATTATAGTTTTGAAATAAACTCTAAAGAAGAGTTACAAGACATTTTTAATATTTTACAAGAACTTGTAGATAATTTTACAACCATCAAAATGAATTTGGAAATAACATACGATTGTCCTATTTGTGATAAGGTTGAAAGTTTAGACGAAGACAGTTTACTAAATCTAACTCCTGCACCATCTAACACTACTGATGGAAATAATGAAGAGCAACGTCTTTCCCCCACCACTTCTTTGTAATTCATCCTTCCCCCACCACTTCTTTATTTAACTAACATTTCTCCCTTTTACTTCTCATTCCGTCTTCGACTTCTGAACTATCAACATCACTTGTTTTAAAATTTCAAACACTAACACAATCATGATGGATATGATGGATGAAGTTCCCTTCGTAACTAGAATGGAAGAGGATAAATTGAAATTAGAAATTAAACGATTGGAAATGGAACAGGAAAACCAACTCGAAATGTTACGTTTGTTCAAGCTTTTCAAATACATCATCTGGGGACTCTGCATTTACCTTCTCATCGTCGTCGGTGTTTGCATTTACAACTCTGTAATTCATCACAAAAGTTCAACTTGTTTAAACTCTGCTGTTGCACATTAATTGTATGTTCACTAATAAAATTCAAAAGTTACTTCAACCTATCCTACTATCACCAACTAGTTCAACTTAGAACTATTTCTGGTGGTAGTTGGGTAGGCTTTTTTAAAACTTACTCTGGATGACCTTGACATACTTTCCAGATCCCATTTATAAATTTGAATTTCAGTTTTAAACTAACTTTTAATTTTGTTCAACTATTAAGAGTTTTGTTAACACCGACAAATTTCAGTTTTCAACTAACTTTTAATTTATGTGCACTTTTAGTTCAACCCTAGTTACTTTATTCGCAAATTCAGTTCAACCGACCACCAACGCTATCGCCATCTCCACCCCAATATTTCAACATTTCTGCCCCCAACACTTGCCCGAACATCTGCCCGTAGGGGCAGCTGCCCGGACATCTGTTCGGTTTTAAAAATATAAAAGAAAGGTAAAGGAGTGGGGGTGGCGCATGCTCACCAATGCAAAACTAAGGTTTGAGGTTAGAATTATCCATGGCGGCCGCCATGTCTGGTTCAGTTTTACCACATAGAGTCGGCGACCGGTTATTGGTCTAAAGGAGTGGGGGAAGGGGTGGTGGGGGAAGGTTGCCATTTTATAAGCCCTCTCCCTAGGCGGCGCTTCTCATTCGATCGCCAACTTTCAAACGATAAACACCTCTCCCATGGCACGAATCAATTATCCCGCTATCACCAACTACTTCAACTTAAAACTATTTCTGGTGATAGTTGGATAGAATTTTTAAAAACTTACTCTGGATGACCTTGACATATTTTCCACATCCCAGTTATAAGTTTGAATTTCAATTTTGAACTAACTCTTAATTTTTCTTCAACTGTTAGAGTTTCGTTAACACCGACGAATTTCAATTTTGAACTAACTTTTAATTTTATGCGCAAATTCACTTCACCCTAACGCCAACACTATCGCCATCTCCACCCCAACCTATATGGCATAACATATAACTACAGCATCTCATATATACCCTCTAACCCCCACCGGAAGCTATGTGACATGGCAGCTGGCGCCAGCTGCCACGTCACGTGGCTCGGGGGGCACGTGGCCGATTTTAAAAGTGCCAAATCCCACTACTGTTATCAAAATATGCTTGGTTCCATACAGGCGTTTAATTCTTTAAGAAATAAGAATAGAAAATTAAGAATCATGAATAAAGAAATTTAAAGAAGTAAACCGGATGAGGCTTGCTCTACTGCAGCGTCAAACAGCACTCAGGGTCGCATCCGCGTATCGTACAGGGCCTAGTTGGCTGTCCTGGTAGTCGCTGGAGTTATCCCTGTCCATCTCTTGGCACGGGAGGGAAAAGTGATCTATCAGAGACAATTTGATGTCGGAAAGGACCAGGAAAGAATCCAGGAACGTCAGACATATCAGGAAAGCTGGGAGCTGGAGAGTCGATGGCGATGAACTGTAAGAGTCATAATGCAGGTCCAACTGTTAGTTTTATGGCGGCATGTTGAGGTGGACTACTTTGTGACCCAATCCTTGTCGGTTCACGGCTATTTTCAGTCGTACCTGTACAGGGTGGGCAAGACCGGTTCATCTGACTACATTTATTGCCTTTCCCTACGACGCGGAACACACATTCTTCCGTTCACGCTGGGAACGGCAACCCTGGAGGCCACGCGACAACTTGGCGTGCTGTCTTTGGACTCGGTCTACATGAACATGCTGGAGGGTGAGGACAACTAGGTTTGTTTGTTGCATTTCGTCCAGAAAGTCCTCCGATCCAAGAAGACAGGGTTGCTCTCTGATTTTTTGGCTGGATTCGGAGCGAGCTCAAAAGGGATAACGCCAAAGTAAGCCTGGTTCTGATGTAATGGATAAGCGTTCAGACCAGGGTCCGAAAGTGAAAGTTGTGAGTTTTAGTGGGTAGCCTACTGGATTTATGTAGGAGTCCTCCACTACATCCTGCGTGCAATGACGAATTATTCATTGTAAAAAAAAAACAAAAAAAAAACAATATAATCTTATTGAAATAAATACTCACACATTTTAATGAAACATTTTTACTTTGCAGACAGGCCGCCAGACGAACAAGAGATCCAGATGGTAAAAGATATAATATTATACGGGCTGAAGAAGGGGTACATAGCCGAGGACTTTGAGGTGATCCCCCATGGAGACCTGACTGACGACACTCTGTGTCCGGGAGTCGCGCTACTCGATGATCTGATCAACTTCCCGAGGCAATACAGAAAGAAAAAGAAAAACTCTTGATGTGCTATTTTTTATTTATTTTTAACATCTATGTCTGTAAGGATATATTAAACTATTTTACATTACTTATTCAACGATCTCTCTTAGTTGTACAAAAATATTTTATTACATAAAGTTCTAATGTTGACCTTAGTTATAGCTTCTTCAGTCTAGTAATAGTCGAACAATAAAGAGTTCATCATGTATCATCAATTCCATCTACTAACCCTTTAAGAGTATGATGTTCTTTTATAAATTTTTGTTCAACACCCGACTTTATGATTTCTTTCGCCTTGGAAACCATCTCTTTTGTAGGTTTACTGCCTGAAAAATAGTTTTACGATAAGTAACAAGTGGGATAAAAGCGTGAGTAGATTATTTGTGAAGGTCAAGCTCCAAAGTGGATATAAAGGTTTTTAAAGTGTAAACTTATTATTTTCACACCTTTATTTTTAAAATTAATCACCCAAATTTTCACTTTAACGATGTATGGTAACATTAAGAAATCATAAAAATCTAACAGTCTTCAATTTTTAAGATGAATATAATGTAACGTGGCATGAATATAATGTAACAAACACCATTCGTAATAAAAGATTTTGCATTCAATCATATAACTCTATGTTCAAGCAAGTTTTACTTATGTTTATAGTATTTTTTGATCTGACAAGGCTTTCTCAAATAAGTAAAATTATTGGCCAAATGTAGGCTACATCGATCGAATTAGAAATTAGAAATGAATACTACAAATAATATATCAAAGGGAAGTAAAAATGATGAAAAAAGTACCTGGTAGTGCTCTAATATAAGCAATTGCTAATGCTTCAGACTGGTTCACATCTGCTTTAGTAATGCTCGGTATATCATACCATCCCCGCCCTTCATATACAGCGCAGTCACCTCCGATGTAGAAGCTGAAGCAGGAAATTGAATAAGAAAAACATCCACAGTAACAGTAATAACATCACTTGCTCAAGAAGACTTATTATCATGTTACTTTATCTTCTATCGTCCTTATTTACTTCAATATTACTTCCTACGTTGTGTTGCAATGAAGGCGATGGAACTGACAAGTTATACTAAATTGAAAAATTATTTGGATTATTTTATTTCCTTTCTGTAAATTAAAAATCAAATACCGGTAATCATTTCTGTAATCAATTTATTTCTTGCATCTATTTAAATCATCAGTGTTTGTTTTCCATTTTTTTAATGTTTTCTGTATTTTAAAATAGGGGAAGTTGGGGCAAGACGGGGTACTTAAGCACTCAATATTTTTTGTAACGTTATGAAATCCTCAATAAACACACCACATATTTCAAATAAAACTAAAGTATCTATAGAGTCAATAAAAAATTGAACAAAAAGGTATACAAAGTATTAACATTAATAATTTTTTTGAAAAAAGGTTTACCAAGTACCCCATTTTTCCCTACTGTGAGGGCAGAACAGGGTAGTCTGGTGGGGTCAGATAGGGTAGCTCAATACTATGATAAAGAAAAGGGTTTAATTACTAAATGAAAAGTGATTTACTTATTAAACATATTTATTGTTTATGCCTATAAATAGGCATTGTCTCAACACTAAATACTTGATTGTAGAAATAAAAGATAATATCATACGGGCTGAAGAGGGGATTAGTATATAATTGATATATTACGATAAAGTGATAAATCTTACACGAGAACTTGAAATTAGTGGTCGTATTGTTTTAGATTTTTAAATTTACCTTAAAAATTAATTAAACATAACTTTTGATAACCAAAGATTAACCCTGAGCCTACTCAAAAAAAAAAAAAAAAAAAAAAAAAAAAAAACTAAATACAAATAAGAGTCTTTTTAACAACCGTTTTGGTAATATTGACAAATGAATAATTTTAATTCCAAATACCGAAGTCAGCAACATTTAAATTGAACTAAAATACAGTAATATAAAAAAATGTTTCCACCTTAAACGTACCCCCACAAAATCTTGCCCTCCTTTTAAGTACGCCGTCTTGCCCCCAAGGACAAGTTTTACATTAGATTGAATTTATACCACAATGGTATATTCCTCTTAATTATAGTATGCATTGACGTATTCCTAAAAAAGTACCTTACTCAATAGTAAACAATAATCACTAATGCGAGAAAAAACAGTTGTCTTGCCTTTTTACTTTCAAAACTGACCGAAAATTAGATTGTCATAGCATAAAAACACATTTAGATCCATACTCTACAAACGGTCTGCTCAAAACGGCTGGTAGCACTGTCAAACACTCACATGGCGACAGCCTAATTGTTTAACTATTTGTCGCTAGACAGCGACATCAGCTGGAGCAAAAAATGTAGTACCACGTCTTTCCCTCAACCCCGTCTTGCCCCGCTCTCCCCTACAAGTGGCAATAATAAAAAACCTTTACATAAAAATGGCATGCAACCTCTTAAAAGTAGCCTAGTCTATATTGTTCGAACTAAACATCGAGGAAATAAATAAATAAAAACTCTGTACACCGTGTTCAATTAATATGTCACAACATTTTAAGTGTTAAACTCCTATGATAAAATAAAATCGTAAATTAAAGCTCATATGCTCGAGATAATTTGATTAATGTTTGTAAGATCTCTTAAATTATACTGTCACTTAATGCAAAACTATAAAAAACTCGAATGGAATTGACGAAATTACTAATTGACTTGCGACACCAAGTTGAAATAGTCGTCTAACTACTAAACTCAATCATTGATTTATTACAATGTAAAACTTACATACGAAAATCTTACTTATAAGCGATATCTGGTAGGCCTTGGTCGAACATATTTATTTTTTGCAACTCTTGGAGGAATTTTACGCAGTCGTCATAATAGAATAAATGTTTCGTGAATGTTGCTCCTTCCACTGCCGTTATATACACCGTCTGTACTGGATGATCGAGTGAAATTGAAGATAAAGGCTCTACCGCATTCCAAGAACTCCTGGGAATGTGTCCATCTCGATCTATAAATGGGTTAAAAATCCATCATCTATTAAATAAATGCCAAGTAGCATCTTTTGGCTTCAATTACTGTTTATGGTATGAATTTTAATTGCTTTTTTCAAAGCATTCTCCTAAATAATTACATTTAAATCCAAGTTCTACTTTTTTATAGTTTTAGTTTCCTTCTTTTTTTCTTACCTTATTTTTCTTTAATATGTAATACCAAATAACAGCTCAAAAAAGATTATATATATAACGTCTCATCTTGCTCTGATGTGAGATGTATTTCCTAAGTTAGCCATCAATTTGTTAAAAGGTTAGTATTAAGAAATCTTTTATCAATTGCCCATGTTACATTGTATTAATATGTATTCTCAAAATAAAGCTGTTTTTGATTTGATTTGGTTTATTTATTTTTATTTAGTTTTACTTTTTAAGAGGTTGGAATGCCCCTATTAATTTTATCTGCCCTGTCTTCATATCCGTGCAAGGATTGTACAGACATGTATTGGATTGTATTAGACAAAGTAAGGGGGTGGAGCCGCTGCAATACCTGTGAGTGATAATGATAAAAGTCACTGGTGGAACGAGGATTCGAACCCACGACATCGCAACAATGCTTTCGAAGTCCGACTCGCTAACCACTACGCCACCGACTCACCCCTCATTACTGGTTTAAAGCAATACAGATGTAATAAGAAAATTTAAAAAGTGACAATGGCAATTGATCAAGTGTTCAACTTAAACGCAATAGATCAATTGAAAAAAAGCACAAACAAAATTAGGTGTTATTTAATTAATCTCTGTGCTGTTTTGATGGTTTCAAATTAGTTTCAGTTAAACGAGACCATCAATTCTAAATAAATAACTAAAATGTATACGGTGATATTATAATATGGCTAAACGGTGTGGTGAAATATTAAATAATTTGTGAAAGAGAAGTTTCTTCAAGGAAACTATTTTAGGAGTGGCTGAAACATTTAATTTTAAGAAAATGATTTATTAAGAGTCATCTTCACCTTTGGGCCAGTAGCCCATTGTTGCGCAGTCGGCAATGTTAACCATATGGATTTTAATGCAAAACCAGTGATTTTATTCCCTTGTTTCTGACGCCGTTTTTCAACAGATTTTCTTTAAACTTGGTAAGTGTTTAGTTGAATAGTTATATTAGGCTCCTCATACCCCGAAATTTTGAAAACGTAACATTTATTACTAAGGAAAATCGAGTTACTTTGCGACGTCACAGAGAATATTTAAAAAATTCAAAATATCGAGGTATGAGGTGCTTAATATATCTGTTCAAGCAAACACTTAAGAGGTTTAAAGACATTCGGTTGAAAAACGGCGTCCAAAACAAGGGAATAAAATATTATGTTTTGCATTAAAAGCCGTATGGTTAACATTGCAGACTGTGGAATAATAGGCTACTGGCCCAAAGGTGAAGATGACTCTTTATGTAGCCCAATTTATTTACTTGTAATACAGTATTTATTATTGATAGGTAGCTCGTTAGTTTATTTAAAACAGTTAGGGTAACTCAGGAAGAAAAAAATCAAACAACCCAATGAATATTCTTCCCATTAACTAAAATTACCCATCATTTTTGGAAATCTTAGAGATAAGTTTATGCTTTTGGTAAGTTTTGCTAAGGAGTGCAAGAAACAATGATAAAAGCTAAAACTTAACATTTTGTGATTAATCTTAATAGCATTACTTGATATATTTAATATTTTTTAGATTAATTACTCAACTATTTAAAAACAATAATTATAGTAAGACGTATCAAGTCAAATGTAAACACTCACGCGAGAGAAACTGTCCCATCGCAGTTCATGTTAAATGGAAAGACCAAGGAAATGTTTCGAAGCCTGGAAAAAATACTTCAAAAATGGTTAAAGCGTAACACCTTAAGGAATTTGTATTCGTATTGTATTCACCATAATTTGGATGGAATTATATAACTTTGCCTAGTCATGTCCACATTCCTGGAATCGGACCATAAAAAAATTACCTAAACATTCATCTACAATTGTTTGTTGTAGAAAATATTTATCTCCTAGAACAGTATAATATTACTCAAAAAGATTATATTTGATAACAGACTATTTTATATTTGTTAGTGTTGTTTATATGATAAAAATCAGATTGATTTATAAATTCGAGTCGCAACTCCCTGATTATTGAGTTACATTAATAAAAAGAAAATGCCAATCAGTTATTTTATTTGAAGCCAAACACAATCATTCAAACAATTTAATGATGTGAGAAATCAATAAAAATGAGGCTATACAACCTAATTGGAGAAAATAAATATTTTTTAAGTCAGTGATAAATGTATCACAAGGATGGGGCCAAAATTCTCAAGTAAGACTTTTTATTAATAGTCAAATTTAGGTTTAAGTTAATGCATTTGTAAGTTCTTAAACTTCTAAATTTGACTTAGTTGATGTTGTTATATATGTTAAGAGCGACTCTAATTAATTAGTAATGAAATTATCTACAGAGTTTTTGAAAAAGAATGGTGCAAAAGTAAGGTTGATTCATTTGTATACTCTGAGTTGAAAAATCATAAAAACAGAATACAACTGTTTCTTATATTAACAAGTTTTAATTTACATTAAATAATGCTTTACAAATGCTCAATGTGAGCTCCATTAGAATGTCTGCAAATATCCAGGCGAAATTCCAACTCATCCCAGACATTCTAAAGCATTTCCTGAGTTATGGACTGTCACGGTTTCTGTTCGATGTCTTTATTCTTGCAGGGTTTGGGTCATAGGAGGACAGTACACTTTGTCTTTGATAAGCCCCCACAAGAAAAAAATCACATGGCGTTAAGTCAGGCGATATAAGACATCGAATAACAGAAGCCGTGCAGTCCATAGCCCAGGAAATGCTAAATGTCTGGGCTGAGTTAAAATTTCGCTTGGATATTTGCAGACGTTTTAATGGAGCTCACATTGAGCATTTGTAATGCATAATTTCATGTTAATTAAGACTTGTTTGTATAAGAAACAGTTTTATTCTGTGTTCATGATTTTGCAACTCAGAGTATACAGGTGAATTAACCTTACTTTTGCACCATTCTTTTTGAATAACCCTGTATTTCTGATTAAGAATATACGTATTAACTCCGCACCAGCAAATATTTTACGTTAAACAATAATTCTCAACAGTTATTCGATGTTTTACGTGACAATATAGCTTAAATACATTATGAAGTCCCCAATTAATTGTCTCACATTCCTCATTATAAAATGATTGAGATTAACATGGATTGAACGTTTCATTTACAATTTGTAGAAGAAGTGTTAAGTTTGGCTGCATTAATTCTTCAAATTCACCTAATACTACACTAATAAAAAAATATTAGATATTTTATAACTGATGTTATTTTTTAATACAGTTCTTCAATAACACAATTAATTTAAGCCTCTTGTTATTTTAGTTGTCAAAAGATCAGAATGGGGGGCCGTAGAACCAAAGGAAACAAAACCTTTAAAACTACCTGTCAAAACAGTAGTGATCCACCACACCTGCGAGAATGCTTGTACCTCCAAGAAGAAATGCATGGAGGAGTTGAGACGGTTGCAAAAGAAACACATGGAAGAGAAGGGGCATGCGGACATCCGATGGCAGTGAGTGGCCGTAGGTTTTACATTTTTTACGAAAGTAACAATTGTTTACCGTGTTAAGCCGTCTTTCATGTCAAAGTAATATTTTTATGATTAAAGGGACCTTAATCTATTAAAAAGTTCTGTAGGACAAATAAAGTTTTTTGGAGGGATAAATTAGATAAAGTTTTTTATAATCATGTGTATTTATATTATTTAAGCTAAAATATTGTAGTTATACAAAAAGTAGAATGACTTACTATTACTTATTCATAAGTATAGATAAAAAGTATTTTTATTGACCTTGTGGAAAATTATATTTGGTCCATAAAAACACTCAGTCACGTTATACAATGTATTCGAAAAATGTGAAATAGAGACATTTTTTCCATTTTTCTAGCTCAGACCTTTTTCCTACTAAGTACTTTTTTTGCTAGACTTTGTTTGAAATTAGTTTAACATTTGTTGCTATTGACTGTTCCTTTAAACTAATTTGAATTTAAAATTCCCAAGGGAAAATCAGCATAATTTATGTGCACCACAATTTAATTTTGAATTGTTGTAGGCCTTTATCAAAGACTCATTTGCAGTGGAAGCGTACTACTACATAGTATGTGTAGGATAATATCAATAGAAGAATTTGCTATAGTAGGATTCACGAAAATAGTCCGATGAGAGTCGAAACATTCTTGCCAAATTTATTCCGAAACACATTTTTATACTCTATTACACATGGTAAACATAAAAAATGACAACATTTGCAGGGCGAGAGGGGGTGAGGGGGGACACAGCTGTTAAAATTTCCATCGGGCTATTTTCGTGCATCTTACTATAGCACAATACCAGTTAATCCTCCTACTGTAAATAGGAAAATACGAATCCGGCTGATCCCAATAATGATGATGAAGTTTTGTAGATACTCCATGTATGGTTGCCATTCAACTGAAAATTTTCAACTCAGTTGAAGTGATTGAATGTCTGATGATTTTGTTGATTTTCTGGACGTGCCTAAACCTAACAATTCCATTAGGTTATCTTTAATTCCTCTTTAGCCAAAATAGCATGTGACGGTTTCAGTAGAGCAAGGAAACTTGTGAGTATACTACAGTTTAATGTTATAGGTTTTTAATAGTTTTTGCTTGATGTTTGAAGTTTCCTGATCGGCGGCAACAACATGATATACGAGGGGCGCGGGTGGCACGTTCAGGGAGAGCACTGTCGGGGATACGACGAGGAGACCATCGGAGTCGCGTTCATGGGCAACTTCTGCGGTGAGTATACTGGTGTGAAGCCAGTCTGGCTAGAAAATGAAAGTTGTTTATGTATTTTTGCTGAAATTTGTTCCAAGTGATCCCGTAACATTACGCAGCAGAAAATTCCTTGACGTTCACAGTGAGGAACATGCTTAAAATGATGGGATGGTCCATGAGGAGTCAGAAGTAAACGTCGGCTGGAATTAAAATCAAACTTAAACATAAACTTTTAAAATGCAATAATATTCTAAATACTTGACCTGTTGTTGACCGGTTTGCCGCAGATGTTTGTTATTACAATTACCTTTGATAATGCATATAGCTTGACATAAAATTCAAATACTACTACCCTTGAACCATTTTCTTCATAAACATCCAAAATAGGAAGGGAACAAAGACGTTTTTGGTTGTTGCATTCCGGATTACTCTCTGGATACTATACAACAGGACACCTGAATTGTCACAGTAATCCTTATTCTCCAGTAGTACAGACTACAGGTTTCGACACATCAAAGGTGTCATTGTCGAGCCTAGGGTGTGAAATTCTCCTCCTACGAGGTAATCATATTGTATACGACTATACTCTAAACCTACACCCTGAACCAGCAGCCGCGCCGGTATTATTGTCGCATGGCCATACATTATTTATTGTGTTCGTAAGGAAAGTGTGTCTGTGTATTTAGTGTATTTAATGTGTTTCAAAGACTTTATGATAAACTCGGAGAGAATATCACGATATAGGCTCGACAAGACACTTTTAATGTGTCGAAACCGGTAGCCTGTACTGGAGGATAAGGATTACTGTGACAATTCAGGTATTTAACCTCTTGTACAATATAAACAAAGACGAACAAAAAGAAGGTACTGTACATCTAAAATATATCCCCCTACATTGCTACCTTTCTAGAACCACCCATTTCTAATACCTTCCAATAAAACACGGTATATTTTCACAGACGAAGAGCCGAGCGGTGATATGGCGGAGCTGTTTAGAGGCCTGGTCTACTACGGGGTGCGGTTCGGGTACCTACAAGAGGGCAAGGAGCTGGAGACAGACCTGCACACGAACCTGGATATGACCACATACTGTCCGGGGTACGCCACTATGGACCTGTACCTGTCCCACACTGTGTTGATGGCCAACGAGCACTGGAGCAAACGGAACATCATCGGCAAACTTTGGGACAAACTTGTCGGATTCGAGATTGGATAACGACTCGAATCTGCTCGGATACAAATATTTTATAGCTTATTTTGATATTTCACAACACTCTAGGTTAAGAACATTGTAAATAGTTCTATTAAATATACTTTTCCTTTCTTATAATGTGTTGTAACATTTCCTGACTAAATAAAAATACAAAAAATTCCAATATGATTATTCTTAAGACGCGTCTTGTGTGACACTAAAAATAAAATTATTATCGAATAAATGTTAAATTGAGCAGTCTTTATGGTGGGAAAAGGATTCATATGAATGTGTTTACAAAACTTATGGCCAGTATTTTTTTTTAATTTATCAATCATACCGTAATAATAGAAGACCTTTAGGATATCATTAAAGACATTTGATACAAATAATATGTATTTGAGGTGCAGTATTTATTCTTTATGTCACTTGTTTAATTAATTCTTAGTTATTTAGAATGATTCGTATGTTGTGTATTTTAATCTGATTACCATTTAATTTCAAATTGTTAAATTTCTTTTATTACGACGTGTTTTTCCAAAGCAACGTGATGAATTTAACAGTTAGATTTATATTCACTTTAAATATAATTGCATATCTTACATGAGAAAGATATCTCATATCACTCAGTACTAAAGATAAACCAACCAGACATTATCGATAAACATAGTTTTTCATAAAACTAAATTACTCTTATCGTTTTAGTCACGTGTTAAGATAAAACTTTAAAAGGGGGATAGATATGAAATTGTATTATTGTTCTCTGTTGTTTTCTCGAAAGTGTCGTATATTTTAACTTACAATGAAGTTTCACATAGGTCAAGCTGTTCCTCGATATTTTAAGGAAGCTTTTGAAAGGATAAGGCACAGATGGGAAGCACTGGACGAAAATCCCGAATGGCGTAGGTAAATGATGTAGCATTCTAATTTTCTTCGATATGGTATGGATTCTAAAAAGACGTTGAAGGAAACCTAATGAAATGGTAATAAGGCTCAAAATGTGCATTTTGACTTTTACTTCAAAGAGGAATATGTTAAAATAATGTAGAACTTAATAGGAAAAAACTTTCTTTTGATAGTTTAAATCTTGTTCCACACTTGAATTATTTACTGCATGTCAGTAAAAGGAAATGATTAAGCGTAGATTACATTAACAGTCAAAACCGTAAACAATTTTGGCCGCAGATCAATAGTAGCCATTTAAATGTTTAAACTAAACTATAGATCGCACACTGGTCAAAATTCGACCAAAACCTCAGTAGATTCATTGGGACACAATTAGTATAAACAATATTTTATAGATGAAACATCAGTTCCTTTGCTTTGCTAGCCTTTAAGAACTGGTTACAAGCCTTTAATCCTTGCTTTCTAATGATTCAACAAATTAACCTTCTTCCTTAATATTTACATTAATAATTCGGAAGCCTGTAGGGCGTAGCCCTGAAGGCTGATATGAATTATAACGGAATTCTACAGGGCATTCATTACCTTTAAACGGTAAGCGGGATTTCTCATACGAAGCACACAAGCTGAGCAAAAGGAGGAAAATAATCGTGATTGTCTAATAATATATAGATATAGCTATTTGTGTATTAAGAGCGCAAATAACGTCATTGCCGTTCGAGAATGTAGTTGGCCGCCCGAAGCGTCAGCTGAGTGCGGCCAAACATTTCGAGAGCGGCAATGACTATTTGTGCTCGTAATACACACAATATTTTTCCTACCACCATAATTACAACTGATTAAATGTATTTAATAAACGTAAACAATTATATCAACTTTAAATTTAACTTCATTATTTCATTAACTTAATAACTGTAATAAATCGTAATCACCTGCATAGATGTGTAACCGGAAGTTAATGTTATCAAAATACTGACCGTGAAATCAGCTGATTCAGAGCAAAGCAACTACAATCAATTTGTAATAATTATGGTGATTGTCATGTGGTTTCTGACCAATATAAACTAGTCTGTGTTGTGACGTCACCTTCTTTACCGTTCTAACCTATTGTAGATTTAAAATAACCTTGATTTAGCGTGCGCCAATGTTCCATTACCGCTCTAGAGCGGAAAAGGACCGGAAAACGGAAATGAATTGTTTTGCGTAGGATTACAGCTGTGGCAATGTGATTATTTCCATGCAGTGGTAGGAAAAATTTATACCAATATTACAGTTCTTTGTTTCTGTTTTCTAAAGTTAACAATTTATTTTTTTTTAAACTTTATTAACTTTATTTTATGATCAGATGTTTAAGTGAATGTTTTCCCTTATCATTTGTATCTCAAACAGTGGTGTCCCGTGAGGGGTGGGGTGCCAAACCCCCTAAACAGGTCTCCCCACCAAAGAAGATCTCATCGAACGAAAGGTTGGATTATGAAATACCTATGAAGAATCCAGTTTCCTACGTGGTGATCCATGATACCCCACATTTTGACGACCCCGGAAGTGACTCAGAGAAGATCAAGGAGGTCCTAAGGGAAATTCAAGATGAGGAAATGGCAGAGGATTACAAGAGATATTACGATATAGGATACAAGTAAGTTTAAATAAAAATCTATTGTTATATTCCACAATTATTTAAGGCTCCGGTCCACCCCAGCCAAAACAACAATGCCGAATGCCGCCTTGCGGCCGTAGCGCTAGGCGAGTTTGATGGCTGCGAGGTTTACGGGGATCGTGTTTTAAAATTGACCAATTAAGATAGAGATTGGCTGTTAACTTTTTCTAAAAGTAGAAAAGAGGATTTAGTCGGCTATCTTTTTAGAATTTTAAAATAAAATTTCTAATTTCAGCTATAACTGTCTAAAATCATCTGTTTTTATCGATTTTTAACTGAAGTTTTCTATTGGTTTTAATGAACTAATTACAAAAGTGTAACAGAGGAAAATTAGTAGAAAGGCTCCGGTCTACCCCTGGCGCGCACCCAAATGCAAGGGTTTTTTAGAATCGTGTTATCTTCTGCCAAATGAAGCCTAGAGGTATAAATAAGGTGTCATATTAAAGAAGAATAACTGTACTAATTTTCCTCTGTTATACTTTTTTAATTAGTTCATTAAAACCAATAGAAAACTTCAGTTAAAAATCGAGAAAAAACAGATGATTTTAGACAGTTATTGCTGAAATTAGAAATTTTATTTTAAAATTCTAAAAAGATAGCCGACATGATCCTTTTTTCTACTTTAAAAAAAGTTAACAGCCAATCTCTATCTTAAGAGGTTAGTTTTAAAACACGATCCCCGTAAACCTCTGCATTTACAAAACTAAAAAACAGATGATTTTAGACAGTTATTACTGAAATTAGAAATTTTATTTAAAAATTCTAAAAAGATAGCCGACGAGATCTTTTTTTCTAATTTTAGAAAAAGTTAAGAGACAATCTCTATCTTAATTGGTTAATACTGAAACACGATCCCCGTAAACCTCTGCAGCCATCAAACTCGCCTTGCGCTACGGCCGCGAGGCGACATTCGGCATTGTTGTTGTTTTGGCTGGGGTAGACCGGAGCCTTAACACTGTTCAAACTTCATAAAAATTGACTGTGTTCTGTTTATATAAATATTAGTAACTTTGCTGTACAATTTGATGATAAATGATAAAAAAATATTGAAATTAATTGCCATGCATTAACATGGCTTTCTCCTATTCAGTTGTGGTTTACGGGTACTTATACAACATTCTCATCTTGTGCAATCATTAAACCAAGTAGTAAAAGGTGCTATAGCTGATTGTATTGACCTATTTAGTAAGATGAGTTGAGTATAGCAATTAATTTACAATTAATTAACATGAGTGCTTTAAATACCTCAGTCGCCAGTTCCTAGAAGAAGTCTAGTGCAACCTAGGTTTCGATGCTTTTTGCATCATCATGAAGCAGGTGTTGTAAAGTGGTCATCATTCTATTTAATGGATGTCAACAAGAGATTAAAAGTATCACAGTCACAATTAAACACAAAATCACGCGGACACATAGATCTGTCATGTGTCCGTGTCCACGATTTTATGATTTATTGTGACTGTGATACATTTGAACTCTTGTCGACATCCATTTTGGATTGAACAACAAGTTTTGAACACCTGGTGCCTGGTGATGATGCAAATAAGATATGAAACCTAGGTAGCACTAGAATTCTTTTAAGAACTGGCGACTGAGGTATTTACACCATTTGTTTTTCAATTCCAAGTTCCGGGGCAATACGAACATCTCTACGATATCTAGGCCTGTTCCCCTGTCAACTCATGTCAGAAAGGCAAAAATACTCAAGGTATTTCTGTATGGTAATAGGTTCGATAATAATATCCAGTAACACAATTCAATCTTTGTTCCTCTCCAAACCCTAGTTTCATGGTGGGAGCAGATGGTATCGTATATGAAGGTAGAGGCTGGACTAAAGAAGGAGCCCACACAATGTTCAACAACGAAGACAGCATCGGAGTAGCTCTTATTGGAAACCATAAAGGTAAATAAGCAAATGCTATTCATCACAGTTTTAATCAAATAAGTTGATAGATTTAGTTTTGAGTTTGAATAAAACCTCTCAGATACCTATGTCTCACGAACCAATGTTATATAGATTGATTAATTGGTAAATTGATGATTGGTCTTATACCATGACATATTTGATAATTTTTTAACAATTATTTACAACAAAAGTTTGCTTACCTGCATTAGAATAGGCTACACTCCTTTTTAAAACTATGTAACAAAAATGATGTTGATAGATGAAACGGATGTTTATTCTGAACAAGAAACGATTTTCGCCTCTAATGGGAATTTTGCTTCATCCCAGGAAAGTCGGGTATAATTTAGGAAGAGAAAATGGTGACAAACGGACAACAGACACCTGTAATTTATGAATTAGAGAGAAAAACTGAAGGGCTCCTGCGATTGTCAGCCTCGACTCACAATGTGATCGCCTGTATTCCAGGCAAACCTCCAAACAGCAAAATCCTATTGGCCACCTTCCGGCTGATCGAGGAGGGGGTGAAGAAGCGGTACCTCAAGGGGGACGTGAAAGTCGTGCCCCACTCCCACCTCGTCCGTGGGGCACTGTGCCCCACCAGACACCTGGAGCAGGCCGTGGAGAGGGGGGTGCTCAACCCCCACCCCGAGTGGTCCGAGTGGGCGTGGCTCTGGGACGTCAAGAGGTGGCTGAATGGCGTCCCCCAGAGGGCGAGGGACCACTGGGAGGGTCAGCTCAAGTACTGGGAATGGGAGTGGAAGTGGTGCAGCACCCGCCAGTTTATCAACTACTACTGGCACAACTGATGATACCTGCACGGCGCGGTGGAGAGTTTGGTTATTTATACAGGTGGTCTCAAAAAACCGTTTTAGGGCTTTGGTATTTGATTGTTTGTAGAATAACAAAGAAAAAAGGTTCCGTAAACATATGTCCTAACAGGCCCGGTGACAGGATTCTCGGGCCCCTGTGCAATTATGAAGTCCGGTCCCCTAGATTTATAGGCAACTAACCTACTTATCTTGAAAATTCACTTCCCTTCAACACAACAAAACCACTTACTGTATGTAAGTTAACATTGCAAGCAATATTTTAAACCCAATTTTACCATTCGGTTACCTAACTTACTTGGTTGTTATTAAATTATTTACTTTCCCTCCCAGATAAATGTGCCAAAGTTATGATTTTATTCTTTTTTTGCTTTAGAAAAAACGTGTTTGACTTCATTATGAATTTACTTGTTTAAGCATAAAAGGCATCAATAAATCCAATATTTATTTGGCAATTCATCCATATAAAAAGAACCCTGAAAGTATAATTTATTGTTTAGTAAAATATATTATTAGATATTATAAGGCATAACTACACCACAATGAATGCCTAAAAAATACAGGTGTTGCTCATAATAAATCAAACATTCATAGAATTTAACAGTTTGTTCTAGAAACATCTTAACTTAGGACTTTTTGTGCTTGCTCAATAATACTGCAAATGCTTATATTATTTCAGAGTTGGTTAATATTTCAGTTTTTGTTTTATTTAATAAAAAATTAAAATTATAATGTTCTTCCCACTTTTTCTGTAATGCCGGATTTGTTTTATATTTCATGGAGTTTTGCAATTTCACCAAATATAGATTTAATATGAATATAGAATTCTGAAATATCGATGTTAAGAACTTTTAAGCGAAAATATAAGATAAAGGGTTATGTTCGAAAATCATAAATTGAGTAGTAGTCACTTCCTATACTGTTGACCGCATGACGTCGATCAGAGTTCATTGAACTGAGCAAGAGCTCGCAATTTTCCACTACTTTGAATTAAGTAGTGGGGAATGGGGGCTTTTGGAACAGTTCAAGGTCACCTGAGGGACGACGTCATCGATGACGTCATCGAGGTCAATGACCTCATCGATGACGTCATCGATTGCATCATCGATGACGTCATCACCAATGACGTCACATCCATGACGTCACACCCATGACGTCACAGAAATGACGTGCTGATGACGTCATCACCCCTTACGTCACCAAGATGACGTCATTTATGTCACAAAAGGTCAAGGTCACGCTGAAACCTAAAATTTTTCGGCACTTTTGCCGTTTCTCGCACTACGCTCCGATTATCAGTCACAGTTACCATGACCTTGACGACTTGGAGCGAATTTGCGATGAGAAACAGCAAAAGTGCCGAGGAAATTTGAAGTTTGCAACGTTATTCTGCCTAAACCGTCATGTGACACCGCTCGGGTGACCTCGAACTGGCCCAGAAGCCCCCATTCGACCATTACTGCAACCGCGATGCGCACCCTACGACAGACACCGAGCGACTGACTGTCCGGCTCCGCGCACTCTAGGTATATGGGAAGTGGTGGGGGAAATTGCGATGATCTTGGGAAACTTGAAAATGTCAAGCCGGGTAGCACCGTTTCGGTGCTACCTTAAAGTTACATGCTAAAGTGTGATGACCTTGAGTAAAAACATAGAAATACTACAAGTTGATACCGTCCCAGAGTTAAAGTGTGGTGACATTGAGTCAAAACACTGAAATACTATAAGTTGAAATCATCCCAGAGTTAAAGTGTGATGACCTTGAGTGAAAACACAGAAATACTACAAGTAGATCCCGTCCCAGAGTTAAAGTGTGGTGACCTCGAGTCAAAACACATGAGCACATATGTCAGTAACAAGATAGGTGTTTTTTCTCTTTTACATCTTTAATATAATAAAGAAATAAACATATTCTACAATGGTAAGAAGAAGAAAGACAACTGCTAGTCAGCTGAAATAATCCAAAGTCTGGCTCGCTTCAGTCTTCATGGACGCCGGTGATGAAGTCGCTGGAGAAGAGTAATGTTCAGACTCTTCTTTTGGGTGTCGGAGATTGCGTATATTGCAAGCGTAGACTTGCACATTTATACGGTAGCCTCGCGCCACCATCAGCTGCAACTCCTTGTACAAGTCGTTCAGCTCCTGCTGAGTCTTAATGGTTACCTCCTCGTAACTAGCACAACTTACATTGAGAGACATCTTGATGTTGTACGGTTGACCGTCGGAGTTGAAATGAAGCTGAGGCACAGCGCTTGGGGGTACTATGAAAAAGTAGTGGGGGTGTTTGCATCGAAGCAGGTTTGACCTTTAGCTTGGTGGTGGGGGTAACTGTGAAATGCAAAGGTCAAAGGTCAAGGTCACCCGCGAAGTTTAAAAAAAAATGCAACATATCAATATGTGACAAACCTCACATATTGATATGTTGCATTTTTTTGTCTTTTGTATTTTTTTGTCTTTTATGGTTTATTTATAAAACATTACAATAACATATGTACAACAGTAAAACTTAAATCTAACACTGCTGCTTGTCGACGATGTGTATGGTCAACTCGGTGGAATTGCTACCCGTGCAACCGTGGGAAACCAGGTAAAGACAGCCGGGTTGGATGGAGCGCAGATCCTCGTTCTGGAGGAGATGGACGAATCGTTTCGGCAGGTAGACTTGGAACTTGGGCTCATCCCCCGGAGTGAACGGTGCCTCGCTAAGACTGCAGCAGATGGCCTCTCCAACTGTAGTCTCCATCTTCTTCATGGCGTGGATAATGTAGTGCTTCTCATCTTTAAGTTCGGAACACTTCTTGACAGGTAGTATGGTAGATTTGGAGTGAGCATTGAACTGCTCAACCAAAGTTTGCAGGAACTGGTGAGATGCCATGGTTGAGTTAAAGATTGTCTTCTTCTTCGTCTTCTTGCTGGGAGATGTTGTCGTCTCGGAATCTCGAGTAATACTCATGCCAGGTCCCGGTCTGCTCCTCACTTATATAACCCCCGTCACCCCCACCACTCCCCACTTCCCCACTTTGAAGGTAAGATGCGAGTTTATAGGCGTTTTTTAAAGCGCAATGTCTATCTTTTTCATGTTCTGGACTTTTAGTACAAATACAAACATTTTCCATCGTGTACTTGTAGTTTTTATCCAAGTCCACATCATTAACCGGAACATGAGTAAATTCTTCGATCCAACTCTTCTTTTCCAGTCCTTTTGTATAAATATTGGTAAACCTGTTTGAAAACTGATGCATGATGTGATACAAGTCTGTGTAACTTGCAAAACCATCATACCAATCGATATGATGGAAATATTTTGAAATCCACCTGTTGGTAGTAGCGGCTTTGCTAGTTAATGATGAATAAGAACATGGTGGTTTGAACAAAAATGTATATGGAACACTTGTATTGATGTCGAAAAACACAAGTTCTTTTATGATAAATCTATCATCATTACCCCGAAACGCTTGGAACTCAATTATACCAGGTTTGGACTTTACTTGTTCTTCTTCCTTGTCCATTGCGAAGGCCACTCGTCTGCTCATGACGAAGTCCAAAGATCAACTGATTTCCACACCACGGTAGGTACGACTTTTATACCAGGCCGTACAGTTGTTGGCGCGTTGGTGTATATTTAACGTGGGCACCGTCCCCGGTAGGCCTAACCCCACAAAGCGTTTGATATTGTTTTAAAAACCAACCATTGTCATCTAAGTTTCCATCTTTACATTTTCCTTGTTTTCATTTTCATCACTAACACTTGATTCTTCCCCTCCTTCTTCTTCGTCTTCTTCAAGTTTTACTGATTTCTTATGTAGTTGAGCGTACTTTTCCAATTGTCTCCACATTTGTACTTCATGAGGAACCCTATTGAATATAGAAGTATCCACAGGCCCGTACAATATAGGTGCGTCCGGTTGTTTGTCCAAAGTGTCTTCCAGATAATCTTTAATAATTGAACTTGAAAACACCAGTTGTCTCAAGTATCTTGTTATCGGTTCAGTTGCACAAGTTAGAATAAAAAACTCTTCTCGATTAAGTTGAATCTTGTTATCATGTCTTGTTGTGTCTCTAAACCGCAACTGATGATCACCACGATGTTTAACAATATCGATTTCCACATTTGAATCCAAAAGACCTACTCTTGTCTTTCTTCCAAACATGTTACTACTTAAATAGCATTCTAGCAGATGCAAGTGTTTCATAAACGATTCCCAAGCAGTGACCGTAAACAAAATCATTTTGGGCCCATGAGTTAAAATTACAGTAGGTGAATAATCCGTCGATTTCATAACACCGATTAAAACACTTTTGTCCAAACTGGATGAGATTGGATAAAATATTCGCAAGAATACCTCACTCAATATGTTAGGAGAAATATTATCTTCAGTATCCCTTTTCTTCTTCTGTGCATTCTTTCTTCTTTTACCTTTTTCCTCAACATTATTACTGGCGTGGAGTTGTCCGCAAGCGTTGTGTTCATCTCCCTCCGGTTGACCTCGAAGATCTAAAAAGTCGGATATCTCCTTCTCAATATCTACTACATTTTCTGGTGTACCACTAGGAGAAGCCATATTGAATACGATGCTACCCATACAACAGTAGGCAACAAACTGATGAGGAGCGGTCTGTACGTTCTGCTTTTATACTCGCGGAATGCATTGGAATGTAACAAAACCGGTTCTTTACAATACATTTTTAACAATTCCAGTTAAAGGTGTGTATGTTACGATTTTATCATGTAGAATTAAACAGTATGCAGTTGTATTAGCCGGTATAGCATCGTTGAATTCCATTTCTATTTTTATATCCACACTTGATGACTTTACTGATTCATTTTGTTTAGAACAATCAATTACAACTATTGGGTAGGCATCGAAATATTTGAAGGTGATAATAAAGGTGTATTTGCTTTACCGTAATATGAACTTTGGAATCTCGCGTACATATCGTACAATATACTGTATTTCTTCTTAGTGAATGACACATTTAAGTTGTCGTATGGAAAGAATTGTGAATTTAAATAAACTTTAATATTTTTCAAGTCGCAATGATCAAATTGTCCTGCATGTTTAGTAATGGCGTCTCTTCTACCTGTTTGTAAACCAAATATAATATACCTGGCTCGTTCTACATAATATGATGTTTTAACAGTCCAAGTGTGTCGATCCGTAGTAGGTAAACTGGGATGCTCATGGAATTCCCAACTTCTAAATGGAATAACAATATCACGATCGGCTTTTAATTTTCTTAAAAGTAGCATTCTATGCTCGTCAGCTAATTTAACATGTGGAACTCTCCATACAATTTTGTCTAATTTTAATTTCCTTTCTAAAGTTGCATCCGTCGTATTATCTGCAGCCTTAATAATGTCTTTGTCGTTAGAAGACCTCAACAAAACTAATTCTTGTTTAACGTTTAATATTATTTTCCTATAATCTTCAGCAAAACCAAGCAACAAACGTAATGGAATATGAAAATCAAAATATCCATCTGGATTTGGAGTGATTGTGTCAATCGTAGGTAATACCCATCCGGCAGGTTTAAGTAAATTGGTTTCATTGGGTGTTATAGATGTTAATCCTTTTAAAGTTGTTGTAATACCTACTTTTTTAGTGGAATCAACTGTTACACCTGATATTTCATATCTAATTTCATCAAACAGGAAAGCCATAGGATTATTTATAAATGGAACTGTTGTACCAACAGTAGTACCGTCCTTTTTAGTAACTTTTCCTTCAATATACAAGTAACTTTCACATGGTAGTGTGTAAATGTCTTGATTTTGTATGGGGATACGAATTTCATCGTTATTGTTTAATTTCGATGAAGTGTAAGGGTTGTGGGTGTGATATTCTTTTTCCCATAGTGTTTCGTCGAATGTTGGACCCTGCGCTATATCCAGTATATCCATAATCGGTTAATTTTAATCCAATTCTCTCTAAGAAACGTATGTTCTCGCGTGTTAACTCCTCCACAGCTGAAGAGCTACTAATGCGGTTTCCCGTAGGTTGTTCGCTTTTAAATGTTAAACCCATGATTTTGTATTAAAGTGTCGATTTTAAATGTAATCTAACCGTAATAGGCTCTTCTCTGAAGTCTACCAAGTTACCGTCTTGATCCAATACGCTCAACACGATGTCTGAAATGAAAGTGGTGTTTAACGGTAGATATACCAGGTTTTGTGGCTTTTCAACAATTTTAAATCCAGGTGGTACACTTGGGTAAAAAGTATGTATGATATGGGTGTTAGCCCCATCCCTGTAAGCTCCTTGTATAATGTTAAAAGTTATGTCTATACTATTGACTTTTAATATTGTTACTGTTTTCTTACCGGAATGTGTTACATCCGGTCCTAAAATTGGCTCATCTTTGGAAAATCCTAATAAATCACCAATTGAGTTTGGTTGAGTAAAATCTATATAATATTTGGAAGTAATTTCAGCTTTCATCGTATTATTATTACCTTTTAATGTTATATTGTCTTTTCCCATTTTAGTTTGCAAAAATTCATTTATATGATCAATTTCATAAGAACCTGTGGGTAACCTGCACTCTTGTAAGTCTGTAAACTTCCCTTATAATAATGCAATACGTTATTTTTACCTTCCGTAACATTGGGAATAGAGTTGTAAGTTGTAAAATCCAATAGTGCCGCCTCCCAAAATCTTCCTTTTTGCAAGCGTAACGCTGGAAAAAGGATACTTCGTAAAGTGGACGATTTTCCTGTTAATGATACCGTATAGGAAGACATCTCAATACTAATAGTGACTGATACTTTTAGCTAGAAATTCCAAACATAAATGGCCGCATATTGAAGTATTATCAGGTTGTTCTCTTTTATAGTTATAATATATGTTTTTAGCAGATTTAAAGTAATTTTGAAGTTCTTTTGGTGGTGGCAGGTTACCGAAACTATCAAAATAATATACATTGCTGTTCAGTTTCTTATAACACACCCAATGGGTGCCGGGCCCTTCAGTATTATCCAAATTTACGATTCCAGTCTCATTTTTCCATATTTTCTTTGGTAAACTGTCCTTCATGAATACTCCGCGAAAAAATGGTATTTTTAAACAGGAGATATATCTAAATAATTCAACATTGGTCAACGCTTTATGTGGTATAACTAATTGATTTCTTTTATTTAATATGCACGATACGGTCTTAGGTATAGACCTGCCCCGTTTTTACCATTGACCATATAGTCGGTTTTTTATTATTTTTCTTCGTAGAACGTCTTTTTAGTCTAATATTACCACCATGTTTCTTCATGGTTGATCCCTTTTTATTCCTACCCCGCCTTTTTCCACCTCCTACCGCTGTTTTAGCCTTCATACCTGCTGTTACCGCTAAAGCTGCTGCTTTTTCCGCAATACTAGCGTCACTAGACTTTACTCTTTGCCAAGCTATGTCCGCAAGCTGAGCCGTGACGTTTTGCCCACCATGTGTGATGTCACGTCTCATTTGTTATAGTGTTGTTTTTTTTTCTGGTTAGTGTTTTCTGTATGCTGTCATTCTGGAATATTCGGTGCTGTTTTTCTTCTTTTCACCAGCTGTGACGCAACGTCCTGAAAAAGATTATAGGTGCCGTTGGTGAACGTAACCGCAAGAGGTACTATTTTGTCGCACTGTCTCTCAAAAGAAATTTTATCAATTTAGACCTTTTCTACCAGTGATTTTTGTGCTGTAATGCGGTGATTTAAACCTCCCAACGCATCATTTTGGGGTCCAGCTGGGGACTTGGTCCCACCGACAATGCCATGCAGATGATGGTTCCGGCCTGGTCCGTCCGCCTGCCCACCTAGGGGACATACATGGCCTTGGTCCCCACTTGCCGGAGCTGCAGGCCGACGCTCTTCTTTCCAGTGCCATGACGCCATAAACGAACTACTATGATATGCCACTCCACCAATGAACTGTGATATTTTGTTATTTATGTGTGACAGTATTTATTTATTTATTTGTAGTCTCTATGTTAGGTTAATATCCCATTAGGAGCCCGCCCTGCGCCACAGGTCTCCGGGTGGAATTATATTTTTGTCAACCTCAAAATTCGGCACGCCAATTCTTTTGTGTATTTTTGTGTTTGTAATTCGTTATGTTCATTTATTGAAATTTATTTGTTGTTATTTATTTATTTATTTAATTTATCAATGCCAATTTTAAAGTTAAAGTTTCAGAAAAGGGGAATTTTTTAAATACTGTTGTTCTTGAATTTTGAATATCGATATTCTGGTTGGCCAACCTTGGTGACATTGACTTCTGGTAAAATCTTTTGTTATCAAATTTATCACTGTGGACCTTGGATGTTCCCGTTTTTCCACTGTTTTTGCTGTGGTTAAATTTTGCTGTTAACTTTGGGTAAAATTAAATTTCTGGTTCCACAAGTTTGTTTTTTTGTTCTGAACTCCTGAGAGCGTTGGTGAGCCCCTCCCGTGGAGCGCCTTGGGCAAGCACGTTTCCAAAGGTCGGGTGCGCTTCCGCGGGGGTGCGGTTCAGATGGTAGCAGAGCGTGGTTGGTTCTGAAGTGTAGTCTCGGAGGAGTTGTGTTAGTTTGGTGTGTGTGAGTGTATGTATGTGTGTGTGCGTGGTTCTTCAATTTGGTGGAGTGTGTGTGTGGCGAGTGGGATAGCGTCTTCTGTTGGACCCCAGAATGGTTGCGTAGGAATTTTCGCCCAGACACCTTAGGAGGTTAAGGATTTTGTGCAATTGTGTTGTGTTGCTGTGTTCTTTGTGTGGCAGCTGGCTGAGGACACGATGTCGGGAATTGTCCCGGAACACCTGCGGAAGGGTGAGCTGATTTTTGAGGTTCTGTCACGTGGGGAGGCCCCTGCTCCAGATGTGAGAAGTCTGCGAAGTCAGGTCCGAGGCATTCTTGGACAGGCTCAAAGTTGGCCTGTTGGCCTCAAGTCGGAGGATGAGTTGGAAGTGTGTAGGGAGCGGGTGGAGGAGTTGAGTGGTGAGCTTGAGGGCTGGAGTGAGTTGCCCTCGGGCAGGTCAAAAGTCTCGCTCCTCACTCAGCTGCTCCACTGGCAAACCAAGTTGAGTCTGTTGGCCGGGGTCCCGGATCTTGAGCCGACGGATAAGACCTGGGTGGAGGGTAGGTGTTCGGAATTTGAACAAGTCATTGACCGTCTGCGGTCTGCTGGTGTTGTGAAGAGTGCCGTGGAAGCTCTCGAGCGCGCTGCGGCGGGGTCTGCTGGGGGGGAGACTGGTGTTGTGGGGGCTGGACCGGTCGGGGGGTCCGTGGCCTCCGTTCCTCCTGCGGCTGCCCAGGAGGTGGTCCACGGGATGGATGGAGTGTTGCGGGTGCCTGCCCTGTTCCTCGCTCCCGCGGCGTCTGTCGCCACCCCGGTGGCTTCCGTTGCGGATGCGTCGCAAAAGGGTTTTTGCGGTGCCTTTGCAAAATTGCCTCATCCTCTCTCCTCCGCCTTGCAGGACCTTCGACCAGTTGACGGACTGGATGTGGAGGCACTGATCAAGTTCCTGGAAAAGGTTTTGAGAATTAAGGAACATCCTGGCATATCCGATATCATGCTGTTGGAGCTTCTTGCTCCGCTTTGCAGGAAGCCGTTGAGTGACAGATTGGTAGACTGCCTCAAGCGCCAAGCGAGCTTTGATTTCTTTCATGCTGATGTGTTGAATTTCTTCGTCCCTTTCCAAGTCATGGAAAGACTGAAGGTTGAGAAAGTTTTCCGCCCGCAGGCACCCAACGAGTCCCTCAGCCAGTTTGCCAATGACATCCGCATGGTGGGGCGAGTGTTGCGGTTGGACCTTACCGAGACTCAGCTGGTGGACATCATTCTCGTGGGTCTCAATGCTGGGGAGAGATCCCGGCTGGTTTTCGCTCCAAGACCATCTTCCTTCGCGGACCTGGATAGGTTGTCTATCCTCTCACGCACTGTCCAGGCCGCTGATTCTCAAAGGGCCCAGTCCCTGGGGCATCTTCCCCGGAGAGGACCCGGTGTCGCGGCGGCTTCTGTCGGGGTATCCCACGTGTCTCCCACCAATGAGCAGCAGAGGCGTGTTCCTACCTGTTGGGGATGCGGTGGTATTGGTCACGTCAGACGTGACTGTCAACAAGGAAGAAGGAATGCTAACCTTCCAAAAAACTTGTGAGGACCCGGGGGTTCTTGTCACGGGAGTCCTCGGGGAATAAAGTAAAAGATGATGTTAAGATTTTTTCTAAGACTTCTAGTGGAATGCTGCAAAAGGGGTTCAAAGAGGTAGTTAGATCTGATTTTGCTGAGAAGGAGCCTCTGTTGCGGGGGATGCGTGGGGTTGCCTCGATGGGGGTCAAGGCGGCACGCTCAGTCTGCCCTCGCCTGAACATCTTAGCTGGAGACACGGTGCAGAAGGCCCTTGTGGATTCTGGAGCCGCCCGTTGTCTAATCTCCCTTGCGTTTTATGAAGAATTATTTTCTGGAGGTTTCATCAGGCAGACTGAGCCAAACTCTTCTATGTGCTGGACTGCTTCTAAATCACCTCTTGTCATCAATTGCGAAGCTCAAATCAAAATAAAGATTGAGCATTTTTCCTGGGTGTGGGGCTTTCTTGTGGCTAAGGACCTTTGCTTTCCAATCATCCTGGGAGCGGATTTCATCAAACACACTGGCCTAATTTTGGATTTAGGTCGAGGTCAGTGTTACTTTCGGTTTTCCAGACGAGTGTCCATTCCTTTTGCTGATGAGGTCTTGAGTGCGGCTGCTGCTGTTGAGCCTGAGACAGAGAATGGTACCAAGACCGATCCTTTAGGGCATCTAGCTCCGACGGAGGCTGAGGCTATCAGGGATCTTTGCAAACTTTTCCCTGAGGTGCTTACGCCAAGGTTGGGGGCTACCAATCTGCTGGAATATGAAATTCGTCTCACGGACACTCGTCCTGTACGTTCTCATCCGTACAAGTTAGCTCCACCCAAAATGGAATCTCTCAGAGGCATCATTGATGACCTGCTCAAAAATGGGGTCATCGAACCCTCCAATTCCAGCTATGCCAGTCCAGCATTTCTTGTCCCGAAACCAAATGGAAAGTCTCGTATGGTCATTGATTATCGCAAGCTCAACGCCAGGATTGAAATCGACTCCGTCCCTCTCCCCGACCTGCATTCTGCCTTCGACTGGTTCGGTAAGGCCAAGTATTTCTCTGTTTTTGATCTCAATCAGGCTTATCACCAAATTCCATTGAAGGTGGAGTCCCGACCTCTCACTGCCTTCTGTGTTCCGTGGAACTTGTATCAGTTCACACGAGTCCCCATGGGCTTAGCTGTGGGAGCTCAAACCCTCACCCGACTTCTTGATTCCATTTTTCACGATGTGAAGTTCAAGTTTGTGTTCAATTACTTGGACGACCTTCTTGTTTACAGTGAGAGTTTTGAGGACCACCTTGTTCATCTGGAGGAAGTTATGACTCGTTTGCGTAGGGCTGGCCTTACCGTGAATCCGGACAAAGTTAGTTTCGCTCAAGCCGAAATTTCTTTCTTGGGCCATCTGGTCTCCTCCAAGGGCGTCCGCATAGATCCCGCTAGGACTCAAGCCATCCGGGAGTTTCCTCCGCCCAAGGACGCCAAAGGCATTGCTAGGTTTGTTGGCATGGTGAATTTCTATCGACGCTTCATCCCCAATGTTGCGGAGTTGGCCGCACCTTTGAATGCGCTCAGGAAGAAAGGCGCCAAGTTTGAGTGGGGTGAAGCGCAGCGGACGTCCTTTGAGCTCTTGAAGGAGGCTGTGATGCAACCTCCTGTGTTGGCGATGCCGGATTTCAGTCGTAGGTTCATTTTGCAGACGGATGCCTCCTCACAAGCCATTGCGGCCGTGTTATCCCAAGAAGTAGATGGTGTTAGGCAGCCTATCGCTTTCGCCTCTCGAACTTTGACATCTTGCGAGAAGAAAAGTTCTTCTGTATATGAGCTGGAGTGTCTGGCTGTTGTCTTTGGTGTAAACAAGTTCCGAAGGTTCCTTGAACATAAGGAATTTTTGCTGGAGACCGACAACCAGGCACTCTCATGGCTTCTCGCGCACCCTCGCCAGCTCGGGAAAATTGGTCGTTGGGTGGTGCAAATTTCGTCCCTTAAGTTTACCGTCCAACATGTACGAGGCACTCAGAATGTCATTGCAGACACCCTTTCTAGGATGTATCATTCCCCCGACGACCATCTTTCTGATCCGGAGCAGACGGAATGTGCCGTGCTTCTGGAATTTCCTCTGGCCTTTTCGGATATCATTCCCCACCAGTTAAACGATCCTGAGCTGGCTAAAATCATTGGTGAGCTCCAGAATGGGGGAGCCCACCCCCCTTATTTTCTGTCCCAGGGTGCCCTCTGCTGTCGAGCTCGGCAACAGGGTAAACCTAAAATTGTGCTGCCAAGTCTTCTTATCCCGATGGTCTTTGAGTATTTTCATTCTTCCCCTGTGGGTGGGCATTTAGGGATCCACAAGACCATCTCCAAGATTAGGGAACTGTTCATCTGGAAGGGTATGGACCGGGACATTGCCGGGCGGGTGCGTTCTTGAAAAAAGTGCTCGCTCAGTAAGCCCGCTCAGAATACCAAGTTAGGGTTGTTGTCATCTGAGGTGGCGGAGAGACCTCTGGAGAAGGTTTTCATCGACTATGTTGGGCCTCTCCCACGTAGCAAGTCGGGAAACAATTTCCTGCTTGTTTGTGTGGATGCCTTCTCCAAGTTCTGCTGGCTTTTTCCCTTAAGGAATGCCACTGCACAGCTCACCGTTCAGGTACTTCGAACCCAACTGTTCCAACACTTTGGGATTCCCGCCACCATAGTTTCCGATAACGGAACCCAATTTGTTTCGCATCTTTTCAAAAGAATGTGCTTTGGGCACGGTATCCGCCATGTGACCACATCCCCTTACTACCCACAGCCTTCACATGCTGAGAGGTTCAACCGAAATCTTCGTTCCGCTCTCATCGCTTTCCATGCTGAAAGACAGACAACCTGGGATCAAGAGCTCCCTTGGATCCAATTCGCTTTCAACACTGCTACCCATGAGAGTCACAAGGCGGTTCCTTTCGAGTTGATGTTTGGCTTCAAACCAAACAACCCCTTGGCAAATGTTTGGAGGATTGGCGACCTTCTGCCACCGCCTGGTACGCCCGATGTCAAGGAAACTTGGCGAGCGGCCAGGCGTAATCTCATTAGGGCTAGGGAACTTGTGAGGAGGAAATACAACCGAGGTAGAGTTGACAACCCGTTCCAGGTGGGGGATCTGGTTTTCTGCAAGGCTCATCCGGCCAGTTCGGCTGTTGACAAGAGAGCCGCCAAGCTGTGTTACAGGTGGACAGGTCCCCACCGCATCTTGGAGTTCCTCACTCCTGTGACGGCCCGGCTGGGAGATCCCCAGACCGGAAAGGTTTTGCGGAAGGTGCACATTAGTCATCTTAAGCCTTACCGCGGAAATCCTTAAGTAGCTCGGAAGTCTGTGCGGGAAGTGTGCAGGGCCAGGAAGCCTGATCACCTTTCTGTCCCCTTCACTCTGTTCTGGTTTTTCCCTGTTTCTCCTTTTGCAGGCCTGCACAAAAACTTTGGGTGAGTAGTCCCCTGGTTTTGGGAAAACTTGACGCCCCCGCTTTCAGACTGTCCTGAGCGTTCCTGGTGTGAGTGTTCTTCTAGTTTTGGGGAGAGGTTGTTTGCCTTTTGTTTTGCCGGGTGGTTCCCTTTTTGGAGGGGGAGGTTGAGCCGTGACTTTTGCCCACCATGTGTGATGTCACGTCTCATTTGTTATAGTGTTGTTTTTTTTCTGGTTAGTGTTTTCTGTATGCTGTCATTCTGGAATATTCGGTGCTGTTTTTCTTCTTTTCACCAGCTGTGACGCAACGTCCTGAAAAAGATTATAGGTGCCGTTGGTGAACGTAACCGCAAGAGGTACTATTTTGTCGCACTGTCTCTCAAAAGAAATTTTATCAATTTAGACCTTTTCTACCAGTGATTTTTGTGCTGTAATGCGGTGATTTAAACCTCCCAACGCATCATTTTGGGGTCCAGCTGGGGACTTGGTCCCACCGACAATGCCATGCAGATGATGGTTCCGGCCTGGTCCGTCCGCCTGCCCACCTAGGGGACATACATGGCCTTGGTCCCCACTTGCCGGAGCTGCAGGCCGACGCTCTTCTTTCCAGTGCCATGACGCCATAAACGAACTACTATGATATGCCACTCCACCAATGAACTGTGATATTTTGTTATTTATGTGTGACAGTATTTATTTATTTATTTGTAGTCTCTATGTTAGGTTAATATCCCATTAGGAGCCCGCCCTGCGCCACAGGTCTCCGGGTGGAATTATATTTTTGTCAACCTCAAAATTCGGCACGCCAATTCTTTTGTGTATTTTTGTGTTTGTAATTCGTTATGTTCATTTATTGAAATTTATTTGTTGTTATTTATTTATTTATTTAATTTATCAATGCCAATTTTAAAGTTAAAGTTTCAGAAAAGGGGAATTTTTTAAATACTGTTGTTCTTGAATTTTGAATATCGATATTCTGGTTGGCCAACCTTGGTGACATTGACTTCTGGTAAAATCTTTTGTTATCAAATTTATCACTGTGGACCTTGGATGTTCCCGTTTTTCCACTGTTTTTGCTGTGGTTAAATTTTGCTGTTAACTTTGGGTAAAATTAAATTTCTGGTTCCACAAGTTTGTTTTTTTGTTCTGAACTCCTGAGAGCGTTGGTGAGCCCCTCCCGTGGAGCGCCTTGGGCAAGCACGTTTCCAAAGGTCGGGTGCGCTTCCGCGGGGGTTCGGTTCAAAGCTTTTTGTCTGCTATCGATCTATTTTTTGAATCGGCAAACGTGGAATATGCAATATCGTGTTCTTTACAAGCCTGATCTAACTTATTTATGCCTGGATCACCTCTTTCCAGTCGTTTTTTCAATTTAGTTCCTGGTCCGCAATACTGATAACCTCCCGGTATGTGAAATTCGTATGGTAAAGCGTCTATTGCTCTATTTACGATGGATCCCACTGGAATACGATTTAAAGCTTTACTTAACAGAGAAACCGCTGTGGACGTGATCCCATCTCCTTTCCTTACAGTGTCTCGATATGGACTGATGTACTGGAATGTCATTATTGTCCTTTTATAATCGAAATGTACATCTTATGTGTTAACTCT
Organism: Neoaliturus tenellus; assembly: GCA_030545055.2. Lineage (NCBI taxonomy): Eukaryota > Metazoa > Arthropoda > Insecta > Hemiptera > Cicadellidae > Neoaliturus > Neoaliturus tenellus. The sequence continues at coordinate 29,301,160 of CM061537.1, forward strand.
ATGACGAGTTGGACATAAATGAGGTCGTTTATTGCGTTCTTATATTATATATCAAAATCACCCCAATCCGATGATCAAAACTTTTTTGTATTAGGGTTGATAAAATATTTATTAACAATTTCCCGTTTAATCCAAGTACCTCTCTCGGATTCTAACAAACGAGTACGACCTGAACGAATACCAATAAGATCGTATACATCAAATAATGCATTTCCTAAAACTTTTACAAGAAAATTAACAGTGACAGCATTATCCACATGTTCAGGGTCTTTAAGGTCTGTTATACGTTTATTATTACAAGTATACACTTTACTATCCATTTGTGATAATGTGATGGCCTGTCCTACAGTTGCAGCATCATTTGCTTCTCTTCCTAGCGCCAAGTTTTTTATTTTGCGATTATTACATGTAAAAAACTCCCAGTAATGATTTGGATCTAGATGTACTGTTTGTCCTAAGGTAGCCGCGTCTCTATCTACATGACCCCATGACACATTTGATAACCTTCCATGCATGCAATCCCAATAAGCGTTTTTGTATGTCAATAAATGAAATTTTTCATTACCTTGGATAAAGTCATCCCCTTGCTTCGATAATACTTCATCTCGTTTTACAAAAGAGGTTGTTTCCTGTTTTAAGGTTTCCATCATTTGACCAACTGTTGCACCATCTGATGGCGCCGAACCATCTTTAACATTTGCTAAACAATTATTAAAACAATCTATAACCCCTACATCACGTATGATACAATGATCTTTAATATATTTTAGATTTACAGCATCGTTTTCAGTTTTCGGATAACCTATATCATTAATAACAAATTTATAAAAAGAAAATCCATCTTTTGTCTTTTCAGGTATCAAGGAATGTAAATAGCGTTTATTTACGCTGTCTTTTGCATCTTTAGGGTCATCTACGTTGGATATACGTTTATTGTTAGCACTATACGTTTTCCCATTGAATTTTAACGTACTTTTTAATTCAGATGACAAATAACCTTTGTTTATTGCATCACCGTTTTGATTTGGTTTACCAACGTTGATAATTCTATGATCTTCTGCGTCATATGTGTTATTTTGTAGTCTTAATGTTGGCGATATCTTTTCCTTTAATATTTTTAAATTTATTTCATCGTTTTCATCAGTAGGATCTTTTATGTTTTTTAACCTTTTATTACTCATATCATAATCTCCATCAGGTGTTTGTGGTAAACCAGCACTTCTTTTTAAACTATTCGCATAATATAACCCATCCGAGGAGTAACGTCCGAACTTGTCGACACTCATGGTGCAACTGAATAGTATTCTAGGGAGTAACGCATTTTTATGAGATTACCCCACGGTTTCGGAGTTCATCCACTAAAGCCACCCATTCGTTTTCCAATCCAGTATGACCCGCTTCTTTAGCTTCATGTATTAGTTTCATTCTATCCACCAATTTATTGATATTATTGTAATAAATCACATTTGTGTTATATAGTTTCTTCATTAAACCTGTACCTGTAACAGATTTGTTTCTTTTTCTTGGTTCTGGAGCACTTATATCCAAAGTGGATGACACAAACCTTCGTTTTACAGGTTTTCTTGGCATTATCGGCATTGGTTGTCTTCTCGTTGTTGGTATTAACTTGGATACAAATACTCTATATTTTAAAGACCTAGATCTAAAAACTGGTTGGTCAGCTAAATATTTCCTCCTGTATGCATTGGTGTGTTCCAAAATCTGTTTATATGCTTCCATGTCTTCTTCTTTAACTAACAATTCTAAAGGCTTTTTTTCAAATAATAATTCAAATAATCCTCTTGTGCCCTTATATCTTTGATTACCAACAATAATATTATCATCTTCATCAATGTTTACCGGGCTATTACCAACCATTAAACCTTCTTCTGTTAATCTTACTCCATAACTATGGTAGTTTTTATTAGGATTTATTCCAGCTAACATTTTTATCATGTATTTCCTTCCTAAAGGTCCTTTGTTATGAATGTTTTCACCCAACAAGCTTATGTTTGACGGACCTTCCCTTGCTTCTTCTTCTTTTTCCTCTTCACTAGCAGTTGATACATCTTCATGTCTTCTTTTAGCTTTTACTTCATATAATTCTCTTATACCACTATAGTCTGGTGATTCTAGCTCTCTTTCGGGTTCTCCGCCGGTAAAACCACTATATGTAGAGGATTCCGGGTCTTCATCACTAAAATCTTCTGATTTTACATTTTCTCTTTCAAACTTTGTAATAGGTGCAATTGCATCTCCTTCCAAAACGGGTTTAGCAAATTTTTTGTTTAATTGTTTCAAGGGTTCAGTAATAGGTTTAAAAGTAGATTCAAGAAATTTCTCCCTTTCGCTAATACTTAATTTTAATGCTCTGTTTTTATCCCGAATAGAATCACTGAGTGATTTTATTTCCTTTATTAACTTTTATTGGTTAACCATGTTTGTAGCAAGACGTGTTGTACAACAATGAATGTTTTACATCATGATCAGTGTATTAGTATAAATTTATCAAATCCTATCCTGTATCGACCATTGTTTAGCGGTTGTTCCTTCATAATTGTTAAAAACCCGTACTTTTCAGCCCAAGCCTTTCCACACAACTCTTTAAATCGTTCAAATGGCATATCCGCACTTACATGGTCATAATATATGTGTTTTAGGTTGGTTTCATCCTGTTTAAATACAATTAACATGTTTGCATTGTCTCTAATGAGCTGTTTCGGTATTTTGCTGTAAGTTTGACCAATATAAATGCTATCTATGTTGTTATGTCGACCCATGGCGAAGTAATTTCTTATTGTATTTTGATTTTCACAAGATACATCGTCAAATATGAATACTGAGAATGGTTTAGCCTCTTGCGGTTGCATGACACTCTCGCTCGCGTTGAATTTAAAATATTTAACTTCAGGCACATTATTGAGTATTTGTTTTAATAACTGATATTTTGGTTGTTGTAGTGACTTTGAAAATACATATAAATTATTAAAACGTAATCCTTTAGGATTTGTAATCAAATTGAATACTACATTTGTTTTTCCACAATTGGAAGGACCGGTAACCAGACAACGCACCGTGTTTGGTAACAAAACACTGTGTTTCCCAGTATTGAATTGAGAACCATCCACTGTGAGTTCATCTATATTGTTAATAGTAAAATTGTCTTTTTGCGGTATTATCTCCATCCTTTGTAATGGTTCAACCCAAAATGATGCTCTATCATTATATTAGATCCTTTTTAGGTATCCAAGAATCTTCCGTCTTATTAAATCCTAACCATCGTACTTTAACCTTATCCTTTTTTCGTTGCAACACCTTTTCGACTAAATATACATCACCTACTGTTGATTTTAACATTTCATGTCCATAAAACCCTCCTTCCAGCAATTGTCCTTTATTATCTTTTAAAATGTAAGTTTCTGGTATTGTAGGTTGCACCTTAAATACAGTAAATACCTCATTTGTCCAGTTTGGAAGATATCTTTTACTGAATACACCTTTGTATTTGCTTATTCGCACTTTATCACCAACATTAAACCTTTTAGGCTTTAGTTTTTCAACTCTTGGTTTAGTATTCATTTTTATACGTTTTAATACAAGTTTTTCATTTTTATTAGTCACCTGGCTTGGTTTCATACCGATAGTTCTATGAAACTTGTTATTGTAATCGCTTATAAGTTTTGGTAACATATCAATCCATACGTGCGATCCTCTGTTAGAAAACATCTTATACATCGCACCTTTTAAAGTTCTGTTGAATCTTTCAATTATTGATGCTTTTACCTCTGAATTGGTTGAGTAATGGTTAATGTTGTGTTTTTTCATTAAATTTGCAAATTCCTTATTAAAATATTCTTTTCCATCATCAGTTTGTAAATGTTTTATAGTTTGTTTGTCTCTTTGTATAGCTGTTTCCATTGCTTTTGTAACACTTTTGCCACTTTTATCTTTTAGTGGTAAAGCATCTGCCATTTTTGAAAAACAATTAATAATAGTCAATATGTATTTAAATCCTCTATTTTGTTTACTATAAGGAATCATTTCGATTAAATCCGCTTGATATAAATCATTTATTTCTTTTATCACTGTATTTCTTCGTGGAAACTTTCTTCTTGCAGGTTTATGAAGCTCGTTGACAATTTCTTGCTTCGAGTTCTTCATATTGCAGGTTTGAATGTTTCATGTATCACATGTATAATCACAATGAATGTTGTCTTAAATATTCACATAATTTATATAGGTCAAGGTCATCCAAACTTGTGTAAAAAAATGGGGAACACGGCGTTGGACTTGCCGTGTTCCCCATTTTTTTACGGAAGGAGGAAGGAATAAGGTCGAAGTTGTAGAAGGACGAAGAATAGGTTACTAGTTGATAGGGTTTAGAGAGTAGTGGCCGAAAGGAAGAGTATGAATCTTATCCGGCATAATATGCCTTTTATCATCTTGAGCTGATAGTGCTCTTTTAACTTCAGTGACACTGTAGACCTCATGTTTAAAGCTTCTGATAGTGTTGAACGTTGCAGACATTGTAGAATCTTCAAACAAGCAGGTCTTGTAATGGTCAAATGTCACATGTTTCTTCAAGTACGATGTTTTGACTCCTTTAGCTTTCTTCACTGTCGGTATGTCATTTTCTATATACATCTTGAAGGAATATAATTTGGACATCAGCGCAACTATTTCCTCCAAGGGTATTCCATTTGCTTCATCTTTAAATTTTCCGATTACTTTTTTATTCTTTTCAATGTAATTTGGATGGTTCTTCGGATAGTCAGAGAAGTCAAAGTCGTCTTTGTATGGGAAACTCCTTAGATCTTCATACATGTCTAAAGTCTTTATCCAGTAGATAAACGCGTCGGTATCCATGTATGCAACTCCAATGTTGTCTCTTCCGTAGTGTTTAACCATTTTGTTGTAATGGAAATCATACATCAGAGTTTTACTTATATCCAAAATCGACATTCCAATGTATAACGGACGATCCATCACTATTGTTGTTTTATTCATACTGACAGCAACTAGATTTTCGTTTATAATCATTGATGTTCTGAAATTTGGTTTTTGCACTAATTTTTCCAATTTCCTAGGATCACTTACTAATTTTACAATTTTGTGTTTTCTCTTGTTCTCCAAGGTCTTCCCAAAGATGGCGTTGTTCATTAATTTGTAGAAGTCCTTTTCAAATGCTGTTGTCGCTGCAGCTCTTCTTGTCGTGTTGGAATCGATATATGGTTTCAACCAACAAGACTGGGTGAATTCAATTGCTCTGTGAATTTTCACTATACGTAGACCCAATTCAAGTGCTTGTTGAACTACCCAATAGTGTGCCACATATCGACTCTTATTCTCCAAGGTCATCATCAGCTTGGGCCACCTTCCTGTCGGTGAAACTTCAGTCTTGGCTAGGAGAGGCAGGTCGTAATGATGGTCGTGAAGGTGCTCCGGATATTCAAAATCACAGTCCAAAATATAGCCTGTTTGGCCATCTTTTGGAATCCGTGATATGTCACCGATGGTGGTCGGGTCAATCCACTTGAAATCTGCGTAGGGAAGTGGATTTGACATCGCCCAACCATAGAGGTTGTTCGCATCAAAATATCCAAGGTAGAGTGATGGTTGTTGCTCGTCGAAGTTGGGGATATACTTGTTGTTGGCCTTAACATGTCTGGTCACAGCTTGAGTCAAACCACCTCGTACACCTGATTCGATCATGAGGACCATATCAATGTCTGTGAGAAGCTCCAATCGACAGTTAGTTGACTTGAGCATAGCTTGCCATGCTAATCCAGGGGATGTATACGAGTGTAAAGGATCCAATCCGTAGGCTGAGAAACAGGTGTTCCGAAATTCTTCCATCACATCGCACAGCAGAGTTACATCCAATTTTATATAAAAATCAGAATATTCCCCTAAAGTTTTAATGTTTAGTTGGTTCCAAACATTACAAGCATGATTGTAGTCTTCAACGGAGATTTCACTTTCATTTAATTTGCTATTGAAGGCTTCAATCGGTGGTAGACTGGTTTCTTCAAACGTTTCTGTGGAAGTTATATAATCATAGGGGAAAACTCCTTTTCGTAATACTAAGTCCAATTTATCTTCAGGTACAATTTTGCTGGTTTCTTTTAGATCTTCTCTTCTTAGGTTCTCAGACAATTTGCTCAAACTAGATGACATAAATCTATAAGAGTCTACGAAGCGAAGTTTAATTTTACCTACTGTTTTTGAGAAACTGATGTACTTCTCCAATGTTTCAGCTAATACTTCGATTTTTCCATCATCTCGTCCTAACTCTGGGATAATAAAGTGGGAGTCATAGCCGCTAAGATTGTGTAACACGACAGGGATAAAGTTTGACAGTTTGTAATTTATATTGCATGAATTACAAGCAGGTCCTCTGTATAACCCTGTGAGGTGATCATGATCTCTTACTTTTTGATTTTCTTCACTAAAACTCTTCTTGCATAGATAACATCTTGTTGCCGAAATGTATTCTTCTTGTTGATTTTGGTTCAAAGGTTTCATGGGTAAAACATTACCGTATAGGCGTTCCACTTTTTCAGCAATGTCATACAACTGGTCTACAAAATACTTAGCAGCTTCTTCCCCACGGTAGAATATCGGAGTGGATGTTAAGCCATAGTCTTGCAATTGTTCTTCAGGTAAAGTAGATTTCACCAATAAGCAAAAAGTGTTAGGTTGATGCAATTGATATTTGGTTCTTCTAGTTACTTCACCATCCGAAAGTTCCTGCGGCACTAACGTGGATTCAAAGTCAGCGTAGATAACTAGTGGAATCCGGTATTGGTGAACTGTTTTATTGAACTGAACAAATGCTCTAGATGGTGGTGGCAGACTAATCTTCACTTCATAGTTGTCATTACAAAGACGTTGGTGTTCTGACAACCACTCTGATCCTCCACGTCTCAAGTCTTTATTTGTGAAACAAAAGCATCTCTTACACACTGTTACTCTAATTTTCTTTTTAGTCACTTGTCGTCCAACCAAAGTTTCAAAGTTCTTGATGTAAACATAATGTGATATTTCACCTTTGGTCAATAGCAACAAATCTGTATGGTTTTGACGTTCAGTCTTTGTAACTCGTAACGGGTAAACGTTATTTGATTCGTCTAAACCAAACACATTAACTGAAACTCCTGGGTTTTTTCTTTCAAATTTAGCAACATCATTAAAACTAACAGGATACGACATACCTTGGAAGTTATAGCGGTGTTGAACAGCTTCGTATGCTATGCTAGGTCTACAGGCCATAGGTTCCACATATTTTGCTAACATTGCATACCGGAAACATTCATTATTCTCATTTTTCACATTGATACATGATCTTGTATCTCGGATCACCTTTGGTAGAGGGATAAAGCTGCTTCCTCTCATACCATATCCATGCTTGTGAACCCTCACATCCATACCTTCAATTGATGATAGCGTCCAGCCGGATCCTCTTCCTTCATGTTCTTGAAGTTTCACTAGCAGTTCAACCAAACATTCTTCTAAAATTTCGTTGATATCAGATGTGGTTGTAAGGGTTCGGTTTTTAGCAATGAATGCTCTCGGTGAATTTTCACCATCGGTATTAGTAAACATAGCCTCCAACACCAATCCAAATTTAATAAAGTTCAATTTTGCCAATTCTTCCGTCAATGTTTTTACAACTAGCTTTTTAGCTTGACTTATAAAATTTTCCAATTCTAATTGCACGTTATTAATTTTGAAATGAATTACAACTGGTCCTGGCAAGGCTGTAGTACGCAGTTGTCTTATATCTTCCATATCCTCTTCTTGGGTACGCAGTTGTCTTACATCTTCCACTTCTTCTTCCGTATCTTCTTCTTCCATTTTCTCTTCTTGAATAAATCCTCCAGCTGTAGATGGTCCAGCTCCGGCAAATTGAATAACACTTGGTCTTCTTCTTTGCATTAACTGTAAATAGCTAGCCCAGTCCTGCTTCTGAGGTTTTTCCAAAAACCGATCAATCGCATCCAAGTCTTCTTCACTTACTACAATCTCTTCTTTTCTGTCCTCTTCATGATGCAATTCTCGGTGTAACTGTAGATAGCTATCCAATTCGTCCATCTGATTATGGTGGTTTTCCAAAAACCGATCAATCGCATCCAAGTCTTCTTCACTTACTACAATCTCTTCTTTTCTGTGCTCTTCATGATGCAATTCTCGATGTAAAACAAAGATATCTTCGTCTTGGAAAAACTCACCACAAATATCGCAAAGGGCCATTTTTTACAGTTTGGCTTTGAGTGTGCACTCGGTGAATGTCCACGCAATAATGAGCAGCGCGCTCAACCGGGTCCCTTTATACCCGAGGTTGAAGGGTGGGGGAAGGTGACGTCATATACATCCGGTTTATCAATCATGTAGTAGATTTGGCTTTTAAACACCCATTTTCAATATATTCTTCATTAGGCTTGATAAACCAATGATGTTTGATCTAAATCCACTACTTTGTACAAGTTTTTTCAAAGATGTCTGTTTGAGCAAGTTTATGTGGAACAAGGTCATTTCAAATTATTATTTTTCAGCGGGGGATAGAGCACTGCAATGGAGCCATGTTATAGAAGTGGTGTATCTATCCAATTGGTTTGCCCTTTTTATATTTCCACAAACTATGCATTTATGTGGGTCAAGGTTGCGTAAAGATACCCTTTGAGCGGGGGATAAACCACTAAGCAGCATGCTAGTCCATTGCCGCAAAGTGATCTATCCCCCGCTCTGTTCTACAAAACCTCAATCACGTCCAAGTTCAAGTCCTAGTTTAACACTTGGTTGGGAGAATTACATTAGTTTGATACTTATTTCTACCGTTACACTTGCTCCATTCTCAAAAAGATATAAATAATATAATCCTGGATACTGTCCTGTTTCACGTCCTGCATGTTCCTTAATAAAGTCAAAAGCCAATCTTTTTGAATATTCATTATGAAACACTTCTCTCACACAAACAAGAATTTTTTCTTCCACCAATTTCACTTGAATTGTTGTTAGTTTGCTTACATCATCCTTGTCTATCAGGGGTAGCTTGTAGGTGAAAGTATTTGGTGGTAGTTTTTGCGTTCTGTCAAGTAAACAACAAAATTTTTTATACAATTTCTTCTCATTGTCTGTAATACTATTAATACCAATCAGATTATAGTACGAAGGTTTATAAGGTATACGACGAGACATTTTTGGTCACCGGTCTTCTTAAGAATGAGCTCCTGGACAGCCAGTTCCAACGAAAGCTGGAGCGTGAATGAGAAGTGCGTGCAACCTGACCGCCTTATATCGCCGCCGGGCGACCACGCCCAGGATATTAGGGTGGGGGAGGGGGTGGGGGGGGCTCGCACTTTTTGCCGGGGGGGGCGCACTTTTTGCCGGGGGGGGGGGTTAATTAAAGAAATAAACCCTTATAGGCGTTCTTATGTTGCCATCGCTATAGTCTCCGAAAAGATACAACTATGGGGAACTCCAGACTTGTGTGTTAGTAATACCTACCAGTTAAAATCCAAAGAGAAACTTTAATATTTGGTTCAAGGTTATGCGAAACTTTTAAAAAAATAAGCCCCACACCCCCCTATGGGGGTGTGGGGCACTTGGGTTGTCATCGCTGTAGCCTCCGAAGAGACACAACTATGACAACAGGCAACATCCAATGTCGTCTAACCTTCACCACGCAAGACTTAAGCATTTACTGCATTGCTAACAAATAACTTTTCCAATAGCTAACAAAAAGTCATTTACATAATTTTGAAAGAGGTTGAGGACACCCCTAGTGGCTTATGTCCCCTGTCCGAGTGCAGAGGCCATCGGCTCATTACCCCCGTATAAGCGTACAAACGGACCAACTCCAATTTCTCAGCCGCATTGAAGCATGCATGAGTGGAGCCTAACAATTATAAAAAGTGGTTTTACACGGGGGCCTACTCCCGTTCCCTATCTTTAATATTTAATATTTAAGTTCAGCAATGCAGTAAATTTATATAAGTTCTTACTAGGTCAAGGTCATACGAACATTAAAAAATTTCGGCCCCCGTACATCCATGGCGAACCACGAATGTTCGGGGCCTTGGGGACAAAAAAAAAACACAAATAGCTAACAAAGTTTCATTTACATAATTTTGAGTTTCCAGAAGGGAAACTAACTGAGGACACCCTAGTGGCTTACGTCCTCGGTCCGAATGCAGAGGCCATCAGCTCATTAACCCCATATAGGCGTACAAACGGACCAACTCCTATTTCTCAGCCGCATTGAAGCATGCATGAGAGGAGCCTAACAATTATACAAAAGTAACTTTACACGGGGGCCTACTCCCGTTCCCTGTCTTTACGATTTACTTTGAGCATTGCAAAAGCTCAAGGGGGAAATGCTACAACAAGCGTATACACTTTAGAAAAATATAACACACTTACAAAACACAATTGAGCTCAACGTAGTCAATGCTGGAACAAGCACATACACATTAAAAACATATGACAAACAAGACACAAAGGATAAAAGACACACAGGAGACATAGGGTACAAGTAAAACACTCTCATATAAAACAATTCGCAATACCCAAACGCAAGCGCAATATCTTACAACTAATACAAGTCTTAAAGTTAGAGTAGACTTCGCTAAACACTGAAGGCGCCATTCAATGTTTATTGATGCCTATGGCGGTCCGTCCCGATCGTTCACGTTCAACGCGCGGGAGCGGACTGCGAGCCGGCTCTGGCTGGGCCCCCTTATTTCCCCACCGGGGCTGCCACGCCCAGGATATCAGGGGTGGGGGAGGGGGTGGGGGTGGAGGGGGGGGGCTCGCACTTTTTGTCGGAGGGGGGGGGGCTCGCACTTTTTGTCGGGGGGGGGGCTCGCACTTTTTGTCGGGGGGGGGGGCTCGCACTTTTTGTCGGGGGGGGGGGGGGGGGGCTCGCACTTTTTGTCGGGGGGGGGGGGGTCAGGTAAGTTAAGTGGGTCAAGGTCACCCACAACACTTCTACTCTAAGTGTTGGCTATACCCCCACCACAACTGAGTCCCTAGGCTGCACAACACCGCTCCGCCAGTATGTCTCCAGCTTCCATGCGGTGCGTTTCGCTGTTCTCTAACTCTCTATATGTAAGTATTTTTACAAGTTTTGAATCTAGGTCAATACACTTTAACTCTGGGACGATATCGACTTGTACTATTTCTGTGTTTTGACTCAAGGTCATCACACTTTAACTCTGGGATGATTTCGACTTATAGCATTTCAGTGTTTTAACTCAAGGTCGTCACACTTTAACTCTGGGGCGGGATCGACTTGTAGTATTTCTGTGTTTTGACTCGAAGTCACCACACTTTAACTCTGGGACGGGATCTACTTGTAGTATTTCTGTGTTTTCACTCAAGGTCATCACACTTTAACTCTGGGATGATTTCAACTTATAGTATTTCAGTGTTTTGACTCAATGTCACCACACTTTAACTCTGGGACGGTATCAACTTGTAGTATTTCTATGTTTTTACTCAAGGTCATCACACTTTAGCATGTAACTTTAAGGTAGCACCGAAACGGTGCTACCCGGCTTGACATTTTCAAGTTTCCCAAGATCATCGCAATTTCCCCCACCACTTCCCATATACCTAGAGTGCGCGGAGCCGGACAGTCAGTCGCTCGGTGTCTGTCGTAGGGTGCGCATCGCGGTTGCAGTAATGGTCGAATGGGGGCTTCTGGGCCAGTTCGAGGTCACCCGAGCGGTGTCACATGACGGTTTAGGCAGAATAACGTTGCAAACTTCAAATTTCCTCGGCACTTTTGCTGTTTCTCATCGCAAATTCGCTCCAAGTCGTCAAGGTCATGGTAACTGTGACTGATAATCGGAGCGTAGTGCGAGAAACGGCAAAAGTGCCGAAAAATTTTAGGTTTCAGCGTGACCTTGACCTTTTGTGACATCGATGACGTCATCTTGGTGACGTAAGGGGTGATGACGTCATCAGCACGTCATTTCTGTGACGTCATGGGTGTGACGTCATGGATGTGACGTCATCGATGAGGTCATTGACCTCGATGACGTCATCGATGACGTCGTCCCTCAGGTGACCTTGAACTGTTCCAAAAGCCCCCATTCCCCACTACTGAATTACATTAACTTTGTATACTGTACTTTAGAAGCTATCAGAACATTATTTTCTCACATTGTCCTAAGACAGTTTTTACCTGCTTTGTTTATTCAGGTTTTGTCAAACAATACACAATGCTTGCAAGTTTTGTTAACGTTTTATGAATGACGACATTTCAAATTTAAAACATGAGAATTAAAATGACTATGAACATACTTCATGTGATTGTTTTGGGCTTTCATGTGCTATATATGACTGCGGTATATCTTCTCGCTGGCTTCTGTTATTGCCAGGGACCGGACTGGTGTTGCCAACTGAGCAGTACAAAATGAATGTTTCCACTAATGCCAACATTCGTGTTGTGCAGAACTTACTTTGGCATCCAGTTGAGGACTAATGGCAATGCTATTATGTCCTTAAAATATTAAGTTATATTTTATAACTTCTCACACCGTAAATATATTTTTGTAGCTCATATTCTGATGCCAGTTATGTATAACATATAAAGTACTAAAAATATTTATTTATATGTTATTTTTATTGAAAATTGAAGCCATTATGCAGCGATGAGTCTTTGAGAAACACAAATAACTGTATTTTGAATTCCTTTTAACTAGTCTACTACATACAAAGAAATTTTTATTCGGTGACTTCAAATAAATGCTTGAAGTCATATTAGTGTTTTATTCAATTTAGAGTGATGTTAGGGTTAAAATAAATCATACGCTTTAAAAGTTTTCAAAAGAGTGGGATAAAATCATTCTCTTGTTGTCAGTTTTGTACTGTTTAAAAACATATTGTTTTTATTTGTAGTTATATAAATGTTTTGCAGTACCGTACTACTAAGCGAAATAGTAATTTATGTAATTATGTTCATGTAATTTTAACTATGTGTGATTTTTTATTACTAGGCCGGCGCCACACTAACGGAATTTTCACTGGATCTTCACATCGGACTTAGCGTACCGGACGAAAAGTGAAAGTCCAGTAGTGTGTCACGGGACCCGTACACCGTACCTGACGCCAGATCAGACACTGTACCGAATGTCGAGCCGAGCGCTATGGATGCGGTTTTCTGGCAAAACATCAAAGAAAAGATCGGTCCTTTGTACGGTCCGATGTACAGTAGTGTGTCAGGGTCAACTTTCGCTCCACACGCCGCCTTCCCGAGCGTCGCCTCGAACGTTCGCGATGGAACGCTTCTCCCCTCTCCACAACATTGTCTACCTCTCTCACTCATGCTCTCCCTCTCTCTCCCTAATCGTCCTTCACTCGCTTGGTTAATTTGTCCGGTAAGATGCTCGGTCCGATGTATTGTTCGGGGAAACACTCGTAGTAAATTTACCTATTTGCACGGTGTAGCGTCTGGTTCGATGTTCGGTCCGATGTGCGGAATTATGTTATTTTTTCTATGAACATTAACTTCAATTTAACCTTTTGTCATCAATGGTTCTTTGCTTTGCGACCAGCTGAACACATGTTCAAAACATGTTTAATCGGTTGAGAATATTTACCGTCCAAGAATAGCCATGGTGGATGCCAGTTAATAGTTCATTACATCTAAATCTCGATTGTAATAATTCAGTAACAACCCCAATTGTAAAAATCAACAGTATATTATGAGAGACAGTCGTTGGATGTTTATTTTTCTCTTGTAATAACAGAGACCACAAATGAGTCACTTATCTCTGAGTTGTCTTGAGAAATGAGGCTTTTGGAGGGATATTTCATATTTAATGAGGACTCTGGGGCAACAATGCCCTGCGGTCCTTGATAAGTGGATTTCACTTTTAGAATTTTGTTGTAAATGACATGCTACGATAATAACAAGGTTAAAATAAGGCATTGTAAAAATAAATCAAGGTTTCGTCTCTCATTAAATTTCGGGTTTCTATGAAACAATTTGTTTATATTTCATTTCAAGTTTTTTTTATATATATATATATATATATTCATTCTGTTTCAAGTGTATTGTTAAGTTTATGCCAGAGTTAAAATAAACATTCATTGTTATGGTTTACTCCATAGCAGTCCGTTATATTCACCTTAATTATAAAATAATAAGAAACTCTGATGAGGAAAAAATTATTTTAGTGACTTTCGTGATGTAAATAGTCGGTACAATATACTTAGGCCTAAAAGAAAATTTTGTACGTTGAATGTTTGGTTCGGAACTAAATTTACCCACGGGGAAACTGGGTTTTATGTACAAATGGAAACACATAAATTTCAATTTATTTGAGCTTCATGATCTTCTTTGATGCGATTGTGCTACCAAATTTTATTCTGCTTCAAGGAATTTGTTTGTGTAAAAAGTTTATCTACAAAAACTTATGCACTAATTAAAATTAATAGAAGGTTTAAACCTATTTAATTATGATTTTTTATTTTTAAATATACAAAATTTAACAGCATATCAAGATAATACCTCTAATGTGTCTAAAATATATTAAAATTATTTAGACAACAAGGTATGTTTATTAAGTTTTCTGCATATTTTCACATTATCATTAGTGATCATTTGAGTATGGGAAAACATTTGAATATTTTAGGAGGAAACTAATGTGCTTTTTGTTAACATTTGCCTTAAATTCCATATTGGTTTAGAAACAGTTTCATGGAGTATCAGGGACACTTTGCAGACAAGTTGAGAGGCTTTGAGGCATTAAACTGAGTGATTAGAAGCGTTCAGCTTACACGGAACAGATTTATCAGAGAGAGGCAGACGCGGCCCAGACAAGTTCAACAAGTTTGTTGGAGCGGTGCTAACCGCTATTGATGAGTACCTAGCCACGAGAAGCGACAATTATCAAGTTCCGATCGATACATTGTGGTTACATTACTTTAATTGAACTTTAAACATTTTAACAGGGAAGATGTGGAATGGAAATAAAAGCATAACACATTGTTATACAACTTTAATTTTAAGTTTAAAACTTTTAATTTACACTGAAAGAAATTTTTAGACGTTTTGGCGAAAATTCACCTTCATTTAACGAAACGGAACCCCTAAATTTGGGACGGCGATTTGTCTAGTAACTTTAGCCAAACAAATTTCGCTAAAACCATTTCGGTAGACTACCGAAACGTTTCTGCCATAATAGCAGTATTAAATTCGAAGATCTGCATCTACATTATCGCTAGACTAGGAGAACATCAGTCGGCAAAGCGATGGAGCGGTAATGGCAACCTTAGCCAAACGTTTCGTTAATTTAGCGATTCGCCAGCAGTTGAGGCAGCGAGCGGTGGTAGCTACGGCAGTCGATCGTTTAGTCTAGTTTAGCGAAATGCTGGCAGCTGAGATAGTGAGCGGTAGTGGCTACTTTAACAGAACAGTGTCGTCTAGTTTATCGAAATGCTAGTCGCTGAGGTAGTTAGTTATGAAGCCATCTTTGACTTCAGTTCTTGAGGGCCGCCAAGACTTGCTTACACTGCTGTCATGATCTTTCTTCTTTGAGAAAGTATTAGGTCGCATTAAGTTAGGGAGGATTGACGATGCTGTATATGTTGATAATTCTTCTTTCAGATCTGTAACAAAAAATATCAGATGTATAATACATTTTTTGATCATAGACCCACAGAAATGACAAAAAGAACACAAAATAAAATTTTACATTTCTGTGCACATTAAATTGATTAACATCAGTACCTCAATAATCCAAACTAATTACAGTTCAATCTTAATAATCAGACACATATGGAGGAAGCTGCCGAAATAATCCCTTCGCCACATGCCCAGAATTTTAGTCTTGTTAGAATTTCATCTCATTCAAAATAAACAGCTAGTGCTGTCAGCCAACAAGTTACCAGAAAATATACAAATAAGTACCATAACTTATGTTTCTAGGTTGGTTTGGGAAGTTTGCATCACAACCTAACTTTGGTTTAGGAAATATTGCAATCACAACTTGCAATTCAACCAACTAAATAATAAACTATGTGTCAAAAACCATGTAATGCTCACCTCTGAAATTTGGGATGAATTCCTCCAAACCCCAGGCTTTCAGCAAATCTTCCGTGTCTGCATCCATGTTGTCGCCGTCGTCGGTTACGGCTCAACAACTGCCAAAGGGCGAGAGACACAGCACGTGCGCATGCGCACTTACGGGGTGGGGCCGAGATTCAACCATTCGTTTCGCTAAACTGCCTAACTAGACGGTAGGTTTTAGTCAAACGGTACCGATAAATACCTGTCAGGGTCTTTATTTTGTTTGTTCCTATCTTGTTAAATTACCGTTACCTGTCTCGCGGTTCCTGGTGTATGATTACGTTATATTAAAGAGTCTATATTCGATGAATTATTGATTTGAGTCTCTTAAATTATAATCAGGTTCACTAGGTTGATGTAATTTGAACACTTACTTTTGATGGCTTTATTTCTCCAACCGAAAGAAACACATTTTTTCTGATTTAAGAATCCGTTGCTCAAATTTACTGTTACCGTTTCGCTATTATGAACGCATGATTTTAGCGAAAATCGCTTCGTTTTTTTTAAAGAAATGGTTCCGCTGATTAATAAAATTAGTTTCGGTATTATACTATTATTTCGGCTAAATAAGCGAGAAACCCCTTTACCGATCCAGTTTCGCTAGAAAATACGGTGTCTTTTTTCTCCGTGTACAGGTAATTATAATTTATGTTTATATTAAGTTAAATTTTCGCAAATATTCATCTGGAGTAATTTTAGTTTCACAATGTAAAATATCAAAAATTCAAAATGGAGACCCAAGCAATGTAATTTAAGTTACACACTATAGAAGGATACAATTATCATCTTTTTATATATTTATGTATTCTTGTTTATCGTTATAAAAAATCAATATTCTTAACCCTCCAACAAAATTACAAATGCGTTTTCTGATGTTAGGAAGACCATTTGGCATTTATTTCAAAACACACTTGAGACTCAAAATTTTCTAAAAAAAATAGTATTTTTAGTTTGGCAGTCGTTGAAAATGAATATATACACTATACTATTTTAACCATTTGTTTTCGTCGCCAGTTTTAGCGAATTTCCCACAGGGAATAAGCTATTACCGTAGGTCTCATGGTAAGACCTAAGCCGGGACCATGATACAATAATAAAATTTCGTTTTGAGGTGCCTAGAGACCAAAAATAATAGTCATTAAAATTTATATATAAGATCAGCTGGTTCTGTAGACAAGGTTATTAATTAATAGCCAAACAACCAATGGTATAATCGTTGGTGTCATTTACATTAAATTTTTGTATTTGCATATTAGTAGGCCTAGAAAAGTTACTGTTACCTCAGATCTAGACCTTAAAATAGTGTACGACAATGTTATAGTAATTACAATTAGAATTATTATATAAATTATTGATAGTAATGAAGCAGTTTAAAGTTAACTTAGTACAGAAATGAAGCACTTCCCATGTTGGCGGAAGGTTATGTTGGTTTAGGCCTGCCTTTGAGCTTAAACATCCCTCCCAGCAGTCCTTTGTTGATGATAATAATGAAGTTATTAATACTTTAACTTGTACATAAACCATAAATATAGTAAAATATAACATAGGTTTAGTAAGTGTTAAAAGTCGCATAAATTGCATTCCTTGAGATCTTGGGTTCTAATAATTTGAGCTTGTGTTTTTGGAAAATACATATTTGTACTTAAAATCAAGGAATCTAAAATAAATAAAGACAAGGTAGGGGTCAAAACATGCACCAGATGTTCTTTTGCACCATTGAAATCATCATTATAATTACAAGTATCAGTAAATGGTGACGTCATAGGTGCAAAAGAACACCTGGTGCATAGAGGGTGTTGCATGTCTTGACCCCTACTTTCTCTTTATTTTATTTTAGATTCCTTGTTTAAAATGTTAGCACAGACCAGCGACCAAGGCATACCATAGACTGGCAATCACTATCCTTTAACATAGATAGTTGCTGAAGCAAGTAGGTAGTCCACATTAAGTGCAACCAGCGGAGAAGGTAAACTGCTCGCGACGAGCGTAAATTTTAGTTTTCAGTTTTTCATTAACACTGTGAAATTATTAGTTCTAATCAAGATAAAATATTAATATTTTATTACGATGAACACCACTATATAAAATAGAATACCAATTTATTGTTACAAAACATCTCACAATCCCATCGGAGCTGGCGAAGCAGGTGACATTGTCATAGCAAAATAAGATTAAAAACTGTAAAAACTAAAGTAACAAATCATACCACATTTATTGGTCATTAAAATAATCTGCAATTGAATAATAATTCTTTTCTAAAAGGTACTTCTTTAACTCACTCTTAAGCTTTGAAATACTGTTAAATTATTTTAAATTAGCGCTTAGACTGTTGTAAATCCTTAAACCCATGTAAAGTATTTCATACAAGCAAAAGCGATATCTTGGATACTGTAAATTATTTTTAAAGCGTGTAGGATACTGATGGGTGAATTGTTTATCATAGTACATTTGATAATTACTTTTCAGATTTACCATCATTTTAAAATATAAAGTAAAGGCACCGTTAATATCTCATATTTAATAAACAAAGGCTTGAACGATGTTCTCTTTGGTGTAAATAATAAA
Source organism: Neoaliturus tenellus (assembly GCA_030545055.2). Taxonomy (NCBI): domain Eukaryota; kingdom Metazoa; phylum Arthropoda; class Insecta; order Hemiptera; family Cicadellidae; genus Neoaliturus; species Neoaliturus tenellus. Next base: position 29,319,806 of record CM061537.1, read on the forward strand.
ACTCTTAAAAATTTCTTATGAATTTTTAAGAATATCATATATAAGTGCCTATAATATTTTTATATCGAAATGAAGATAATTTCACTATGAAAGAATAGAAAATAATAGCTAAGCACTTTTACTTGAAGTTCATGACATCAAAAAATAAGTCTGTGAGAAAGTATTTTATTTTCTAATCGAGTAAATTTTGTCAGCAAGAAAGTTTTTGGAAAAAACCCGGAATGGGAACTTTGTAATTTAAAATGCATTTGTAGAACGCTTAGTTTAGGTTTTTATTCTAATACAAATACAATAGTTTAATATTTTGCCGGCCAAATGACACGGGCCAAATGTGTCTTAAATAAGCTTAAACTCCGATTTTCAGTGGATTTTAATGCCTTAAAAAATTCCAAAAAAATAATAAATTATTATTAAATTTACATTCAGAGAGACAGACAGAAAGTGGTTAATTTAAAGATAGGACCCATAGTATTTTTGGCTTCATTGACCCCCTTGGATAACCCGGTAAAGTTTGTCAAGGTTGGGGAGCACTCTGTTATTGTGGGTACTTTACTGTAGGTAACAAGTGTCTTGAAAAAAACGTTCTACCGTTTTAAATGAGTAATTAGTTAAAAAAAGAAACTGCACTGCATTGTCTTAAAAGAAAGCAACTATGTACGAAAGTGTGAAGCTAAACGTAAAAAAAAAAAAAAAAAAAAAACACGAGTTATGATGAATTTCTTTCTTTATTTATTTTTGCACATTACAAATGTAAGGGTTAGCAATCACATCAGAGGCTATAGTCTGATGGATGTCAGGAATAGTATGACATATTTTTAACATGATTTGTTTATGCCTTCGTTGCAGTAGGTTTTTCTGCAGCAGGTTTGTCTGAGGTATCGTATGCATCAATAACGAAAGCTTTCTTGAACTCTGTAAAAATTAAAATTTATGCTTGATATTCAACATTCAAAACAAATACAATGTTGTTATTTAGATAAATATCTTCGCGTGGTTAATTTTCACGTAATTATACCCTAATACCATTATCACCGTAAGGTATTTTGTTTTTAATGCATTGTTATTATGATTATTCTTGTGGTATATCTCATGTATCCACAAGATGATAAAATGTAACAAGGTATAGAATGTGCACAATATAAAAGACTTTAAAATTTGGTTGTGTTATAAAAGTTTAGACGAACGAAATATATAATTGGAGTTCTGGTTCAGTGAAATGCTGCGTAAATTGAAATAACATACCTTTTAACACATAATACCATTTGAACAGTATTAGGTTTACAAAATGGAACAAACTAAATAAATCCTTTTGTACATGTGTAAAATATCGTAGGAACAAATAAATCATGCCGTATTTGTGAATTTTACGTGATATAAAAAACAATGTATTTTAATTTTTTTATTAAAGAATTGAACGTTGAGTTCGAATGTTTAAAACTCTAATAAGAATATTGTGACAAACCCCTAATTAGTTCCGGCCTATTTTTATAACCTTGAAATTTTCAATTAACCTACAATAAAATGATAAAGCCTACTTTTTAATCTACCGTTTTACTTAATAATATAAGTGATGAAAAACATTTACTTATGATATTAAATAACTCCTTAAAATTTTAGATGTATCAAACCCACCATCCTTATCTATGAAACCGTCGCCATTTTTGTCAGCTTCCTTGAAGTGACCTTTAACTTTTTCTTCAGGGTAACCAGATAGTGCGAAGAATTCCTCCGCTTCTTTCAAACTGATTTTGCCATCGTCATCTCTGTCGATGATACTGCAAAGAGGGGAAGCGAAATAAAGTAACCTCTATGGATACCAGTACAGATTTACAATCTACTTCTACTTCTATTGACATTCAATCAAATTAAAAAACTAACTTTAATGTTAGTACGTCCCCTTCAGATTAAATATAGGCATACTAAGAAAAAAAGATTGAAAATTGCGAGCCATGAAGAATTTGTCACAAATAAAACGTGAAAAAATCGTCAAGAAATAAGGAAGGAATTGTGTTACAAAAAACGTCATCATGTATCGTAAAGGTCGTTCAAAACCAGCTCGTTCGCTTCCCTTGCTTGTCTTTCTGCCTGTGCAATGCAAATGCAGGCCTATGGGTCTACAAAAATACTGCACTCTGATAGGCTATACATTTGATCAACCATGTTGAATCTGTAACACGTGGATTCTAGTTCTTTGGTTAACACCTGATAAGTTACTAATTCTTTTGTTTTTAAAGTTCAAAAAGGTACACCAACGCAAGTACAGTCTCGTACTATGCAATGGTTAAAAAATCGTTAATCGAATTTGATTTGACTGACTTTATTTTGAATTTAATCTGGTTTGATTTTACAAGACCCATCAGATAGATAAAATGTACTTATATTCAATTACTTTAATTAAAATTTTGTGGCAGGATACAAAATTAATTACAAGAACCATACATACTTCAATGTAATGTTTGATACTAGCTATGATTTATCATAATTTACCTACTATGAATAATTTTTAACACTTACTCAAAGACTAAGGCAGAAATCTCAGCTGCAACTTGGGCTGGGATCTTGTTGGCCTTAGCGTACTCCACGAACTCTGCAAATAATGTTTGGAATCAGTTTTTTTCTCTTAAAATTATTTAACCTTTTTAAGTAATTTACTGACACTACAGACTTAAAGTGAGGTTACAAATAAAATAAAAGGTATCAGTTTACTGACACATACTTTCTCCCAACAATATAAAAAAGGTGTTAAAAGCTCCAAACATTAATGTCTTGATGACTCAGTCGGATAGCTACCAGCTGAGCAACGCTCGTTTGACCCTACGCGCGTCTGTGACTTTTAACAACGTACTGCGTTTACCGCTAAACGAGATATTGAATTTTCTCCGCAACCACTTGACGTAGAGCAATAATTTAAAATACTGGATTATTTAGGTTTTTGAGCTTGATTTAATGGTGATAAGTAAAATTTATTTCGAGACAACAGCTATTTTGAAAATTCAAAAAAATTGATTTTTGAAACACTTTTTACTCCATAACTTTTGAACGCGCATTTTCTCGGAGATGCGGGTGGTGTCATTTTATTCAACATTTTAAGCTTAATAAACCACAAAATTTTAATCAAAATCGTTAGAGCCGTTTTTGAGAAATTTTGATTTTTGACGATTTTTGAGGGTTTTTGGGGGTAAACTACCCTTAAAAATCAAAAATTTAAAAAAATGAAAAAACGCCTGGAATTATCGTGGGTTTGGACCTACGTACCAAATTTCACCAAAATCGGACCATTGGGGCATTCTCTAGCTCTGTATACATCCAGACACACACACACACACACACACACACACACACACACACACACACACAGACATCACTCCGAAAACCACTTTTTTGGACTCAGGGGGAACCAAAATGGATAAATCCACCAACAACTCAAATTCGAAAATTTTGACGAAAACAATACTTTCTCCATATACTATGGTATAGGGGGAGAAAGTAAAAGTATGTATACATACGTACTTTGTACTTTGAGGGTATGTAGTTTTTATATGCATTAGGCTTGGTTTTTAACCTTTTGTTTCAATATTATATTATCTAATTTGAAAGAATTCATCACAAAAAATTAATAAATAAAATTGTGCCAAAGTTTAAGTGTGGTAAAAACATATTTTAATTCACGAAATTTTATTATAAAAATAACAAATAAATGTAGTTTGTCTGGCTGAATTTGCAAAAGGTATTTATGCTAAAATATACAGAAAAACAAAAGACAACAATAACCAGAATCTAAAAAATGACCACTTAAGTTAAAATTTGTAAAACTTAAGTCATTAAAATTATCATACGAGTTATTTTAAATATATATTTCAACATATTGAATTAATTTTATTTTTAAGTTAGGTCATAGTGACAATTTTTCCAGCTAAATAGCCTGCGTTTTTCAACTATGTATATTACTAATTTTAAAACTGAGTATAACAGTTGATAATAAAAATTTATAAAATTATAAAAAATATTAGAAACAAAGATTAGCTTTTATTTTAAGGAAAAAAACTAACATTAATCAAAAAAGGGTTATTTAACTTATTTATTCATTTGTACCTTTAAAAAATAATACCTTCTTTTGACAAAAATCCATCGCCGTTTTTATCGAACTTTTTAAATGCATCTGGTTCGGCCTTTTTACCCAAAAAGAGAGAAAGTTTCTCAGCTTCCTCTAAAGATATTTTTCCGTCATCATTGGAGTCGACCACTCTGTAAACATATATGAGTAATTTAACAATCAATTTGTAAATATCCTACAATGTTAAACAGTTATAAATCAATTATTATTATTACTTCATTCCCACCGGGGCAGTTATAAGCTCATTGACGTGGCATAAGAAAACACGTAGCTGAAATTTGTATAGTGTGCAGATGTATCATCTAACAGAAAACAACCATTGGAACACCTTTAATAACCGTCGCGGTGAGCAAAGTTTCCAAGAAAAAAAATTGGTTTTGTGATAGTCTTTTGAATTTCAGTTCAATGTTAGCCAAACAAGCAACTACGATAAAACGAATCATTACTTAAAATAAACTTTAAAACCTGCTCTTTCCATCGCTAAAAAAATACAAATTTACTAAATCAGAAGTACCATTTTTTGTATTTTTGAACCAATCTTCTTTATAGCACTTTCTTATAATGTAGGCAATTTTTGCGCTAGGTAACTTACTGAAACAAAACATCAAATGAAGTTGGTGTTTTCTTCGTGCTTGTCTTTCCAGTTTCGGCAGTGGGTTCTGGAAAGGTACCACTAGTTTTAAGTAAAAAGGAACATTTTAAATAATATTTGTTATTGGTGAAAGACTTATTCCATACTTAGTTTAATAATCACTTGGTGCGAGTTTTATTTATATTAATAATTATTACATTATAATAAAAAACAATAAAGGACATAACAATGTAGGAAAATTAGGACACATTATAAAAAAGTTATATCAGTTTTCAGAAAAATAGCTGTCCAAATATGTCATGTTGATTAATAAACCTATACTATAATACGAGCAATGTCTGAAGGGATGTGTGTTCAGCGATATCGAAATCTAGCTAGTAGATTTTGCTTAAACTTTGCATTTCAGAGTGTTTTGGCTAAAAAATAAGTTTAGGAACAGCCTCAATCGCAGGAAAAATCAAATTTGGTCTAAATTTAAGTTTAAAAATCGTAATTTTAACATTGGTCTTATGGTTGCTATTTTGGTAACGAAATAACAACGAAAGGTATACAAATATAGAGGAACTTTAATGTTAAGCAGTCTTTTTTGAATAAGCTGTTAACTGTGAAGAGATATAGTTGGTTGTTAGTGGAAATTTAATAGCTTTATTACCATGACACTATAAAAAAGTGAATTAAAACCAACGAGCAAGGCTCAGTTAACCCTGGTACTAGATATTAATTAAGTTAGTTTAATATTTCATGAAATTCGAAGATCAAATTGTTTTAGGTAACATTAACATTAGATTTATTTTAAGGCCTGCGTAGTTCGCAAGATATTTTACGTTCCATATGGGTAAACAATTGTAATGTCAGTTTAAATATCGATAACATTTTTCAATTGCATCATCGAGAAAATCTTTGATTGAGTAAATAATTTGGTTTACAATTTACAAATCTTATAATGGTTACAATTTTCGTAGATTTACTAAATGGGGGACGCAATTTAGATACTTATATGAAAATAAATAAAATAATTAGAGGTGTAGGGAATAAAATAGATACTAGTCTACATGGAGAAAAACTTGAATTACATGGATGAGATGAGACTACTTGCTGCTTCTTCGGCCGATGGCGCTGAAAAGGGCCTGAAACAGAAAATAAAATTGTTGTACAATATAACAGTACAAAAATTTAACAATAGTATTTACTACAATTAAATAATAAAAATTTAATACAAGATCAAAGTATCTTGCTAAGCAATAAAAAATTATTCATTGAAGTGAAAACTCTAAAATTTGTACCACGGTCTCACGGGGCTAATATTGAATTTAATTAAATTGTTAAAAATAACTTGAAACACAACTTTATATAATGTATTAGACACATGAAAATATATAATAGTTCATTTAAAATATTATACCTAAAAAAAACCAGGCGTTATTTGATAAACACAATTGTATAAATATTGTTACTTGTACTTACCGTAATAAAGACCAAGAGAGCTGCATTGGTGTTCATGATGGTAAGGTGAACTTACGAAAACAACTGCTGACTTTTATACTTTTCCTACATGTGGTTTTGCGTCATGCATTTTTTCGCTATTGTCATAGTTTTTGTATTGAAACACACCTCTGTTCTATCAATTCATTTAAAATTGTTCGGTTCCCGAGGAATATGAATGTGTTTTGAATTTTACACAGTGTATTAAGAGCCACGAAACGGCCTAATAACATTTAATTAATTAAATTTAAGTAATACAATTTTGTATGTATATATAAGTCATCAATATTTCAGATAGTTATTTATCTATTAAGAAAAAAATCTTAGAATATATTTTAGTAATAAAATATTCCTAGTAGCGAGTAAGAAGAACAACTTAAATGCAAGCGTAGATCAATATGTAAATAATTAAAGTTCTCGATTTATAGAGAATAAACCTGTAAACACGACCTTGAACTGATGATTCAGTAAATAATGTCAGGCGATAAAAACTTTGAATTGAATTCATATTACTGATGAACAAAAAGATCAATTAGGCCTACTCCTTTAACTAATAAAATAATGCACATTTTGAGGTCGAGTTTGTATAAAAATTCTCAGAGTGCCAATCCCTTAAAAATTGTTTATTATATGACTTTGGTAGGCAAATCAAAAGTTTCCAAGACTTACTTTAATGGACGTACCTAATTGAAGTTGGCAGGGAAACTGCATGGGCCTACGCCATATTAGACGTAATCTCAAATGGCGTTCTGAGCAATTTGCCACAAAAAAGAACCTATATAGGCCTAAGTCGTATCGGGAGTTATTGCATTTTTTTTTGTTTTCGTCAAATGATTTTAAAGCAAAGTTCGATCGCCTGTCATTTTTGACTTGGTTGTCCTTTTTAAGGTCGGGTTAGGCCTACGGCATAGTTCTCTATTCATTTTTTACTACCTTTAATTTGATATACATATTGATCTATACTCACATTTAAGAATCAGATTCAAAATAGTTTATTGCCATTGACCAGTATACAATCTTGGAATAGACATTGTTAGAATTAAAAAAAAAAAATAAATAAATAAAAAAAAAACTTATAACTAAACCCAACCAAAAATTTACGTAGTTATTTTAGAGCCAATAAACCCTTTTACATTGTGAAAAAGGATTTTTAACCAGCCATTTATAAACTGGTTTTCAATGTTAATAATGGAGCGATTCAGACAGCTCATTGTAAAATTTAACACAATTCTGTTTAAAAGAATTACTTGTAAGAGCGAACTTGTTTATTGAAATGTCTAGTTTTCCTTTCCTTCTGGTGTTGTGTGTGTGTGTGTGTGTGGAAATTTTGATTAGTGAGAAACTCATTTAAATTAGTTTGGTGTACACTAAAATATTATAAATGTACAAATATGGTACATATGCCAAAAAGATTTTTGCAATGTTCCAGCAATGATTCTAATGACTTTCTTCTGAAGTAGGAGAATTTCATAAACATGTGAAGAATGACTCCATATTAGAAGTCTTATATTGAAAATGAGACTAGAACACATCTGGTTATGACTAGAATCACACCCGACTTATGCAAGTTTTACATAGTCTACATTAACTAAAGGTTTTAGTTTCCAGAAGATGAAGGCGACTAGAAAGTTTCTTATTCAGACAATCAACATGAGATTTTCAGTTTAATTTACTGTCAAAGTAAATACTATCTTCGAAAAAGTTATGTACCTATGTAACTTATGCAATTTTTTTCATAAAAAATCACTACTGTTACTTTCTCCCGACTTAAAAAAGTTATGTATTGAATTTACATACATTATTATAATGGAAAAAATAATAAATATAAAATACTCAGTTCTTAAACATCATTGTATTTTCATCTTATAACATTTATTTAATGTCAATTAATTTAACCGTATACAACAGCAGATTGTTTTTATGAAAGGGTTTTTTATCGATGTTTTGTAATTTGCCAAGAAATAATTCCTTAAAACGGCATTTCTTTAATCGATTTTTATTGAAAAGAAGCCTATTTTAGATCAATTATTCGATTTCCCAATGAGTAAAAGAGTTCCTAGAGCTCCAAATGTGTAAGCTACCAAAAATGTGGTTGTAATCCAATATGTAATTGAAATTTTTTAGGATGGGCAATAAAAAAGTAAAAATTTTAACGACGTCGGAGATTAAAGTAAGAGATGTCTATCCTCATTACAATTAAAACCTGTAATTAAAAACAGAATCTCTCTTACCTTTTATAATATTAAATACTGATGGGAATAGTTGAGGTTAATTTAGAATATATTGACTCAATATTAAAAATACCTCAGTTATGTATGAATTATATTTTTCATTATGTTAGTTAAAATATTGTTAATTACAATGATTATAAAATGCATACTGTATGTTATAAAATATATTAATATAAAATATATTAATAAAATATATTAATATTGAATATATTTTATGAAATATATTTATAAAATAGATTATAAATCAGTCTTTGTACGGCAACCACATCATCGTTTTTACATGAGAATGAACGACCATGGTACCTCGAATACATCCGTCTTAACCGATTAACTAATGAATTATTTTAATCCACAACTATTACTAGTTTATAATAATTATATAATTAATATAATATGAGTTATTTTCTAATAACGTTATTTTAAGCTTTGTTTCCAATATTAAAATAACGTAATAATTATAACACCATTCATATTTTGAATCATGTGGGTTTAGTGGGTATGTCCAATACACAAAGGCCGTAGAGAGGAATTCCTCATCCTTAAAAGAATTTGAATTGTTGAATAATCTTCTTAGAATTGTGTCATAAAACGATTATTAGAGGTGGATATTTTAGAGTTGGATCCATACATCCTAATAGTTGTAAAATAAAAATATTAGTTTTTTTCTGAATAAACAATGAAAATTCACCACTAAATGGAGATGAAACATATTTACAAACAACGCTTAAACTACGAAAAACAACTGTTTGTTGGTTGTGAGAGTTAAAAAAAAAAATTGTGAGTGGCTTATGAGTGACTGTGTAACAAAGAGAAAAACTGACTAACCCATTTTACTGCTTATAAAATTGGTAGTATTTTTATGAATTAAAAATCGAAGCGAATAAATAGTGTGTATTGTTGTCATTTTTACCTGGCCCATCATTTAGATGATTGATTGAGCTCAAATTCAATGCCGTTTCCACATGGTGACGATTTATTGACTGTTGCTGAAATAGGTGAAACGTCATATCCGTAAATCCTGTTACATGTAATTTTTTTATATTTTTCCATCGATTGATTGATTTTTCCCATCTGTGAAGTTCCTGTAAGCCAGTTTTATTTGCTAAATAATCACACTTAACCGGGTACAAGATGCAAAATACTAGGTTTGAAAAAGTATTTAAAAAGACTGCAATAAAAAAAAATTTGAATTCCGAAGTTATTTAACAGTTTTCATGAAACAAATTCCTAGAATGTGCTTCCGATGTACACCTCGGGCAGCGGCTTCAATATTACTTGCGTCGCGTAACCCTTGACAGATATTTAACTGAAACGCACTCTCCCCCACATTAATTTTATTATATTTATTTCAAGTTTATCACACCATTAGTACGTAGTAGTTATAACAATTTTGAAGTTTTACGTAGTAAGATAAATTTTGATAAACATTGTTTCGTAGTATTGTTACCGTGTAGAATTACCTTACACATTGTCAAAAACATTTGTTAATTAATTTATGTTCTGTCAGAGTTTACTTAACTCACATTTACACAGATGTTCAACTTGTTGATAGCTCAACGAACCTAACCAAAAGTTTTGTTCCCTTTTATTGATATTAGAAATGAAAACTTGAATAACTTGAACAGTATGTATAAAAAATCCAAAAAAATTTTGGATTTAATTTGATTACGTAATAATGTTGCTGAAAGTAAAGTTTCTGGATGATGCTTGTGTATCACCTATAATAGTTCTTAGTTACGAACATGTGAATTGTTTACCCACTTGTAATATTGCTTCCATAATGATAATTCGAGTACATTCTCGAACACATCTTCACAGAAAAATATCCTTGACAATATTTTCTTCTAATATTTTTATTTTGATATTTTATAACAGTTACTTTATTCTAAAAAATTCCAGGTCATGAGTTACTTCACACTGTCAAGAGTGTCATGTTTCATATATCCTATACATCAACCCTCGCAGAAAAAAATGATTGGCTACTTCCTTACGTTTAGAGTTCTTTAATATGAGAGAGGATTACCACTTATTTAGTTAAGAATTTTTCTCAATTATTATGCAATTTTGTCAAGTGACCAAACCAAATATTAAGTCTCGACTCGCAATCGCAACATTGTCAAACATTTAAAAACCGAACCTCGGATTGTCAGGACTTATACCCAAATAATTAAATAAAAATAAAAGTATTAAAAAAATGTTTAACCCTTTTTAATTCCATTACACTGAGACGGAAACAATATTGATTGAATTTGTTAGTTTTAAAAATCATATTCATACAAAGAAATTTTTTTACAGAGCTGAGTTTCGTCTTAGAATTTACCATATTGTCCATCAAGTAGCTAAGATAGAAGTGCTATCAAGTTCCCAGTCCCGCATGCGATACCACACTAACCTATAGTTTTTATACACTTGGATGTATAAAAAATTGTTTCCGCAAGTTTGAACTATTTTGATTGATTTATTTATTTTGGTGTATTTACGCCAGTGGCATTTTTTTTAACGCTTTGACAGTGAAAGGTCCAGACCCCAGTCTTGTGACTATCTAACATCGGCCAGTTGTTAGAAAGCATCATTAATTAATAGCCCAATGACAAACGGTAACTGTATCCGGAATCGAACCTTTACAGAGCTACTAACTTTTCTCAAGGTCGAATCAACAACCTTTAAATTCAAATGCGAGTACTTTTGAATTTTATTTTAGTAACATTTCTTATTTTATTAAAATTTTATTTTGATAGATACCATTAAGATACCCAGCCAGATTTGTATTTGTTGTATCAATAAAATTCGGAAAATGAGCACGATTTTTAATAAATTTGTATTTTGAACAGATGGAAATGCAAGACAAAGTTTATTATTACTACTCTTAAACCGTATCATGAAACTTAATGAAAAGATTAATTTTAAAGTAATCTTTTTAAAATTAATAAAATATCTTGTTTTTAATTAGTTAAATTTTTTAAATGACACTATGACTTTATCAAATAAAATTGAGCTATTGTTTTTAAATGCTTAAATTATAATAATAATATATAACTGCGACAGTAGTATAACAAATGTTGTTGTCAAAATACAATAAATGTTTGGGCAACCAGATATTTTAAGTCTACAGTAAATAATTAATAATAATAAATAAATAAATTATCACAGCTTACATTTTTACCCTCGTTCCGTAACTAATGAACCTAGATTTTACATCCTTAACATACATTTTATCTTTTACAATGATTTTTATTTAATAACAATTAATTTTTTATTTCTAATACCTTGCTGTAGAAAGCACACAATAGTTTGACCATTCCAAACCCCTCCCCCCCAAACTGTCAAGAGTCCACAGTTTGCAGAAAGCTTCTTTAACAAACCTCAACGTCGACGTTAATACAGTTCTTAAATGACACAAGTCCTCTTTAACCGTAAAAATAACAATATAACTTTTTAACAATGAGTGAATTGTTCTTAATTTGACCTCATTTGACAAGGTAACTCAAGAGTACTAAAGAACACAACAATTATGATCTCTAAAATTAGACATTAAAATTCCAAACGACCGTATCACGACTACAACACGACCGCAACTCGACCTCAACAAGACCACAACACGACCTCAACAAGCCTGTAATACGACCACAAAAAGACCATAACGCGACCGCAACACAACCACAACACGACCTCAAAACGACTGCAAAAGTACCACAACATGACTGCAACAAGACTGCAACACGGCTGCAACGCGACTGCAACACGAACGCAACTCGACCACAACACGACTGCAACACGACCGCAACACGACTGCAATACGACCCCAACACGACCACAACACGACCATAACACGACCACTACACGACTGCAACAAGACCACAACACGACCGCAACACGACCTCAACAAGACCACAACACGTCCTCAACAAGACTGCAATACGACCCCAAAAAGACCATAACGCGACCGCAACACAACCACAACACGACCGCAACACGACTGCAAAAGTACCACAACACGACTGCAACAAGACTGCAACACGGCTGCAACGCGACTGCAACACGACCACAACACGACTGCAACACAACTGCAATGCGACTGCAACACGAAAGCAACACGACCACAACACGACGACAACACGACCGCAACACGACTGCAAAACGACCGTATCACGACCACAACACGACCGCAACACGACCACAACACGACCGCTACATGACCACAAAATGACCAACATGACCGCAACACGACCTCAACAAGACCCCAATACGACTGCAATACGACCACAAAACAACCATAACGCGACCGCAACACAACCACAACATGACCTCAACACGACTGCAACACAACTGCAAAAAGACCACAACATGACTGCAACAAAACTACAACACCGCTGCAACACGACTGCAACACGAACGCATCACGACCACAACACGACCACAACACGACTGCAACACGACTGCAACACGAAAGTAACACGACCACAACACGACCACAACACGATCACAACACGACCACAACACGACTGCAACACGACTGCAACACGAAAGTAACACGACCACAACACGACCACAACACGACCACAACACGACCACAACACGAACGCATCACGACCACAACACGACCACAACACGACCACAACACGACTGCAACACGACTGCAACACGAAAGTAACACGACCACAACACGACCACAACACGATCACAACACGACCACAACACGACCACAACACGACTGCAACACGAAAGCACCACGACAACAACACGACCGCAACACGACTGCAACACGATTACAACACGACCACAACACGATTACAACACGACTGCAACACGACTGCAATGCGACTGCAACACGACTGCAATGCGACTGCAACATGAATGCAACACGACCGAAACACCACCGCAACACGACTGCAATACGACCACTATACGACCGAAACACGACTGCAACAAGACTGCAACATGACCGCAACACGAAAGCAACACGACCACAACACGACCACATCACGACTTCAACACGACCGCAACACGACTACAAAACCACTGCAAAAAGACCGCAACACGACAGCAAAATGACCGCAACACGAGTGTAACACTTCCAACTCCGAGTGCAACATGACCACAACTCGACTGAACACGACCACAACACTACCGCAACACGACTGCATCACGACCGCAACACGACCACAACAAGATTGCAACACGATCGCAACACAACCACAACACGACCACAACGCGACCACAACATGACCACAACACGACCACAACATGACCGCAACACAATCGCAACACGACCACAACACGATTGCAACACGGTCGCAAGACGACTGCGCTGCAATTCAACACGACCGATACACGACTGCAACCTGACCGCAAACCATGTTGCGGTCGTGTTGTGTACGTGTTGTGTTCGTTTATCGGTCGTGTTGTAGCAATAGTCTTGTAACAATCATTTTTTGGCACTGTTTTGGTATTGTATTCTTTTAGCGGCCTTTGTATGTGTGTGATTTTTTGTGTGGAATTCGTGTTAAGGTCGTGACAGTAAAAAAATATGTTGAGTATTTAATTTTTTAAATAACAGGACTAGTTAATTTTAAGACCATTTGAAACTATTGATCGAGTCGTTAATCATGTTAGTAATAAAATAATTTTAAAAGTATTGAATCTTTCAAACCCTTTTCAAACAATATATATATTATATATATATATATATATATATATATGTATGTATATGTATATATATTGTTAAATTATGTATATGTAATGATTTTGACTTGTTTGATTTGAAGTTGCTTAATATTGTATAATATTATTTCATTAAACAATATTTTAAATTATTTTTTTATATACCAGGTTTTAACACTCCTTCAAATAGCACTCTGGTCAATTAAATAGCATTCTATAGACAACATGAATGTTTAAGTAATTTAAAGCGTTTTTAGGAAATTTCAAACCCAAGCCCAGAGGCCTGGGATGTGCCGAAGGTGACAAATGATGTTCAAGACAGCCAATTTATCTTTTCAGTGACCTCATCCAATTGTGTTAAAACTAAATTTATCAAAGTCAGCCTTTCCATCCTTGCCAGATTATTAAATATTGAATAAAAAATTGTTGACTTTTGCCAATTTTTATGTCATTCATCCTTGAAGAAATATGTTTTTTTTTAACAACATAATATTTAACTAAACATCAAGTCGTTACAGTTAATAAAAGATAAATTAATGATCCTTATGTTATTTATATTCATCCTATATACATGCAACGAAAATATTTCAACGTCTTGTCAAGTTAAACGTCTTGATTTATAAATCCAAATGGAAAGTTATTTGCAAATTTTGACAAAAAAGGGGGAGAATGTATAAATGATTGACACAGCCTAAATAACTAATAAATCATTAAATTAAGTTGCATCCATTTAATGATTTTTATATTTAATTACAGTTGATTCGAATGATTGCGTGAATTGTAGTAGAAAGAGTTATGGAGATAAAAATAAAACATTAATTTATTGAGACTGGCTTTTTTCATAGTCATTATCATAAAATCAGAGTTATTAATGGTTTTAATAGGTAAAAAATAAACAGAAAGATTAATCAAGTAAGTAAACGAAATTTACAGTTTTTTAAATAGTAAAAATAGTAATGAAAAATATTTAAGTAAAAACTTTCACTTTCCATCCAATTGCATTTTTAGTTTTTACGTTGAACATGACACGTAGGGCCTAAACTAACAGAGTTGACTGTTCAATGAATATGCGTTCAGTTCTGTGAGCAGTAATAGATGGCTGGCCGACGTTCACAAAGACAAACATTTACATCTGAAGCTCCAGGCTACACGTTACACCACGCTGGGAGCTTCCCACATGAAGTCGCTAACTAAGTTAAATTGGTATTGTTGAAAGTATAAGTTGGATTTGTTTTGTAAGTGAGACAAGCTTCGCAACAAAGGGTTTAACAAATAACTACACACTGTACCCTCCCCTACACTATATTAATGTGACAACTGGGTGCATAACCTTTTATGAATGATAGTGTCAAGTGAACTTATTACATTTCTTAGCAGTATGTATAAATACTTGATTGTGGACTTAAAAATCCATCTATTAGGAAGCAAGTGATTTTAAATTTAAACAAACAACTAGCCAATGCAGGACAAAATAGCAGGTTCTCATGTAGAATTACGATAGAAATGTACTAGCCGTGATATGCATCTATATTTTGTTGCAACATATAGGCTTAACCTTTGGTGTGGCGTCCAGTGGAATGAATTAGTTAGTCTATGCATGAAATTTTACCTTATGCAACTATCAATACCATGTCTCCTAAAGAGATCGACTTTTTGGATACGTTAACCCAGTTGCACCTGGGATCATATGCCCGATAGAAAAATCGGACACTAATTGATTTTCAATTACTCATGTAAAATAAAGTTTAAAAGATGAATTTTTCTTACGGATTAGTTCAGAAAATGGTGGTTTGATAGGATATGAAAATGAAATGCAGTTATAAATCATAACGGTTTGCGGTTTGTGAATGGAGAGACAACAGCGACCAAAGCCCACACTACCCGACTGGCTGTCCCATGTAGTGTGTGTGTGTGTGTGTGTGTGTGTGTGTGTGTGTGTGTGTGTGTGTGTGTGTGTGTGTGTGTGTGTGTGTGGTGCAGCTCCGCTACTTCGACAACTGTAGTGGTTGAAAACAAACGCTTTATTTCTTTAAATGAAACAGTAAGGTATGATTATTTATTTTAAAACTAAACCTACACGCACCAATGCTTTTCTAAAACATTTTTAAAGAGGTGTATTACACTTAGTTACCGGTATATCGACACAATATTTCAAATTGTTTAGTAGTACCAGGGAGTCCAAACATTTGCTCAGTTAACTTATAAACATATAAAACTTTCAAGACGAGCTCCTTCGCTTCACTAGATAAATGGGTGTTGCACTCTGATTTAAATTTAAAGGATGAAAAATTCAAAACGATGATTTATTTCAATTCAACAGTTATTAACTGATTTCTTTAAATTTAGTAGCAACAAAAATATCCCTAAGATAATATGGGAACTTTGAAGGAGCGCGGGAATCGAATATATCCAGTCCAATAATTTCTTTGTTTCCGAAAACCCCATATAAAAGAATATTGAAATTACATGAGGCAATAATTTTTATTATAAAAAATAGTACAAGTTTTTACGGGCTCGTGTTTTTTTTTGTTTTAGCGTAAAAAATAACAAATTCACTTATTCATGGTCAATGATATTAAAAGATAAAATGTTTTTTGTCTGATAGTGGACAAAAAATCAATGGTAAAAATGTAATTAAAAGTACTGTAGATTGAACAAATTGAAACTCTGGACAAATGCGGTGGTTTTCGTAGCGAATTCCAATTGCAATAAATTAACCGCGAACTGAATGTGTTGCCACTGAAGTTGATGCATTCGGCCACTGTATAATTTCTAAGGCCAGTATATGATGGACGGGAAATTTCCATTTGATAAACTGAATTAGGTCGGCACAACTACTTTTAGTAACGATTCGAATTTACTGTAATTATTAGTTACAGCAATTTAAGAACCATTTTATAAATCATCATCATTTATTTGCCATTATATTTAATGATATATCTGCCCCATGCACAATGTATTCGGTTCTGTATAAATTGCCATGCATTACTGAATAACAGCGACAGTACAACGGAATAGTAATAGTATTTAACAATTTGATTCCAGCATTATTTTAGAACGCTCTACCGCTAATGCACTAGTATGCTGCACGTATTATATTGTCATTGGATACTTTACGATTTGTTAACATTTTCAACAGTCAAAGAATTAAACTGCAAGAGAACGTACTCGGTTTACGGTTAATGTGTTTATTATTTTATTGATTCATTAAACTAAGAATGAAATTTCACCACTCAAAGATAAATACGTAAATAATGAAAACCTTCCAGCAGTAATGTTAGCTCTCGTTTTTATAACTAAATAGATTTCTTACTGTCAAGCACATTGATTTAGTTGCCTGTAAATTTAAAAGATTTTATATTAACATATAAACTTATCGAAAACTACGCAGGTAAAAAAAAATATGCAACCGTGAAACCAACCGAATGGGATGATAGCGTATGAAAATTACAAAGCTGTAATCATGTCTGGATGCAATTTTCAAGGTTTTCATTAAGTTGTTTTCACCAATTGACTTTTCGAAACAAAGATAATAAATGAAATTTCACGCTTTTTCATCGTCATTGCTGGTAGCATAAATATTTGTTGATACTAATTTGGTTTTCTTAGTTATTTTATATTAACTTAGAAGATATTTTTAGTTATAACAAATTTAAATTTCCAAGTAAAATAGGTAATAAAATAGGTTTCAAATTTTAAACTGCACACTATTTTGTTATATTCTTATTGATAACTAGGAACAAAGCCCGTTGTGGTTAAATACAACGGTCTCTAGAAAAATTTTACCTATATGCTATTTCCGGTGAAATAAATAAAAAAAAATTGTAGAATTTGTTTTCAATATTGAAATTCTATTTGAGAAAGAAAATTATTTTCTGTTGCATTTTGTATTGGTAATCTAGCCTATATGTTTTATCTCCTATTATAAAAGAGCAATAGTAGTCCCAGTTACTTACTACTTCATCAATTATTTTGGTTCGTATTTCAGCGTACCTAGATTGTGTTGAATGACATAGAAAAGATAAACTTCTAAACAAACAGTTTCCATCGCGATCTATATTATAAATGGTGAAATTATTCATTTTCAGAACAATTAAAAATTTATACTTGTAATTATTTAATTTAGTTAATTTTTATATTAATTTAGTTTGATTTAATTAATTTAGTTTTTCAAATATTAATTTATGATTGTAAAAATCACATACCGTTTAAAACCACACACTGCTTTAGCACATAACTTTATTTAAACGCCAACAAAACGTAAGGAACTCACAATCACAAATCCCAAATGTAAACAACAAAATGTACACAAAGAAAAGTCAAGGAAACAACAATGCATCAATCAGCTGATAAATTAATAACGTGTTCCATGTGATCAGACACAGTTTAAAGGAAGAAAATGTTTATCTTTTAAACTTTTTCACCATAACTCCTAAGAAAAACATCAAACTTTCACATTTTTAAGTAAATATACATAGATGAAGCTTTCCGACAACACATAAAAGACTATTAAAATCGGTTTAGTACTCTAGATTTAGCTGTACAAAGTTTAATTAAAATATCTCTACCACAGTATTTTTGAACGCAAACAAATTGGTAGTAGATGTGGTTTTTTGTAAATAACTTTTTAACGATGAGGAAATCGACTAAAGTCGATGGTGATTTTCTGAAAGAGAATTAAATTTCCTAAAAATTACTATTGAGCATTTCTTGGATAACCGCAATAAAAGCAGCCAAGAATTGCATTTAAATGAAAAACATGTTTCTTTATCTTTTTCACCATAAATACTAAAAACATCAAACTTTCATATTTTTTGGCAAATGTACTGGATGAGAGCTTTCCAACGACATCTTAAAAATTAAAATCGGTCCAGTGGAACTCCAGATTCGATTGCCCCAAGATTTTTAAAACTGAATTTTCAACGCAAATAAATTGGTAGTAGCTCTGGTTTTTTGTAAATAACTTATAGACTGTGAGGAAGTCGACCAAAGTGGAAGGTGATTTTCTGAAAGAGAATAAAATTTCCTACAAATTACTATTATGCATTTCTAGAATAACCGCAATAAAGGCAGCCAAAAATTGCCTTCAAATGAAAAAAAAACGTAAAAACCTGTTTCCAATGTATTTCTTATGGAAAACATGTTTTTTTTATTTTTTCGCCATAAATACTAAAAAACATCAAACTTTCATTTTTTTTGGCAAATATACAGGATAAAAGCTTTCCAACGACATCTTAAAAATTAAAATCGGTCCAGTGGAACTCCAGATTCGATTTCCCCAAGATTTCTCTTAACTCAGTATTTTTGAAACGCAAACAAAACTGGTAGTAGCTTTGGTTTTTTGTAAATAACTTTTGAACGGTGAGGAAATTGACCAAGTGGATGGTGATTTTCTGAAAGAGAATTAAATTTCCTACAAATTACTCTTAAGCATTTCTTGAATAACCGCAATAAAAGCAGCCAATAATTGCATTTAAATGAAAAATATGTTTCTTTATGTTTTCACCATAAATACTAAAAACATCAAACTTTTATATTTTTTGGCAAATCTACAGGATAAGAGCTTTCCAAAGACATCTTAAAAACTAAAATCGGTCCAGTGGAACTCCAGATTCGATTGCCCCAAGATTTTCAAAACTGAATTTTCAATGCCAATAAATTGGTAGTAAATTTGGTTTTTTGTAAATACCTTTTGAACGGTGAGGAAATCGACCAAAGTGGAAGGTGATTTTCTGAAAGAGAATTAAATTTCCTACAAATTGCTATTAGGCATTTCTAGAATAACCGCAATAAAAGCAGCCAAAAGTTGACTTCAAATGAAAAAAGTGTAAAAACCCGTTTTCAATGTATTTTTTATGAAAACATGTTTTTTTATTTTTTCATCATAAAAACTAAAAAACATCAATCTTTCATATTTTTTGGCAAATATACAGGATAAAAGCTTTCCAACGACATCTTAAAAATTAAAATCGGTCCAGTGGAACTCCAGATTCGATTGCCCAAAGATTTTAAAAACTGAATTTTCAATGCAAATAAATTGGTAGTAGCTTTGGTTTTATGTAAATAACTTATAAACGGTGAGGAATCGCCCAAAGTAAAAGGTAATTTTCTGAAAGAGAATTAAATTTCCTACAAATTACTATTATGCATTTCTAGGAAAACCGCAACAAAAGCAGCCAAAAATTGCCTTCAAATGAAAAAATTGTAAAAACCCGTTTTCAATGTATTTTTTATGAAAACATGTTTTTTCATTTTTTCACCATAAAAACTAAAATACAATAATCTTTCATATTTTTTGGCAAATATACAGGATAAAAGGTTTCCAACGACATCTTAAAAATTAAAATCGGTCCAGTGGAACTCCAGATTCGATTGCCCAAAGATTTTAAAAACCGAATTTTCAATGCAAATAAATTGTTAGTAGCTTTGGTTTTATGTAAATAACTTATAAACGGTGAGGAAATCGCCCAAAGTGGAAGGTAATTTTCTGAAAGAGAATTAAATTTCCTACAAATTAGTATTATGCATTTCTAGAAAAACCGCAATAAAAGCAGCCAAAAATTCTCTTCAAATGAAAAAATCGTAAAAACCTGTTTCCAATGTATTTCTTATGGAAAACATGTTTTTTTATTTTTTCACCATAAATACTAAAAACATCAAACTTTCATATTTTTTGGCAAATATACAGGATAAAAGCTTTCCAACGACATCTTAAAAATTAAAATCGGTCCAGTGGAACTCCAGATTCGATTTCCCCAAGATTTCTCTTAACTCAGTATTTTTGAAACGCAAACAAAACTGGTAGTAGCTTTGGTTTTTTGTAAATAACTTTTGAACGGTGAGGAAATCGACCAAAGTGGATGGTGATTTTCTGAAAGAGAATTAAATTTCCTACAAATTACTATTATGCATTTCTTTAATAACCGCAATAAAGGCAGCCAAAAATTGCCTTCAAATGAAAAAATCGTAAAAACCTGTTTCCAATGTATTTCTTATGGAAAACATGTTTTTTTTTATTTTTTCGCCATAAATACTAAAAACATCAAACTTTCATATTTTTTGGCAAATATACAGGATAAAAGCTTTCCAACGACATCTTAAAAATTAAAATCGGTCCAGTGGAACTCCAGATTCAATTCTGCCAAGATTTTCAAAACTGAATTATTATAAGAATAGATGGTCAAAACCTGCTTCACTAGATCTTATAAACTTGAATGAGTCCACCTTATGTTTATTGAAGTGTTCGTATTGATGTGTTCCTGTTTATATGTACAATAAGATCGTGCATCAATAGTCACAGTTGTTTGAGACATCCTGCTTATTCCTTTGTAGACCATCTTACAAAATAATGATAATAATATAATTTTGTACTAATACATTCGATGTGCGTTTTAGTTAAGTACAACAATATTTTGAACGATTATACGTGTTTTGTGATTAAGACAAGGGATGAAAAACAATTTATGCCATTCAATTCACATTTTAAACTCTAAAAGATTATGATTTTAAAATTTTTTCATGCCAGAATATAGTACATATAAAAAAAGAACGGAAATCTATAAAAGCCTTTAAAATAGCGCTTATATTTTGAGCGGTCTATGTTTCCCTAGCAACGTCGAAGAGTGCGTATAAATCACACAATCCGTGGCTGTGGTGGCCACACAATCAGATCAGTGGTTGGGTCTCTCCTGTTTAACCGCATTTTCCAACCTGAGAACTTCGGGTAATTTTAATAAACAATACTAATGTTTTATTCGTAACAGAAAAATAACAATAAAAATTAATAGTTTATTGTTGAATTGTACTAAACAAAGATTACCGTCATGGTGATTTTACAAGGTAATTGGCACAAAAGATAAATGTTTTATACAAATGATACACTTAAAACATATCCGATTGTAAAACAGACTAAACTTGATTTTTAAAAGCTCTTAAAACATTATTTAATATTAATTTGAAGTATTAATTTGAAAGTGGTGGTTTTGTTTTAAAGGATTTTGTTAAAATTCTGTGTTCTAAATATTTTGGGAAAAATTATAAAATAGTTATTATTATGAATTTGATGTGAGATAAATAAAAAACAAAAACCATTTGTGAATAAACTAGTTATTCCTGGAAAAGCTTCTGCACTGATAAATGTAATGAAATTTGATTCGCATCGCATCGACATCGAAAAAAGCCAAATCCCCTTTCACAGTGTTTCCAATTTTACACATACGCTTTCTGTGGTGTCGATGTTGTATAATATTTAAAAGCAATATTTTACAGTTCGCTGATTTTATGGGTTTCATTCTGACTTTAAAGTGTAACAATTGGGTAGATTACAATAAAATGTTATTTGATATCTAGATAATGGTATTGTATTTTAATTTTAAGGTGTGAAGAATAAAAATCAACAAAGTAACATTTTTTCTTTAGTTAAACTTTTATATATCAAGATATTTATAATGTCTTTAGACAATTTTAAAATTAAATATGAGCCATTGTTTTTTTTTTTTTAAACTCAATCCAACTGAGCACAAATTGACCAAGTGTGAAGAGTTAGGGCCTCTACTGGTTATCCCAGGATTACAGGGAACGAGTTTTTGATTGAAAGGCAGAAACCATTCAGGCAAGACGGCCAAGTCTACTGAGGTTGTGGTAACCACCGTTGACGATGATATAGCCAAGAGAATAACCTTTGAAGGTCTATAATGAGATATTGAAAAGAACCGTACCTTAAACTGTGTTTCTTATCCTCAAAAAATATTTTAATTCAACTAACAAATGCATCAACTTATAGAAAATACTTAAAGTAATCACTCACAAAGTATAAGATAGCAGTAGTGCAGGAAACAATATAAAATAGGTTATTAAACTGCAATTATTTAAAATTATTGAAACGACTCTCAAAATTATATGCCCTACGGAAGGTACTTCAGTTGCCAGAATCAGTATTCGATCAATTGTAATAAGATGGCAGTATAATGTAATATTTCAATGAACCCATTGAATATAGGCCTACTGTACCAATATTTAAAATATATTAATTTACGACCGTTGCATTAAGAAACCAATAATGAAATAACAAGTAACATCATACAAAAATTAAAATTAAAATTCAATTCAGGTGGTGAAACAGGTGACGAGTCAGAAACAAACTATGGTTACGGTAAAATAAATTATATATTATTAAACTAAATTGATAGCTTATTAGTTGCATAGTGAGCTCATTATAGGAGTAAATTCATGATTCAGTGTCTAGGCCAACGCGAGCTTGGAATTCGACTTTGGTAGTGTCGTTATTGAAAGTTTCAATTTGCGTATCATCTGAATACTAAGCTACGATGATTTCCTTAATATCCTTATGTTTTATACTTTTTTATTAGTTTAGTTATTAATTGGGCATTAGTTTGTTTGTTATTTAATAACGAAATACACCGTCTTGTTTGATATTTTGACTATGATATACTTTGTTCACCTTAGCTCATGTAGTTTTTTTATAGGTTACTTTTTTAAATAATATTTCATAGTGATATAGCAATGTTAATAATAATATTATATGCCTACCACCAATTTTCCATTCTGTACGTTTTGAGAAAATTGTATATTTCGTCACAAGGGCCGAAAGTGGCGTTTTGCCGG
Organism: Neoaliturus tenellus; assembly: GCA_030545055.2. NCBI lineage: Eukaryota > Metazoa > Arthropoda > Insecta > Hemiptera > Cicadellidae > Neoaliturus > Neoaliturus tenellus. The sequence goes on from CM061537.1 coordinate 29,343,510, forward strand.
CCCCGAGATCGTGTTTCAAGTTCGAGACGAAGTCGAGAACTTGAAACGATCGAGGGTTGGCAAAACGCTTTCGGCCCGAGTTATGAACGATATTTTTCATCACACTACACAATTCAATAAATTCTAAACAAGTGAAAGAATTACTTTTTCGTTCATAAAAAACAAAACATAACCTCAACTTCAACTAACCTAGCGAGATGTACTGCTTGAGTTTCTGGTTGCTAGGCAACCACTTCACATCAGCTAAGGCCACCAAAACTAATACTCTAACGGTAAGGGACTACAGCTGATTCCAAGGGAAAAGCACTATTTTCCCATCTACGTCATACATATTTAACAGTTGCTATCAGCTGAACTACTAACTACGTTACTGATTTATTATTTGTTGTTGTTGTTGTTAAATACCTTCTAATATTCTAGATTTCTCTGCTACCGTTTCCATTACCGCCCTAGGCCGGAAAATTTTGCCGGCCTAGGCCTGCAAAACAGATGTTTCGTAGGTAAAAGTGAGGGTCGAAAACAGGTGATATCGATGTAGTGTGATGAAAATGAAATTTTTATGTTCCAACAATAGCTTTTATGGTTTCCATTAAAACTGTTGGCTTATTTTATTGTTTCAATTTTTAATTAGTTTCCGAAGATGATAAAAACTATCTGCTTTCTAAAGTGATTACAATAGAAGGGTTTAATTTTATACGGAATGTAATTGAAATATTTAAAAACCCATTGCAGTTTTCATATATTATAATAAAGGCATGCCTAGGTTTATGAGCTCCTTCCCTCAGATATTAAACGAGGGCAATTCTTCTGGTGTAGAATAATAGAATTTTAAATTTGTTTTATATTGCTGAGTTTATGAATGATGATATAGATACATCATTTGACCTTGAAGCACAGCAATACAGCAACCAAGAGTTGCAGCTAAAGTTTGAACCTAGTGCCAAAACCTGAACCTGTACTAGTGGCATATGGCTAACTGGTTTTTGTGGAAGTGGTTTTTGTGGTAGTTTTTATCGATGCCCTATGAAATGAAACATAGGTGAACAAAGTTTAATTGAATTACACAGGCAACCGGAAGCCAAGTTGGACAGCTTTGAGGAGTTAGGCTGAGTGATTATACAGGATTACACGGAACAGATTTATCAGAGAATGGCAGACGCCGCTCAGACAAGTACCCAAGTTGGATGGGGCGGAGTTAACAACTATTGATGAGGATCTGGCCTAGAGAGAACTGCACTAAAACGATGGTAAATAATATAATTTTATTTTTGGCACTCAAAACGGTTTAATCTCTTAGACTTGCAGGTGTATCTAGGATTTTCGTCATTAGCCTTCAGTTAACACTGTTTGGCATTAAATCCCGCACTAATATGTCCATGTTAAGCAGGTACATATCACAAAGCCAATAAGATGAATAGATCAATATTTCAAAGAAATTGAAACAATTTATATTTGAAATATATGTAGAAGATAAAAATATTGTTGAGTGTTTGTATAACACACTAAAACGTAACATATATTATAAGGTGAGATGGAGGTATAAACTTACAAAATCACAATTTTCATTTGAACCCAAAAGGCACATCTTTCATCTTTTTTTAACTTTAACTCCCACAGTTCTCCGTAAGCAGTTATAAATTCAGGTGATATTAAAAACAATGGGAAAAGTGTTGTTACCTCCGTTAAATTGAAACATGTCATTAAATTGGTCGTTAAATTGAAACATTTACTAGGTCATTTTTCCGTTAGTTAAAACGAGAATACACTTAACAATCACAACATTACTCATATCACTAGGCAAACAATTTAATTAGACAGTCAGAAAATCGTTGACTGTCACGGAGGAATCTACAATCTGCCACTGATTTATCTTCTTATACGCTCTGATTAATTCTGGTGACAAATGGTTCAATACGTTTGAATAGAGTTATATTTTACGCAAGCAAAATATGGTAAAATACCCCCCCCTCACAGTAGACTTATTTCCTATAGGTCTTTTTATTTTTGTTCAATCAAGAAAATATTTGACAATCTTATTAATTGTCCTTTCAAGAAAGTATAAAATAAATACATCTTTGTATTATATTCACATTCATTATTTCATTTTTATTTAAATATATATAAATTAGTTTTGGAGGAACAGTAAATTGAAATTCATAGCCAAGGTGCCTTGAAAAAATCTGTGTACAAATCCCAAAATTTAAACATGACAAAAATATAAGATAGTACTAAATCATCTGATTGGCTGATTATGTTCTGACACCCTTCTTAATATATCTCCCTCCTTCAATACATTTTTTGTATGAAACACCCACGCATTTTTGGGATGTAAATGCAAACATCCACGGTATGGGTTTGGTGCTTTGAGTGATATTAGTTAGGAGAGCTGGGTTTTCTAATATTAATTAGTTCAACACCACATGACGAAAGTTTTTACCCACTTTCATTGAGAATAAAAAGTTTTATTGAAAAGTTCAAAAATAACATTAATTGAAATGTTTTATATTTATATACATATTTAAAAAAAATCATTGTGATGTTAGAAAATGAGTGGTATAAGGTTGTATTTTATTTCCCTTAAGAATAACATAGGAAGATTAATTTGAATGTTCTCCGTAACCAGTTAAGTTATCGATTAAAAAATAATATGGCTTTAATTAAAATTGGTAAAAGTAAAAACATTAAGAGTAAAAAACCATAAAATAATTTTTGACCTTTTTAGAACCCCACAAGGCATCCGTTTACGCTTTTTTCGAACTTAACCTGGTGAACTGCCCTGCAACTCTGTACCTAATTTCATCGAAATAAAAAGTTCCATCAACGATTTATTGTATTAACTGACACATATATAATTATTTGAACGAACGTGGTTTTTTTGATTCTAGGGACCTCAAAATAGAATTGTACATGATCCTGGGCTTAGGTCTTACCGTGACTATTACTGTAATACCTTATTCCCTAATAAGTTGATCCGCTTCTATAAATTCTGAGTAACTTAACGATGTAAAAAAAAATAAATAAATGCATTCACGGCATGGAAAAGTCTTTGGAAAAATACTTCTCCCAAATTTTCTAATTACAAATTACTAATGTTGCATTTCTCTTAAATAAGGTTTTCTTATATTTTTTTCTAATGGTTTTTATTAATTATTCTAAACTAAATTTTTGCAACAAACTTCAACAATGCAACACAACGTGTATTTTTTACTGTGGCCTAAATTAGTTTTTTAAATTCTAAGTTTAAACGAATTTAGAAGAGCAATTATTTATTGATGAGTGTGTTTATTACAAGGTAAGCATTGTTCAAGGTCGTTTGAAGACTGGAATTGTTCACAGGTTGGAGAATGTAACGCTAGAGCAACTACTTAACACGGAGGGAGATGATGCTTTAAGAGAACTACGATGTCTGCTCACTAACATCCCCCAAATCGAGAAGCTGCGGAAGCTAAATTTAAGTTCATTTTAATAAGAAAAGCCGTAAAACCGGTTTAAAGTCCATCACAGATACTTTTGACTGAGTTTGCCGGTTTATTTTTTGCAGGGTGTTTTAGCCAACTGCCAGAGCGATAAAAATTAAAACAGGTAGGCATAAGCAGAAATGCACAACGAAAGGATCTCCCCTAAACCCTAAAACATTGATTTTACTCTTTTACCCGATCGGTATCAAGTCATGATCAGGAGATCGGTTTCAGGTAAAATTTAATCAAATTGGAAAATTTTTATTTAAAATTTTAAATAGTAATTAGCAAAATTTTTACAAAAAAATTATATTATTAGTAAAATTGCATTAGTATTTTGATAGGTTATAGAAAAAACTTGATAGGTTATATGTTTAATAAACTTTAAATAATTATAAAAAATCTAAATTAATAATAGTAACATTAAAATAAACCTTGGTAAAAAGTTATCGTTAGTTAAAATTACTTTATTTTAAATTCATTTTTACATTATTGTTTCCTATCATTTCTTTTCAACTAATTAACAAGAAAAATTAAACTCACTTAACATTCGTGTATACTTCGAATCATCGATTTAACCAAATTAATCATAATATATTTAAAAGTTTTTAGTAATTTAAAGACAGAGGATGTTTAATTTAGTTATTTGAACTGTTTAACTGTTTTTGTATGTGTAACAAAAACAGTTTCATGAATAATCTCGATTGTTAAACTTTCAATAGAAATATTTTTTTTATAATAGCGGATCAGTTAACTCTCTAGTCACACCATATATTGTCCAGAGTTGCAATACAGTCAATAAAGTTTATTGTGTCCACTAGATGCGACAGTGTGCGACACATTCAGTTGGCGGTTATTTTATTGCTATCGGAATCCGATATGAAAACCACCGCGTTTGTCCCTGGTTTTATGTCCACTTGTTTTAATGTTTAACCGAACACAACATGTTATACAAATTATAAAAACAGCTCTTTCAAATGAAACGGGATACTTGTTTCGAACCTTTGCATTCAATTTATAAGTCATTTTTGGGAGTGTTGCTCCAAATATGTCTGTGATAAAATACTATTCACTGTGATAGCCATACTAACATTCGGATTGTTGTTGTCTATTTTACCACCGGAAGGGAGGTGTTTTTCGTGAGCTAATTCTAACATGCGGACTGTGAAGTTTCAGTTGGAAATGTTTGTAAACCTTGAGACATCGACATGTTACTAATAACAGAACATGCTAAATATGATCGAAAATTATAAGTTAATGAATGTCTGCCTTCAATTTTTGGGATGACATTAAAGAAGGGCGGCTGGCTTGTTAATGAAACTAACTTATTGTACAGTACATTCGTTCTACTAATTACAAAAATCCAACTCTACTATTAAAAAATAGAGAATATTGTTTCTTTTTTTGTGAAGGTTGTGGGGGAGGGGGAAGGAAAGGGTTGTTTGTATGTGCAAAGGCTTATCTGAGGATGTTTGTAGGATTACTAAACGGCAGTCTGGAAAATTCCAGGCTGCAACCCTTAATCCGTCTGGGTTTTTTTTATTTCATAAGATGGTGATAATCATAAGAATACTAGTTACTGAAATCTTATAACGTTTGATGACTGAATGAGTATAAAAAACCTTGTCAGTTCACCCACTATACTGGTGGCAGATTCTAATATTGACACAATTATTATTTGGTCTTAAATAGAGGAATCAAGTATAGTCTTATACAGTCTACCTTTACAGCGTTTGTGTGGTTTATACCACCTCAATTGAGTCTGAAATGAGATGTGACAAAAAATTATCGTATGTATTAAAGATGATATCTAAATACTACAAGATAGAAATTTAAGTATGGTTTTAAAATGACGACAGGTACCATCCTGTCTAAATATAATTATTGATATTAGGGTTGGACTCCATAAATGATAAAGTAAAAAAAAAACTTCAATTTACATTGGAAAGGTCACTCACTAAATCCTAAGTATTGAGAACCTTAACGTTAAAAGCCTCAGTAATCATGCATCGTAAAAGTAAGGAGACTATTTTCTTTAAATTAATACAAGAAAAGAACGTTGAAATACGTTACAAACCCGAAAACACATATTGCCTTAGTCTGTAGTAGAAACAACATACTCACGATCAATGATGTCTGGTATGACTAATTAAGTTTTATCTGGTATCGGTAGTTTACAAATTAATCATGAAAAATTGTCAATAAATTTGGACATTAATGAGTCAAAGTCTGATGGAATTTGAAGAAAAGTATACAAGTGGTTAATACTTGGTAAACATGTTCGGAATTCATAAGTTAATGACTGTTTGCCTGTTTGACTGAATATTGAAGGCAAACAATTTTAATACTTCTAATTAATATTGTTTTATGGTTGTTATAGTTTTACAAGTGGTTAATAGTTTAAATAAATAAATGCAACACCTTTAATGTAATTAATAAAAATTCATAAAAAAATAAGTTGGAATAATTTATGTTATTGGAATATTTCAATTCACAAAAACGATGGATACGGACGAAAAACAGATAAATCTTTCAACAATGACAGACGAAAACAGATGAGCTGCTCAACTGGTAATGCGCCGTGGAAATCGGACGAATATTGGATGGGTTCCGTTTACATTTCAATATTGAAATGAATAGTGGGTAAAAACTAATCATGTGTAAATTGTAACCCATATAACCTAACAATCACTTGACTGATTAAGGAAGTTAAAGGGTTCGGTCTCATGGTTTAATAATACATCTAATAATTAATATTGTTTTATGATTGTTATAGTTTTACGTAGGATATGCATACATATTGATGTAAACCAAGGTTGATAAGGTTATAAGACTTATTAACCTTTTAATATAAGGCATTTAATTTTGAAAGCCATCAGGTAAGAAGTCACAGTGGACGTTTAGAGTTCCATTCCAGTTTATAGGAGGTCGCCTCGGCTGTGACGGGTCAAGTTGTTCCCTTTGTCCAAGTTTCTCTATTAGGACTTCTCTGTTCTGGACACCTAACGCCTGGCGTCAAACGTTGCTATCAACATTAACGTAGCTTTTAGTTTTTAATTAGTAAAAGAAGTCTGAGTGAAAAGAATAATAAACTAGAACTGATTAAGAATTTTTATAAATAAATGGTGAACAATAATATATTAGTCTAGTGATTTATTAGAACACATCAAACAATAATATACATCTCCTGGATCGTCATAAATAAAAAATATATATTTTATAATGCTTAAAAGTAACTCTTTTAAAAACGTAAAAAATAGGACTAGTTTGCGATATTTTCTACGTTGAGTAATAACGCATAAAGAGCAAACAGTAAAATTGTTAAGCGATTATATTATTTCCTTTATGATTGATTTGAATTATGGCAGGATTTCATTATCATTCTTCAACAGAGATGGATGATTGAGAATATTGCTGGGCAGGATGTTGAGTTCAGAGGCGGGCCTAAACAAACATAACCTTAAGCCAACATGGAAGAGATCCTGTTAATGTACTCAGTTAACTTTAACTGCTTCGTGAAATACCTCTTTATTATTAGAGATTGATTTTACATATACAGTATTACAGTAAACATCTTTGGGAGTAATTTGGATACTACACACTGAAAAAAAGGATATTTGTGGTAATTAATGACCCAGACCTTGTCCTATCCCACGTAGCACAAAATATTAATTTGATGTACAGTAAATATTACAGTTTTGGTATTTGAATATCAAATTAATATTCGCAAAAGTAAAATTGACCTAAAACCACCGTTACATTTGGGTTCAAACGTTACTTAGTCTTACGTAAAAATATCAAATTACCTAAAAAAATTAATTAACAAGTGGCACGCCGTGGTAACACGAGGTGGAAAACGTTTATTTTATATTACGGGCCTAACACTAACAACCTATCCAAAAATAATCTTAACTACCCAACCTTTTGTATAACACAATGTTTTATTTTACTGGTCTATATGCTTATTGTAAAACTTATATGTTTAAATTGAAAATAAATAGATTCAATTTAATATTTTTTATTAAATCACATCTGTAGTAGTCTGTAATAATCAATTACTAACCATTTATAATGAAGCTTATTTGGGTGATTAAAACTATGCATGATTTGGTCTAACTAGCCCATCTTAATAAATTTATACAAACTATATAAAATAATGGTTTATTTCGAAAATAAGTTAAGTAATTGAAGAACAATATTCTACAATGGTGAAAATTAAAATGTTATTTTAACACTGGAACTTTATAATTTTCATGAACTTTTGATATAGGTACCACTGTCGAAGATTTATAATCATTAAAGTTTGTGCAAACATATTATCTATTAAATTGTCCTTTTTGACCTAGATATCTACATCATAAATCATCCTGCCATGCCCCCCCTAAAATACCAGATATACAGGAGCCAGGGGATCCATAATTCTACGTGGAACGTTATAAGTGCAACAGCTTGTCCATAGTTGTTATAAATATTTTATTTGTCTGATATTTTGTTAACTGGGTCGTAACTGCTATAATTGTGCTGTGATAATTAATTAGCTGTAAACTCCACATAAAATATGTAATAATCATATTGTACTGTTTCAAATAAAACTAAAACACTAGCTTGTTCATTCTAAAATATTATTGGTAGCTCTAGCTTAAATAGGTCAGCAGACTTGAATTAGGGGTAGTCAGTCTGATGAATGATCTGAGAGTGTATGAGTTGGGGGTGTTAGATACTAGAGACCATGGGGACCAAGGCCTGAAGCCCGCGGGTAAGTCTAAATTAGAATGGTTTTCTAATTTGGGGTTTATCTCCATGTTGATAAAGTATAGTGTTTCTTCACTTTAAAAGATTATATTATTCTCAAAAGAACTCCAGTCTAATCAACTCTAATATTTAATTTGTTAAATATATATTCCATTAATGTTTGTTGTTCAATGATACTTTACTTTTCCAGATGTGATTTTCAGTTTGTTGTATCAAATTAATATCTGTTAATTGTATTTCTTCTCATTCTGGCCAAATGAAGGTCGCACTCATGACATATCCTACATAAATTATTTTTGATAATAACTATTGTAACTGATTAAATGCTAAAATAAATGACAATTTTAAGCTCTAGTATTAGATATTATTTTAAGTTAGGAATTTAACTAACTTAAAACCATTTCTAAATAAAAAGTAAAAAAATTGACTTATTAGGATTGAAACTGTTATAGTTTACAGAAATCTTTTATAAAAGAATATCATTTTTAAAACATCTACTAATAGTAAAATAAATACTTTTTAGAACCGATGGACTACCAACCATAAAACTTACACATAAGAGCTTTTACAACTAAAAAAACAAAACTCGTTTTTTTTACTTACTTTTCCTTATATTAAAATTTCAATAATATTAAATAGGTTCTGAACCAGACTGTGAGTCGTTGGATATTTATCACACCTTTGTTTTTCTTTGAAACATTAAAATACTACAGTTGTAAACACACACAAAAATAATAGAATATAAACTAAATAAATCAACTAGAAGGTAATATTTGTTAATATCAAATGAACTTTTCACGTTAACTACTGGAGAACTTGTAAAAAATTATATCTACTTTGTTTAAGGAAAGAACCGTACAATTTAAGATTACAATAGAGTCAAACTTTTCTTATAGTACCGGACGGTCCGATAATTTACTCTGTAAATTTGGCAACTTGTACCATGAGCTGGTTCGCTCCGCTCACTCCCGCCTCAATTGTGAAATTACCAACAAACAACGTTTTAAACCACAAATTTTTTTAAACTCCTAAAACTATAGGTGACTAAGTGAAAAATTACAATCAGCAAAAAAAAAAAAAAAAAATGGTGCTCAAACATTATCAGCAAGAAATGCAGGAAATATATGCGAAGTGTTAAAACTTGACCTTACAAATGCAGAGCCCCAAACGGGTGGGATATAGAGGTATTTATGATAGGTCTAACTACAAATACATTTTTGAGCTGTCCATGCGTAAATTTCACTAATGAATTAATGTTACAATGTTTTCGTTTTTTCAAGTTGGTTAAAACTTTAGGTTGTTAAGTCTTTTTTAGTTTGTTTCCTCAAGCGGATTAGTAGAGACTTTAAACATCAATCCAACAGCAGGACAGCTAAGTAATGCAAAAGTATGGCCGTGGTAAACGATCAGTGTATATGGGTCGATTGAGGAGTTTATCTTATACCTTATCCGAATAACACAGGATATGGCTGTCCTACTTTATCTTTAATGCTAGACAGTAAGTGCATATAAAGTTGATATCTGCCGTTGGAATCTACCGCATCTTAGGAATCTCCACTGAATATGATTAAAATAATAATGTTTATCATTTCCACACACTGTGTTTTTTTTTAGTGTCATAAAGTAAAAAAATTAAATTAACAAGAGCACCCTTATTCTGTATAAATTAATTAGTCATCTGATGACATTTTTGGAACATTTTTCCCGAATGACATTTTAGGGCCATCTTCATGTTCATTTAAGTTCCAAATATCTAAACTTCATATAAAATATTCATGTAAGTATGAATAATTATTTCCTTTGAAATCGTTAACACTAACAAGTCACTCACTACTCTATTTGAAAATGAAATAAAGTAAGAGTTAGATACTGAATTACAAATTAATGTTTTTAATAGACCAAAAATTTTTTTAATAAAAAATTTTTATAATAAAACTGTAAACTTTTTATTTTATATAAACCTCTACGGCTCTTTAACCCCCTCTTAATTCGTCTCGTATTTTCATTTTAGCGATATTGCCGTTTCATCGATTGTCACGGAAATAAAACCAATCGTAATAGATGTAGCTTTATTTATTTCAATTTATTTTTGTGATTTCATTGTATGTACAGTACTGTTTTATATTTAATTAATGAAATCAATTAAACTATATTTACAAAATTCCCCAAAGTTTTAAATTGATTACTTTTGTCCAGTATTTTGACAAAAGCTCCAGCACTCACAAAACTGATTAGTTTCGATTCTCAACGCTTTGATTTGAAAAAAAAGTTACAATCCCTTCCACAATGTTTCCAATTTTACACAAGCGATTTCAGAGGTTTTGAACATTGTATCCATTCACAATATTGCATGGTCCGATGCTTTTTGTGCATATCCTTGCCGGTTTAATTAATAAAATAAATAAAAATATTCCAATAGTAATCACATTTAATTTTAAATCGAGTAAATTGAAACGGATAGTCTTCAATTAGACCAAATTGAATATATAAATCAATATTTTCACTTATTATTAGATTAAAGAATGAAAAGTAAACAAAATAGAGAAATGAATAACTTAAAAATTAAAAGTTTATAGATTTATGAATTAGACTAAGTGAGTCATTATGCTGCATTCTAAACTTGATCATCGATACTTTATCTATGGAAAATTTTATGGAGGTTATAAAAAAGTATTTTTGATAGTAAACTAAACATCGTCCGAAGATAAATAATGTTTAATCAATAAAAAAAACAAAAATACTGACAATTTTTATTAAACTCTTGTTTTATTAGTTTAGGAATGATTATTTTAATTTTGGTCAAACCATTTAAGTCCCATAAAACAACAACAGTTTTAACAATACTTTACACATTTTATGATTAAATTCCAACATTTAATTACATTTAAAAAATATGTAAAGGTTTTTATAAAAAAATTAGGGTATTTTGATAACCTTTTTTTGGAGAATTTAAAGAATTTTTTAAAAAAATTTATTTATTACAAAAAATACCCATTTTCATGACATTTTGTGTCTATTTTATAACCGTAATATTAAAACACTAACTTCATTTCACCTTGTACACTACCACAGGGAATGTTAAGCAAATCCAGACCAATCTCTAGTAACCTCTATGAAGTTATCCTGGAGCTCCCTATTTTGACTAGGCCTTCAAAATTGTATAACGATTAATTTTCCTTATGTCTCTTCAAAGACCTAAGGACATAGCTTACTACCCTTCAAAACTCAAGGACATAGTCAACTTGAACTTTCCTATTATACATGTAAAATCAACTCTACCAAACGTAGTAGTATTCCAAAACAAAAATAACAGTGGAATGTAACACGGGTGGATATGTGGCACCAGTCACTGGCAGTGGTCGCCATATCGAATTCCGATAACGATAAAATAACCGCCAACTGAATGTGTCGCCTCTAGTGGACACACTACACTTATCAACTGCATTGAAACGTACCTGCAAAGTGTTTTATGGATGAACCAGTATACCGGGTTGGGTCTGTTATCATCAACCATTTATATTCTGGATCAAAAACTAAATAATATTTATTGAACTTTTATCTTCAAACATATACTAAAAGACTGTGTAAAAACACTATTTTCATTATTAATTATTATTGTAAAATTTTTCCGAATTTTTTCAATACATTATTATCATTTAGTACAATACTGTTTATAACTTGTTTTAAATGTGCAGTATTTTTTGTTTGACTAAAATGAAGCGGATGTTGACAAATTAAAAAAAAAAATTGCTTGAATAATAACAAATAATAATTCTAACAAGATTTTTTTACTTCAATATCTATATCACACTTAAAGAAATTATTATTATTTTTATAACTGAAAGAGATCTACAGTTTAATAACAATTATTTATGAATTAAGAGTGTAAAGTAGGTTGTTCTCGCTTTAGCTAAATTTATTTAACTGATTGATGATTCAAAATTACTGTATTTAGAAAATTAAAATTTTCCATCAAACTTCAGCCATACAAAGTCGAACTTTATAACTCCTAAAATGTTTGATATATATTTAATAATGTTATAAATACTAATATTCTTGTACCCTTTCGACAGCTATCAAACATCAAAATATTTTACACAGTTATTTATAGTTTTAAAATGTGAATTTTCTAATACAGGTCTTTTTAAATCGTCAGTGAGTTAGAACGTGGATTAGAGTTTCATAATTTTAAGAATTAACCTAAAAACTTTGTTTTTCTGTCTCCTGATCAATACCATAATTATATATCAATGTCATATTAAAAAAAATTGGAAATGTATTGAAGTAAAATTTTATTGATAAAATCGCGGTTTAACAATAAAAATGACAAATTAATCGAATATGTAGTATACTAAGTAATATAGTATAGTGGATCACCAGAACAACTGCTTTGGCCTGTAAAATTATATTAAACACTGAGATTGCAATAAAACGTAATAGTGGGTATCCAGCACAACTCCAACCAAACCAAGTCATGAAGTGACAAGGTCAGTACCCGCAGGAACGCGATGGCTGCAAAAACTTCACCTGAGATTGCAATAAAACGTAACCGCGGGTATCCAGCACAACTCCAACCAAACCAAGTCATGAAGTGACAAGGTCAGTACCCGCAGGAACGCGATGGCTGCAAAAACTTAACCTGAGATTGCAATAAAACGTAACCGCGGGTATCCAGCACAACTCCAACCAAACCAAGTCATGAAGTAACAAGGTCAGTTCCTGCGGAACCGTGATGGCTGCAAAAACTTCACCTGAGATTGCAATAAATCGTAACCCCGGGTATACAGCACAACTCCAACCAAACCAAGTCATGAAGTGACAAGGTCAGTTCCCGCGGGACCGTGATGGCTGCGAAAACTTCACCTGAGATTGCAATAAAACGTAACCGCGGGTATCCAGCACAACTCTAACCAAACCAAGTCATGAACTGACAAGGTCAGTTCCTGCGGGACCGTGATGGCTGTAAAAACTTCACCTGAGATTGCAATAAAACGTAACCGCGGGTATCCAGCACAACTCTAACCAAACCAAGTCATGAAGTGACAAGGTCAGTTCCTGCGGGATCGTGATGGCTGCGAAAACTTCACCTGAGATTGCAATAAAACGTAACCGTGGGTATCCAGCACAACTCCAACCAAACCAAGTCATGAAGTAACAAGGTCAGTTCCTGCGGAACCGTGATGGCTGCAAAAACTTCACCTGAGATTGCAATAAAACGTAACCGCGGGTATCTAGCACAACTCTAACCAAACCAAGTCATGAAGTGACAAGGTCAGTTCCTGCGGAACCGATGGCTGCGAAAACTTCACCTGAGATTGCAATAAAACGTAACCGCGGGTATCCAGCACAACTCTAACCAAACCGAGGCATGAAGTGACAAGGTCAGTTCCTGCGGGACCGTGATGGCTGCGAAAACTTCACCTGAGATTGCAATAAAACGTAACCGCGGGTATCCAGCACAACTCTAACCAAACCGAGGCATGAAGTGACAAGGTCAGTTCCCGCGGGACCGTGATGGCTGCAAAAACTTCACCTGAGATTGCAATAAAACGTAACCGCGGGTATCCAGCACAACTCTAACCAAACCAAGTCATGAAGTGACAAGGTCAGTTCCCGCGGGACCGTGATGGCTGCAAAAACTTCACCTGAGATTGCAATAAAACGTAACCGCGGATATCCAGCACAACTCTAACCAAACCAAGTCATGAAGTGACAAGGTCAGTTCCTGCGGGACCGTGATGGCTGCGAAAACTTCACCTGAGATTGCAATAAAACGTAACCGCGGGTATCCAGCACAACTCTAACCAAACCGAGGCATGAAGTGACAAGGTCAGTTCCCGCGGGACCGTGAAGGCTGCAAACACTTCACCTGAGATTGCAATAAAACGTAACCGCGGGTATCCAGCACAACTCTAACCAAACCAAGTCATGAAGTGACAAGGTCAGTTCCCGCGGGACCGTGATGGCTGCAAAAACTTCACCTGAGATTGCAATAAAACGTAACCGCGGATATCCAGCACAACTCTAACCAAACCAAGTCATGAAGTGACAAGGTCAGTTCCTGCGGGACTGATGGCTGCAAAAACTTCGCCCTTTGATATTCACCGCATGTTGCTTCGTCATAAGACTTTACAGTATGATTTTATTTTTATTTAACATGAAATTGTATAGAACCATACGTTAAAAATGTTGATGCAACGAGTTTTGGTTTTATGAGTTTATGCGGGGCTTTATTCTCAAAAATAAATACATTGTATATACATATGTTATAAAGAATTTCTTTTAACATGTTGGGATAAAGATGTCTTCTGCATGACATAAACATTTAAATACTTTGTAAATAGTTATGATTATATATTTATAACGAAACCCCATAGTACAATTAAAACTAAGAACAAATGTATCGTACCTGGGGGCCGATCATTTTATTAGTAGACTTAAAAAAGTATTTTGCGGTAATAATTCATTTCCAGATTAACATAAGGTTATCCAGTAATCCCGATTCCAAATAAATTTGTTTATTCACGATGTATTGTCCTATAGGTGCCACACTCTGGTATTAATTTGCTAAATCAAAAAGGTTGAGGTTGTAACACGTGAGTTTTACTTCTTTAGCTATAGCAAATAATTTTACTACTGACAACCATTCTTTTTTTATTTCATTTCAACAAATATAATTGTTTATCCTATAACCTTTTATTTTACATAAACAATCATAATCATTAGTATAATGTTCTAAAACTGATAACTTATTTTTATCGTAGTATCATTCGGTAATTCAGCAATATGCCAGTAAGGAATGTACTATTTGGAAACTAAATCTCTATGGCCGTTGCAGTACCGACTGTGGCATAGCACCATATGATTTATATAGCCAGTTATCGTCGTTGCAGTGTGTGGCCATACAAAGGCCTGCTAACTGAGTTTTGAGGGCCTTTGTCTCTGTTGTCGCTCCGTTTACAAACCAAAAACCGATATTATCCACAACGGTAGTTGATTTCCATGTGGCATTTAAATGCCGTTCTTGAAAAAGTCGTGAAAGATTTTGTAATTAGAGAAAACTAATTTGAAAGAGAATGCGTTTAAAGGTTACCCCACCTAATTTTTTCCATACGAAATGGCTTAGAGTGATGATTTTGGGGTAAATGGTCTTTTTAGCACAAATGGGGAAAATATTGTATTCATAAATATCAGGTCAGGTGTCACAGTAGGAATGCCGTATTTGAGGATCGTCATACCTTATTGTGTTTGATTATGAATTCCGAAATTTTCATCGATGTCATCAATAGTAGTTCCCTTTTGTAATCATTGATCACAACACAACGAATCAACGTGATTTTATATTAAGACAATGCAAAAAATGAGTCGTCCGTTCGAAATTCATGTTAAAAATTCGAAGGAGCTGGTTCAGTGTTGGACATAGAAAACCACAATCGCAGTCGAGCAGGTATGTGCCCTTTAAAATATTGAGGTTGTAAAAGGTTGAACTTTGAACTTGATTTTTGAATTTGAACTTTGTCATATTCAATTCTGAGTTTGGATTAGTGACAAATTAGTCGAAAGTAAAACACCTTTAAAACTATGTACGCTGTAACATAAGCCAATGATGTTTATTATAAGTATTTAACTAATCTAAGATGCATCTTACATTTGTTTTAACATCTTTTCACAAAACAATAGATATTGATATAATTTCATTATAATTTTATTAGCGACAGCCTGAGGGAAGTTACCAGCGTTGGTGTACCGTGTACCCTGGAGCTTCAGATGTAAATGTTTGTCTTTGTAAACGTCGGCCAGCAATCTGTTACTTCTCACAGAATGGAACGCATATTCATTGAACAGTCAACTCTGTTAGTTAATGTGTCATGTTCAACTCAAACACTAAACTTGGATCGGCGGTTTAGTAGAATGTTAGAACTTTTATTGAAAATTAAGTCTGGGTTATATATGTTTAATATGTACATCGTGTAAGGGATTATGCTTAATCCTATGATTTTTTTTAATAATTTGATTTTATGCAACTGTTTAATGATAATCATAAAATGAACATGTGTAAACCACAGTATAATGTAGCATACCAATGATATTACATAAATTAATTAATTACACTGATTAAAATATTAGATTTTCAAACGGTATATTGTGCATCCTTGCTTTCCCTGCACTCACATACATATCCATGAAATGTGAAGATGAAAAAAGAAAGACATGCAATTGCACGACAAAAATTTTATAATTCAAATCTAGTCTAAGTGCAGCATTGTTAAAAATTAATGAATATTAGACATTAAAAGAAAACGTTAATTATTGTTAATTTTAACCGGCAAACAATAGTATCTAATATAAATTACACTGAACACTAGATAGACACGTATTTGATTCCCTTAACAATAACCACTCATAACCGATTGACATACCCTGGGGGACCCCAACATGTTTACATTAGCTCCGTTGACAAGGCGGCTCTAACTCAGGTAACTAGGTGATGTCAAACTGCAGGCTAATTCATTATAACTAGTATACGTGTTGCTCGAAATCGAGCAATTTATTTTAATACAATACAAATATTACTCTAGCTCTTAATCAATGACATCCGACCAATCCAATATTGCGAATATCTTTATTCACCAAAATCTATACGTATTAACAGCTGATTATTAACAGATGTTTAAAATGCTTGATTCAATCCCAATGTTATTTAAATGGGAAATTTTGGGATTTTAATGGTGGATAGCGGCTTTATTTTCAGTCCAATTCTCCTCAGTTTTTGGCGGAAACAACTACAGACCAAGCCCTATCCAACGACACCAAAAACTTGAAAATCGGTTAAAAACTGTAGGAGGAGTTCTCATGACAAAAAAAACCCTTAGCGTATTAAATAAGTATAGATTTCGGTGGTCATGTAAGTAGTGCAAAAGTAAGGCTGCTGGCTCACTTCAAGGTCACCTGAGCGATGACGTCATCGAGGTCAATGACCCCACCGATGACGTCATCGATGACGTCATCGATGACGCAATCGATGACGTCAACACCAATGACGTCACATCCATGACGTCACACCCATGACGTCACAGAAATGACGTGCGGATGACGTCATCACCCCTTACATCACCAAAATGACGTCATCGATGTCACAAAGGTCAAGGTCACGCCGAAACCTAAAATTTTTCGGCACTTTTGCGGTTTCTCGCACTACGCTCCGAATTTTAATCCGGTTCCCATGACCTTGACGACTTGGAGCGAATTTGCGATGAGAAACAGCAAAAGTGCCGAGGAAACTTGAAGTTTGCAACGTGACTCTGCCTAAACCGTCATGTGACACCGCTCGGGTGACCTTGAACTAGCCCAGCTGCCTTACTTTAGACCAGTACTACAACCGCGATGTGCACCCTGACAGACACCGAGCGACTGACTGTCCGGCTCTGTGTACTCTAGGTATATCGGCTTGAGAGACTAAGACTCTAAACTGTCAGGAATGGGAGTAACTAACTGAATTTTGCAAGGAAAAGTCATTTCATCCAATATTCTAAACAAATCCTCATCAGTAAAACTTACATTAGTCTGTTTGGTATAAAACCTAGGGTGTCCGCGCAACAGTCTTCGCCATTTAGCTAAAGTTGAAACCCGTTTGACTTTGAGTTTGGGACAGTGAGCAACTAACAAAGTCTTAACACGGCTAAGTTTCTTACCCAGAGTGTCCCGCGACATAGCCTCCCCTCACAAAAGTCCGCACAATACTGAGAGACTGTTGGTAGCGCATGAGTGAAGGGAAAAGTGGTGGGGGAAACAGCAGGAGCGGGGAAAGGTCACAGTGGTGGGGGAAGGTGAGGTTGAACGCTGGAGTATCGCATCACTTCACCATGAGCTGTCCTACAGTCAACACACTGTTCTCGCAGCCCGAGTTGGCGCAAGAAGAAACCCTACTGTACAGCTTAAGCTGTGAGGGGCAAGGAAGAAAAGTTAAAGTTGAAGTTATGGTAAACTCTAAGGTGAAGAGCCGTCTAAATAAAGTGATTGTAATCTTTCAATCCCCAATAACCTTAGAGAAATACCACTTTATAAAGCGACACCTTAGTTGGCAAAACAAAGTGGAATTGGAAAAGATTACAGTGAAATTAATTTAACTTAAAATTTGGACTGGACACTCTTGGCGAAACCACGTGGCGTGCAAATGCCACCCTAAACATTACAAGTTAGGTTATTGAGCACCTCTGGTACAATAACCGATGTGCTAGAGTTAAAGTGTGACGACCTTGAGTCAAAACACAGAAATACTACAATTCGATATCGTCCCAGAGTTAAAGTGTAGTGACCTACATTCAGAACTTGTAAAATTACTTACATATAGAGAGCTATGGAACAGCGAGACGCACCGCATGGAAGCCGGAGACATACTGGCGAAGCGGTGTTGTGCAGCCTAGGGACCCAGTTGTGGTGGGGGTACAGCCAACACTTAGAGTACAAGTGTCGTGGGTGACCTTGACCCACTTAACTTACCTGACCCCCCCCCCCGACAAAAAGTTCCAACCCCCCCCCCCGACAAAAAGTGCGAACCCCCCCCCCCGACAAAAAGTGCGAACCCCCCCCCCCCCGACAAAAAGTGCGAACCCCCCCCCCCCCCGACAAAAAGTGCGAACCCCCCCCCCCCGACAAAAAGTGCGACCCCCCCCCCGACAAAAAGTGCGAACCCCCCCCCCCGACAAAAAGTGCGAACCCCCCCCCCCCGACAAAAAGTGCGAACCCCCCCCCCCCGACAAAAAGTGCGACCCCCCCCCCCGACAAAAAGTGCGAACCCCCCCCCACCCCCACCCCCACCCCCTCCCCCACCCCTGATATCCTGGGCGTGGCAGCCCCGGTGGGGATATAAGGGAGCCCAGCCAGAGCCGGCTCGCAGTCCGCTCCCGCGCGTTGAACGTGAACGATCGGGACGGACCGCCATAGGCATCACTAAACATTGAATGGCGCCTTCAGTGTTTAGCGAAGTCTACTCTAACTTTAAGACATGTATTAGTTGTAAGATATTGCGCTTGCGTTTGGGTATTGCGAATTGTTTTATATGAGAGTGTTTTACTTGTACCCTATGTCTCCTGTGTCTTTTATCCTTTGTGTCTTGTTTGTTATGTGTTTAATGTGTATGTGCTTGTTCCAGCATTGACTACGTTGAGCTCAATTGTGTGTTGTAAGTGTGTTATTTGTTTTTAAAGTGTATACGCTTGTTTTAGCAATCCCCCCTTGAGCTTTTTCAATGCTCAAAGTAAACTGTAAAGTCAGGGAACGGGAGTAGGCCCCCGTGTAAAGCCACTTTTAATAATTGGTAGGCTCCTTGCCAGGCATGCAAAAGGTTGCGGATGGCATTTGGGGAGCATGTCCGTTTGTACGCTGGCAAGCAAAAGGTTGTGGCGGCCTCTGCACTCGGACCGAGGACGTAAGCCATTAGGGTGTCCTCAGTATGTTTCCCTTCTGGAAACTCAAAATTATGTAAATGAATCTTTGTTAGCTATTTGTGTTTTTAGTCCCCAAGGCCCCCGAACATTCGTGGTTCGCCATGGATGTACGGGGGCCGAAATTTTTTAATGTCCGTGTGGCCTTGACCCACAAAGACTTGTAAAAAGTCAATGCATTGTAAATTAAAAATATTAAAGATAGGTTACGGGAGTAGGCCCCCGTGTAAAGCCTATTTTAATTATCGGTAGGCTCCTGCCAGGCATGCAAAAGGTTGCGGATGGCATTTGGGAGCATGTCCGTTTGTACGCTGGCATGCAAAAGGTTGCGGCGGCCTCTGCACTCGGACGAGGACGTAAGCCACTAGGGTGTCCTCAGTTTGTTTTCTTCTGGAAACACAAAATTATGTAAATGAATCTTTGTTAGCTACTGAAAAGACAATGCAGTAAATGTTTACAAGTCTTGCGTGGCGAAGGGTACAGGACATTGGATGTTGCCTTGTTGTCATAGTTGGGTCTCTTCGGAGGCTACAGCGATGACAACCCAAGTGCCTCACACCCCCAAAGGGGGGTGTGAGGCTTAATTTTTTTAAAGTTTTTTTGTGACCTTGACCTAAATATGTAAAATAAAATGCGAACCCCCCCCCAACTTTTTTTTTGGGAAAAATTTTTGACCTTGACCAAAAAGTTTTTTGCTCCGGACGAGAAGTGCCCCCCCCCCCGGGTACCTTGGGCGTGGTCACCCGGTGGGGATATAAGGCGGCCGGGTTGCACGCATTTCTCATTTTAGCTCCAGCGCTTATGCTGACCGGTTCTTAAAATGTATCGTCGTATACCTTATGATCCTTCGTACTATAATCTGTTTGGTATTAATAGTATTACAGACAATGAGCAGAAATTGTATAAAAAATTTTGTTGTTTACTTGATAGAACGCACAAACTACCACCAAATACTTTCACCTACAAGCTACCCCTGATAGACAAGGATGATGTAAGCAAACTAACAACAATTCAAGTGAAATTTCTCGAAGAAAAAATCCTTGTTTGTGTAAGAGAAGTGTTTCATAATGAATATTCAAAAAGATTGGCCTTCGACTTTATTAAGGAACATGCAGGACGTGAAAAAGAACAGTACCCAGGATTATATTATTTATATCTTTTTGAGAATGGAGCAAGTGTAACGGTAGAAATAAGTATCAAACTAATGTAATTCTCCCAACCAAGTGTTAAACTAGGACTTGAACTTGGACTTGATTGAGGTTTTTTGTAGAACAGAGCGGGGGATAGATCACTTTGCGGCAATGGACTAGCATGCTGCTTAGTGGTTTATCCCCCGCTCAAAGGGTATCTTTACGCGACCTTGACCCACATAAATGCATAGTTTGTGGGGGTATAAAAAAGGGCAAACCAATTGGATGGATACACCACTTCTATACCATGGCTCTATTGCAGTGCTCTATCCCCGCTAAAAATAATAATTCCAAGTGACCTTGTTCCACATAAACTTGCTCAAACAGACATCTTTCAAAATATTTGTACAAAGTAGTGGATTTAGACCAAACATTATTGGTTTATCAAGCCTGTTGAAGAATATATTGAAAATGGGTGTTTAAAAGCCAAATTTACTAAATGATTGATAAACCGGATGTATATGACGTCACCTTCCCCCACCCTTCAACCTCGGGTATAAAGGGACCCGGTTGAGCGCGCTGCTCATTATTGCTTGGACATTCACCGAGTGCACACTCAAAGCCAAACTTGTTCAAAAATGGCTCTTTGCGATATTTGTGGTGAGTTTTTCCAAGATGAAGATATCTTTGTTTTACACCGAGAATTGCATCATGAAGAAAACAGAAAAGAAGAGATTGTTGTAAGTGAAGAAGACTTGGATGCGTTTGATCGGTTATTGGAAAACTACCAGAAACAGATGGACGACTGTGATAGCTATCTACAGTTACACCGAGAATTGCATCGTGAAGAGGACAGAAAAGAAGAGATTGTAGTAAGTGAAGAAGACTTGGATGCGATTGATCGGTTTTTGGAAAAACCCCAGAAGCAGAAGGACTGGGCTAGCTATTTACAGTTAATGCAAAGAAGAAGACCAAGTGTTATTCAATTTGCCGGAGCTGGACCATCTACAGCTGGAGGATTTATTGAAAAGGAAATGGAAGGAAAAAAAGTGGAAGATGTAAAACAACTGCGTACCCAAGAAGAGGATATGGAAGAAGAGGATACAGAAGAAGTGGAAGAAATAAGACAACTGCGCACCACAGCCTTGCCAGGACCAGTTGTAACTCATTTCAAAATTAATAATGTGCAATTGGAATTAGAAAACTTTATAACCCAAGCTAAAAATTTAGTTGTAAAAACATTGATGGAAGAATTGGCAAGATTGAACTTTATTAAATTTGGATTGGTGTTGGAGGCTATGTTTACTAATACCAATGGTGAAAACTCACCGAGAGCATTCATTGCTAAAAACCGAACCCTTACAACCACATCTGATATCAACGAAATTTTAGAAGATTGTTTGAATGAACTGCTAATGAAACTCCAAGAACACGAAGGAAGAGGATCTGGCTGGACGCTATCATCGATTGAAGGTATGGATGTGAGGGTTCACAAGCATGGATATGGTATGAGGGGTAGCAGCTTTATCCCTCTACCAAAGAAAATTAAAGACACCAACTCTTGCAGAAATGTTACAAACGGGGATAATGAATGTTTTAAGTATGCGATGCTAACTAAGTATGTAAAACATAATCCTTGTAGAGTTGGTAGGGAATATTATGAAAACGAACACCGCTACAACTTCCGAGGAATGTCGTATCCTGTGAGTCTTAATCAAATTGCAAAATTTGATAAACAAAATCCAGGTGTTTCTGTTAACGTGTTCGGCTTAGATGATTCGAACAATGTGTATCCTCTACGAGTTGGAAAAGTGGAGCAAAGAAACCATACTGATTTATTATTGATAACTAAAGGCGAAATTTCACATTATGTGTGGATAAAAGATTTTGAAGCATTGGTTGTACGACAATTAACGAAAAATAAAATTAGAGTGACAGTGTGTAAGAGATGCTTTTGTTTTACGAATAAAGATTTGAGACGTGGAGGATCGGAGTGGTTGAAGGAACACCAAAGACTTTGTAATGACAACTATGAAGTGAAGATTAGTCTGCCGCCGCCATCTCGAGCGTTCATCCAATTCAACAAAACAGTTCACCAATATCGGATTCCAGTAGCCGTCTACGCAGATTTCGAATCCACGTTAGTACCACAGGAGCTTCCGGATGGTGAGGTGACTAGAAGAACCAAATATCAACTGCATCAACCTAACAGTTTTTGCTTATTGGTGAAATCGACTTTGCCTGAAGAACAGTTGCAAGACTATGGCTTAACATCCACTCCGATACTCTACCGTGGGGAAGAAGCCGCTAAGCATTTCGTAGACCAGTTGTATGACATTGCTGAAAAGGTGCAACGCTTATTCGGTAATGTTTTACCTATGGAACCTTTGAATCAAAATCAACAAGAAGAATACAATTTGGCAACAAGATGTTATTTATGCAAGAAGAGCTTCAGTGAAGAAAATCAAAAAGTAAGAGATCACGATCACCTGACAGGGTTATACAGAGGAGCTGCTTGTAATTCATGCAATATAAATTACAAACTGCCAAACTTTATCCCTGTCGTGTTACACAATCTTAGCGGCTATGACTCCCACTTCATTATCCCAGAGTTAGGACGAGATGATGGAAAAATCGAAGTATTAGCTGAAACATTGGAGAAGTACATCAGTTTCTCAAAAACAGTAGGTAAAATTAAACTTCGCTTCGTAGACTCTTATAGATTTATGTCATCTAGTTTGAGCAAATTGTCTGAGAACCTAAGAAGAGAAGATCTAAAAGAAACCAGCAAAATTGTACCTGAAGATAAATTGGACTTAGTAATGCGTAAAGGAGTGTTCCCCTATGATTACATAACTTCTGCAGAAAAATTCGAAGAAACCAGTGTGCCACCGATTGAAGCCTTCAATAGCAAGTTAAATGAAAGTGAAATCTCCGTTGAAGACTACAATCATGCTTGTAATGTTTGGAACCAACTAAACATTCAAACCTTAGGGGAATATTCCGACTTTTACATAAAATTGGACGTAACTCTGCTGTGCGATGTGATGGAAGAATTTCGAAACACCTGCTTCTCCGCCTATGGACTGGACCCTCTACACTCGTACACATCTCCAGGATTAGCATGGCAAGCTATGCTAAAGTCAACCAACTGTCGATTGGAACTTCTAACAGATATTGATATGGTGCTCATGATAGAATCTGGTGTACGGGGCGGTTTGACACAAGCTGTAACACGTCATGTCAAAGCTAACAACAAGTACATCCCAGGCTTCGATGAGAGACAACCATCGGTCTACCTTGGTTACTTTGACGCAAACAACCTTTATGGTTGGGCAATGTCAAATCCGCTTCCCTACGCTGACTTCAAATGGATCGACCCGGCCACCATCGGTGACATCTCACAGATTCCAAAGAATGGTCCAAAAGGCTATATTTTGGACTGTGATTTCGAATATCCGGAGCACCTTCATGACCATCACTACGACTTGCCTCTCCTAGCCAAGACTGAAGTTTCACCGACAGGAAGATGGCCGAAATTGATGATGACGTTGGAGAATAAAGATCGGTATGTGGCTCACTACTGGGTAGTTCAACAAGCTCTTGAATTGGGTCTACGTGTGGTGAGAATTCATAGAGCAATTGAATTCACCCAGTCTTGTTGGTTGAAACCATATATTGATTCCAACACTACAAGAAGAGCAGCAGCAACATCAGCATTTGAAAAGGACTTTTACAAATTGATGAACAACGCCATCTTCGGGAAGACCTTAGAAAACAAAAGAAAACACAAGATTGTAAAATTAGTAAGTGATCCTAAGAAATTGGAAAAATTAGTGCAAAAACCAAATTTTGGAACATCTATGATTATAAACGAAGATCTAGTTGCCGTAAGTATGAAGAAAACAACAATAGTGATGGATCGTCCGTTATACATTGGAATGTCAATTTTGGATATAAGTAAAACTTTAATGTATGATTTCCATTACAACAAAATGGTTAAACACTACGGAAGAGACAACATTGGAGTTGCATACATGGATACCGACGCGTTTATCTACTGGATAAAGACTTTGGACATGTATGAAGACCTAAGGACTTTTCCATACAAAGAAGATTTCGATTTTTCTGACTATCCGAAGAACCATCCAAATTTTAATGAAAAATATAAAAAAGTAATTGGAAAATTCAAAGATGAAGCAAATGGAATGCCTTTAGAAGAAATAGTGGCGCTGATGGCGAAATTGTATTCATTTAAGATGTACCACGAGAACAACACACCGACAGTGAAGAAAGCAAAAGGAGTGAAGACATCTTATTTGAAAAAACACGTGACATTTGACCACTACAAGACTTGTTTGTTTGAAGATACTACGATATCAGCAACATTCAACAATATCCGAAGCTTCAAGCATCAAGTCTACAGTGTCACCGAAATTAAAAAAGCGTTGTCAGCTCGGGATGATAAAAGACACATTATGCCCGACAAAATCCACACTCTTCCTTTTGGACACTACTCTCTAAACCCTATCGACTAGTAACCTATTCTTCGCCCCTCTACAACTTCGACCTAATTCCTTTCTCCTTCCGTAAAAAAATGGGGAACACGGCAAGTCAAACGCCGTGTTCCCCATTTTTTTACACAAGTTTGGATGACCTTGACCTATATAAATGATGTTAATATTTAAGACAACATTCATTGTTATTATACATGTGATACATGAAACATTCAAACCTGCAATATGAAGAACTTGAAGCAAGAAATTGTCAACGAGCTTCATAAACCTGCAAGAAGAAAGTTTCCACGAAGAAATACAGTGATAAAAGGAATAAATGATTTATATCAAGCGGATTTAATCGAAATGATTCCTTATAGTAAACAAAATAGAGGATTTAAATACATATTGACTATTATTAATTGTTTTTCAAAAATGGCAGATGCTTTACCACTAAAAGATAAAAGTGGCAAAAGTGTTACAAAAGCAATGGAAACAGCTATACAAAGAGACAAACATACTATAAAACATTTACAAACTGATGATGGAAAAGAATATTTTAATAAGGAATTTGCAAATTTAATGAAAAAACACAACATTAACCATTACTCAACCAATTCAGAGGTAAAAGCATCAATAATTGAAAGATTTAACAGAACTTTAAAAGGTGCGATGTATAAGATGTTTTCCAACAGAGGATCACACGTATGGATTGATGTGTTACCAAAACTTATAAGCGATTACAATAACAAGTTTCATAGAACTATCGGTATGAAACCAAGCCAGGTGACTAATAAAAATGAAAAACTTGTATTAAAACGTATAAAAATGAATACTAAACCAAAAGTTGAAAAACTAAAGCCTAAAAGGTTTAATGTTGGTGATAAAGTGCGAATAAGCAAATACAAAGGTGTATTCAGTAAAAGATATCTTCCGAACTGGACAAATGAGGTATTTACCGTATTTAAGGTGCAACCTACAGTACCAGAAACTTACATTTTAAAAGATAATAAAGGACAATTGCTGGAAGGAGGTTTTTATGGACATGAAATGTTAAAATCAACAGTAGGTGATGTATATCTAGTAGAAAAGGTGTTGCAACGCAAAAAAGATAAGGTTAAAGTAAGATGGTTAGGATTTAATAAGACGGAAGATTCTTGGATACCTAAAAAGGATCTAATATAATGATAGAGCATCATTTTGGGTTGAACCATTACAAAGGATGGAGATAATACCGCAAAAAGACAATTTTACTATTAATAATATAGATGAACTCACAGTGGATGGTTCTCAATTCAATACTGGGAAACACGGTGTTTTGTTACCAAACACGGTGCGTTGTCTGGTTACCGGTCCTTCCAATTGTGGAAAAACAAATGTAGTATTCAATTTGATTACAAACCCTAAAGGCTTACGTTTTAATAATTTATATGTATTTTCAAAGTCACTACAACAACCGAAATATCAGTTATTGGAACAAATACTCAATAATGTACCTGAAGTTAAATATTTTAAATTTAACGCGAGCAAGAGTGTCATGCAACCGCAAGAGGCTAAACCATTCTCAGTATTCATATTTGACGATGTATCTTGTGAAAATCAAAATACAATAAGGAATTACTTCGCCATGGGTCGACATAACAACATAGATAGCATTTATATTGGTCAAACTTACAGCAAAATACCGAAACAGCTCATTAGAGACAATGCAAACATGTTAATTGTATTTAAACAGGATGAAACCAACCTAAAACACATATATTATGACCATGTAAGTGCGGATATGCCATTCGAACGATTTAAAGAGTTGTGTGGAAAGGCTTGGGCTGAAAAGTATGGGTTTTTAACAATTATAAAGGAACAACCGCTAAACAATGGTCGATACAGGATAGGATTTGATAAATTTATACTAATACACTGATCATGATGTAAAACATTCATTGTTGTACAACACGTCTTGCTACAAACATGGTTAACCAAGAAAAGTTAATAAAGGAAATAAAATCACTTAGTGATTCTATTCGGGATAAAAACAGAGCATTAAAATTAGGTATTAGCGAAAGGGAGAAATTTCTTGAATCTACTTTTAAACCTATTACTGAACCCTTGAAACAATTAAACAAAAAATTTGCTAAACCCGTTTTGGAAGGAGATGCAATTGCACCTATTACAAAGTTTGAAAGAGAAAATATAAAATCAGAAGATTTTAGTGATGAAGACCTGGAATCCTCTACATATAGTGGTTTTACCGGTGAAGAACCTGAAAGAGAGCTAGAATCACCAGACTATAGTGGTATAAGAGAATTATATGAAGTAAAAGCTAAAAGAGGACATGAAGATGTATCAACTGCTAGTGAAGAGGAAAAAGAAGAAGAAGCAAGGGAAGGTCCGTCAAACATAAGCTTGTTGGGTGAAAACATTCATAACAAAGGACCTTTAGGAAGGAAATACATGATAAAAATGTTAGCTGGAATAAATCCTAATAAAAACTACCATAGTTATGGAGTAAGATTAACAGAAGAAGGTTTAATGGTTGGTAATAGCCCGGTAAACATTGATGAAGATGATAATATTATTGTTGGTAATCAAAGATATAAGGGCACAAGAGGATTATTTGAATTATTATTTGAAAAAAAGCCTTTAGAATTGTTAGTTAAAGAAGAAGATATGGAAGCATATAAACAGATTTTGGAACACACCAATGCATACAGGAGGAAGTATTTAGCTGACCAGCCAGTTTTTAGATCTAGGTCTTTAAAATATAGAGTATTTGTATCCAAGTTAATACCAACAACGAGAAGACAACCAATGCCGATAATGCCAAGAAAACCTGTAAAACGAAGGTTTGTGTCATCCACTTTGGATATAAGTGCTCCAGAACCAAGAAAAAGAAACAAATCTGTTACAGGTACAGGTTTAATGAAGAAACTATATAACACAAATGTGATTTATTACAATAATATCAATAAATTGGTGGATAGAATGAAACTAATACATGAAGCTAAAGAAGCGGGTCATACTGGATTGGAAAACGAATGGGTGGCTTTAGTGGATGAACTCCGAAACCGTGGGGTAATCTCATAAAAATGCGTTACTCCCTAGATTACTATTCAGTTGCACCATGAGTGTCGACAAGTTCGGACGTTACTCCTCGGATGGGTTATATTACGCAAATAATTTAAAAAGAGGTGCTGGTTTACCACAAACACCTGATGGAGATTATGATATAACTAATAAAAGGTTAAAAAACATAAAAGATCCCACAGATGAAAACGATGCAATAAATTTAAAAGTATTAAAAGAAAATATATCACCAACATTAAGACTACAGAAAAACACATATGACGCAGGTAATCATAGAATTGTCAATGTTGGTAAGCCAAATCAAAACGCTGATGCAATAAACAAAGGTTATTTATCATCAGAATTAAAAAATACGCTAAAATTCAATGGAAAAACGTATACTGCTGAAAATAAACGTATATCCAACGTAGATGATCCTAAAGATGCAAAAGACAGCGTAAATAGACGCTATTTACATTCATTAATACCTGAAAAGACAAAAGATGGTTTTTCTTTTTATAAATTTGTTATTAACGATATAGGTTATCCGAAAAATGAAAATGATGCTGTAAATTTAAAATATATAAAAGATCATTGTATTACACGTGATGTAGGAGTTATTGATTGTCTAGGTAATTGTTTAGCGAATGTTAAAGATGGTTCGGCACCATCAGATGGTGCAACAGTGGGTAAAATGATGGAAACCTTAAAACAAGAAACAACCTCTTTTGTAAAACAAGATCAAGTAGTATCAAAGCAAGGGGATGAATTTGTTCAAGGTAATGAAAAATTTAATTTATTAACATACAAAAATAATGCTTGGGATTGCATGGGTAAAGGGTTATCAAATATGGGATGGGGTTATGAAAAACATGATGCAGCTGCTTTATCACAAACCGTACATCTAGATCCAGATCATTCTTTTAGATTTTTTACATGTAAAAATAAAGTAATAAAAAACTTGCATAATGGAAGATATCCAAATGATGCTGCAACTGTAGGACAAACATTACAATATGACAGTGCAAATAAAGAGTTTATTTATAATAAGCAAAGATTTAAATTAATGGATGTAAATGATTATCAAAATATATTAATTGCAGATCCAAATTCATTTAGCGGATTTAGAAAATTGTCTGGTGAACAATTTATTCATAAAAATCATGTGTTTCGAAATGAATCAGACGGAGCATTAGTTAGTGGAAATTTTAAATATTTTAAATGTCCCGGGAGCGATGAAAATGTAACTGATAAAGACTAAGAATTTGTATAAAAACTGATATGGGTTAGAAATCGAGACTAATATTATAAAAATGGGTTACACTCTAGAATGTTATTCAGTTGCACCATGAGTGTTGACAAGTTCGGACGATATTCCTCGGATGGATTATATTACTTTAATACTTTAAAAAGAGGTGCTGGCTTACCACAAACACCTGATGGAGATTATGATATTAGTAATAAACGGTTAAAAAACATTAATGATCCCACAGATGAAAATGATGCAATAAATTTAAAAGTATTAAAAAAAGAGATATTACCAACACTGAAACTAGACAAAAACACATATAACGCGGGTAATCATAGAATTTCCAACGTCGGTAAGCCAAATCAAAACGCTGATGCAATAAACAGAGGTTATTTATCATCGGAATTGAAAAATACGTTAAAATTCGATGGAAAAACGTATAATGCTGAAAATCGACGTATATCTAACGTAGCAGACCCTGTAGATGAAAAAGACAGCATAAATAGACGCTATTTACATTCTATAATACCTGAAAAGACAAAAGATGGGTTTTCTTTTTATAAATTTGTTATTAACGATATAGGTTATCCAAAAAATGAAAATGATGCTGTAAATTTAAAATACATCAAAGATCATTGTATTACACGTGATGTAGGAGTTATTGACTGTCTTGGTAATTGTTTAGCGAATGTAAAAGATGGTTTTGCACCATCAGATGGTGCAACGGTGGGTCAAATGAAGGAAACTTTAAAACAAGAAACCTCCGGTTTTGTGAAACAAAACCAAGTAGTAACACGTCAAGGAGATGTATTTGTACAAGGAAATAAAAAGTTTACTTTGCTTGAAGAAAACAATTATGTTTGGGATGGTAAAGGAAAGTTATTGACAAATTTAGGTATTGGTGAAAAGCCTGGTGATGCTGTTACTTATGAACAGATAATACAATTAGAGCCAACTGGAAAAAAATGGTGGAATTGTGATAACAAACGATTAACAAATGTTGCAGACCCTGATTATGCCAATAACGCTGTAACTGTTAATTTTCTTGTTAAAGTAATAGGTAATTTATTATTTGATATGCATAATTATATTGCAGCAGGACAACATAAACCTATTGACGAAAAAATGAGAAATACATGGATTAAACAAGAAATTCTTTATAAATATTTTTTTAATCATAACACACAAAAGTTTAGATCATCAGATTGGGGTGATTTTGATATTTAATTAAATAACACCATATATTACATCATTTATGTGCAACCTGTCATAGAGGTAACACATGGGTTACGCTTTTCGAATATAAAAGACAATCATGGCGTTTCATTACACCAGTCCATATCGAGACACTATACGGAAAGGAGGCGGTATCACGTCCACAGCGGTTTCTCTGTTAAGTAAAGCTTTAAATCGTATTCCAGTAGGATCTATCGTAAACAGAGCAATAGACGCTTTACCATACGAATTTCACATACCGGGAGGTTATCAGTATTGCGGACCAGGAACTAAATTGAAAAAAACGACTGGAAAGAGGTGATCCAGGCATAAATAAGTTAGATCAGGCTTGTAAAGAACACGATATCGCATATTCCACGTTTACCGATTCAAAAAATAGGTCAATCGCTGATAAAAAGCTAGCGAATATAGCTTGGCAACGAGTAAAGTCTAGTGACGCTAGTATTGCGGAAAAAGCAGCAGCTTTAGCGGTAACAGCAGGTATGAAGGCTAAAACAGCGGTAGGAGGTGGAAAAAGGAGGGGTAAGAATAAAAAAGGATCAACCAAGAGAAAACATGGTGGTAATATTAGACTAAAAAGACGTTCTCCGAGGAAGAATAATAAAAAACCGACAATATGGTCAATGGTAAAAAACGGGGCTGGTCTATACCTAAGACCGTATCGTGCATATTAAATAAAAGAAATCAATTGGTTATACCACATAAAGCGTTGACTAATGTTGAATTATTTAAATATATTTCCTGTTTAAAAATACCATTTTTCCGCGGAGTATTTATGAAAGACAGTTTACCAAAGAAAATATGGAAAAATGAGACTGGAATCGTAAATTTGGATAATACTGAAGGGTCCGGCACCCATTGGGTGTGTTATAAGAAACTAAATAGTAATGTATATTATTTTGATAGTTTTGGAAATTTGCCACCACCTAAAGAACTTGAACATTACTTTAAATCTGCTAAAAACATATATTACAACTATAAAAGAGAACAACCTGATAATACTTCAATATGCGGCCATTTATGTTTGGAATTCCTAGCTAAAAGTATCAGTCACTATTGAGATGTCTTCCTATACGGTATCATTAACAGGAAAATCGTCCACTTTACGAAGTATCCTTTTTCCAGCGTTACGCTTGCAAAAAGGAAGATTTTGGGAGGCAGCACTGTTGGATTTTACAACTTACAACTCTATTCCCAATGTTACGGAAGGTAAAAATAACTTATTACATTATTATAAAGGAAAAGATGCCAGTGGGAAGTTTACAGACTTGGAAGTTTGCACTCTACCCACAGGTTCTTATGAAATTGATCATATTAATGAATTTTTGCAAAATAAAATGGGAAAAGACAATATAACGCTAAAAGGTAATAACAATACAATGAAAGCTGAGCTTACTTCAAAATATTATATAGATTTCAGTAAGTCAGACTCAATTGGTGATTTATTAGGATTTCCCAAAGATGGAGCGATTTTAGAACCAAATAAAACACATTCCGGTAAACAAACTGTAACAATATTAAAAGTCAATAGTATAGACATAACTTGTAATATTATACAAGGAGCTTACAGAGATGGAGCAAATACTCATATAATACATACTTTTTACCCCAGTGTACCACCTGGATTTAAAATTGTTGAAAAGCCGCAAAACCTGGTATATCTACCTTTGAACACCACTTTCATTTCAGACATCGTGTTGAACGTATTGGATCAAGACGGTAACTTGATAGATTTCCGAGAAGAGCCTATTACGGTTAGATTACATTTAAAATCAACACTTTAATACAAAACCATGGGTTTAACATTTAAAAGCGAACAACCTACGGGAATCCGTATTAGTAGCTCTTCAGCTGTGGAGGAGTTAACACGCGAGAACATTCGTTTCATAGAGAGAATTGGATTAAAAGTAACCGATAATGGATATACTGGATATAGCTCAGGGTCCAACATTCGACGAAACCCTATGGGAAAAAGAATATCACACCCACAACCCTTACACTTCATCAAAATTAAACAATAACGATGAAATTCGTATTCCCATACAAAATCAAGACATTTACACACTACCATGTGAAAGTTACTTGTATATTGAAGGAAAAGTTACTAAAAAGGACGGTACTACTACTGGTACAACAGTTCCATTTATAAATAATCCCATGGCTTTCCTGTTTGATGAAATTAGATATGAAATATCAGGTGTAACAGTTGATTCTACTAAAAAAGTAGGTATTGCAACAACTTTAAAGGGATTAACATCTATATCACCTAATGAAACCAATTTAATACAACCTGCAGGATGGGTTTTACCTGCAAAAGACACAATCACTCCAGATACAAATGGAAATTTTGATTTTCATATTCCGTTACGTTTGTTGCTTGGTTTTGCTGAAGATTATAGGAAAATAATATTAAACGTTAAACAAGAATTAGTTTTGTTGAGATCTTCAAACGATAAAGATATTATTAAAGCTCCAGACGGTACAACAGATGCAACTTTAGAATGGAAATTAACATTAGACAAAATTGTATGGAGAGTTCCACATGTAAAATTAGCTGACGAGCATAGAATGCTACTATTAAGAAAGTTAAAGGCTGATCGTGATATTGTAATTCCTTTTAGAAGTTGGGAATTTCATGAACATCCCAGCTTGCCAACTACGGATCGACACACTTGGACAGTTAAAACATCTAATTATGTGGAACGAGCCAGGTATATTATATTTGGTTTACAAACAGGCAGAAGAGACACCATCACCAAACATGCAGGCCAATTTGATCATTGCAACTTGAAAAATATTAAAGTTTATTTAAATTCACAATTTTTTCCATACGATAATTTAAATGTGTCATTCGCTAATAAAAAGTACAGCATATTGTACGATATGTATGCAAGATTCCAAAGTTCATATTATGGTAAAACGAATGCACCTTTACTATCACCAGAAAAATACTTAGATGGTTACCCTATAGTTGTAATCGATTGTTCTAAACAAAATGAATCGGTAAAATCATCAAGTGTAGATATAAAAATAGAAATGGAATTCAACGCGCCTATATCGGCTAATACAACTGCATACTGTTTAATTCTACATGATAAAATCGTAACATACACACCTTTAACTGGAATTGTTAAAAATGTATTGTAAAAAACCGGTTTTGTTACATTCCAATGCATTCCGCGAGTATAAAAGCAGAGTGTTCAGGTCGCTCCTCATCAGTTTGTTGCCTGTTCTTGTATGGGTAGCATCTTATTCAATATGGCTTCTCCTAGTGGTACACAAGAAAATGTAGTAGATATTGAGAAGGAGATATCCGACTTTTTAGATCTTCAAGGTCAACCGGAGGGAGATGAACACAACGCTTGCGGACAACTCCACGGCAGTAATAATGTTGAGGAAAAAGGTAAAAGAAGAAAGAATGCACAGAAGAAGAAAAGGGATACTGAAGATAATATTTCTCCTAACATATTGAGTGAGGTATTCTTGCGAATATTTTATCCAATCTCATCCAGTTTGGACAAAAGTGTTTTAATCGGTGTTATGAAATCGACGGATTATTCACCTACTGTAATTTTGACTCATGGACCCAAAATGATTTTGTTCACCGATAGTGCTTGGGAATCTTTTATGAAGCACTTGCATCTGCTAGAATGCTATTTAACTAGTAACATGTATGGAAGAAAGACAAGAGTAGGACTTTTGGATTCAAATGTGGAAATTGATATTATAAAGAATCGTGGTGACCATCAATTGCGGTTTAGAGACACAACAAGACATGATAACAAGATTCAACTTAATCGAGAAGAGTTTTTTATTCTAACCTGTGCAACTGAACCAATAACAAGATACTTGAGACAACTAGTGTTTTCAAGTTCTATTATTAAAGATTATTTGGAAGACACTTTGGACAAACAACCGGACGCACCTATATTGTACGGACCTGTGGATACTTCTATATTTAATAGGGTTCCTCATGAAGTACAAATGTGGAGACAGTTGGAAAAATACGCTCAACTACATAAGAAATCAGTAAAACAGGAAGAAGAGGAAGAAGGAGGAGAAGAATCAAGTGTTAGTGATGAAAATGAAAACAAGGAGAATGTAAAGATGGAAACTTAGATGACAATGGTTGGTTTTTAAAACAATATCAAACACTTTGTGGGGTTAGGCCTACCGGGGACGGTGCCCACGTTAAATATACACCAACGCGCCAACAACTGTACGGCCAGGTATAAAAGTCGTACCTACCGTGGTGTGGAAATCAGTTGACCTTTGGACTTCGTCATGAGCAGACGAGTGATCTTCGCAATGGACAAGGAAGAAGAACAAGTAAAGTCCAAACCTGGTATAATTGAGTTCCAAGCGTTTCGGGGTAATGATGATAGATTTATCATAAAAGAACTTGTGTTTTTCGATATCAATACAAATGTTCCATATACATTTTTGTTCAAACCACCATGTTCTTATTCATCATTAACTAGCAAAGCCGCTACTACCAACAGGTGGATTTCAAAATATTTCCATCATATCGATTGGTATGATGGTTTTGCAAGTTACACGGACTTATATAACATCATGCATCAGTTTTCAAACAGGTTTACCAATATTTATACAAAAGGACTGGAAAAGAAGAGATGGATCGAAGAATTTACTCATGTTCCGGTTAATGATGTGGACTTGGATAAAAACTACAAGTATACGATGGAAAATGTTTGTATTTGTACTAAAAGTCCAGAACATGAAAAAGATAGACATTGCGCTTTAAAAAACGCCTATAAACTCGCATCTTACCTTCAAAGTGGGGGAGTGGGGAGTGGTGGGGGTGACGTGGGTTATATAAGTGAGGAGCAGACCGGGACCTGGCATGAGTATTACTCGAGATTCCGAGACGACAACATCTCCCAGCAAGAAGACGAAGAAGAAGACAATCTTTAACTCAACCATGGCATCTCACCAGTTCCTGCAAACTTTGGTTGAGCAGTTCAATGCTCACTCCAAATCTACCATACTACCCGTCAAGAAGTGTTCCGAACTTAAAGACGAGAAGCACTACATTATCCACGCCATGAAGAAGATGGAGACTTCAGTTGGAGAGGCCATTTGCTGCAGTCTTAGCGAGGCACCGTTCACTCCGGGGGATGAGCCCAAGTTCCAAGTCTACCTGCCGAAACGGTTCGTCCATCTCCTCCAGAACGAGGATCTGCGCTCCATCCAACCCGGCTGTCTCTACCTGGTTTCCCACGGTTGCACGGGTAGCAATTCCACCGAGTTGACCATCCACATCGCCGACAAGCAGCAGTGTTAGATTTTAATTTTACTGTTGTACATATGTTATTGTAATGTTTTATAAATAAATAAACCATAAAAGACAAAAAATGCAACATATCAATATGTGAAGTTTGTCACATATTGATATGTTGCATTTTTTTTTTTAAACTTCGCGGGTGACCTTGACCTTTGACCTTTGCATTTCACAGTTACCCCCACCACCAAGCTAAAGGTTAAACCTGCTTCGATGCAAACACCCCCACCACTTTTTATAGTACCCCCAAGCGCTGTGCCTCAGCTTCATTTCAACTCCGACGGTCAACCGTACAACATCAAGATGTCTCTCAATGTAAGTTGTGCTAGTTACGAGGAGGTAACCATTAAGACTCAGCAGGAGCTGAACGACTTGTACAAGGAGTTGCAGCTGATGGTGGCGCGAGGCTACCGTATAAATGTGCAAGTCTACGCTTGCAATATACGCAATCTCCGACACCCAAAAGAAGAGTCTGAACATTACTCTTCTCCAGCGACTTCATCACCGGCGTCCATGAAGACTGAAGCGAGCCAGACTTTGGATTATTTCAGCTGACTAGCAGTTGTCTTCCTTCTTCTTACCATTGTAGAATATGTTTATTTATTTGTTATATTAAAGATGTAAAAGAGAAAAAAACACCTATCTTGTTACTGACATATGTGCTCAGTAACAAGATAGGATTTTTTAAAACACAATTTGGATGACCTTGAAACTTCCCCCACCACTTTTTCATAGTACCCCCAAGCGCTGTGCCTCAGCCTCATTTCAACTCCAACGGTCAACCGTACAACATCAAGATGTCTCTCAATGTAAGTTGTGCTAGTTACGAGGAGGTAACCATTAAGACTCAGCAGGAGCTGAACAATTTGTACAAGGAGTCTGAAAAGGAGGTTGTCAACAAAACCGATGATCAACAATTGTGGGACTCCTCTATTACAGAAAAGGAATTACATGCAGCCGTCGAAGCTGTCGAGGAAAAGGAAAAGAACCTCAGGCAGCTCTGGTTGGCTCAGATGGATATTTGCGGATCTGTGCCGCGTGATGATTTTGAACTTCAATGTCAGATGGCGATTACCCAGCAACTAGAAGAAGCCGAAAAGGAGCTAAAGAGTGGAGGTACTATCCAGGAGTAGGTGAAAACTGAGAAACAGGAAGAATATAACGAATATGGTGATTAAACGTACTGTTGATCCCAATCCTTTTAGTTTTAAGTGGTTATGTTATAAGTAAATAGAAAAAGTTTCCTTTTTTAAAAAACTCCATTTGGATGACCTTGAAATTTCCCCCACTACTCTGTAATACCAGCATTGCTCGCTGCACCAAGCATCATTCCTCCTCCAACAACCATGGCGGACACACCTGCTTGCAATGCCATGTCTTCCACCGAAGATGTACCCAATACGAATTGGAAATTGACAATCGACAACGTGCATTATTTAGAAACCATCTGCGATTGGATGAAGTCTATTCTCCTCGACAACCCGGGAATAAAGCTCAAGGTCACTTTAGATTATGATTGGTCTGAAGTTATACTGCAGCAAGACGATCAACAATCACTGGAGTATTTGTCAAATTTACCATCGTCAACCATATATACTACAAATGAGGTGGAAAGGGAAGAAGAGGAGCATGAGGTTTAGAGTTTCTTATTTTTTTAAAACCCAATTTGGATGACCTTGAGATTTCCCCCACCACTTCCCATATACCTAGAGTGCGCAGGGCTGGACAGTCAGTCGCTCGGTGTCCGTCGTAGGGTGCACATCGCGGTTGCTACTCCAATTCCTGACAATTTGGGGTAGTTCAAAGTCACCACACTTCTACAACTTCAAGGTCATCACACTTTAACTCTGGGACTGCATCAACTTGTATTATTTCTGTGTTTTGACTCAAGGTCATCTCACTTAAACTCTGGGATGGTATCAACTTGTAGTATTTCTATGTTTTGACTCAAGGTCATCACACTTTAACTCTGGGGCAATATCGACTTGTAGTACTTCAGTATTTTAGCTCAAGGTCACCACACTTTAACTCTGAGACTGCATCAACTTGTATTATTTCTGTGTTTTGACTCAAGGTCATCACACTTTAACTCTGGGACGGTATCAACTTGTAGTATTTCTATGTTTTAACTCAAGGTCATCACACTTTAGCATGTAACTTTAAGGTAGCACCGAAACGGTGCTACCCGGCTTGACATTTTCAAGTTTCCCAAGGTTATCACAATTTCACCCACCACTTCCCATATACCTAGAGTGCGCGGGGCCGGACAGTCAGTCGCTCGGTGTCTGTCGTAGGGTGCACATCGCGGTTGTAGTACTGGTCTAAAGTAAGGCAGATGGGCTAGTTCAAGGTCACCCGAGCGGTGTCACATGACGGTTTAGGCAGAGTCACGTTGCAAACTTCAAGTTTCCTCGGCACTTTTGCTGTTTCTCATCGCAAATTCGCTCCAAGTCGTCAAGGTCATGGGAACCGGACTAAAACTCGGAGCGTAGTGCGAGAAACCGCAAAAGTGCCGAAAAATTTTAGGTTTCAGCGTGACCTTGACCTTTGTGACATCGATGACGTCATTTTGGTGACGTAAGGGGTGATGACGTCATCCGCACGTCATTTCTGTGACGTCATGGGTGTGACGTCATGGATGTGACGTCATTAGTGATGACGTCATCGATTGCGTCATCGATGAGGTCATCGATGACGTCATCGGTGGGGTCATTGACCTCGATGACGTCATCGCTCAGGTGACCTTGAAGTGAGCCAGCAGCCTTACTTTTGCACTACTCATGTAGTGATTGCTCATTGATACAATGAGGGTAATGTTGAATCATATGGTAATGTAATGAAGTTTCCTATTGTGGTACAGTAGTGGTCTCTGCGGTGGAACGGCTGTATGACTCGTAGATTTGAGAAATATGGGACGAATGAATACAGTTTTTACATTGATGTTGAATTTGAATTGGTTTGTATTTGAATTGAATTTGTTATTTAGTTTCAAATATTTATCCTATAAATAACCTCAAAAATTTCAACTTTAATTAATAATAATAATCTTTTTCTAATACGTTTTTATTATTGAAAAAGTTAGTGTATTGGTATATTAAATATTTTTTTAGTCTTGATAAACGTTCATATTTTGAAATAACACCCACTATTTATAGTTGGAACTAACAATTTTAAATAAAAAATTATTACCCACGAAAATTAAAAACGAACTATCACAAATTATATTCCTTGAATTTGCAAACATTGAAAAGTTTCGAAAAGTAGACAACATTTGGTTACATTTATTGTTCAGTAAAGAAACGCTCAAACTAGTCTAGTCAATTACTGTACAACAACACAAATCACGGGAAAATTATATATTGCTAGTTTTAATTAGTTTTCCTCTTCCTAAAGGAAAAGAGACAGCTTATGCATCAGACAGGTTCCCC
Organism: Neoaliturus tenellus; assembly: GCA_030545055.2. Classification (NCBI taxonomy): domain Eukaryota; kingdom Metazoa; phylum Arthropoda; class Insecta; order Hemiptera; family Cicadellidae; genus Neoaliturus; species Neoaliturus tenellus. Next base: position 29,383,068 of record CM061537.1, read on the forward strand.
TGACTCTAGAATGACGTGGAATGTAAAGTGGCTTCATATACATGGATGTCACGAATACTGAAATGTTTTGAACAGAAAACTACACTCAAAAAATTATAATATAATATTCTGTGTAGTTTTGGTCCAAGGTTTTGAGGATCTGAGAGATTTGTTTATCTGTGAGACACCCTTTAAAAATACTATTTTAATATTTTATATATTGTATATGTCTAAAGGAAATACAACTAAGAAATTTAATTGACCATATAACTTAAGAGTTCAGATTTAATTACCATGACAACTTCTTCTCTTTAATACCTAATAGAATACATAATAGGATACATTGGATCATGTACATCCATTATGGTCAATTGGGTATTACATCTATTTAAATCAATTTAAATCGTAAAACAATATGGATAACAATAAAACAGTATATGGATACTAGTTAAACATTTTATATATTTTATATGTCTTACTGTAACAACTAATCTAGTTCATAGACGGTATAACTTAAGTGTTCCAAGGACTATGACTAAGACAACTTTTTCTCTATACCTTATAAGAACAATGAATACATAAAAACAATTTAAATCGTAAAACAATATTTTTTGTAAATAAAAATCAAAGGGATTTTTGCCAGGATAAACGTGGCTATTTTCATTTTGGAATCCAATGGCAGTAAAATAACAGCTAACTGCTTGTGAGGCGTTTAGCGGGGAAACACGATCAACTACGCTCTACAACATTTTGGACAATTTAAGTTGAAACGAGGCAGGCCTCACTTAGTTATTTTACCTAATATAGAATATAACACTGTGTTAGGCTGGAGTTTGTGATATTGTTTGTCTTGTACCCTCATTAAAAATGCAATGTTCTTTCGAAAACTTTATTTAAAAAACAAAATGAGGAAATGACTTTTGAACCCTATACTGTACTACGGTTAGTGTCTGTCACAATGTATTTTTCACGATATCAAAATGTAGCAGGTAGATTTGTCTTAAAATATCGATTTAAGAATGTTTTGCTCTCAAATATAATGTGTTGCCATGTTAGTAACGAAATATCAACAAAAGGTAATAAAAGCTCAAATTTAAAGCATACAGTTTGACACAACTGTTACTGTGAAGATGTGGCCTATAGTTGATTGTTGATGTAAACGTTATACATAACATTTAGCCTACCATCATAATTTAACAAAAGTGAATTGAAACCAACGAGCAAAGTTCGGTCAACCCGGCACTCAGTTATAATAATAGAATGATTATAATACATATTCAACGCTTTGTTCAAAGATTTAGGCTTTGGATATTGATCTTTTTGAATTTCCAATAAATAATCAATATTATTAAAAGGACTTATTGCAGCTTGTTATTTAGAAACTTTATGCATTGTTTCTTATCCTATTTATTATATACTTAAACATGAGTCCAACTGCAGGATGTAATGTAAAAGTATGGCCATGGTAAACGATAAGTGTATATGGGTCGATTGAGGAGTTTATCTTATACCTTATCCGAATAACACAGGATATGGCTGCCCTACTTTATCTTTAATGTCAGACAGTAAGTGCATATAAAGTTGGTATCTGCGGAATCTACAGTGTCTCGGGCATCTGCATAGTGAATAACTGAAATAGACTATGTTTGTCATATCTACTCACTAAAGACCATTACTAATAGTGATAACATTACAAAAAATAATTTATACACCAAAACACAACAATTATTTGAACAATTGATTAGACGATTTTTATATATGGAAGACATATTTTTCATACAAACATGCAGAAAATACATGTATTGGGATTATGGGATTTTCATAGTAACCGTGTTGAGCTATGTAGCGTATAGTATTCCTGAATTTGTTTCTCAAATCATATGCATGAATGTGAACCTTAGGATAGAAACAAAATCCGGAAAAATGTTTTTTTTTATAGACTATGCATTAAAATAAATGTCATGACATTTAATTACCATAAAGCTTTTGTTCTTCATAAACATACCCTTCTATTGAATTACTCTTCTTATTTCAAATTTGAATTTTCTATTACACTAGATGTAAGCAATGGATTGAAACAGCAGAATTGTGTGACTCTCACAGCAGTAGACCACTAGACCACCATATATGATTTATCCTACAGTTGTCGACGTTGCGGCGCTGCGCCATACAAAGGCCAGTTAACTGAGTTTTGAAGGTCTTTGTCGCTGTTGTCGCTCCATTTACAAACCACAAACCGATATGATTCATAACAGCGTTTTCATCTGCCATCAAACCGTCACTATCTAAAAACTGTACAGACAACTCTTGTTGTAGGTGATGTACTCATTGTATTAATTGAAAATCTTTTAGTAAAAGTGTTTAACTGTATGGTTAATATTTTTATTTACGATAAAATTTATGTGCTTAAAATGTTTAAGGAAATATTTTAAATATAAAAAAGTAAAGAATAATTATGTTTCGTACATAACTACAGTAAAAGACTAGCCTACTAGGAGTACGCGCGTACCTCCCATAAGCGTCTATTCGAAAAAGGAATTTAAACTTATGCATTAGGGACTGTCGAATTAAAAAAATTGATCCTTTAAAAACAACTTTGTTTTTGTTTTTGTGAGACTACTTCACTCGGTTCTCCTTTTTGAGTTCTGTTCTGAATCCAATCATTTGGACTGGACTGGAATTGAGCTGGTCAGCAGACCAAAATCAGAACGTCTCAGTCTTGATTGTTAAGACTCGCAAAGACGTTGCCAAAATGTTAACAAAGAACGGACGACTAAATATGCCTCCAATGCATTTCTTATGAGGAAAATTAAAAAGTTCTATTTTAAGGTAATTTGATTAATACCCAACCAAATGTTTTCAACAACGAACTTAGCCTTAAAAATTGCATAAAGAATATTCGACGGAAATTTGAAACTGATCCGTGACTTCTATCGAGAGTAATCGTCAAACATTACATTTGCAATATGAGTCACTTTAGAGCCTACTCTTCGAATAGATAATTAGAATACAAAAATTTAATGAAAACGTGGAAAAAATAAGAAATTTTCAGTTGATAAAACGTTATCAAGTGTTGTTTATTAATCTGTCACGTTCATAAATATCAATCACGTTTTCCATCCTCAATGTTGCTGTCCATAATGGTAAATAATTTGTGTACAATATTATGAATTAATTGTGATACTTGTTTGTTATTACATTTATTGATTAAAAGATGAACGGACATAACTGTTTAGTTTCAGGGTTTCATCTTATATGTAGGGTTTCTTATTTAACATTGATACCTTATAATAATTTAATCGTAAAGTTAAAGAGAAATATGTGATTGTAGCAATTGTCATAAAAGCAGAACCGCTTGTAAAGTTTTTTTTTCCTGTATGAAGCTTTTGAAACGAAATTAATTTTAGATGAGAAATCTGGAAAAAAACCATGCCTCAAGCCTTTACAAGATAATGATGTTTTTGTTTGGGTATTATTTTAAATGGCGCATTTAAACAATGTAGTTCTGCAGTGTAAACATTTAAAGTTACATTTGCATTTTCTTATTTCTTTTGTTAGATATTTTTGTAGGAATACAGTTAAAGCATATTATTGAATTTTTTTATAATGTTTGAAAAAAGATTAAAAAGGAAAACATCAAAGGAAAAAGTACAGTACTTAATTACTTTGTTGTAAACGTGCTGTTTTTGTTATTTTTTGATAATTCTGTAGCTCCATCTTTTATTGATGTCATAGTTTACCAACAAATAAATAGAATTCCTGGAACATTAAAACTATGAATAATAAAAATACAAATGCATATGAAATCGAATAAAATAGTCTGTAAAATACTTTTTTTTATATAATTTGATAAACATTATTGTTTGGTATTTAATTTAACAAAACTCTATTTACAAAAGTACAAAACGTTTTAAATTGATTACTTTTGCCCATATTCTGACAAAAGCTCTAGCAAAAACTGATGAATTTCGATTCTCAACACTTTGATTTGAAAAAGGTTACAATCCCTATAACAATGTTTCCAATTTTACACACGCGATTTCCGAGGATTTGAATATTGGAACACATCACAGTATTGCGTAGTTCAATGTTTTTGTGCATTTCCATACAGGTTTCATTATTAATTATGATATTGAATTATTTTTTAACCATCGATAATTACTATTGAAATTTTTATTGTATATCATGACTCGTTTTGTTTCCAATCAGTCTTAATCAGTTCCAAAGTTAGACAAAATTATGACAAAAATTTAAAAAATAATAGATTGGTCAGGTTTTAAAAGCTAGTTACACAAATTTGCATTAATAAAAAATAATATAACCCTAAAAACTTTCAATAAACAAGGTGGGATAAACTTAATCTTAAATTTGTTACTGGGACGGAATAGACGTAAAAATTTAATAAAATTGTACATTAAAAAATATATTCGAAAGATTTTGGCCTCCTATTTGTTATTTAAATAATTACCAATTCAGTACTTTCACCGTAAATCCTTAATTTTGTTCATAAAGGCCTTGTGCTTAATGTAATAATATTTTAGGATTCCACCAAAATTTGAAAAATCACAGGTTTATATGAAATAAAAGTTAAATTATAATTTGTTTTCTAATTTTTTTGAAAATATTTA
>CM061537.1:29387774-29425238 GCA_030545055.2 Neoaliturus tenellus
GTTCACTTTTCCAAAAAACTTTTTGAAGAATCATTTAGTCAGGACTATGATTAAGGATCCGTTATGACTTTTTAAAATTCAAAACTATTTAGGCCTATTTTAGACCCAATATCAGTGAACTTAACATTTTAGTTGGAGGGATGCACATTTGCAGTAAAAATAAATAATACAAAATAACATTTAATTAATTACAGTGTTGTAGGAATTTTTCCCCATATATTTCTAATTAACTCCATGTTGGAACATGCTCCTTTACATCATGCCTAAAAACTTCTATCATCATCCCACTATATAAAAAAGGTGTTCGTGGATAAGTTGGAAATTATTGCCCTATCTCTAAAATCTCTTTTTTTCAAAAATTATAGAGGCAATTTTGCGTGGTCAACTCAGCAGTCACTTTGAAACATACAACCTCCTCCTCCTCATCCCTGCCCAATATGGCTTTTAGAAGTGGTTTGAACCCCACTAAAGCTGTCCAAGATGTTGTAACTTTTGTACTCGAGTCTTTTGAGACTTTTGTACTCGAGTCATTTGAAACTAAACACAATGCTCAGGCAACTTCGGTTGACCATAGAAAAGCCTTTGACTCTGTTTGCAAAAAAAAAAAAAAAAAAAAACTTTAAGATAAATTGAAACATGACAAGGTTGGCGGGACTGAGTTAGCTCTCATTCACTCCTACCTCTCTATAACAGGCACCAGACAGTTATCATCAACAATACTATGTAAAATATTTTGCATTTTCATATCGCACTCAACAAGGTTCTTTTTTTACTCCTTTTCTATTCATCGTTTACATTAATGACATTCCTGGTACACTCCCTTTCAAATCTCTACTAGATGCCGATGACACTCCCTTTTTTGACATCAAGTGAAAATCCCCAAGATTTAGAAGTCATGACCACATCAACGATAAACTCCTCAATCAATTGTTTTCTAAAAATTCTCTCAAAATTAATTCAAACTAGGCCGAACACATTTTATTTTCTTATCAAGTTCAGATTTAGATTCCATTAAACTTCTGGGTATAAGCCTGGGCAGTAGATTAAGTTGGGAACAACACACCAATCTCCTTTGCAAAAAATTATCAAAAGTTATTTTCCTAATACAGAACCTCAAGTCCTGTGTTAGCCATCAATATCTAATTATGTCACTCTAACAGCTTTTTAACATACGTTAAGTAATTAATTTATTAACATTTTAATTTATATATATATATATATATATATATATATATATTTTAATGACTATTATATTTGGTCTCTGGGCACCTCAAAACGAAAAAGTAACATGGTCCCGGGCTTTAGGTCTTACTATGAGACCTACAGTAATAGCTTTCTCCCTAAGGGAAATTCGCTAAAAAAGCCAAACGGTAATGTGAGAGAGAATCGTAAACACAAGCTTAAGGTCTCATGTTTGCATGCAGATTGACTTTCTTTTAAATGCATCGGGTTTAAATGTTTCAAGGTCATCCAAACGGAGTTTTAAAAAAGTTAAAGAGTAGAAAGACTACTCTTGTGCTTCCTGGGCGACTTCATTCGCCATTTTAAGGTTATTTGCAAAAAAGCTAAGCAACCTCTGAACTTATAGTGGCGAGAAAACATTAGAGATATTTTTGTCAAACATTGTATAACTAAATCTACAGTTCTCCTGGACCTACTTTATTAACTAATAATGGGTGGTTGGAAAGCTTTAACTATGTAGATTTGCAAATACGGTAACTATAAAAGTTTTATTTTTGAGAAGATCAATGGAGAAAACTAAAAAAAACACGTTTTCCATAAGAAATTATGACGTATTTTCCGGGTCCGTGGAAAATATCGTCACACGCTCGCCAGAAGGGCGGTTGCCGGATAGCTAGCCTAGCTGGGTCCAATTCCAGGGGTCGTTTATAGAGCAATTTGATCAATCCTACAAAATTGAACATATGGCTCAGACTGTTGGCAAATGAGGAAGCGTCCTCAACAAACAAGCCGAATCATCATAGCCATATATATGTTCACTATCCTGATCCTCGAAGTCGCGAATTTTCCCTCCCGTTCACGAAATGGAAACGAAATGAACGCGATAGGTGTGCTGTGGGCGAACCACAGTTGGGGAAATCGGAAGGCTGTGGGCGAACCACAGGAAAGGATGCTAGTCGTGGGAAAGGGAAGCAAGCGTAAATCGTATGTTAAGTTAACACTCATACAACCAACTTAAATAAAATACCATGCAACCAGCTTCCTTTCTATATTATTACCTACGTATAACCAACAGTTTCGGAGTGGGAAGTGCTGTGGGCGAACCACAGAAAAGGATCGGGACGCTGTGGGCGAACCACAGTGCTGCGGGCGAACCACAGTAAAGGATCGGAAAGCTGCGGGCGAACCACAGGCTGTGGGCGAACCACAGTTAAGTATCGGAGTGCTGCGGACGAACCACAGTAAAGGATCGGAAAGCTGCGGGCGAACCACAGGCTGTGGGCGAACCACAGTTAAGTATCGGAGTGCTGCGGGCGAACCACAGTGCTGCGGGTGAACCACAGTAAAGGATCGGAAAGCTGCGGGCGAACCACAGGCTGTGGGCGAACTTTAGTTAAGGATCGGAATGCTGTGGGCGAACCACAGGCTGTGGGCGAACCACAGTTAAGTATCGGAGTGCTGCGGGCGAACCACAGTGCTGCGGGCGAACCACAGTAAAGGATCGGATCGGAAAGCTGCGGGCGAACCACAGGCTGTGGGCGAACTTTAGTTAAGGATCGGAATGCTGTGGGCGAACCACAGAAAAGGATAGGAAAGCTGCGGGCGAACCACAGGCTGTGGGCGAACCTTAGTTAAGGATCGGAATGCTGTGGGCGAACCACAGGCTGTGGGCGAACCACAGAAAAGGATCGGAAAGCTGCGGGCGAACCACAGGCTGTGGGCGAACCACAGAAAAGGATCGGAACGCTGCGGGCGAACCACAGGAAAGGAAACAAAATAGAATTTATACAAGCCTATGGAAGCTGGTAACTAAATAATAGTCTATTAATTTTAACTAATTGCAATTTAAGTATAAAGCAGCTGAAATAAATGTACTGGATGTAAAAACAACAAATTATTTATATCACAATCGGTCCTAAAACCTTGGCAGAAAATCGTCAAAGTGTTCGGAATGTATTAGCGATACAAGAATGAAAAATAAACTAAATCACACTCAAGAGATTAAATGAAAATCAAATTTAAACTCAAATAAAATCAATATATCTTCTTATAAAATCAACTAAAAACAACCTGTAATAAAATAAAAACCTTCCTCAGGTTTCGGTACGAAAGGGGTTGTGAGTAGAATTGCTTCTAAGTCAAATAAGTTTATAACCTCAATCAATTACTTTGAAGATCGATTAAATTAATGTAATTAGGAAATCGAATTCAACGGCAATACAGTTATGTATGTGATTTAGTTAGTTGGCAAATCTAATTTAGCTTTAACTGTAAATCGTTAAACAAGTCGCAAATACAGTCGAGAATAATCTAAGTTCGTATGGGAGTCGAGAACACTAATAGGACAGGGTCGATCCCTACCTTGTGTGCAGGTCCGTCTACCTCCGTGGCTAGTGAGAGACTGACTGAGACTGACTGACGGACGACTGTCGAAGTGAGCCGGTCCGGCGGTCCCGGGAGCGGGAAGGCGGCGAAGAGGGGGAACTGCTTGTGCGCAGGTCCACTCGGGCATGCGCCGGAGCGCTTGCCTCCCGGCCAATGGCGGCCGCTGAGCCAAACCCCGGCGGGAAATTCGAATTGGAATATTTGCCGTTTTAATTTAAACCCTTTTTAGCGGTTTTAAACTAAATAAAATCAAGTGAAAATTTTACACGTTACAAAATACTTCAACGACGGGGTTTTCACATTTTTTTATTTGGAGGCAAATTTTTGTTGCTTTTATTGAGTATTTTCAAGAAATGCATATCAGTAGTTTGTAGGAAAGTTAATCATTCAGATCATCGCTTACCACTTTATTCAATACTCAGCATTTAAATGTGATTTCTAAAACAGCTAAGCAACCACCCAAATTTTTAGTTTAGAAAAAACTGAGTTAGGGATGTTATGTTGAAATTTGTACAACTAAATTTACAGTTCTACTTAACCGCTTTGATTAATTAATTAATAAGTTGTTGAAAAGCTTAATCTATGTAGATCTGCTAATAATTATGAAAAATTGAAAAAAATTATCTAAAAAAACGTGATTTCTATAAAGTACATTGAAAACAGGTTTTGTTTGTAGCCAAGTTGGCTGCATTCGATCGCTTTTATAAAAAAAAATAATCAAGGTTATTTTGTAGAAAATGTTATGCTCTTTCAGGATATTACTTTCCACTTAAGTCGATTTTCATGCCATTTAAAAGTTATTTGCAAAAAGGGTAAGCAACCTCCAAAAAATCTTTAATATCCCACATAATCAATCAATAAGTCTTTATTTCAATAACAGATAAATACAACCATATTTTTAAAATACCCCCCGTCGCAGCAGACCTGCGTACTCAGCGAATTTCCAAAGGATCTTGAGATTGTTTATTTTCCCCATAAACACCATAGGAATGAGTATGTAGGTTTGCTGCCATTGGCTGTTGTTAGATAATGTTAGTTTTGTTAAAAAAATGTAATAGGTAATGTAAATATCAAATTGTATCAATATTGGACACTTTTAAATTTTTCCCATAAACCCCATGGGGGTGAGTATGTAGGTTTGCTGCCATATGGGTGTTGAAAGCAAATATCAGTTAAATCCTACCTAGTGAATGTACATACCAAATTGTATCAAGTTATTCTAATAAATAAGCGAGATACAGGGTTTTACTGATTTCCCAGAAGATTAACATTGGAAACCTATTTTTAGCGTTTCTCCGTAACCTGTTAAGCCAAGTTAAAAATTCAAAATACAAAATTGTTTGTTTTTTTAAGCTCTTTTAAATGGTTTCAGTTAAAATTGTCGAATTTTAAAATTAAGGTCCAAAAATGCCAAAAACACATTTTTTACCCCTTTGAAACCCCATAAAACCCCGTTCCCATAACCCGATCATGCTGGTTCGCGAACTCATGAAAATAGACCTGGTCTTACACCTTCATACCAAATTTCATCAAAATCGGAGGTCCCCTTCAAAAGGGCTGTAGGACAGTGCGCCAACTTCTATAAAAACTTTGACAAGGGTAAGTTTATGGACCCTCGTGGTGCGGACACTGTGCCAGCTTTCGAGAGAGGTCGGAGAGTCGAAGGGGAAGGAGGGGCGGCAGAACGCTACCCCCCAGCCTAGATCTGGTTCCAAGAATTTTCGACGCTTAGTCGCTCAGTCGAGCACAATAGCTGTATTTGGAATTACACGTTGCCGCTTTCAGCTTGGTTTTCAATTACGAGTCTAGGCCTATTAAAAGTTCAATGGTGGATTAAAAAAACTTTGAAATGAAAATAAAATAACACATAACTAACCTTTTGTATATGAACAATTGTTTCATGTTCAAAATTTTTATTATGTTTTTGGCAACGCACTATATCACCCACCGTACCATAAAATATGCAACTAGATTGGGTCGTGGCCTCTCTGAGAGATTTATGTATTAATAGGCAAGCATGTTTCTTTTCCTCCTTTTTCTCAGCTTGTGCCCAACGTAGGAGAAATCTGCGCATACCGTTAGAAAGGTATAGTCCTGTAGATGAGCAGAATCACATTTTAATTCACATTGGCCCCCAAAGCTACGCCCTACAAGCTTTTGAAGTGTCAATGTTAATCTTATAGATGAAGGGTGTTTGCTTGAATCATAGGACAGCTGGTGTAATAGCAAATCACTAAGATCACATGTTTGAGTTATAAAATATTTTTTAAACATTGGGCCCAGATCAACTGACATTTGGTCGAATTTCGACCAGGAGGCGATCTCTAGTTCACATTTAAGATCTTGTTTTAAAGTTGGTCAACATTATAAAGCGCCCTCTAGAAATAACATAACGGACAGGGGGCCGAAGCACAAAACGAAATTATATTTTTAATCATCATAAGCTTTAAAATTACACCTCAATCTTAAAAATCAGTTAGGTCGAGAGAAAAATGGGTGTTACAGACGAAACCCTTTTAGAAATAAGTATATTATAAGATACTCGTACAATTCACTGTAACATTTAAGAAAATTAGGATTCAACTTCCTGTCCGGATACAGCCGCATAAAAGCTGAAAAGGAAGTGATCCATATCCTTGCAAATCTCTAATATTCACAAAACCTTAGCCCCGGGTTCCGTGACTCATATCCTTGTCAACTTCGCCTATATTGTTTAGTCACGGGCACGGGGTACTTCTGAGGATCACATTACACTGTGCCATCCGGCCCCTCTCCCAGCGTCGTCCTCTCTCTCCCCCAACCCCAACGCGGGTCTACCTGGCAACTGGCGCAGGCGCCGCGAGATGGATTTTGACATTTTTATGACCCCAACCGATAACGATGAGCTGGCGCAGTGTCCGTTTCCCCTTCAAAAGTTATCAGTACCACGGACACATAGATATATAGATATATAGATAACTTTTGAAGGGGACCTCCGATTTTGATGAAATTTGGTATGAAGGTGTAAGACCAGGTCTATTTTCATGAGTTCGCGAACCAGCATGATATATATATATATATATATATGAAAATGAACGAATGGTGTTTTTGGCTTCTGGGGACCTCAAAATGAAAAAGTAAAGTGGTCCCGGGCTTAGGTCTTACCATGGCTACTACCGTAATAGCGTATTCCCTATAGGGAAATTCGCTAAAAGTGCAAAAATCAGAAAAGGTTTGTCTTGAATACTTAACACTTGAATACTTTTTTTTTATTTAATTTTTTTACTTCTCAAAAAAATAAAAAATATTTTCCATTACAATTTAACAATTAGCAATCTAGACAGTTTTTGTGCGAGTTTCTTCTATTCCACAGCACAAAGAAGTATATATATATATATATATATATATATATATATATATATATATATATATATATATATATATATATATATATATAATAACAACAGTAAAGGAGCAAAAAAAATCCTGGTGTAATTTGCAAATCATTTTTCATTTTAACATTTGATAGGACATTTAAAAATTTTTTAAAAATCATTTATCAAAACTGAAAGTGTTAAACTTTTTATGGTGTGAAATCTTTTGTAAAATTTCCTTTAGACATAAAATTATTATCTAGTGGAATGTTATGTATCTGGTATGTTACTATAGTTAAGAACCCAAATGTCCAGTAATAAAAAAGAAGAAAATAAAATCCTGTATAAAATAAAACAAAGAGAAGTTATATTGATATTATAAAGATTGATGAAACTATATTTTAACAATACATTAATGATAAATAATATTTGATATAGATATTTAATTTAATCTCAAAAAAATTTAAATAAATTATTGGCATATATGCATTTTACATAAGTAACATCACAAGACCATTCAAAACGTGCTTCGACATACAATGGAACTTATTTTAAGCCTTTAATCAAATAAAATAAAAAAAAACTTTACAAAACTCTTTCTTTCAATAAAAATACTTTTACGGCCCCAGAAATCTGAAATGAAAAAAAGAAAAAAATCATTCATCCAATACCAGTCTGACACCTTATTGTTGAGCTATTACTATTAAATTGTTTTAAAGTTTGTGTAACACTAAATTAGAATTTAAATTCTCAATTTTACTTGCAACGTTGCAACATTATTGAAAAAATACAATGGACTTTTTTAAAGATAATTTACATCGTGAAAGTTTAAATGATGACAGAAGATTGTTTGCCATGCATACTTGCAAAATAAATGATAAAGAAATAAGTGTTTATACCAAAACCAAAAGGATCAGCTGGATGTTGCTGGCGGAGAGACACTCGGCGCGCTTATCAGTGGGGCAGGGGGCAGTGGACCTCAGTGGACTAGACAAAGGATCAGCTGGATGTTGCTGGCGGAGAGACACTCGGCGCACTTATCAGTGGGGCAGGGGACAGTGGACCTCAGTGGACTAGACAAAGGATCAGCTGGATGTTGCTGGCGGAGAGACACTCGGCGCACTTATCAGTGGGGCAGGGGACAGTGGACCTCAGTGGACTAGACAAAGGATCAGCTGGATGTTGCTGGCGGAGAGACAGTCGGGGCGCTTATTAGTGGGGCAGGGGGCAGTGGACCTCGGTGGACTAGACAAAGGATCAGCTGGATGTTGCTGGCGGAGAGACACTCGGCGCACTTATCAGTGGGGCAGGGGGCAGTGGACCTCAGTGGACCTCAGAGGACTAGACAAAGGATCAGCTGGATGTTGCTGGCGGAGAGACACTCGGCGCACTTATCAGTGGGGCAGGGGGCAGTGGACCTCAGTGGACCTCAGTGGACTAGACAAAGGATCAGCTGGATGTTGCTGGCGGAGAGACACTCGGTGCACTTATCAGTGGGGCAGGGGGCAGTGGACCTCAGTGGACCTCAGTGGACTAGACAAAGGATCAGCTGGATGTTGCTGCGGAGAGACACTCGGCGCACTTATCAGTGGGGCAGGGGGCAGCGGACCTCAGTGGACTAGACAAAGGATTAGCTGGATGTTGCTGGCGGAGAGACACTCGGCACACTTATCAGTGTTGCAGGGGCAGTGGACCTCAGTGGACCTCAGTGGACTAGACAAAGGATCAGCTGGAAGTTGCTGGCGGAGAGACACTCGGCGCACTTATCAGTGGGGCATGGGGGCAGTGGACCTCAGTGGACCTCAGTGAACTAGACAAAGGACCAGCTGGATGTTCCTGGCGGAGAGACACTCGGCGCACTTATCAGTGGGACAGGGGGCAGTGGACCTCAGTGAACTAGACAAAGGATCAGCTGGATGTTGCTGGCGGAGAGACACTCGGCCCGCTTATCAGTGGGGCAGGGGGCAGTGGACCTCAGTGGACTAGACAAAGGATCAGCTGGATGTTTCTGGCGGAGAGACACTCGGCGCACTTATCAGTGGGGCAGGGGGCAGTGGACCTCAGTGGACTTCAGTGGACTAGACAAAGGATCAGCTGGATGTTGCTGGCGGAGAGACACTCGGCGCACTTATCAGTGGGGCAGGGGGCAGTGGACCTCAGTGGACTAGACAAAGGATCAGCTGGATGTTGCTGGCGGAGAGACACTCGGCGCACTTATCAGTGGGGCAGGGGCAGTGGACCTCAGTGGACCTCAGTGGACTAGACAAAGGATCAGCTGGATGTTGCTGGCGGAGAGACACTCGGCGCACTTATCAGTGGGGCAGGGGGCAGTGGACCTCAGTGGACCTCAGTGGACTAGACAAAGGATCAGCTGGATGTTGCTGGCGGAGAGATACTCGGCGCACTTATCAGTGGGGCAGGGGGCAGTGGACGTCAGTGGACTAGACAAAGGATCAGCTAGATGTTGCTGGCGGAGAGACACTCGGCGCGCTTGTCAGTGGGGCAGGGGGCAGTGGACCTCAGTGGACTAGACAAAGGATCAGCTGGATGGTCTGCTGAATGATAACTGGACGGCACCGGCACCACAGCTACCACCTCAATTACAAAACGCTTGATATGAATTTAAAGAATAGAAAAAAATCAGCGGGAAATGAAGATTCTTATTTTCCCAGATGGATTTTTGAATGCAGGTGTTAAGTACTTATTTTAAGTTATAACAAATATAAGCGAATTGTAATTTCAAATATTCGCGGTAAGCAGAGCGAGAGAGTTAGAGATAACGTGAGCTACTGGTGAACACGTCTAGAACGGAACTAAAGTGACCTCTGGCCTCTGACTCAAAAAACCACTTCGATTCCGTTTTGCAGTGTCGCAGTTCTCTTGGCCTCGCGTGCGGCGGACATTCTGCTCGGCGTCTCGGCCCTCTCTTGTTGGTCGTCTAACCTACTTTTGTTTAATCATTTTCCGGCCAAATGTAATTATTGAGTGTTGCCGTAGCCCTCCCTTTTCTCATTTGCTTTGAGAAGTATAGTTTTTTTTGTGCTTATTATAGTACTGTCCCTGATCACTAAATAACGTTGTAGTGAATCAACTGTGTATAGTGTGATTCCAGTGTTCTGTTCGTTCGTGTCGGGCAATTCGGTCACCCGCGTACAAAGACATGGACTTTCGAGAGCTCGTGCGTGCGATCCGCATCAAGAAAGAAAAATTCCTTGGACCAAATTAGAGAGACTTTCCTTGGCCCAGCAGTTCCAGTCCCTTGGCGATGATGATGGCGTCCCTCTTCCAGTTGGCCATCTTGGCGTGTTCCGAGCTCCGCCATAAGGATTTTAATGGTCAGTGACTCCCTATTTTCTCTTGATTATTTTTATGAACATTTTTAATGACATTTGTTAACCTCATTGGTAATTTTTAACTGGTCCTTCGAAAATTTTCATTTGAACCAAGCTCGTAAATTTTGTTACTTGACTTTCTCTTTTTTTCAATATTTTTCAATAAATTAATTTCCCCCTTTATCACAGAGCAGGTGTGAACTTATCTAGATTTATTATAGGCTATGGGACCATAATCGTAATTTTCTTTGTTCCCTTTGTAATCTAATTGAAATAGAAGAATAATTTCTCTTTGTTACCAAATGTTCTGTGTTACGAGAATTTAGGGTTAAATGCTTTGGGATAGAATTATCAAGGGATAACTTCTAAAAATTATTTAAATGGGGTTGATTTGCTGCGGCTCGCCCGATACATCCAACCAGCATGGGCGTACAGATTTAAATTAATTAATGAATTCAACTTTTACTAAGTTTTTTCTCTTTTATGTTAACTACTTTTAATGTATTACTGTTTATAGTTTAAAATTCTAATAATTGCTTCAGAGCACTCTTTGTTGTATACCTGTAGTTTACCAACCTTGCTGACGGTCAAAGACCAACCCCCAATAATTCTGTTATGTTTCTTTTTTTGCTGGAAAGGTAGGCCTACAACTTATAAACTTATATATTTGTAAATGGGTTTATGATTGGATTTATTGTACTTCACTGTAATTTTTATATTTTGTACTTTGTAATGAAGCATTATTTAATTTCATTTCATTTCATAAATTATAATTTTAGATGGGATTGTTAAAATGGAATTACTTATGGTAACGCAATTATAATTAGCTTTAAATTTATTAAAAATATCAGGATTCTTTAAAACATAAAGAACAAATAAAAAATATGAATAAGAAGAACTGTCAAAAGTAGAAAACATTTTAATTACGGTTTACAAATCTGACGCCTTTTTGCATTAAACATAGAACAAATGATATTTTTCCGAGATTTAAAACATTTTTTAAACCTAAAACAGAATTTTAGTGTACTTTGTATATATTTAATCCTATAGTTACGTTAGATGTTAGTTACGTCACTGCCACTGACATCCAGTTCATTCTTACATTTTTTAATGCGCTGAAACATAGGTCCCAAATAGCGATTTAGGCTCACTATCAGTTCCCAGTGAACACGAGAGCAATCAATTACCGTAAGATATTCGCCAATTTCACTTTTGAAACAAATGAAATGACAAGGTCAACCGAGTTGTCAATAGCACGTATGGAGCTGGAAGTAGTTTAAATAGTTAGAACAATAATATTGATTTTGAGTTATAGTGCACAGCGCTGTTGGAACAATTTATTTACGGGGCCCACATATATATTCGCAATGAGTATATCCTAACACGGGTATATCTCAAATGTCTATAGGCATACTATTTACCCAGAAAAATAAAAAGAGAATATTTTAATCAAACTTTTTAAGATTCAGATTTTAATGTTCAATACTAAGTAGGCCTACAATGATGAAATGTAATACTGTCCCAGATCGCAGCACGAGATGCCAAAAGATCATATGATATCATCCTCAGGTTGACATCAATGTGGAGGTGGTTGGTCCTGCCCTCACTGGCAGGCTGCCACTGGACGTTCTGTAGCAGGGGATCAGGCCCTACAGTCGGTGTCCTGTGCAACAATCATCATACATCTGTCACACACTTGTATCATCCTCAGGTTGACATCAATGTGGGGGTGGTTGGTCCTGCCCTCACTGGCAGGCTGCCACTGGACGTTCTGTAGCAGGGGATCAGGCCCTACAGTCGGTGTCCTGTGCAACAATCATCATACATCTGTCACACACTTGTATCATCCTCAAGTTGGCATCAATGTGGATGTGGTTAATCCTGCCCTCACTGGCAGGCTGCCACTGGACGTTCTGTAGCAGGGGATCAGGCCCTACAGTCGGTGTCCTGTGCAACAATCATCATACATCTGTCACACACTTGTATCATCCTCAGGTTGACATCAATGTGGGGGTGGTTGGTCCTGCCCTCACTGGCAGGCTGCCATTGGACATTCTGTAGCAGGGGATCAGGCCCTACAGTCGGTGTCCTGTGCAACAATCATCAATAGTATCACACACTTGTATCATCCTCAGGTTGACATCAATGTGGAGGTGGTTGGTCCTGCCCTCACTGGCACTCTGCCACTGGATGTTCTGTAGCAGGGGATTAGGCCCTACAGTCGGTGTCCTGTGCAACAATCATCATACATCTATCACACACTTGTGCCATCCTCAGGTTGACATCAATGTGGAGGTGGTTGGTCCTGCCCTTACTGGCAGCCTGCCATTGGACGTTCTGTAGTAGGGGATTAGGCCCTACAGTCGGTGTCCTGTGCAACAATCATCATACATCTATCACACACTTGTGTAATCCTCAGGTTGACTTCAATGTGGAGGTGGTTGGTCCTGCCCTCACTGGCAGGCTGCCACTGGACGTTCTGTAGCAGGGGATCAGGCCCTACAGTCGGTGTCCTGTGCAACAATCATCATACATCTGTCACACACTTGTATCATCATCAGGTTGACATCAATGTGGGGGTGGTTGGTCCTGTCCTCACTGGCAGGCTGCCATTGGACGTTCTGTAGCAGGGGATCAGGCCCTACTGTCGGTGTCCTGTGCAACAATCATCAATAGATCTATCACACACTTGTATCATCCTCAGGTTGACATCAATGTGGATGTGGTTGGTCCTGCCCTCACTGGCAGGCTGCCACTGGACGTTCTGTAGCAGGGGATCAGGCCCTAGAGTCGGTGTCCTGTGCAACAATCACCATACATCTATCACACACTTGTATCATCCTCAGGTTGACATCAATGTGGAGGTGGTTGGTCCTCCCCTCACTGGCAGCCTGCCACTGGACGTTCTGTAGCAGGGGATTAGGCCCTACAGTCGGTGTCCTGTGCAACAATCATCATACATCTATCACACACTTGTGCCATCCTCAGGTGTACATCAATATGGAGGTGGTTGGTCCTGCCCTCACTGGCAGGCTGCCACTGGACGTTCTGTAGCAGAGGATCAGGCCGTACAGTCGGTGTCCTGTGCAAAAATCATCATACATCTATCACACACTTGTGTCATCCTCATGTTGACATCAATGTGGAGGTGGTTGGTCCTGCCCTTACTGGCAGGCTGCCACTGGACGTTCTGTAACAGAGGATCAGGCCCTACAGTCGGTGTCCTGTGCAACAATCATCATACATCTATCACACACTTGTATCATCCTCAGGTTGACATCAATGTGGAGGTGGTTGGTCCTGCCCTCACTGGCAGCCTGCCACTGGACCTTCTGTAGCAGAGGATCAGGTCTTACAGTCGGTGTCCTGTACAACATTCACCATACATCTATCACACACTTGTATCATCCTCAGGTTGACATCAATGTGGAGGTGGTTGGTCCTCCCCTCACTGGCAGCCTGCCACTGGACGTTCTGTAGCAGGGGATTAGGCCCTACAGTCGGTGTCCTGTGCAACAATCATCATACATCTATCACACACTTGTGCCATCCTCAGGTTGACATCAATATGGAGGTGGTTGGTCCTGCCCTCACTGGCAGGCTGCCACTGGACGTTCTGTAGCAGAGGATCAGGCCGTACAGTCGGTGTCCTGTGCAAAAATCATCATACATCTATCACACACTTGTGTCATCCTCAGGTTCACATCAATGTGGAGGTGGTTGGTCCTGCCCTCACTGGCAGGCTGCCACTGGACGTTCTGTAACAGGGGATCAGGCACTATAGTCGGTGTCCTGTGCAACAATCATCATACATCTATCACACACTTGCGTCATCCTCAGGTTGACATCAACGTGGAGGTGGTTGGTCCTGCCCTCACTGACAAACTGTCACCGGACCTTCTGTAGCAAGGGATCAGGCCTTACAGTCAGTGTTCTGTACAACAATCATCATACATGAGTCACACACTTTTATCAATCATCCTAAGCTTGACACCAATGTGGAGGTGGTTGTTCCTGCCCTCACTGGCAGGCTGCCACTGGACGTTCTGTAGCAGGGGACCAGACCCTACAGTCGGTGTCCTGTGCAACAATCATCATACATCTGTCACACACTTGTGTCATCCTCAGGTTGACATCAGTGTGGAGGTGGTTGGTCCTGCCCTCACTGGCAGGCTGCCACTGGACGTCCTTTAGCAGGGGGTCAGGCCTTACAGTCGGTGTCCTGTGCAACAATCATCAGACATCTGTCACACACTTGTATCATTCTCAGGTTGACATCAATGTGGGGGTGGTTGGTCCTGCCCTCACTGGCAGGCTGCCACTGGACGTTCTATAGCAGGGGATCAGGCACTACAGTCGGTGTCCTGTGCAACAATCATCATACATCTGTAACACACTTGTGTCATCCTCAGGTGGACATCAATGTGCAGGTGGTTGGTCCTGCCCTCACTGGCAGGCTGCCACTGGACGTTCTATAGCAGGGGATCAGGCACTACAGTCGGTGTCCTGTGCAACAATCATCATACATCTGTAACACACTTGTGTCATCCTCAGGTGGACATCAATGTGCAGGTGGTTGGTCCTGCCCTCACTGGCAGGCTGCCACTGGACGTTCTATAGCAGGGGATCAGGCACTACAGTCGGTGTCCTGTGCAACAATCATCATACATCTGTAACACACTTGTGTCATCCTCAGATTGACATCAATGTGAAGGTAGTTGGTCCTGCCCTCACTGGCAGGCTGCCACTGGACGTTCTGTAGCAGAAATCAGGCCCTACAGTCGGTGTCCTGTGCAACAATCATCATATATCTGTCACACACTTGTATCTTCATCGGGTTGACATCAAAGTGCAGGTGGTTGGTCTTGCCCTCACTGGCAGGCTGCCACTGGACGTTATATAGCAGGGGATCAGGAACTACAGTCGGTTTCCTGTACAACAATTATCATACATCTGTCACACATTTTTTTCTTCCACAATTTGACATCGATGTGGAAGTGGTTGGTCCTGCCTCCACTGGCAGGCTGCCACTCGATGCTCTGTAGCAGGGGATCACGTCCTTTGGTCGGTTTCCTATACATTAATAAATATACATCACTGTGGAGGTGGTTGGTCCTGCCCTCACTGGCAGGCTGCCACTAGACGTCCTTTAGCAGGGGGTCAGGCCTTACAGTCGGTGTCCTGTGCAACAGTCATCAGACATCTGTCACACACTTGTATCATTCTCAGGTTGACATCAATGTGGGGGTGGTTGGTCCTGCCCTCACTGGCAGGCTGCCACTTGACGTTCTATAGCAGGGCATCAGCAACTACAGTCGGTTTCCTGTACAACAATTATCATACATCTATCACACATTTGGTTCATCCTCAGGTTGACATCGATGTGGAAGTGGTTGGTCGTGCCTCCACTGGCAGGCTGCCACTCGATGTTCTGTATTAGGGGATCAGGTCCTACAGTCGGTTTCCTGTACAACAATAAACATACATCTGTAACAAACTTGTATTATTCTCAGGTTGACATCACTGTGGAGGTGGTTGGTCCTGCCCTCACTGGCAGGCTGCCACTGAACGTTGTGTAGCAGGGAATCAGGCCCTACAGTCGGTGTCCTGTGCAACAATTATTATCATACATATCACACCCTTGTGTTATGTTTAGTCTTACATCAATTGTGAAGTTTGCTGGTATTTTTTCCGTTTTCGACTCGAGTTTTAAACTCGTTTTCGACTCTAGTTTTGAACTCGTTTTCGAGATCAGTGTACATACATAAATACACACTTCCGTGCATACAAATACATCTTACTCTTATTAGAGTATAGGACAATTTTGATGAACTTATCATAACATCAGTGTTTCACATTATTATTGGCTAGGCTGAAAACTGAGAGGTGCATTAATTCTATTTTAATTCAGTTTATCTAAATCGTCTTTGAATAATCTTAGAAGTAAAAGAAATTTTCTTAACTCTTAGGAAAATTTTGGTGAAATATGAGTTATTGTTAAACAGGATTAAATATTAGTATAAAGTTTTTGTGTTTGCCCTAGGGTTTACTATAATTATTAGTATTAAAGGATTTACCCATATTTGACAAAGTTGGTCCACATTTTCACCATCCTGCGCAAAGTGGTTAAATCATTAGGACTTCCATCCTCTTGTTGATTAAAAACGTTTGTCACATACAAATAATTGAGATCCTCTGCATGACAAACTCCTGGAAACAAGAGTTTTTATTTAAAAATATTACTAATTTATTTCTTCGTATCACCGCTTTCTATAATTAATTAACTAGGCCCTACCTTACACTTACACATTGCAATGATCTAGGAGCTACACTAACACTTACAATAGCTAGTACAACCTTCAACATGTATAAAGGATAGAAATTCCAAAATAAAATTTTTAATAGAGTATTTATCTAAAATCATACTTTCTTAAGCCGCGTCCGCACTGGCCAAACATGTTCGCCGAACAAAGTTCTTACCAAACTTTTGTTTGTACGTTGCTAACCTTTTAGAATGTAAATCATATGGCCGGTAATTGTTCGTTAGGAATGTTTGTAGATTTTTAGTGTTCGCCGAACAAGTTCGCCACGAATGTTCGGCCAGTGCGGACGCGGCTTTATAATTTTATAAAAAATTCGTAGTATTACTGTGATTTTCTTGCAGTCTTAGTAATTTATTTTTACGAATGATTGATTATTGGTGTTCTATGAAACTGCAGGAGATAATTTTGATAGTAGAAATCTCGTGCGTACCTGTGATATTAAACTGTTCTTCCCTTTTTTTTACAAATATGTTTTTAAAATTTCCATCATATGAAAAGTAATACAAAAATACTCTTCCTCTTGCCTGGTAAGTTCTAGCACTCACTATTGTTCCATATCCATACAAAACATCATAGACCTGTAACAATTTTTAACTAATGGAGTATACCATAATACTAGGAGAAAGACTGTGTTATTAAGGCTATACTGTAGCTATATTTACATTTTATTTTATTTGCATGCGATTTCAAAGATGTAGCTGATTAGTCCTCTTATTTCCTATTCCAATGTATTTCTCAATTCAAAGTCACCACAATTTAACTTCTAAGG
Source organism: Neoaliturus tenellus (assembly GCA_030545055.2). NCBI lineage: Eukaryota > Metazoa > Arthropoda > Insecta > Hemiptera > Cicadellidae > Neoaliturus > Neoaliturus tenellus. The sequence continues at coordinate 29,405,119 of CM061537.1, forward strand.
GTTGGTTGGCCCTGACAAAATGTGAACAAAAGTTCTCGCATATAAGGTTAACCAACTGTTCGTCCAATACTATTGTAGGGGGATGACTTGTTGGCCACTGAGGAGGTTGGGGGGTGATGGGAAATTTACATCTGAAACCTACCGGTCAATTGGTTAACTAAGGAATAAAAACAACCTTAGATTGTACTTAGCCATCTCTGGACAATACGTAGGCCTATTAGTCAACCTTGACCATCTTCGATTCACCAGAACTTCTAGGGAAATCCGACCACCTGTAGGTCAATATTGAATGAATTTGATAAATTTCATTAGTCTAATGTAGGTCAAGGTCAGTGTAAAGCAAGTTTTTTAGGCCCTACATTCCAAATTAAGAAATAGCCTATGGGGGCCTTTAGTAACTAAGATTGTTAAGATAAAAGAATGTTATCAGATCAATGGGAGTGACGTCGTCGTATATAACGTCATTTATATTACGCCATTTACTTTTTCTTACTTAGAGCCCATTGAATTCTTCTGAAACGCATAATTTGCCACTACCTAACTAATTCCAAGTGGTCTTTACTTTAAACTAGTCAGACTTACACATGAAACATAAAATACAGTAAAATATATTTTCCAATTTAACATTCTGGCCATTTGAAATGTGTTTCAGGCTCTTTGACATTAGAGTTGTATAAGTTCCAATGTGAATCATACGTATAGTACTTACATCGACATAACCTCTGGCGTTCAGTTCATTTTGTGCAGTATATTTAAAGTAAAAATGTTTGAGTTTTTCTGCTTTCAACTTATTTGGACAGTTGTGGTTATCTATTTGGAACATTTGTCGTGGTATTTGAAGGGCAAATAAATATTCCAAATTGTTGGTAATGTTTCTTATTTCCTCTTCACTTCCTAACTAAACAGATACATTTATATTAGTTACAAAATGATTATATATATACATGTATATAATCCAATATATAACTGAACGGATCATGGCCATTTTTGTGTCAATGGATTTCCTATGGCCTATGGATGATAGAAGAAATATGGTATCCCTGAGAAAACCACTTAAAACTCCTAAAAATGGAAATTAAACCTTATTTAGACCAATCTAAGACGTTATTTTGTCGATTTTTTTACTGCTACAGGTGATCCATGCCATGCACGGAAATTTAACCCCACTGCTGATTTAGTGTAGTTTTGTAAACAAAGCAGACCACTTAAATTATATGATCGTTGACTGATAACAAAGGAAAGCATAAGTACACTAAGATTTCAGCTATTTTGAAAACAGCAAAACAAATATTTAAAAGTGACGCTCTGATACAATTTACCTTACTATATAAAGAGGGTTTACTTCTGATTATTGTCTGTACTACATCAAAACTTACATCTTACAGATTAATTTATTTACACATAGGTTTTGATTCGTTATCCACCAAAATAATGAGCTAGTTTTAGATCTAAATTTTAGTTAAGGAAACAAACAAAAACGTAACTTTTTATCTCAAAATAATGCGCCCTTTACTACAGTTTAATCCGTTTATTTTTGTTATAACCAAATCATTGATTTTGGCTTCAATACCTCAAAATGAAAAATGAAGGTTTAGTATGACCACGCTTACTAACTACCAAAAAATATATTCCTTATAAGTCTTAGGGGGAATTCCCTAAAAACGAATTAATCCTACTCTTATTATTATAGCTTTATTATTATACATTCTATCATTTTGCTAAATGTCCCAGTTTCTCTTTCCATTTGGTAAAACTATATTAAACAAGATAAGTGATAAAAACTTGGTATTATAACATCTATAAACGTGTGTAAAATTGTAAATAAAAAATTTTGAATTGTGTATCTTTTTGAACATTTTTTAATTTTACCAAAATAACATTGCTTTATACTTACTGAAAAGTCTCAAAATTCCCTCATCACTGTTGATTCCCATTAGGAAAGGAACCCGAGACCCACTTTGCTGTTTTTCCAAATTATAAGGAAAGTCAGGCAGGAAAGGCTTTTTACTTGTGTGTTTGTCAATGGAAGGAACAAACACACCCAGTCCAGTTTTGTCATCCTAATCAATAAACAAACATCTCAAACAGTTTGCTCAGTTATTGCCTTATGCAAATTTTTTCATATTATTATAATATTAACAGTTTTATTGTTATTGTATACTCATGCTACAATGGAAAAAACGTGTCAATATTCACATATTTATAGTTTTAAAAAAATATAAAAGTTTAGTTAATCTAAAAACTATTGCAGCCTATGTAGGAGAGGTTTTCTTCTGCATAATCCTTTTTTGTTTGCAGCGTAATGCCACCTACAACGTACAATATTGCTTTCCAACCCTAGAGGGGAGTACAGTAAACTTAAGCAAGTACCTAAGGTACAAGTTATATATAAAGGAAGATTTTTAAGAACTTATTTTTAACTACCTGGGGGCTGAGCATTTGCACGGTAAACTTAGGCAATTGGGTTTTGGTGGAAAAACAACCTCTGTCCAAAAAACATGTTTTGAGATAATCGACTTTGAATATTAAACTTATGTTTTATAGGCTTTCACCAAATTGCATTACTCTTTGCATTCTTATACCACACAAGATACATTCTTTTGGATTAAGAATATAATCTTTGTTTCTTTATATGTAATTTCCATCAAGCAACGATTTTATTCATCAAAACTTAAAATCAACTTGTATACGTACAATGGTCCATCAAAGACTTTACTGTCAAAAACATTTAAATAACAGATAGCTCGTCGAAACATAAATTTTCACACAAGAAAACCAATACGACGTTTAGCAATAACCCATAATGTTTGTCTGCACAAGACTGTTTCCTCCAGCTGAAGCCAGGCTGCCTCGTAACAGTTGACAGCATTCAGAAAAAAATCATAACTCAGTAAAAACACAAGATATAGACATGAAACAAACACTGCTGCAAAGAGGATTACAGTAAATAACGGACCGTTTTAAGTATTTTACCGAAAAACTACCTCAGTCACCGGAGGTCGTTTTTCCACCAACCTCCTCAATTCATAGTAGAGAAATACAGTCACAGTCTGGATACGCTGAATTGCCACGACCATAAGTCTTTTTTTCTTTCAAGACGAGATCGTTTGCTTCGCTCACTCACCCTTATACAAAGATATTTCAGAATTTTTTAATGTAGAACAAAGAGTGCTGCTCTCTGGCATGAGTTTCTTTAAACTGGTAGACGTGATTTCATCTCTAGCTGCTTTCATTGTAATAATCTGTAGTCTAAATTTTTGAATCAAAAAAATCGATACAAGATGATCGATGAGCAAAAAAGCAGCCATAATAGCAAAGAAAATTCATGTATAGAACACGACCGTGAAAACCCTGGGAATCAGCGATTATCAATGTTTGAAAATCACTGGAATAATAAGGAGTGTTCGATTGATGATGCACCGAGTTACAGAGAGTTTAATGTAATTATTAACAACGTCCTAATTTTTCCTTAAATGGTCTGCGCGCTCTTGATTCTAGGTTGATCAATTTTCAATTATACACTGGATGCGCCCCACCCTTTGCCACCCCCCACAATTTGCCACTTTGCCGCTACTCACCGCTCCGGCACAGCTAATTTCAGCCCAGCAACACTTGATATACTTTACATGACCTACTGAAAGTAGCTTTAGCCACACTTACCAGAGGGGCCTTGACAAGGGCCTGCGCCTTGAGGATGTCCTTGTGATCAGCTGATCTAAGACACGTGACCACCTCGGCTGTGTTGTCAGTGTCACAGTAGAGCAGCTTCGCCAACTGAAGGGCATAGCGAGCCCCGTCATCGCGCACTCTGTAAGCGAGCGCTGAGCCGCTGTTACCTATAGCTTGGTGGAACAGCCCTGCAAGTCAGAGGACATCTTTCGAATAGGCTACTTTTTGACAAAACATTAAAATTTTGTTACAAGGTGATAATGCTCAAGATATGAAGTTTTTAGCTGACAGAATTTATGATCAAACATCTAATGGGATGCAGATTATGTAAGGATCAAATTTGTAGTGTTAGAGGGCAAGGACAGGCTTTATTCAATGTATTGTATTATCAGTGTCTATAACCAAATGGTCACATGAAAATCCCGAGGTCGTCAATTCGATTGCCGACTGGGTTAGTTTTGGACTCAGTTAATTTTTATTCTTTTTGTACCTTTATCGTCAATCCTTATAGTAACTTAGTGCGGTACTCAGATTTCAACACCTTGTGTCATGTTCACACCCTGATTAGAAACATCAGGTACACTTCAGGAATGTTTTACACACTTACGGTTCACAAACACAAAAACAAATTTAATCGAGATTAAAAGAGCACAAGCGTGACTTAGTCACACAAAAATCTAATTTTGCAGTAAATAATATGAAAAATGGGTTTTATTTGTGATGAGTGTCACAGTTAGTTTTTTTTACTATTCTGCACCAAACCCTATTGTGTTTTTGCTCTCTAGTACCCCAAATTTAACTTTTTTGCCTTAGGACCTAAACAGCTGTGATCTTTTTAAGTCATAGTACACTAACTAAAGCTGTTTGCCAACTTTCATTATATACATCACAGTATCTAGAAGATTTCTTGATATAAATGATAGAAGCGTTCCTTGTCACAAGTTATATGAAGTACGGTATTGTTTGTAAATAACAGAAATGTAAAAACTGTATAGTACTCACTTAAAAAAATGAGCTCAAAATTAATACATTTCAGTTAAAATTTTCAACAATTAAAAAACTGATTCCGCATTGTGATTAAAAACGTTGTTCATCATTCGGAGCAAAACTGTCTTTTTGATGCTTAGTTTTTTTTTAAAGGTCGGTTGTGCCCTCGGACTAAGTATAACTTAGTCCGAGGTTGTGCCTAGCTTAGAAACACGATTACTCACCAAAAAGAGTCCACTTTTGCTCCTCTAGATGAAAAGTACTATTCTATCAGACACACCGGTAGAGTAAAAAATTTATAACCCCGCCAATTATTAAAATAATAGACTGTACTCAATTGCCACAATCAAGCGGAAAATTACTGATGTTAAGTGATGTTCTTACAATATGAGTTCTCGTGTGACTTAAAACAATTGTTTATCTGATCGATTAAATTATATTTTGGTGAAGAAATCATTATGAGAATGTTAGTATATCAATTTCCAGAAAATTTATGTCCAACCAACCAATTTTAATTGTGAGGATAAACCGACCGTTATTTCGAGTCAAGGCAGAAGTGGTTAAACGGAGCAGCGGTTAATGCGGGGTCAGTTAACGAGGACTCAACTATGACAAAATGTCCCGTCTGAACTGATACTTAGAATTGATAATGCTTATTCACAATAGTCCATGATTATACACTCAATAACCAATAACAAATCTGACGTCACCGACTGATAGGGGGGATAGGTAGTGGAGGTGGACGGACACTGAGCCGGCGCTCTCTCCGAAGACGGTCACTCGGCTCGGGTCGCCCCCGAAGTGACGGATCTCGGATTGGACCCACAACAGAGCTAGACTCTGGTCCTTCAGGCCAGCGTTGCCGGGGATCTCGGAGTCACCGAGGTTGAGAAAACCTGCATTGGAAATACAAAATGTTTTAATACTGTACTAAGAAATAAGTTAGTTGCGAGGTTATAAAAGGAAAAACAAGGGGCCTTTATTCATTCATATATCGGCATCAATGGCAACCCATCATTCAAGAAGTTTAGACAATCACAAGAAACTACAGATCACTTGCTGTTTGACTACATGGGAAGTGCGGATATTAGAGTTACTCTTGGATTGCGGAGGGGCCCTTGCCTTCCTCAAGAGTATCTCGCATGCTGTCTGCAATGTACTACCAGTCTTCTGAACTGGAATGAACTTTGAAACTCTCAAAAGAGAGCGCAAGTAACCTAACTGGCCAAGCGTTACTTGGGCCCTTTATTAATGAAAGGATGAATAAATGGGCGTCTTTGTGATGGACTAAAGGGAGGATCGGTGTCTTAAAAAGTGTATCTTTTATAACATTAAAGAGGGTCATTGATGTATGAGGGTAAGTTTCTCTTAAACTGTATCTTTTTCCCATAAAACTACTATAGCACGCTGTTGCCAATGTAAAATGGATGGTAAGGAAATTTATGCTCCTGCAATCTATATTATCAGTTAAAAGTGTTTATTGTCAGTTTAAATTACTCGGCCAACTAATTTTAAAGATAAAGTTATTGGTTGACCTATGAAATAAATACAACAAAGTTACGTGTTGATCACATTCATGTCGGCATGTCAGTTCCCCTTGCTATTGTCATTTCTTTAGCTTCACAGTTGCCAAGTATTGAATAATATTATTAGCTAAGATTATTGTTAGTTTTCTAAAAAGCGTTGCGTTTATAATTACATAGAAAGGTCACAGAAAGGTCGAATTCCCTGTAGGTAACATGCTATTACGGTAGTAGTCACGGAAAGTCCTAAGCCATGGACCATAATTGAGGTCCCTAAGCTAAAAACACCGTTAGTTCAAAGTTCAAATTCATAAATCTACGTGACCGTTAACACAATAGTATCTGAACGGATCTTCCGATTTTGATGAAATTTGGTACGGAGGTGTAAGGCAGCATCTACTTTATTATTCTGGAAGGGGCTATCCATAAATTACGTCATCGCTTTTTGGCCATTTTTGGACCCCCCCTCCCTAAAATCATCCTACCATCATAATTTGTCTGACCCCCCCCCCCTCTCGGAAAAATGACGTCATTTTTAACAAACCTCCGTTTTAAGTAAAAAAATGCTTTATAAACGCTACATGATAAACTAAAAAAATTTAACAATCAAATCTGAATTTACCCTCAGAAATAAAGCCAAAATGTCTTTCTCAATGGAAAAATAAACTATAAAACAACGCCTTAAAACAGTCTAATGTATTTTATAGGTAATTATTTTATAATAGTTGAGTTGTGTTAGTTGTTTATCATTATTTACTGTTAAAATTTGATATAAAACATCATACTTAAAATGACGTCATATCAAAGCCGACCCCCCCCCCACTTGCACATCACCTTACCGTCATTTTCAATCTGGACCCTCCCTCCCTATTTTCAGATGACGTAATTTATGGACGACCCCGAACCAGAATTATTTGACCAAAAAAACGTAATTTTATGTGATTTTGTAATTTTTTATCCTGATTTTTAAAATACAACAATTTCAAAATAAACAATTTAAAAGAGTTCAAAAATTCAACAATGTAGGGAGAGCAGGGTAATATCGTGCACTTGAGCTACACTATTTTTAATTTTTAATTTGAAAACTTCAGTGAAAGTGGCAAACATCGCATTTTGAAGAAAATTTTATTTGCCACAAATTTTTTGTTTCATATTTGGAATTTCTAACAAAATTTGAGTGCTAAGCCCATTTTAAAAATCCTTCACACTGTGCGTTACTGAACCAAGTGCCGAGGCGATACCGTGCACCAGTTAGTAATAGTGTAAAATAAAAGAAAATGATGATTTTTTATATCGAATTAATAAAAAAAGAAAACATAAGCATACACTATAATTCAAACAATTCAAAATATATTTTTTACATGTAATAAACACCTTGCACCCTGCACAGCATTGTCCCATGAACGAAGTACGGTATTGCCCCAAAATTACATCACATAGCATTTCCAACCCTAACCTATAACAAGAACACCTTAGGGCTTGTGTTTTGTATAAAAAATAGCGCAAGAGCTGTATTCAAAACCACTAGTTTGAATACAGTAAGCAATAGCAAGTTTCACTTACACCAGTTTAAGTTAGTCACTAAAATTAGAATGAAAGTTGACTGAACAATAAAAAAATTTCGTCACACACTCCTTTGCCTAGATGGACGCTCCCCGACTGTCTCTATCTGTTTCGCATTTCTTCCGCTAGATAGCAGCACGTCCGAGGTATGCAGATGCTCGTAGGCTCACTGCATCCCTCAGCGAGTACGAAAATACAGTATGCGGTATTTAATTGCCCCGCCGCGCCGTCCGGTGTTACCCCACTCTCCACTAGTATTTAGAATTTTTAACTTATCTTAAATGGTTATGAAGAAAAATAAATATATGTTTCAACGTTATTCTTGTGGGAAATAAACGAAAAACCTTCTATCTCGCTTATGTATTGACTTATCTTGATGAAAAAAAAATATGTGCACTCATTAGGAAGGGTTTAACTTTTTTTGCTTTTAATTCCCTTATGGCGGCAAACATACGAAAACCCTATCGCGTTTTTTGGATAATAAAAAGAATACCATAATTTGACTAAATTTGATATATACGTTCCCTAGGTATACTTTAACAAATATTTAATTACAACACCCATACAGTGACAAACCTACTCCCTCACCCCCTTGGTGTTTATGGGGAAATAGAAAATATACCAAAATTCCGTTGGAAATCCGCTGAGCACGCAGGTCTGCTGCATCGAGGTATTTTATAAAATACAATAGTGTAATTAAATTAATCACTTGTTCAGATTGAACTTTCTTTGTCTTATGCCAAAACCAACATTATTATTGGTTAGGTGCTGGTTGAGCACCCTGCTTCAACACTACAAAGGCCGCCCCAGAGTTTACCAGTAGCCTAGTCCTACATTAATGATTACAGCTAAAAACTGCTATTTTAAGACACATCACTTATTTATTAAATTCATTTATTTAGTTTTCAATTTACTCTTTTTTAGGGTTATTCTTATTATATTCTCATTACACAAGCCAGTCTCCTGTAAACTTAATTAATATTTTATATTCTGGGTCCAGATCTTATTTATTACACTCGAAAACCAGCATTGGTTATTGAAGATTTCATAGGATTTGTTATTCTTTGTTTGGGGTTTCCGGCCGCAAAGAATTATTGGTGGAGATTATCCCATGGCTGGGAACATCTGATGTCCGGCCTACAACAGCTCTTGAAAGTGTCAATGTTCTCCTAATGTGTATTTTTTGTATCCACTTGTATCTACTTAATTGAACAAAAGTCAGCTGATAATTGTGAACTAATCCAACTTCTGGTCCATTACATCTCAAACAGAGTGCAGCACCCTTTGGTCAGGCGATTGATCGAAGTGAAAGGTTGGTTTTTTCACGTTTATAAGTTTGCCGAACAAATACTCGTTCCTCCTGGTATTTGCATGAAAAACAGCAACAGATCTAGTAAATTAGTTTACCTAAGTATATTATTATTTTACAGAGAGCTCCCAGTCGGTAGTTGAGAGAGACGAAAACCACTCCTTGTGCCACCAGGAAGTCGGGGCCGTACTGCTCGTAGTTGCCAGAACCATACAAGTATAACCCTCCGTGGAACCAAACAATCACTGGCAACAATTTATGTTCCGGCAAAGGCAGCTGGACATGTAAAACCATCACATTTTACAAGCTCTCCATAGTACACGTGCGATCATTCAGAATGACTTAAAAACAATTAATTAACTTATAATCCTAAAGGATATTTTCTTGGCTTATATATCTTATATGTATTCATAAACTGTCTCATAATTTAAAAAAAAAATCCTTTCAATTTCTAAAAGTTTCAAATATTTATTATACCTTAAAAATAACATAGTTAATTTTAATTCAACAAAAGAAATATTTACTGATAATATCTGCTGGCCAGACAGAATAGAGCCTCACTACATTATGGAGGTGTAGTATTATTAGTTTTCAATATTGGCAAAAATGTGTTAAAACTAAAACTAATGTTTTCCCAAAAGTTAGAAATCACACAATACCTTTGCATGACATTGACAAAGTAATAATGGACTGGGTAGAGTGAATGTTATTATAGTTATCACCTCGTAATCAAATTTGGAATTTTTGCCCATTTTTAATTCAGTTGTCATTTTTTCATTGTGCTATAAGGGTCACTATTTTAAGTCCAGGCAATTTAAGTCCCAGAGAAGTTACAAGAGGGTAAACAAAGTAAAATCTGTAACCAAGTTATAATATTCAATTAGGTAACAGTAGAATTTTTCATAAATTCATTCATGTGAAAAAATTATAACTTTAAATAAGTAACAGTTGGCTATTGTCTGTCTCCCATTATATTTCAGGGTGATTGAAGCTACTAGTTTTGTTGAAAATATTGTTAAAATGAAAGTAATAATATGTATTATACTGAAGAAATAGTCTAAAACGAAGGTCCAAGGAACTTTTTCTGAACTGGTATGACATTTCGGTGTTAGATATTTTTTTGCCTGAACCTAGGTTTTAGAGTAGCGGCGGTCCCCGACCAAATTAGTTCACGTCACTGCTACCAAAATGAAAATAGCGCTTCAAGCAATTTGAAACGTGAACCAGATTTTTCATGAATGTGAACCTGACTTGTGTAATTACTATGATTTCCTTGCATTACTAACAAATTTCTTAACAACTCTTGCGTAATACGCTTTTATAATGTAACTTCTGTTAAGTTGATAAACTGGAAATCTGCAGACACAAGCAAATTTAGATTATTTCGTTGTAATAAATAGTTAGACCTTATTGGGGCTCTATAATAAGACTCACATTAGTAAAGCCATATTTTTTGTAAAAAATTCTTAATTTAATATTTTGTAACGGTAGTGCTTGAATATTGGAAAATATAATTCACTAAAGACCGTTGTTACATGGACCGTCATTGCATATACAATTTTTTTTTAATTAAGTTTAATTCTTCTTTTTATTGAAGTAGAAATATGCAGCCTATCTTGATATATTTTAGTTATATTGACAACCCCTAAAAATGTGGGGTCAAAAAATAAGTATAAACCAAAATATACGGTTGTTCCATAGTTATGCAATGGCCTGTCCCCTCGGGACCACGGAACTCAGTTCTTATTAGCCATAAAAAACCATTTAACTCCACACCACGGCTGAGAACGGCAGTCATAACACCATAAAAGTACGCAGTTCCTCTATCCACTTTTACCATCCATCCCGCTCTTACTAAATTTGTTTTACATGATTATTAAAAAGTTTTAGAGCGTACCAACCCTGATAATTTTAATAAATGAGTAATAAGTCTCACTAGAGACAAATCGATTTTACAGATTCCAGTTTATAAAGGCCAAAACTCATCGTGACTTACTTATGGTGATATACATAACCTTATGCCCCTCTCCACATACATCTATCTATCTATCTTCAATATATATAATACGTGAAGCCGTTTTTTGTAAACAATACTCCTCCCTTATTTCTGGACCAATTTCAACGTTTGAGGTGTCAAAAGATTCATTTTAGTTCGTAGTTTTGCAATAAGGTTTTAGATATTTTATATTTCAATTCTGAAGCCCACAGGAAGCTCTTCAAGTTTGTTTTTTGTCCATGAGATTAACAAGGGGAATAATTTGTATTGAATTTCAAATTAAAACAGCTGTTGATAGTATAACAGACAAACGCATGTGAAAAGCTAAATAGAACTTTGAATTTTTCATGCAAAGGGGCAAGGTTTTATATCCAGGTACAAGGGTAAATGCAGCGCAGTTTTTAAAAGTAAAAAAGAAAAAAACTTGACTGGGATTTATAGAGTAAATGATTACAGCCTCAGGTTGTTATTCGTATTTTATTGTGTCTGAAGGATAAAGTGTCCATATAAGTTAAAAATGGGGAACAGACTACCCGAATAACCCTTGGCTGAGCTAAATAAACGGCTTCTGGGAGGGTTGACGGTTTCCATCGAGGAGGTTCATACCAAAAATCAACTTGCGATCGGCGGAGCTGAACTCTGCTCTGAGACGAAAGGAGTGGCGATACGGTTTACTGGGGATGTGGAGTAGGGGTGTTACTAAGACATTAATAAATCTTGCGATCATTTTTGGTTAGTCAAACCCCCCCCCCCCCCACCAAAAAAGGAGTCTTTAGCACGGACACATATTTTATGTTTAAAATGTATTAAAAGCTTAAATTTAATGCAAATAAACAAAAATAAGTAAGTTTGTTCTGAATTTAAATATTGGCCAAAAAATTATTGATACTATCTACAAAAAATTAAATAAATATAGTAGTAACAAGACGAGAGTTTGGAATGTTCCCTATAGAAATATATTCCACTGGCTTCGAAATACACGAAAGCAAAGCACCGTAAAGGGTCAGCAGTACCTACGCCATTTCGGTATTTTGTCCTATAAGAACAATGTTAAATTTGAAACATTGCTGTGATTTTGTTTTCCGTCTGAAAATTACAAACTTTATGTCATTTTAAATGTTACCATAGAGTCTTTCATTTGACGTGATAGAAAATTTATTAAAACAATCATCCACTCGAATAACGAATAAAAAAACAATGTATATTAACACAATTTTTAAACCATACCAAACAATTCTTTTTAGGTTTTAATAAAAACATATATCCACGTCAAATGAACCGCCATATCATTATGGTGAACACATTCAAGTTTCATGCGAATCCGATGCAAGATTATCAAGATAAAGTTTTTAAAGACACCTATAATTAACATTGTTCTTATGGGACTAAAAATCACGATGGCGGAGGTACTGCAGACTCTTATGGCCTACCTGTGGCAAGTACACATTCAAGTGCAGGCAGTCCTCACTCTGGGGGCTCTGGTCTAGAATTGGTATCTGAGGACAAATTGGTCCTTCTTTGGAGCAGTCCCTGATTACGGACCATTTCTCTGGAGGGACTGGACCCTAAAAAATAATTAAAAAGTATTGTTGAAAAGTATTAAAGTGAGTGTTAAATGTATGTTCCCCGATCTAAATTATCCTAGTCAAATTATGGTTCAACCCGGCAGTAATTGCAAACTTACTATTTGGACCGATTGTTATGTAAAATTACCTGAGAAAAACGATGGTGAAAAGTCTATCACTCTCTGAAACTGCGTTTGCTTGCTAAAGCCAATTTTTAAAAATGGCGGATGTAGTTTTTTAAGTTTTCTAAAAATATCTTTTGAACCATTAAAATAGCTGAACCACGCCAGTTAGTAAACTTTGGAAAACTAAATGTTGCACATTTTGATATATAATATGTATTAGTTGTTATATGTAATAAGGGTGATATTGATCTTTAAATCTACTTTCAAGTGTGTAATTTTAAGCGAATTTCTTTTTTCGGGAAACCATATTACGACGTTGCCGAAGCTTAGATATAAGCCTTTAACCATGATAACTTTTTACTACGGAGTCCAAAAATGACAAAAAACACCATTCATTAAAATTTTGAATAAGCATATATATACTAATTAAGATACATATTTAACTATATATGTAAATCCCGTGAAGCCACTAAACCTGTTAACAAAAAGTCCAATTTTTACCAAACTTGACATAAAGGTGTGGGACTAGGTCTATTTTCATTAGTTATTTCGATTGGGATTACAGACTATGGGAAAGGATGATATAGAGGTTCAAATTTGTCTGAAATAAGCTTAAACCCTGATTTTGGGCCAATTTCAGTCAATATTGAACCTCCATTTCGTTCTTATTCAATATTCTGATAACCAGAATTAACATATGAAAAAAAACATACTCACTCACCTTTATGTCAAGTTTGACAAAAACGTTTATAACGGACGTTTTGTTAACAGGTTTACTGGCTTCACGGAATTTACATACATATTGAAATATGTATCTTAATAAGTTTATATATGCTTATATAATAATTGTTATGAATGATTTTTTTGTCATCTGGGGACTCCGTAGTAAAAGGTCAATACGGTTAAAGGCTTATATCTAACCTTTGGCACCATCGTAATATATTATGGCTCATTTAGCCAGCCACCAAGGTTTAAGAACAAGAAAATAAAATCTGCAGTGCAGAGCACCTGAGTCAGTATATCTAAAAAAAAAAACTAAACACTAAAATAAAAATTAGATCTCTATTATAGAGCTAAATCCAGGGCCCTAAGCAATTGCAGCCCAGCTTAACTTGAGCTATGCAGACCGGTCAATCCTTTGGGGAAAGCACTCAGTGGGCACTCTGCGACTATGTGATCCATAGTTTGATACTCTGTTCCTTGTATCGAGACAAGAAAAAAACATCATACAAATAGGGGTCTAAAATCCATCGTTTAGCAGTTAGGCGCCATTTTGTTTTTTTTCACGTAATAATTTTTATTTCCGTAACGGATGGTTGTATTCAGTTCATATTTGGTATGAATCTTTATCATACTAATGTACATTTTCAGGAAAAAATTTAATTTTTTCTACTGTGTATTTTCAAAATGGCGGCCATTTTTAATTTTCAAACTAAAATATCTCAAATTCGGCAAATTTCAAAAAAATTTTACTTTCTACAAAACAGTTGCTAAATTACATTATCTAACCAACGGTACCAAGTTTGTAAGGATCTGATTACAAATAACGGAGTTATTGAGATTTTTCTGTGAAAATGGCCATAATTTCCATTAATTATAATGCAAAATCAATGTTTTTTTTGGAGAAAAATCGCAATAACTCTGTTATTTGTAATCAAATCCTTACAAACTTGGTATACCGTTGGTTAGATAATGAAATTTTGCAACTTTTTTGTACAAGGTAAAAATTTTTTGAAATTTACCGAATTTGAGATATTTTAGTTTGAACATTAAAAATGGCCGCCATTTTGCAAATACACAGTAGAAAAAATTAATTTTTTTTTCCTGAAAATGTATATTAGTATGATAAAGATTCATACCAAATATGAACTGAATACAACCATCCGTTACGGAAATAAAAATTATTACGTGAAAAAAAACAAAATGGCGGCTAGCGGCTAAACGATGGATTTTAGACCCCTATTTGTATGATATTTTTTTCTTTTCTCGATGCAAAGAAAACAAATATACAAAAGGGTTCCAGAGAGTTCCGGGACACCCTGTATATATATGGGTGAGTTTCTTAAAGTGATCCAATAGCTAACATTTTTATTCTATATCTGACAGTATACTTCTTATGGGGGCCCCCTTTACTTTTTTATTTTGCTTTCAGGTATGTATTCCACTTTTCCAAATTTCCCGCCATTTTTCCAATATGGCGGCCAACTTTAAAATTTCTTATGGAACACCCTACATTTTATGGTGTTTTTGAAATTGCCGTGTGATTTTAAGACATTTTTATTCTTTGTAATTTTTCTCTAAACCTAACGTTTAGGGAGCTAGAGGCAATTAAAGTTCATTTTTAGTCTCTTAAGAATAACATGGGGCAAACTTTATCTGTCTATATCTCCGAAACCATTGAATAAAATAAAAAATACTAAATAATGAAAATGTCTTAAATTGATGTTTTGAGAACATTTTACTCATAAAAATTATCATTTACGCATAAATAAAACTCCTTCCAATATGGCGGGCGAAAAAATAAATGTTTAAAATTTTTTTTGTTATTATGAAAAAATTGTTATTTAATAAACATCAATTTGAGACATTTTTATTCTTGGGTATTTTTTATTTTAATTAATTGTTATGGAGATATGGGCAGATAAAGTTTGCCCCATGTTATTCTTATGGAACTAAAAATGAACTTTAATTGCCTCTAGCTCCCTAACCGTTAAGTTTAGAAAAAAATTACAAATAATTAAAATTTCTTAAAATTACTTGAAAATTTCAAAACACCATAAAGTGTAGGGTGTTCCATAAGAAATTTTAAAGTTGGCCGCCATATTGGAAAAATGGCGGGAAATTTTTTAAAGTGAAATACATACCTGAAAGCAAAATAAAAAAGTAAAGGGGGTCCCCCATAAGAAGTATGCTGTCATATATAGAATAAAAAAGTTAGCTATTATATCACTTTAAGAAACTCACCCTGTATATACAGGGTGTCTATAAAAAACTTTTACAACTTTACCATCCTCCCATCCTCTTTCCATGTAACATACAAGTTTTCTAAAAACACCACATGAAAGAGTGGCTCAAAAAGTTTTAATCAGTATCATTTTTATCAGCTTATTGGTTATATTGTTGCCTGGTAAACAATAACAAATAATTTTTGAGTCCCATAAGAATCGCAATGGAAGTTCGTATTGAAGCGCAGTGTGTGGAGGAGTGGTTTATTGAAACCAAGGCTTATGTTGTTGTTTAACGGAGATTTCGGACAAGATACAATAGGAATCCTCCTTCAAGACCAACAATTAGGGCGTGGTTTCAATAAAACACTCCACACACAGCGCTTTAATACGAACATCCATTGCGATTCTTATGGGACTCAAAAATTATTTGTTATTGTTTACCAGGCACCAATATAAACCAATCAGCTGATAAAACTGCTACTGATTAAAACTTTTTGAGCCACTCTTTCACGTGGTATTTTTAGAAAACTTGTATGTTACATGGAAAGAGGATGGGAGGATGTTAAAGTTGAAAAGGTTTTTTATAGACACCCTGTATATATGTGTATAATTTATATATATATATGTAATTATACCAAAATAAATACAAAGGTACCCTTTTTGTAATTTTTTTTTATTTTTTTATAAAAATGACAAAAAGGGTACTCTGGTAATTTATTTTGGTATAATTTTATTATAGTAGCCCTAAAGAGTGAACCAAAATCTGTTAAATATATATATATATATATATATATATATATATATATATATATATATATATATATATGTATATGTATATGTCCCCAGTCACGATAACTCTCGTAAAAATGGTCCGATCGAGACCAAATTTGGTAGAGATGGGTAATCCTACGTTTAATCGGATAAGTTCGTAAACCAGACATATCGACCTGCCGGAAGGGGTAGTTTTGGGGGGGTTTTGTACCACAAAATGGGTTTTTTGCATTTGTGATATGTAAATTTTAAAAATTTTAAATTTTTATTTTGACCATTGGATTTAGCTCAAATAACACACAATTCATTATCTTGAAGCTTTGCTCTATCTCCATTGGTTACCGAGATATTAAAAAGTCTAAAGATAGTACATTGTATTTTGGTTCTCCAATGTTAGGCCCCTGTTACACTACGGTGGCCAGCCACGTCGCTGGCGACGTGGCCAACTACAAGTGCAAGTGTTTACATGGAATCAAATGGTACCCTGTTACACTACGGTGGCTAGCAACGTGGCTGAAAAACTGCCACTTGGGTCACAAAATAAGGTTTTTGTGCTTATCATGGCAGCAAACCTGCATACTCTCTTCCCATGTTAATCACACGGAGAATAGGCAAAATTCTTTAGCAATGGGCAGATATTGATGAAACTTAGTAAATGGTTTCATACGGTCGAAATAATTTTTTTTTATAATAAAACCTACTTTTAGTGTTCCCCATGGCAGCATACCTGCATACTCTCCCTACATTTATCATGAGGAGAATAGACATTTATTTCCCTATTTATGAGCATGTGATTTTATTTGGTTTACAGTTTTATGTGGTAAAAATTAATGTTACTAATTTGGTAATTCGCTGAGTACGCAGGTCTGCTGCGACGGGGGTATTTAAGTTAGTTTTACAAAACTAAATTATTAACTGATATATCCGATTTATAAGTTGTTTACATTTTTTTACTATTATTGTATTTGGCATAATTTTAAATTGAAGTATACGGATGAATTAACGAGTGTTGAAAAGTCTGGAAAAGGCTCAATATTTGTAACGTAAATATAGTTAGAACTTTAAAACTTTCCGAATTAAATCGGGAGCTAAAGACAAATTTTTAAAAACTCATACTGAATATACCCCTTTTTGGGTCGGCCCACGAGGAGGCAGTAAATAATATTAAATCGTAGCATAGGTTGATATGCACATAGAAATTAAAGGTCTTACTTAGGACATCCAAGGAAATAATTGAAGATGTTCAAACATAGCATTGGAATCATATTGCTGAAAAAATAAAATGAAATAACATCTGACATATTAAACCTTGAGTTTGTGGCAAATTGCTCAAAATTAACATACCTTTAAAATGATGTATGTATGACGTAGGCCTATGAAGTTCCCCTCAAGACATCCTCCAGGGAACGTTATCAAATAAAGACTTGAAGTAAACGTCATCGGCCTTGATCGTATATGGTTTTAAAGTTCTTTTAATTCCAAGCATTACTAATTTGGAAATTCGCTGAGTACGCAGGTCTGCTGCGACAGGGGGGGGTATTTGAACCTTCGATCTTGAACGTTGATTTTTTCATTAGTCACCTTTTTCCAATGTATATTAGTTTACCTTAAATCGCAGTTTCCCCACGGGAGGAGAAGCATAAGGTATTCCCTTGAAGGCATAAATAGTTTGATTTGCCCAAACTGACAAATATTCCTTCCCCTCAACCGGTCCAAAGGATGTGTTTATTACTGTTGGTTTCTTTAAAATTTGTTCCCCAGAACAACTGAAACAATAAAGAAGCAGTAAAATTAAAATGTGTAAATTTATATTTTTTATTCTTTTTCGGAGATGCTTGCAATAATATAGGCGTCCTCATAATATGTAGCTTTGATAAATAATTCTCTCACCAATATGATTTTTTTCAACAACAACAACCTTTGTTGTACCAAAAGGTTTTGTTCTCTTTATATAACCAATATCACCATTACAAGATGAACACGTTTTGTTTCACGATGAAACTGCTTGATCGTCGAGAAACTTACGCATGTTTTCCTTCGAATCTGTTAAAATAAAGTAATTTAATGCGATACCACACAACTTTAAAACTGGTTTATACTAGTTGCGAAGTTGACATTGGGTACAGTAAACAAAGTTGTCATAACACTGTGGCAAGTATTTTGGCTGTCCACTATGACAATTTCCCTTCCTTCATAATCTATTCATGTTCAAGACAGTGGGGGGTTAATGCGAACTGCACGTAAACCCCTAGCTGGAGCATATGTAGACAGTAGGGGGCAAGGAGAAATGCTATGGGCATGGAAACCCCTGGCTGGAACATATGTTCAATACAGCAGGGGGTGAGGAATAAGATGGGCATAGAAACCCCTAACTGGAACATGAGTGGACAGTCCCTTGTCTCACCCTTTCTCTTCCTTCAATATCCCATCCTTTCGGGGGCTTGTGCAAAATGCCCATTAGTGGCAGACGTGCTCAACGGTTCGGCCGGGGTCTCCTTATCCACGAATAACAAACAACAACCACACACACGGAACCACATCTTACTAATAATTAACTATCCACCAATATTGCACTAGAGAACGCCACTGATGACTACCGCTCAGGCAGGCACAGACTGGCACAAATTAAGTAGAATAGAACCAACCTTTGCCTTTGATAATCCCATAGTCTCCGTTATCCGACATAATCTCGGTCCTATGACTGTCGGATTATCGCCAGTAAACTATTTATGTTAGAGGTGTCATCATATTTTTCTCAATTCGTAGTTTTGAAATAAGTTTTCTTTATTTAATTTTCAGTATTAACATACTTAATAGCGTGTAACACTTTTATGTATCATAGAAGCAATATAGAAGTACTGCACTAAAATGTCAAACCAATTGGATTCAAACGGCACACTGCGCTGTACAGATACCCCTAGTAAAATCTTTTATTATCACCCAAAACAACCTATATTAACAATAACAGGACATAATAGACATACAAATCACATAGAAGAAAAAAAAATTTATTGTCGCTTTTAAAACTGTTTATGTCTAAAGTTGTTTGTACTGCATTTATACTTTAAATATAACCCCGTCGCAGCAGACCTGCGTACTCAGCGAATTTCCAATAGAATTTTGGTATATTTTCTATTTCCCCATAATATCCATGGGAATGAGAGTATATAGGTTTGCCGCCATAATGGTTTTGTTGGTAAATATAGGTTAAACCCTACCTAATGAATGTATATACCAATTTTTTCAGATTATGGTGTTCTTTTATTTTCCCCATAAACCCCATAGGGGTGAGTACGTAGGTTTGCCGCAATATGGGTTTTGTAAGCAAATATAAGTTAAACACTTCCTAATGAATGTAGATACCAAATTTTATCAAGATATGTCAATATTTTCTACGATAACATTTGAACTGTAAGACGAGGTATGTAACATATTATTAGTAATATGTTAATAAATAAGTAAGATAGAAGGTTTTGTTGATTTCTTATAAGAATAACATGGAAAATATATTTTTGGATTTTCTCCATAACCATTTAAGCTAGGTAAAAAGTTCAAAATACTACATTGTTTGTTTTTTAAGCTCTTTTAAATGGTTTAAGTTTAAATGGTTGAATTTTATGAATAAAAGTAAAAATACCCCCGTCGCAGCAGACCTGCATACTCA
>CM061537.1:29425261-29478242 GCA_030545055.2 Neoaliturus tenellus
GAAAACAAAAACAAATTTCTACTTGTAAAACAATACACTATAATCTTTAAAAAAGAAGAAACACACACACACACACACACACACACACACACACAAACTATAAAAGTTGCTGTTATTGACTCCCATTAGAATACTCCAGGATTTCAGTTTTACTCAATTCAGAATAACTCAGTTCCTCGGATTTGTTGGGGTTTATCACAATCAAAGATTTATCTCGGTTCTTATGCTATTGACAAGCACAAATAAATTCTAACATATTGACAGGGTTACAATTTGTTTCTATGTGTTTGGGGTATTGGAGACACACAACTGACTTCTGTTCAACAATCAATACAGTTGGGCAAAAACTACAGGTCAAATACAAAAATTTGATGGGTTTGGATCATTTTCCCAAAAAGCATTTAGGTGTACCTAGTACAAATCTCCTTAACCAAATGCCTCTGGCGTAGATAAGAGAAACAAAAAATTCATGATAAACATTGAACAAAGAAAAGTCCACCAAAATGAATCCAGATTGTGTCTCGTTCCATCGCCTACATTTGCGCATTCTTAAACCAATACATTAAGTCAAGTATGACATACCACATTGTGTAATACACTTGGATAGGTTGCCCAACTGCACTATAAACGTCACATACAATTCTCTGAACTATTACAGTTCGCATTTTATAAATAGCATGACCAAATTTCATAGGCGTGCAAAGTAAATCAAGTTTACTTTGTGTGACAGTTTCTTATCTTAAGATAACAAAACAGAACCTCAACTGAAATTCCAAAGCTTCTTAAAAAGTTATCACCATGAGTAACGAAAATTTAACTTAGTTATCAATTTTGTAATGAAGGAATGGATTTCAGGCCATAAAAAAGAAAAAAAAATTGGGATTTATTAACACATGACAAAGCTTGTTAAAAAGTCCTAAAAAAGAATATTGAGGTGAATTTTTTAAATTACAGCTCTGAAAAAAGAAATACAACAAAATTGGTGTTTATCTTTGTATATATATTTTTAGTTCTTTTAAATAAATAAATAATTTTTTTATTTGCCTTAAAACATTACATTATAGAATATACATTACATTATATGTGGTATACATTACATTACACATAATGTCATTATAGACAAAGTCACATTTGTAGCATCTTGCGAGGTCAAAAGATGTGATCCGAGACTCGGATTGGGCCTGATGATGACCGGTGTGACTAGTCGAAATCGATCACCATTATAAGATCTTTTATACAGTATATATTTACCGTCTTGTAAACAATTACAGTATAAGTGTAAATATATCGAGTAGTGTCGGAAGACGTTTTATTTTTTCAACCTGCAAATCATTTATGTCATGTAAGCAAAGCTGCACATACAATAGGAACTAGTTTACAAAACACTTGTTGGTTATATAAAATTTGATTTAAAATACAATCCCCTTCATTGCAAAAAATTCATCAACTGAAAACATTGGGGTGATTAAGAGCCAACTATAAAATGTTTGTTTGAAATTTTTTTTTTTCATTGTAGATGTTAATGAGGTTCAATTGATTATACAGTTTAAGACATAAAACTTTATGGTTTTTCATATGATGTAAATTATTTTAGCAACTAGGCCCTAAATAAAATAAATATTTTATTTTAACAGATGTACATCGAGATACCTCAAGTCTCAAAATGTTGCTGCAAAGTACCACTAAGGGTTGGAAGTTTTATTGTAGCTCTATTGAATATAGTGAGTATATTTTATTTTAAGTGAGCGTTATTTGTGATTGATTTTGATCAAAATGTTATCAAATAAAAAATTTTTTATCCACTTCAGGATTCAAATTTGAACATTTTAAATATTTTCTTGGCTTTTATTTCAGTTACAGCTAGTGATACCTGAGTTGGTACTTGGGCCTGGCGTGGCGCGGCAGTGATGACAGGGGGTGGGTGGAAGTTAGGTAAAGACCTTTCTGCGAAAATTCCGTTGCTGAATCATGGGGTTGGCGCAGGGCCTACAAGAACTCCGGGCCTGCATACTCCCACCTCTCCCTCTCTTGCGACGTGGAAAGAGGCCTACTTTAACATGGAGTCTTATGCGAGAAACTGCTTTACGCGCCCATAGCGCTGACATATTTTGGCTTAAAACCTATTGAGTGGTATTATTGTTTTCCTCAACTCAAGTCCTAGTAGTGTATGTAAATTACATAGTTAGTGATTGAAACTATAGACTATTGTAAATATATGCACATTAAAGAATAAAAAATCCAAGGGGCTGATATTAATATTGTTTGAGTGGGTCTGTGATATTTATTAGCCCAATATAAAAACAGCTAACTTATCACAGTTGTGCCGCATGGGGTATGCAAACCATCGTCTATTCAGTCGAGGTAATAGTTTTGTGAAAAAGGGTAAGCTATTAAATCATTAATTGATTTGTATTCCAGAAATTTTAATTCCTAGATATTAAAATTTACTTCCAAATGACATAAAAATGAATATTTTTTATAAAAATTAAGTCATAGCGGAAGTTTGATTTAACATTAGCCTTAAGGAAATACAATTTAAGGTGGCTTGCATATCTTCCATTCCAGCGCCTTCACACCGGCCACGAATGACAGTTGATGCAACCCACATGACTTCAATGTTTTTGACCTATATTAGTAGCGGATTTCTATAGATCGGTCCAGCTTAGGTGGAACTAGCTGTACACTGATCATATCCCTAAATCATTGAAGAATCATACACTGTACTAATTTTTTCTTCTAGATTTCTGTGAACTTGTTTCTCCAATCATTTAGCTTTAGTTGGACTGGTACATTATTGTCAATTATTCAAACGGGATACTGGGCTTTATTTATGCTTAGTTAGTAATTCTTGAAGTGTTGACTCTCAAAACTCAAAATTTTATAAATCTAGGTTATGTGGATAGGGAAAAATTTTTTAAGGATAAACTGCAATGGCCTTAAGGTAGGTTTACACGTGAGAGTTTTTCACTCTCAGAGAGTTTCGTACTCTCAGCAGGTACTCGCAGAGGTGTTTACACAACCAGCGAATTTTCTAAGATGTTTAATCCCAGACAGTTTTCTGCGAGTACTATCAACAGCTGTCTGAGATTTTTATGATTGTAACTAGCTACTCTCCGAGAGTGAAAAACTCTCACGTGTAAACCTACCTTTAGAGCTCATGTTTGTTATGTTATCCAGAAAGTAGATAAATGAGTCATCAAAGACATCAATGAAATCATCAGCAAGAACATTTTAACAAAATAATGTAAAACAAACAATAAAAAATATATTGTCAGCCATCAGAGCTGTAAGAACTATAGGTATAGTGCTCTTATTAGTGCTCTTACCACTAACTTAGTCCATCTCGTGTTTTCTTAATTTTTTTTGTTTCAGATGCTGGGGACAGTAACAATTGGATTAGCAGTCCTTAATCTCAACTCGGATAGACACACGGTCTTCGCAAACGAGTTTACGGCCATCTCTCACTACAGTCAGTAAGATCAAATTCCTCTGCTTTAAATACATTTTTCAGCAGTAAATTTCATAAGTTGGCGAGTTATCAGTAGAGACCTGGACTGAATATAAAAGCATTGTTGCCATTGCTTTCCTCATGACTCGAGAACTGTACTATTTAATTTTTTTTATATCACTTATGGTTTTCAAGGAAAACACCTGGCACACTTATATCAATCACCCTGGATAATCATCCTTTATTTACTTTTAAACTAGACTAAAACTATAAGTATAAATACAGTATAATATTTTTATAGCCTTTCTGAAAAAAAACAAGAAAAACTATTTTAAAACAAATTTACTGTGGATAGCTAAAATGTGGTTATGATTTCACCTGAGGCATCATTGGTCAGGTTCACGATCCTTGTTAGAGTAAGAGAGTTGATTTTATTTTTGGTTAGTAGGAGATAGGCGGGAACGCCAACCTTAAAATCCCAGTGGATTCATAAAGATGCATTTACACCAGAGGTTGAAAACCAAAAGTTGCCGACTTTAGCCGGCAGTAAAAGTCAACAACTTTTCGTTGTCAACCTCTGGTTTAAACCCATCTTTAGACAACAGCACAATGACGTCACTGGTATCTGCTGAGATTTATCACATGATAGGTAAATCCCGCTTGTGGTGGGTGATCGTGAACCTGACTATAAGAACTGAATGATGTATAAAAAATTCTACAGCCAAAAGCACCCTACTTTTTAGATTTTGCAGATCTTAGTTTTTCAACACTATTTAGCTTTATACTGTACTTATATGCAATACAAGATACAATGAAAATTGCTCAGTTTTACACCAAGAGTAACAAAAGACAAATTTTTTACATCCTTCCTGAAAATTTTGTGAAGTCTCACCTTCACAATTTAATTTTGAGCTAAAATATTTTAATGATTTTGCCTCACACGTGAAACTTATAGTTTGTATGAAAAAATATTAAATAAAACAACTAGATGTTATAAAAATCTTATTACCTTTTCAGTTGGTCTGGTGTTCATTCTCTTGATTGGGGTGTGTCTTCTAATAACCTCCTGCCTGCTGGTCACGGCTCTAATTAAGGTAGGTTACAAAACTGTATAGTCACATTACTGAAGTTGGTGAATTTGTTTTTATTTCTCAGTATGGCTTAATGATTGTTGGAGATAAGTTATTTATGTAACTGATTGATAATGGTAGAACGGTTAACATTTTGATCAATATCAGAAAAAAGTTGGATTTGTTGAAAATACATAGACCTATTTAGAACAAAAGAACGTAAAAATTCATTATTTTTCTTAGACCAACAAGAATTTGAAACAAGTTTTATTTTTATGTGTTTAAGATAATACAGTTATTTTGACTTTGTTATGGATTTCGACGAGTCTGAAATAAAACTGTTACTCATCCTGATAGCAAGTGGTTCTCTAGAACCAAGATAACGTTAGATGTTTGAAATTTTTTGACTTTGTATTTCGCAAAACATTTGTATTGTAAAATACTTTTTTCATTGCTATACTAAATTATTTGATCTTTATACATTTGATCTTTTTCTAATTTTTAGGAGCTGTGACATGATTACACAATAATAACAGAATTTTACTAATAATAACAGGAACAATATCTACTATCCAACACTATAAGCCATAGAAATTTATGCTAAAACATACGCTACATGGAAACCTAATCTTAAATTATTTAAAACTCAGAAGGCAATCTACCTAAAATTTAGTATTCTATACTAGCCACCTTGAGAGGTGCTCGTTGGGCAGCATCCAGTAAGAGATAACCACTGTTTTGCTAATTTGAACGCTTTACAAGGGACTGTTTTCATACTATGTTTACATTGGAAAATTTAACTATTTAAAACAGAGGTGGTTAATGCAACCAGGCTTAGGAAGTACAGCGAGTAATAGGACCGGCAACATTCCTTGGATTTCATTTGTCGATTCAACTTCTCATTTCTGCTTATCTACGCCCTGAACGGACATCTCTCGTGATGCAGCTGGTATTGTTGATTGCTATGTGATCTTTGTACATTTAGTTTTAATATCCTTGGAACTATCAAATTGACTTATAATTGACTTATTTCTGTGTTTAGGAGAAGCACAACTACATTCTACCATTCTTCCTCGTTCAGATCTTAATAGTATTGATGAATGTTTCTGGCTTCGTAACATTTTTCTGCAGAACCGTTTCTCATCCTGCACCAAATGTGTTCTTCATGGTGATCTTCTTAATAAATGGAGGTATGTAGCAAAGGATAACCTAGCGTTTTGCCAAGACTCTCCCCAGAAAGGTTTAACAGGTTTAACGGGACTCGGATAAAATCACCTGACACATACTCTGGAAGAGAAAGGGTCCGGGAGTCTTACCTCAGAAAGGATTTCAGTGATTTAAAATGCAAGTTTTGTTCATAATTTAACTAAAATATTCCATGTATAATTTACCAGTCTAATACTTGTCTGTAATGGCGGAGTTGATTAGAGTTTGATTAGGCGCACTCATAATTAGTACGCGCTTTTCTATAAATATTTTATTGAGCCGTAAAATAAACGTATAAATGGTCATTTAGTAAAATTCTTAAAGCGATTAATTACTTTGTAGGTGGAAGACAAAACTTACTTGCGTTTTCCGGGCCACTGTAAAAACATTATGTTCCTTCGAACATTTGTTTGTTCGCTGCTAACTTTTAAAAATGTAAATCATATGGTTGATATTTGTTTGTTAGGAATGTTTTTTGATTTTTTTGTGTTTGCCAAAAAAGTTTGCCTCAAATGTTCGTCCAGTGTGGACGCGGCTTATGAATAATTTTTTTAAAGGTTATGGTGCAAAACTGCGAATCTTAGTATTATGCATATCAGCATATAAATTATTCTGATGTATAAATCTATATTCATGCAAAACAATCGGTTTGTGTCTTTGTGTGGCTGAATAAATATTTTAAAATGAATGAATAAAAATTCAAAGACCTAACTAAAAACATTCATTTTTAAAATATCATGAGCAAAATTGATTATGTTTGAAGTTATCAGACTAAAGGTTCAGTTTGAGAAATGCCATATTTTTACTATCTGTGATTGTAGTTAGAGTAGGGACTGATGTCATTTAACCTCTCTTGGATATTGAGGAAGTACACTCCTGCTAATAGCTTTTAATCTAATTTTCTAATCAAACAATAAGTACTGTAATTCAAAACGAATCTTGAACTTTTATCACATTCAATGCAAGCATTAAAGATATTTTTAAGTTTGTGTATCTTTTTCAATAATATAGAGAAAAGTTGAAATATGTGTGAATAGCCATTTCACATATTGTTCAAAAAGATATAGGGGCCAACATTAAAAATGTCTAAGTGATCTAATGTAAATTATGTTAAATTCATATACCTCATGAACTGTAATATGAAATTATTAACCCTCTCCTTGCTGGAAAATATTTACAAAACTTTTGAAACGTGCTGGGCCTGCTGGGGCGGAGGTAAGTTCTTGAGAAAAATATTCATAAAAAATCAATATTTCAACCTAAAAGTGCCAGAGTACGATATTTTTGTCTCTGGTGGTATGGGGAATTAAATGAAATCATCGGCGTTTGAAAATAACAATCAAGACAAACAACATTCCCTTTTGAGTCCACAGTATCGATATCTATCACGAGCTGATATTTGAAACCGTCTGACTTTTTGGATGAAAGGTGAGATCCGATATATCAGATCGTAGCAATTGTCATGAAAAAGCCATGATCTGATGTATCGTACTATGGCACTGAAAGGGTTAATAAAAAACTTTTCCAATTGATTACAATTTCAAAAAAGGCAATTGTTACTTTTGTGAAGTTAATATAGCCCAATTTCTTCATCTTGATCGAACGCAAGATGATTCAATGATTGTACAAGAGCTAAAGAGGGTGTCGTATTAAAATTATAAGCAAAATCTAAAACTTGATGTAAATGTTGGCTATTTTCTTAAAGAACTGATAACTTCATGATATTTTAATACTATTTACATAGGCGTGCCCATGGGTGGTGCCACTGGTGCCGCGGCACCACCACTAGATCGAGATTTGGTTTGTGTAAATTGCGATTTTCGCGTAGTAGAACAACAGAAAGTAATTATATTAGCGACTCTATTTCAAAACAAATTCATATATGATAATTAAAATTTAGCTTTCATTTAGTAAATAATTAAATATAATGTATTACGCTAACTTTCAATTTTTAAAAATGCGATAAATTCGTAAATGAACCATCAGTTCACCGCTACACCGCTACTAGCGAGGTGTAGGGTGCGGACCAGCGGCCGGATTGCCAGTTAGGTAGACTCAGTCTGGCTTTGGTGTTCAGTGTGTAAAGAAGTAGGTTTATTAATTAAATTTTGGGAAGAGCTTTACTATAGAAAAATGGTTGCTAAAGAAAGCAAAGTCTGTCGAGAATTCCAAAAGTTTGAATTTGCTCGCACCATTGGCCGCATCCGCACTCGTACACCTGATTCGAGTCCTGGGGCTAACAATAATTTCTTATCGCTCCGTATTTCCGGCGCGCTCCTTTTAACAGTTGACTACACTTTTAACACGTTGAGTGCTGAAAATCGATATAATTGCGTACCAAAATTGAGGGAATATATTTTTGGTTTAATTACTAGGTGATTGCTTGTATGTTGCTAAAAAGTCGTCAGAAGTTGTCTAAGCGTCTATTTTCTGTCAAATTTCATGACGTCATTTCCGGTACGTAAATTAAAGTAGTTCGCCAGTGGCGCTGGCGATCTTTACTTATAACAGTCAGAACTCTCGCTAGAGCCGTTTTCATCATCGGAATACAAATTCTCCAAAAATTTGTCATCATTACCATGCTTCATTACACAAATAACACTAAAACCAACAATATAAAACACTGTTAACACAATCACTTCATACACTGCACGCCCAGGGGGGCCCGGCAAATGATCATTCGCGAACTATGCACATGGACTGCATCATTGAAAGGCGAGCAATATGAAATCTCCCAGCAGTGGCTAAAGCCCACATTATGCGAATAAACCAATGTTACACAATCCAGGAGTGCTACGTAATATTACGCAGGCCGCTGCACGTGAAGCTGCCCTCTTCACTCCTCACTCTTCACAAAATGGCGGACCCGGAAACGAACTACGTCGAAGTGAACACATGGACTGGCACAATAGGCGGCGAGCGAATCAACCTCTCCCGGCAATGGTTAAGCTCATACTAGGCCTATGTTTCTGACAGGGGCACTACGTTAATTAACGTACCCCGCACTCAACTTGTTAATGGATTTATTTTAGTTTGTGTCGCGATATTATTGTTGGCTGCAAATGAAACAACAAGTGATATCATTGACATGTTCAAAAACAAAGTTGCGTTTGACCGTCCGATGACGCTATAAAAAATGTGAAATGTGTATGACTACTATTTTACATTTTGTGAGATACGTAGCCTAAGCTTCTAGACTCCTTTTTTTTTTTTAGCTCGTTTAGGCATTCATCAATTTATTTAGGCTTAGCTTTTTTTATTTATTGATGATGGTTTTTATCTTATTTGACGACCATTTTTGTCTCATTTTGCTACAGGCTTAGTAGTGGCACCACCACTACTGAAGTCCTGGGCACGCCTATGACTATTTAACTATACATGATCTGTATTTCTTGTAAAATGTCTGGGCTGTTTGATAAAGCCATTTGAAAAAAATTTATTGTAAATTGTGTTTTTAAATAAAGAAATAATTAATTGCCATAAAGAATAAACCGAGCTATGATCAACCAAACGGTAGTGTAAATTATAAAACAAAAGACTAAGCTTCTCTTACCATTATTTCTGTGTCATTGACTATTTGTTCATGATCTAATAAGAATCAAGATAATAAAACATCCTTGTGTGCTTTACAATGAAATATGGCACCCCCCAACACCTTTCTCTCCTTTTGCTGGTTCAAATTACTCTACAACCTGGTAGTTTCTCTATTAATGCCTTTCCTTTTATTTTAGGAGTTTGTTTCTACTGCTTCATCGTGGTCTATAGTTACTACCGAGAGGCTACTTGGAGCTCAACGATAACATGAGAGCTGACGAAACAGATTGAATCAAGAACCTTAAAGAGTCTCAAGTCCTGTGATGTTTAAGATGGGATGTTTCTGCGAATTAATTTGGAAATTTGTAGGTTAACTGGGGATGAAAGCTTTGTCACGTTTAGTCTGTACAAAACAGATATCGATGTGTTTCATTATGAGACATGATAAACAATTTTTTCATTTTGTCATAAATATAAAAAAGCCTTCAAACTATTGGCAGTTGACTTTGAAAATTCAAAAATAAAATATTTAATTTGTTAGTCTTCAAATAATTAATTAGCTATTGGTGGAATTTGAAAAGTTGTGAGAATTTTTTACAATGCAATGGTCGAGTTGGCTGTATTTTTGTATAGCATGGATATGGTTTTATTGGTAGAGAATGAGAGATATTTCCACAAAAAGTCATTGTTTGACTTCTTTTAAAAGCATGTTGTTTAGAAGCTACAGTACTGGTTGCTTATTCACTGTACTTGATGTTGCGACGGCCTTGCACATTAAAGGAAAAGCCAACTCATAGGTGGCCTTAGTGTCTTTTTTGAGTATTAAGCTCCATTCTGACAGATTGGAGGAGCTCAAAGTTTTGTGAATTTAAAAGTTATTTACACAGAGCTGATTCAGACATGCCTTATCTTTCAAATTCATTTTTTAATAGCTCTTATGTCAATCAAATGTTCTCTGGCAATTAGTTTTTATTCTTAGAATCTTAGGTTGGATATACCTCACAATCAAAAGGTTGCCGGTTCAATCCTGAGAACAGATAGAAGCTTTTTGATGGTTCAAAACTAGACTCAGCAGCAGTTCATTGGATTATTAGTTTATGGTACCGACATCACATAGTCCTTTGGTGTCTTCAGGAATGTATCTAAGTACCTCAGGACAGTACTAGAATTTGAAATTACAAAGGTTGTCAGTTGTCCCTTTAGCTCACAGTAATAAATTTCTAGTTTTTTTTATAGATTTATGAAAATCCTAATTATAGTTTTAAAAAAGTTTTACATTTAGTTATAATAATTTATGATAGAAATTTAAGAGTTAATAGAAATTTTCGGGTTACAAACCCCCTTACGATATGATATGAAGGGTCTTTGTGTATTATATTCTAATAAAACTTTTGTATATTTTTCATTTGAGTAATTTTTACCTTTCACTTCCTTGTATGTCTCGGAATTAAATAATCAATAAGCTTGTTTAGCATAACAACTATTTTATCAAGAAAAAAAATACAACCACATCTGTAAAAAATTTCCGATCATAAATATGACTGTGTTGTGAAGAGATATATTTTCTTCAACATTTTTATCAATATCTCTCTCAAACTCTAAATCACCCAAAAATTTCGGAAGTACATGTGGAATGTGATGAGTCAAGTATTCAGTCTTCTGAAGGAAGGTAAACTTGATGAAGCGCCAACTCCAATCAGTACTTGGGTACTGGACCCATTTCATAATAAACTACAAACTAATATTATTAGTAAATCAGCGGATCGCCTAATGCAAATCTAATGGAAATTACAAGTTACAACTTGTAACTTGTAACTAGTAGATTATTATGAAATGAGCCCCTGGACTGAACTTAATATACTCTACTCTAATTTCACCTACCATACAGTCTTAGCAGTAATTTGTATAGCCTCCACCACTTAAGTTGCAATTTTGTGAAGCCTCCTGAATTGTTCTTTCTAGAAATTATATGAGGTTACATACCTTTCCATCCAAATAGATCTTGTTTAGTGTTTTGACTATGTATACATTTTGGAATTAGAATCCCATCAATACAAAAAAACATTAAAAATTCATCATTTGTTTTTAAACACACACATAGTTCATTACACTACATTAATTTAGAAATTTTACATAATAACATAAAATTACAAGTGGATCTACCTGTTGTCAGCCGTTGTCTATCCAGCCGGCATGTACATTGTACATGTGTATTTTTGTGAACAAATTTTAAATTTATTGTTTTGAACTGTGTGTGTGTTTAAAACCATCGAAGACTTTGTTACGTTTTTTGTGTTGACCTGAATATGGGATTTTAATCCTGAAATTTATACATGGTCAATAGACTAAACAGAACTGTTTGGACGGAAATGTATGTGAACTAGGATAATTTCTCAAGTCTTAGGACTCGGACTTGCTACAACAGCACTATCAACTCATTGTGGCAACTATACCAGTATTTTGTCAACCAACTTTCAGTTCATTGGAAAGTATCATTGGACATAGGTGTACTGTGAATTAAAATTTGGCGGGACATGTAGAACAAATCAGTACTATCCAGTACTAAAGTTTTACTTATATTTTCATAAAAAATTTCCTAAAGTTGGGGGGACGGAAATAACGTGCTCCAATGCTACGACTATGTCACTATGTGTGATATGACTATGTGATAAGAATTGAGTTCAGTCTACTGATAATAGTTGCTTGACTTGATTCTCAACTAGGCTAGCTTTTTTTTGGGAAGGAGGTTATAATACTTTTACGCTCCCTGAAAGGTTCATTGTCCCTTCAGGAGTGCCAGGCTCTCGCGGGCTCATTGTCTCACGGACTACCGCTAAAAACCCCCTCGTCTCCTAGGACACTAACTTGGAACTGTTTAGCAGATTACTTCGGTCTAAGCCTTTAATGTTATGCCACTAGGGCTATCCTCGTCGGGATAGACAACGATTAAGGCTGATTGAGTTCGACCTTTTTCGCCCAAAGTAAGGCTTCAAAGAAGAGCTGCACGCAGTTCCAGGTGTCCTCTCCTTGGATCATTGCTTCACTGATGTGTCTGAAGAGATGTTCATGCCGATTTTGGCTGAGAGGGAGGCTCAGCAGATTTGCCTCCTAGCACACTCAAAAAACGTGTGCTCGACCGTGTCTGCATTGCCGGAACAATACAGCCAGAGCTGGCGATCTTTCCCATCCTGTGCAGATATTACCGGAAGTACCCGTGGCCCAATAAAAACTGGGTCATGAAGTAATCCACATCGCCGTGTTGCCGTTCCACCCACGGTCGGATGTTTGGGATGAGTCAAGCGGTCCAGCGCTCTCTAGACTGGCTGTTACTAACAGTCAAAGATACGGTTGCGTTCTTCGGTGGTAGAGACCTCTCTGTCACCTTCAGGCCTTCTTCGGTATATCACCTGTCGTTCCCTCGTGAGGTGGTAGATGGGAATGACACCGACGACCATCACCATTACCATCACAGCAGGTTCTGATACCCTGCAGTATGTCGAGCACACCCGCAAGGCCCCTCGATGCAGGACACAAGATATTTGCTAAATCACTAAAACAACACACTTAAAAATGAGATAAAATGAATTCCTAAGCTTTGTCATATCCATTTGTATACTGGTGAGACAATGCCAAATCATAAAAAATTCTTTTTCAAGGAAGGTTGATAAAACAATATAGATTGACTGATAGATTTAGGGCTGATTTGACACGAGGCAGGAGGGGGGTAAATTAGATACCCCATATTCATGCTACGTTTTACCACTTAACCCTTAACACTTGAATAACTGATTTTTTCTTTCTAGAAATAAATACCATATTTTCCTTAACGTCACACAGTTTTATATAGTGTTAAAACATGCCTGTAACGTAAAGATCTTATTGGTTGTATTAAAAGGTCCTACCATTTTGAAATGAAATAATTTTGCAAGCCTTTATCAATTTAATCTAATCTTTAATTAAATGCTGTGAAATTATAAAGTACACGATCCATACTATATATTTTGAGTTGTAATGCCCATTATGTTTGGCACAGGATATAAATTTGTATAAAGTAAATAAATGCATAGATATTTTGTTAACCAATTTTTAGATTTGAAAATTCTATAATAATCCCCATAAAATATAAAAAATAGATCATATCCAATTTTTTACTGTAAAAAAGCTACTACTGCTAAGTTGATACGTATGCAGTCAGTAAATCATATTTAATGTGACTAAATTTAAATTGATATTTTAAATTAATTATCAAACAACCCAGTTGATGATAAACTACTCTGATATCAAACAACCTTGTTGATTTTATATCTGGTGGTACTCCAGGAAAAGAATACGCAGAATGATATTTAATTTCAACAACTAGAATGTGCACTTCTAATAATTAGAAAGCGAAATAACTAGAAGCTTCACCAAATGGAAAACTGACCGTGACATAAAATGCATAATGTGTGTGCACATGCAACTACTTTGGTGGACTGCTATGGATGGAAGAGGAGAGATAGTTATGATAGGCTAGGTAATATGTAAATGCACTCTCCCCAGTGTGCCTGTGTGTTGGTTGGGGGGGGGGGGGGGAGAGGAGTGTGTGTTGCACAGCTGTTCTATTTATGGCCCATAGCCAAGTGAGGCAAGAGTTTAGTCACTGCTGTGTTTTGGTTCTCCAGTTTTGTTTTGGTTTCTCCCCCTTCACTGCTGCTACCATGACTTAACATGCAGTTTGAGGTTAGAATGGCTCTCTTTTTGACAACTGCCTTTGTGTTTTTGATCACCTGTGTTTGAGTTACTTATGATTTTGTTTTGGTGGGATTAATTGCAAAGGAATTGCTGGTAAGTTCATATATGATTCTGTGTTTTGTAATAATTAATGCCTCAAAATCCTATAGTTCTTATAAGATTCAGTAGAATATGGTAAACAAAAGTTTATAAAATCATTAAACTCATTCAAATATTTATTTAAAACTTAATTCCAAAGCTTTCATTGAATCAGGTTTTTTATGAATTAAACTTCCTAAAATTTCCTCTTTTATTTATAAATTTTCAATAGAGAAACTATTAATTTTTATTACTAAATAAAATAATTATGAAAAACTGTAAACATTTTATTTAAGGAAATATGCTTTGCTTTTATCTTAAAAGCAAACATGCTTTGCGTCTTCCTTAAAAGAAAAAATCAATTAATTGCAATCTTTGCAAATTGCTATCTTTATAGTAACTTAATAAAGTCATAAGCAAAAAAGAGAAAATTAGCTGTTGTGAATTTTAATGTAAATAGGTATAGTTTAAGAAAAATAATAAATGATTGCATGATATTGGAACACTGTCCGGATAGTGTTGATGTGAAGGCTCCCATAATCAGATGGAAAGTTCGTCATTAACATAATTTGACAGCAAAAACCTTGACCTGGCCAGGGTATGATAATTTTTCTGAAGTGGGCGCTATTAAAACTAGTTAAACTATTAAAACTAAAAGTTTTAGTCATGTCTTATTTACAGTTCATATTTAAAAACTTAAATTGGTGATTCATCTTGAAAATTCTCTAGCATTACTCTAGAACTATAGTGGGATTCACGAAAATAGTCCGATGAGAGTCAAAACATTGTTGCCAAATTTATTCTGAAACACATGTTTACACTGTATTTCACATGGTAAACTTAACAAAAATGACAACATTGCATGGCGAGAGGGGGTGAGGGGGAACACAGCTGTTAAAATTTCCATCGGACTATTTTCGTGCATCTTACTATATGTTAG
This sequence comes from Neoaliturus tenellus, assembly GCA_030545055.2. Lineage (NCBI taxonomy): Eukaryota > Metazoa > Arthropoda > Insecta > Hemiptera > Cicadellidae > Neoaliturus > Neoaliturus tenellus. The sequence goes on from CM061537.1 coordinate 29,440,269, forward strand.
TTCATAAATGTACAGTAGGTTTTTATGAATATAAACAGTTTTTATTGGTTTTAAGGACTGATTTGTACAAATTTTACTTTAACTTTCATTTTGACATGTTTAATACAATTTATTATTATAAAAACTGAACAATAAACATATTGAATTGAATTGGACTGTGTAGTTTTTACAGTGCATCACATGTTTATCTCTCGCCTTTACTGGTTCGTCAGCTTTTTTACGGGACAAACATATTTTACGATAGATGGGTTTTCTGTGCATATTTTTTTCTTGGATCTTTTTTTATCTTGTATTTTAGGTTTGACTTAATCAACTACGGTATCAAAATAAGGTTTGTACAACTACCTTAAAGCTTGGGTGCAGATGTTACTTGATAAAAATGTAATTTTTCTTATAAATTTAATGTTTTTCCCTTCAACCGATTAAGTGTGCTTAATATTTTTATGTACGCTTTTGGATAGCCCATGTCATTCCAAAAGTAGTTGAATTCAGAGCTTCATATTTAGTTCATAAACTACAACGAATTGTGGAATGAACATTACAAATACGAAATACAGATTCTCCCAAAAAGGATTACCAGTGATTTTTCTGTTTAGGCCTACCTTATAAAACAAAAGTTCGTTAAAGCCATGACAAATTAAATATCCGAAAAAATGGGTTTTTTCTGTAAAAAAACGTTATTTTATATACGTTTTACTCATTTATATAGCTGCTAGACTTTGGTGAAGTTTAATTTTCAAATTATATTTTGTTTTTTTGCTTATTTTTTCATATAAGGTTGCTTTCAAGTGAGAACTCGATAAATTTAGTTGTGATTTAGAATTATTTCACTTTAGATTAAACCATCCCATAAACAGATTATAAATAAATTTAACACGATAGGTAGCAATAAAAACTTTATAAACATAATAACAAGCGAATTGTCAAATATCTCTGGTTTGTTTACAACTAATCATGTATTATTTGCAGCTTCTGAGATTGGCGATGTGTTTAAATTACAATTGGAGTGACATTGACAACACCTCTGTAGAGAATTGCCAGCACATTAGTGAGCTCCAGTGATTGTGACACAGCTGTGAGATAACAATAAAGATAACGGCAAAATGTCTGCTACCCCCCCAGCCCCCTTGCTGAAGGTAAATGTGATCTGTCATTTGGTATAGATATTAATTTTGTGGCGTACCTTGAATTTATCTTTAAATTTTTAATGAGACTAAAAAGCAAATTAATGTGGAAAAACATTTAGACTTTTGCAATTTTATTTCTTTAGCAGTAGATTTCTATTTTCTCACTGAAAAATATTTTAAACTAGTATTTTGGTTTTGTACTACACTTCAATGGTACGGTATGGAATTGAAAACTAATTGAAAACTACCGGTATGATTTTTTTTATATCTTAGAATGCTTGCTTGAAATGTTATTAATAGTGAGTACAGTAATTAATTCAATTAAATCAATGCTTTAGGGGTACCAAGATTTGACTTTTGGATAAAAAATAAAAAAAAAAAATATTTTTGTATTAAGCAAAAAAAAGAAGTTATCTGCTATAAACTAGCCTAGAAATGAATCCTCCTTAAAATTATTGTTTAGAAACAAATGTTAATTTAAATACATGATTCTCAAGTCTTTTGTACACTGATTTACAAATTGAATCGTGAAAACTTTTGAGTCAGTAATGTATGCGATTAATACAGGTTGATGACAATGATCTGCACAGCTGAAAATATGGATAAACCGGTCAATGATGTATGGTCAATGCAGGTAGATTCTTGAACAGGTACTGTTCATACGAAATCCATTACTGGAATTATACATAGATATAATCATACAGTTATTTTCTATTAAAATCCCATGGAATATAATATCCAAGTTTGCTGCCCTGGGGGGTTTTGACCAAATAGTTGATGACCACCTAATTATGTAAAAAAATTTACTGGAAATATTAAAAAAAGTGGTGTATATAAGGTTTTATTGATTTCCCATAAAAAATAACATGGCAAAATTTTTTTGCATTTTCTACGTAACCATTGAAGCTAAGTTGATGATTCAAGATATAAAATTGTTTTTACTTAAAGCTCTTTTGAATGGTATTTAAAAATTTAAAAAAATTATTGTAAAAAATGCCAATAACCCAAGTTTTACCCTTATGAAACACCATAAAACCAATTTTTTTTTCAAACTTACCATGAAGAACACTACCCTACACCCTTCATACCAAGTTTCATCAAAATCAAAGATTTCTTTCAACAGTTATCATGTAAATGGACACATACGTATATGAATTTGATCGCATGGTGTTTTTGGCTTCTAGGGACCTCAAAAAAAAAAAAAAAAAAAAAAAAAAAAACTAACATTGTCTTAGGTTACCTTGAGTACCACCATAATAGCATAGAAAAACTAACCAGATACATAATTCTCACACAATGCTAATTTCTGTTACGCACAATTTTGTAGTTGAGCCGGCCAGATCATAGGAGGCGTTGCGAGCAAAACTGGCCAAGTGATGTTAACAATCCGTGGACTCAGCCCGCCAAATGGACGGCCAGCACAGTGGCGGCCGGTGGTTAGGGACACTGGGGGGGCTCTTATCATTATTTTCTTTATATTTACGCCAGTGAAGTTAAATAATGTCTGCTTAAGGAAAAACGGTTATGTCTTATGTCAATAAATAATAGTTACTCCATGAAACAGGTATAATTCACAAGGTTGAATTGCAATATAGCCTAAACATCTTAATCACAAAATTGCTGACGAAAAGCCATCTCTGTTTTACATAACTGATAATCTGTTGTACTGCAGTGTATCAGTTATGTACAACAGAGATGACTTTTAAGGTCAATAAAGTTGACCTAAAACAAGCAGTTTGTTGTTTTCCGTCAATTTTATTCAGTTGATAGGAATCCGTTTAATGCTTAGGCCTACTTCTTTTTCGTGACATTTGTTTGAATTGAGGAAACAAATCAGACTGAAATAGTTTTGCCGCGGACAGGTGTGTTCTGAATTGAAAGCGGTCCGCTACCCCGGATGTTAAGATGTCACACACTTCCTTTGCGACACCGACAATATATTTCCGGTCTTCAAACGATGTTTACGTCTGGGTTCATGTACGCTATTGTTCACACACTGGACTAATCTAGTTCAGGAGAGTTTCTTATTTTTGTACTTCATATTTTAATTCTTTATCGTACTTGAAAGCCTTAATACAATCAATTGTTTTATTAACTGTATGGGATACATCACTATGTGGGATTATTTTGCCATTGACTATGAATACATAGTCAATGATTTTGCTTAACGAAATCCAGCAAATAAATAAATAATAAAAATAAAAACTCTGCATTTCTCAAGACATTTTGTAGGCCTATAGTTTTATTTAATGTCGCAAATCTAATGTCGATCTTTCCAAGTACTTCATCAAATTCTATACACGCCTTGATGTGTTTGTCACTCGTTGTAGGTATCTTAACTTTTTAGCTCAAATGTTTAATCTCTGAAATGCCACCAACAGTTAAGGCACGATCCTGAATCCCTATAATCAAGCAAGTGTTACAGAAAAACGAGTTTTTAATTTTACAGCCACAGAGCCAATTGGCCTAATTGTATAAATTTCTAAAACACTTTTGATGAAAACTATTTTTCTTTTTGTTCAACTTTGCATTTGATTAATAACTAAATTGGGCCTTAGAAGCCCCAGGTTCATCAAAGTAATTCTAAGTGTTTTTTTCATTCTATTATTTACCATAAGATTTACCTGGTGTAAATGTTGCTCATCTCCAACGTCACCCATTTCACTTTCACCCATTTACATTTCCTCACAAATCTATATAATTCACTATTTCAACACAATGCACACCAACACATACAACATTACACAACAGAACCCAGACGGACGACTGCATCGCGAGGGAACTGACAATCATACTTTTGGCACTGCTCGGTTGGTAGTAGTGGCTGTAGCAGTGGCGCGCGCAGCCTAGGGCGCCGGGCAGAGCGTTGCATTAGCAACCGTTGGGTGTGCCTGTGTGAGTGAGCTGCGCGTATGCGCGTCTCCATTTGATTTTACAAGAGCGCAAGGACGCAGTGGTCGGCGTCCGTCGCTCCGGCCCGAGCCGGCCGCGATAGAATTGGCAATAACCGTCATCGATTTTGGATTTATTTTGGTACGATCTGTTTCTATCTTCAACTTATGACCTATACAATTGTCATTCTGTTAAATATTCTCATAATAATATTTTTGTTAGTTTATTTATTTTGATTTTTAATCAATTCTTTAGGAGGGGCGGCGTCCGGGAGTCCTTATGGGCGAGCCGCCACTGGGCCAGCAGCCATCGGATCGTTAACGTTGCTTGGCCATTTTGATCGCAGCGCCTCCTATGATCTGGTCGGCTCAACTACAAAATTTCGCGTAACAGAAATTAGCATTGCGTGAGACTTCTATACCTGGTTAGTTTTTTCTATATTTGCTAGAAATTTTGATTGGTCACCAAGTGGTTCAAAAGTCATGGTAGATCAAGTGGTATCTTTAACTTTTATAAGAATTGAAAAATTTCTGGATTTTTTTGTGGATTTCAGACAACACAACGAGGATTTTGTGGTTGCTGTTCACTCCAATCTGGAGCTATTTTCACAGGAGTCCTTTCATCCGTAAGTATTATCTAAAAATATAAAATCTAAATTTTTCCAATAAATTTCTTTTTGCACTTGCCGATATACTTGGAAGATTTCACTTGTACAGTACTTACAATCATGCTCCAGCTACAAATTAAATTATTTGCTCCTTGGCACTTCATCGGTAATAATCATGTTTAGTGTATGCGTATCTTTTCTCACAGTCAGTTTTAAATTTTGTATATACAAGCACATTATTTGGATTCAACATTAATGATGATTCGGATGAGTTGGTTTCTTAGTAGTTAGTGTGGCAAACTTCATAATCACTTTGCGATAGACTCACTAATCACGACTGATGTCGTGGGTTTGAATCCGTGTTCTGCCATAAAGATTTTATCAGTCCATTCACCTGTACTGTGGTGGATTTGGACTAATCCAGACTGTTGGTGGCTTATTCTTTACTTTTATTTATACGATTAACACACGCCTGTGTGGACAGGTAGGGAAAAAAGAGACTGCCAACCTCTTAAAAAATTACTGAATCCTCTGTCAAATACAGGGCTTTCATTTTACCACTATAGGTCTTCTTTTGGAGGGCGGGTTCTTCTCACATATCTATGGGTCTTTTCTTTGAAGCAAGGGTTGATGTAACTATATGTTTGAAATCGGAATATAAAAGAAATATTATGTCCCTTTCATAAATTCACTAAACTACCTATTGACCACAGTAAACGTCAGTAACTTAAAATATAATTGTAAATGATTTTGGGCTGGCATTTAATTTTCCATGAACATGCAGTTGAATGCATTCTTTCTTATTTTCTCTCTTTGAAAAATCGTGCAACTAGTTATAACTAAAAAGTTTTTAAATAACAGAAAATATTAATTTCCCTTTTCGTTAAATACGAAACTGTTTAATTTTGCTTCATTAATTATTTTATTTTTCAGATATACAATGGAATTCTCATATACTGGTTCATTGCTTCAATGAGTAGAGTTCACACCAGCGATGATTTCTTTCTCGGTAAAATAACCCAATATTTTTAGTTATTTAACTTTAATGCTTAGGGAAATTGGGCCAAATAGGCTTTACTGAGAACTTTGTTATTGAATATTTTTTTCAATACCGTATTTAAAATTATGAAAACATTTTGAAATTTCAATAACACAGGAACACTATGATTATCTTCGTTTATCCTTGATTCATAAGAATTTTGATGGCATTATCAGTCTAGAACATAATGGATAAGAAAAAAACTGAAGATTGTTGACATGCAACACGGTTCAAACCCTTTAAAACTACAAATGAAAAATCGGTCACTTTGAACGAGCAAATGTGTTCCATATCTAATTTAACCCGGACCACTTAACTTTAAGAATTAACATTGTACCTTTCTCTCCCTCATTTATCCTGTAACCAAAATTCTACCAAGTAATAATAATAATAATAAATTTATTCCTCCGACAAAGTTTCACATTGTATGGGAATTTACAAAACAAATTTCAAGTTTTTGCACTTATTCACAATTTTACAAATACAATTTCATCTACTCATTTTCTCTAAACTTTTTCTTCATTTTAAACTTATTTGAAATTTTTCTTATTTCTTTTTTCTTCCTACATATTTCTTCTTTCTTCGTTCTTCATTACTATATTTCTTATTTTTATTTATGTTTAATTTATTAATGGTCTACTGTCTACTGCTCTATACGTTTTTCATTTTAACTCTTCCTTCCTTCCATGTCTCCTTCCAGTCCTTCCACGTCTCCTTCCACGTCATTCGTTTTGTTCTTCAAAAATGTCTTAAGTTGGACCTCTCAAGTGGATACCGGAAATGATAATGTAATCAGGACTATACTAAATTGTGTCAGAGCAGAAGGCTTTTTTAAAAAAACCTTTTTCATCTTGTGATTTCATTATTGTAGAACATTATATGCCATAAAGTAGGTCAAAACGACTGTGTGTTACTTTACATGTACCGGTACCACATATGGTATACAATTCTCGATCAAATGACGAATTTGTCAATCTAAAAATCACCGAATCTTTGGTCAAACGTTAATAAAATTATATTTTGTTAAAAATATCAAAAGTTCGGCATCTTCTTTCAACTTATGAGACCATCTGGGGATTTTTTATGTAAAAATTTCTATTCCCTTTATTTTAACTAAACAAAAAAGGTTTTACTCATGCCGATTTTGATTAGATGCTCTGTGTTTTCTGTATCAAACAACATGCTTCACTTTGTATTTCAATCATCATCACTGTACCTACTGTGAAGTGAATTGCTGACAGGACCAATTATAACATCATGAGTGTAACATCAGTGTCATGCACAGGGCCGGATTTACGTTTTCTTCGCCCATGGGCATAAAATAATCTGCCGCCCCTTCACCCCCCCCCCCCCCCCAACGGCTCCCTTTGTACCCTCCAAGGAGCCACATTGCGGCAACATTGCTTTTTTTAAAGAAGGAATCTAACTTTAAAGTTTGGACAAGCACCTCATTTTCCTTCTTCTTCTTCACTTCAGCTAATTTCCGGTATTCCGCGCCACTATGTCTTTTTTGCTCATCCATTAGGCCTATGTTTTAAAAATATAACGAAAATTATTGCGTAATTTAAATGAAATCTCACACAAAACAGCATTAAAGAGTTATGAGCAAATCAACAACACCCAGCCACACACGCACTACTGCATAACAAGCAAGCCGCAAGCGTACTCGTACAGGCTGTCAGTTCTAATGCGACACCCCGGGTGAGAGCGAGATAAGGGCAACGTAGTACTACGGCGCACTATTTTCGTGGTGCTGCGCCCGGCGCGGATTAGTCCACGCAGTTCTGCTCACTCCCGCTAGTCTCGCAGACATGCGAGAAAATTTTTGCTTTAACATCCTAAGATTCCTTGCTCTTAACAAAGCCACACAACACTGACGAATGACGTTTGTACACTGACCGCCCAAGCGGAAGCAAAATGGCGACTTGGCAGGATGGGCTGATGCACGGCCATCTCTAGTACTCTACTATGTATACGCAATTTCGCTTGATTTCAGAGTTGTTGTCGTCTGCAACAACTGAATAATATTGTTTACACTAGGCCTAACCTCTATAGGATTAGATGATGATGAATGGAAATGGATAAATTCTATCATGGTCCTCTTTTTAAGGAGAATTTGAAAACTCTTTTACAAAATAAAAATTTTTATTTTTGTTATAGGTATTTTTGTTTTGTTTTTATCAGGCCTAGCTCACATAAACTTGGCCCTGCTTTAGTTTGAATAGAAAAGATTCAATGCGTTCAACGTTTTAGGCCTAGCTAGGCTATATATTTGGTTAGTATGAAACGTAATTTTATGCAACTAGGTTTAACTGTCTTAACAGTCAGCCTATTCCTTAATTCCCCATAAACGAATCCTAGTCGGATTCGGTAAGATGTATTTACAGTAATTACCGGTAGTAAAGTTTAAATTTGGTAAAGTTTTTTTGGAACCAAAACTTAGGTGCAAGGTTTGGATTGCATAATCCTGCACCAATCTATCACACACCCAATTTAACTTAACACTACATTTAAAGAGTGCCAATACAAAAATTGTTAAGGATTATGTAGGCTACTACTATAAGGATACTGTATCTATTTCTAATCTTACACATGAATGCCGGTATATTTATTAGTAAATAAAAAGCTTTCAAGATTTTTAGGCTTAGGTTTTACTTATTTATTCATCTTTATCCAGATCTTACTACACTAACAACGATTCCTCAATACTCAAAAACAAAGAAAGAAAGAAGGCAAGCGAGACTAGCCGAATAGCGGCAAAATATAGAAACTTTAATGTTATGACGTCAGCATCATAGCCGTCACACAGTGAAGCGACGTCATTAAGCTGCTCCAAATGTCTCCCGTATGTCCCACCGGGCTGATGACGGCGAGGAATACGAATACGGCTCCCCACCACTAGCACATCGTTTGCCGCCCGCAATAGACGCTCGTCCACGCATCCGCGGCTTCCGCGCAGGCAGACTGCAGTGGGTCTGCCCTTTGCCGTTTCACCACAATACAGCTATGTGGCCTGCGACCATGACGATGACAACGCGCCGTGCATACAGATATAAATTTTAATTTCTCCAAAATTTTGCCGCCCTTGAAATTTGCCGCCCTGGGCATGTGCCCATGTTGCCCATGCGGTAAATCCGGCCCTGGTCATGCAATGAAAATCCATTTTACCACAAGCTTACACTGGTGAGTCTTTCAAGGGCAATAAGGATCGCGATATTTGGATCGTGATCCTGGATCACAATACGGGTTGAGTGTGTTAAGTCAAATATTGATGAGTGATCCATGAATTATACATCAATATTTGACTTTACACACTCAATCCGTATCGTAATCCAGGATCACGATCCAAATATCGCGATCCGTATTGACCGTGTAAGATCCGCATGCGACTTTCATCTAAACATAAAAAGTCTCAAAGTTGCACTGCATTTTAACTGTGCGAGCCTTTGTATTCATTCCTCAAATTAATAAAAAAAATAATAAATCAGGCTTACCTTTTTCGAAAACTGTATGTATATGCTGCTACTGTCAATTTTATGACGTAACTACATTAACATTTAATGTTTTTCAGTGGTCACTGTCCTATTGGAGGTTTTGATATTCCTTGCGCTAGTCCACATAGTTGTCAGTATTATCCTCATCTATGGAATTGTTAAGGTAAGTCAGATGAAGGACCATTACTTCAGCTTTACATTTTCATAAAATAAGTATTTCGTGGCAAAACTCCCCAAGTTGACTAATAACTTTTCTTGAAACGATGTTATATTTGAAACTTCACTATAAAAATTAGTTTAAAATTCAAGATTACCCAGTTTCAAACCGAATAATTATGTGCATAGAAAAATTAATTGATATTCAATAAATTATGTTAATTTGTTGCAAATCAGACTCCATGTGAATTATTTTGATATTTATTTTTAAATTCCATTTGTACCAATATAAATTCAAAGTGAAAAATACTAACACTGTAATGTACAGAGTTATATTCCAGAGAATATATTATTCTACAGGGATAAATGGTGGGTTTTCTCTCAGATGTTTCGGACTTTTTCTCCTATGAAACTCTTAAGCAGCTGAAGTCCTGACAAAGAGTTCTCGAGACTGTGTAGTACCGCTCAATAGAAACTGGTTCTCTAGAAGTCCTTCTTGAGAAGTGGACGTACAAGTGAGGAACCAAAAGGAATTTGTAGAACCCTTTAGTAGAAAACGTTTCTTCAATGAATCCCCTGAAGTTGACTAGGTTGACGCTCAACTGCTAGAACTGAGAGCTCACTGAACAAGGAGCCTGAAACCGTTGGTAAACTCTACTAGCTCTGGAGCAACCTTTGGTGTTCGCAAGTTCAAAAAACAACAGAGAAGGAAAAAGGCTGCCTTGCTCCCGAAATAGCAGTCAAAAGTAAATTCATTGTCATTGTTCTGAGCAACTGATCAGCTGATTATAAATATACTGTTTACATTTATTTTAATTCAGCAACAGACAGATGTTTTTTGGTTTTTTTGTTTTTAAGAGAGATAAACAGAAGAGTTGTTGTGGACATGTAGAGGAATGAATGATTGTGAGATTTGTTTTCTTTTAAATGTTTTTTTTAGGATTTAAATGTTAAATGTTTGTAATTTAAAGCAATATATTATACTTTCACCTACAACCCCTTCTTTTTTGTGTTTTGGTGTTTTACCGGGTTATAGTTTTGTTCTTGTTTTGTCGGTTTTTTACATAGTGGCGCCCAACGTAGTGGGGCATTGGTGGAAGTATATTTTTTGCTGAAAAGTCACAACAGATTCTTTGAGAATGGATGCTTTAGTGAAAAAGAGAAAGGCTCTTAGGACAGCAATGAGCAAAGCTATAAATAGGTTCAATGAAGTTTGTAAAGAGGATATTAAGAAAGCTAATGCGCTATTTGAGGTAATTGAACAGAGAAATCAAGAATTAAATGAACTGAATAAAGAAATTTTCAATTTAATGCTGGAAGACAATACAGATGAAGAAATAGCAAATGAATTAGAAAAACAAGATGAATATCAAAATATGTTTTCATCAGTAAAGGTAGAGTTAAATGCTATTAACAAGATAGAAGATGAAGCACGATCCCTGGACAATTCTGTGAGTAATTCTAATGTAGTTGTACAGAAAAATAACAGATTAAGACTTCCAAAAGTTGAATTATTGAAATTTGGTGGCGATTCAAGAGACTGGCTTCACTTCTGGAGTCTTTTCCAAGTAATTGACAAGGAAACTTCAATAAATGCCGAGGAAAAATTTCAGTATTTATACCAGTCCATGATTCCAGGATCCAGAGCTTATGATGTAGTGAAAAGTTTCCCTCCTACAGCTGATAATTATCCTAAAGCCTTAGAAGAACTTAAGAGTAGATTTGGGCGCGATGGCCTTTTAGTACAAGTCTATGTCAGGGAATTACTAGCTTTAGTATTGAAGAACTCAGAATCAGGTAAATCTTTTCCGCTTATGAAGTTTTATGACAAGCTAGAATGCCAATTAAGAGCTTTGGAAAGTTTAGATGTCACGACAGATAAATGTGCTTGCATTTTGTTACCTTTAGTCGAGTCCTGCTTACCAGATGATCTTCTAAGAGCGTGGCAAGTTGAAGTTGAAGGCGAAGAGAGGATAGTTTTAGCTAAGTCTAGTTGTGATTCTACTAAGAAGGTTAGTTCTAAGAATAGTAGTTCCACTAAACGTGAGGAAATGCCGACAGCCTCTTGTCTTGTAAACAAAATTAAAGACACTACATGTATTTTCTGTTCTCAGACTTCTCATAAGAGTAGAAATTGTTTCAAAGCAAAGAAAATGGACTACAATGACAGGAGACAAATAGTATTAGATAAAAAAGCATGTTTTTCTTGTTTGGCTCAAGGCCACACATCTAAGTTTTGTAAAAGGCCTATTAAATGTAACTTGTGTTCACACAAACATCCTGCTATTATGTGTAGGCCTAGTGATGTGCAAGAAGATGTTGAAAAACAAAATGGATGTAGTCCTCATGTAAAACCGGATCAAAACCAGGTATCTGAGGTTAAAGATTTGTCAAATTTACAGGGGAAATATCAAGTTTATTTACAGACTGTGGTGGCTAATCTTATTCATGATGGAATATCCATTCCTGTTAGAGCATTGATAGACACCGGTTCAATGAGATCCTATATCCTTGCTGCAACTGCCTCTAAGCTAGGTTTAAACCCTGAAGGACAAGAGAGTTTGACTCATTCACTTTTTGGTGGTGTTAAGACAAACGAAGTCAAACACAATGAATTTAAGATTACCCTAGGTAACTTAAACAGTGATTACAAATGTAGATTTAAAGTTTTGGACCAACCCCTCATTTGTGAAAACATTCCTAGTGTTGAGAGGGGACTGATTAGTAAGCAGCTTAAAGACGCTAACGTATTTATTTCTGATGTGGGTAAAACTAACCAGAAAATTGATGTGTTGATTGGTGCCGACGTTGCAGGCAAATTATTCACAGGTAATAAAGTAGATCTAGACTGTGGATTAGTCGCCATAGAAACTTTTCTAGGTTGGACACTGATGGGTCGGGTGACAAGTGAAGACGAATCCTGTGGAAGTAAGTTGAATCATTACTCATCCTTTGACATGTTTTGCGGTTGTGGTAGTAAACCTGAGGAAGATCTTTCGATGTTCTGGAAATTGGAGACACTTGGAATTAATGATCCATCTGAACATGTATCAAAAAAGGAGTTACAGGATATGGCTCTTAGCCACTTCAAGAAGACGGTAAGTGTAAATAATGAGGGACGCTATGAAGTAAACCTTCCTTGGATTGAAGATTGTAACCTACTCCCAAGTAACCACGAAATCGCTAAGAGGAGACTTCAGTCAACGATTGACAAAACCAAGAAAGATGGTTATTTTGAGAAGTACAATGAAGTATTCAGCAACTGGAAAAAAGAGGGTATCATTGAGGAAGTGTCTAATGAAGAAGAAGATAATGTAAAGCACTACATTCCTCATCGAGCGGTGCTGAGAGACAGCGCAACAACTCCGGTAAGACCCGTCTTTGATGTGTCGGCTCACGAAAAAGGTAAGCCCTCATTAAATGACTGTCTTGAAAAAGGAATTAATATGATCGAGAAAGTACCTAACCTATTGCACAGATTTAGATTAGGTAAATTTGGAGTCATTTCAGATATAAAACAGGCATTTTTGCAAATCAGTATTCAGGAACGGGACAGAAATTATTTGGCTTTTTTATGGGTGGATGAGAAGGGGAACTTACTAACACTTAGACATCGTAGAGTCGTTTTTGGATTGGTTAGTAGTCCTTTCTTACTTGGTACTGTGATAGATCACCACCTACAGTTGTCGAAGACAAAATTTGAGGATAAAATAGATGTTATAGATACCCTGAATAAAAGTTTTTATGTTGACAATTGTGTCACTAGTGTGAACTCTGAAGATGCCTTAAATACTTTCATCGATAGTGCAACTGATATCATGGCTGACGGTTCATTTTGTTTGAGAGGGTGGGAGTATAACGGTCAAAATTCTCAAAGTAATATCACCAAAGTCTTAGGACTAGAGTGGAATAAAGAACATGATACCCTTAGCATTTGTTTTAGTAAGTGTGAACCCCTGGAGATTGTTACCAAACGCAACGTTTTATCAATTGTCCAAAGAGTATTTGATCCCTTAGGAATTTTATGTCCTGTCACCCTAATCCCAAAACTCATGCTGCAGAAGATATGGAGAGATGCAAAACTGTGAGTGAATACAAATAGTAAAAATGAATATCCTTTCCCACACGACCAAAACGACAGAATTAGTGAGAAGTTGCAAGTTAATGTAACAAGTTAATTAACTTGGGTGGGAGGATGTTCTGAGCAACTGATCAGCTGATTATAAATATACTGTTTACATTTATTTTAATTCAGCAACAGACAGATGTTTTTTGGTTTTTTTGTTTTTAAGAGAGATAAACAGAAGAGTTGTTGTGGACATGTAGAGGAATGAATGATTGTGAGATTTGTTTTCTTTTAAATGTTTTTTTTAGGATTTAAATGTTAAATGTTTGTAATTTAAAGCAATATATTATACTTTCACCTACAACCCCTTCTTTTTTGTGTTTTGGTGTTTTACCGGGTTATAGTTTTGTTCTTGTTTTGTCGGTTTTTTACAGTCATGAAAACCATTAAAACTTTGAAATTATTGTTGAATATAACTAACAGCTAAAAAAATTGTTGGAAAAAATGAAAGGCTATGATGGGAGATAATGAGATGTCCACGTCCTCTTAATAACTTGAAACCCCCACCTGTCCAAAGCATATCCGGGTTGTTTTCTATCTAAACATATCAAGATCAAACTTACTGCATCGTAGATAAAACTCTTCACTTTCAAAATTATCTTTTAATAAGTGGCAATAAGTGTAAATTGTAGTAAAGAATATCATTAGTTTAATGAACAATTTACTACTAACTCTGTTTATATTCTTGAATAATGTATTTTATTCCGATTTCGATCTTACAATATACAGGGGTCTTCGGAAAAGGCTGTTCCTATATAAACAAATTTATAACTTGTATGTAAATCAATATATAATCCGTGCCAGTGCCAGTGCTACTTCAATGGCCTTGTATTATGAACCATCCAGCAGCATCCATAATTTTGTGGCTTAGTTTGCCTACTGTTAGTCCATTTTAATTAAAATTTAGCACACAACTTTATTTTAGTAATTAGTTTTACGGTAATCATTAATCATAAAATTTGGTTATCCCAAATTTTAAATTTGGTTTTTTTAAAAATTTTGTTGAACTTGTTTGTTACATAAGCCACTCTTTACTTTTAGGTTATTTTGAACTGCGGTGTTAAAAAAAACACATAAATTGAAAGAAGACTATTTACTGAGACAATATGACCAATCACTACTGTGTGATTTGTTTTGAGTTGGTTACGAAAATAATGTAGTTGCTGCAGCACTCTCTTGACTTAGCATGTGAAGCTGGCCCGTATCGAGGCCTTGGGTGGAGATGTTCGCCCCAATCATCGGTGACATGGCTGACTTTGAAGCAGACCTCAAAAACTGTAAAATTTATATAGTGGTATTTTCACACAATGCCCAGTAAATGACAAATGATCATCTTTCAATTTATGTGTTTAAAGATCACAGTTCAAAATAACATAAAACAAGTAGCTGGCTTATGGATAACAAACAAGTACCAATTTAGTATTCTACCCTGTGTTTCAAATTTTACAAGGAATGAGATACATATAGAAATTATTAAGAGTTTAGGATGCATAAAAATGATACAAGGTACTAAACATTTTGAAATTTGATTTATAACTTTACTGTACCGTACTTAGATATGATTCTTTGAAATAGGGAAAACGTTTTTATTACCCTGTATAAAGCAGCAATGGTAAATCACCCTAGCTAGCTCCTCAAAGGAACTTTTTTCATTCATATTGCAAGATTTTATAACCAATCCGATTCTGATGATAACTTGCTTGTCTTGTTGTTCTCAGGCCAAGCCTGACCTGGTGATGTTATGGGTAGTCGTCTACATTTCCTCCTGCTTTGTTGTTGGAGGTCTCTTCACAGTAACATTAGCGTACATTCTGGGCAACGCCTTCCTCTTCATAATTTTTTTCAACTGTAAGTTTGGTTCTTGTAGAAATGTCCAGATTACCTTTTTAGTCTGATTACTTAACTAGTGTTGTGGTTTTAATTGAAATACAGTACAAGTAGAAGATTTGACATATTCAATACAAAACCATTACCTACCAAAACATAAAATAACTTTATCCGTGACAAAGAAAATTGAACTTCCTTTTCTGTCTCACAAAAATAAAAAATAAAACATAACATTATATTCCTAGAGTTTGTTCAAAAACTAGTATCTTCAAAATCAGGATCCAAGCTGAGAAGATTTTAAATCAGATTGTTCAGTTATTAGCTGTAAATGGTAATGAATCTCTGATTTCACATGCGGCTATCACTTACCACCCCAATTGAGTGCCAGTTAGCTCTATCTTTCACTCCAGTTTGAGCTGAGTTTCGTTACCGTGCACTCACACGTCTTCGCTTCTTACCATTTCAAAATGGAAGCGCTCTCTTAAAATCCCACCAAATGCAAAGCTATGTGACAACTGTTTTGGGGACCATGGGGGTTCACAAGTAGAGGTTATGCAAAGTAGAAATGACAAATTTAGATGATTGATATACTCTTCTGAAACAATCACTGTTGAACAAAAGATGTGGTATGTTGTGGGGGAAAATGTTTCTGAAGTGTTTGCAAAGTTGTCGATGCAAGGGGCTGAGCATTGTTGTGAATCAGAAACACGTTGACCCTTGTATAGGTGAAACGATGCCTCATCTTTTGTTCTAAATGGCGCATGTTCGTCTCATTAATTAAAATTAAAGAGTTTTCATCAATCATCAAAATTCATCAATTCTCCCTTTGACATAAAATGGATGAAATTTTACAGTCCAAAAAATAGGTGTCCAATTTTTTTTCATATTTAAAGGAAAATGAGTGCTGGCAAAAAAAAAATATGCATGACTAAACAATAAAAACATTTACAAAGCTTGGCCAAAAGCTAACTGCCCAGTTGCACTCAGCTGCGGTGGTAAGGGACATATGCAAAGCACGAAACTTTTTTTCTGGGTTATCTTTGCAAATGATCAAATAACTGTGATAGTGGGGAGCATCATAAAAGTTTATGATATTAGTAGAAATTGATATTATATCAGTAATTTCTCCTACAAGGATTTTCCAAAAGCCATCAAAACTAGAACTACGTTTTGTATAGTTGTAGAAGGATAAATAACAATCACAAATTAAATTTTCAGATTGTATTTTTTTCTATTCTATCTACAATGACTGATTTACATTGTGACTTCCAACTTTATAACCTTTTCTTTATATTTTCAGTGTTGTTCATTTTTAACGTGGTGATGACGCTCCGCCTGTACAAGGAAATGGTTGGTAACCCCAGGCACAAGGAGACAGTCTAAACACAGTTCCATCTGCACTCATCAACATAGGAAAATGTGATTTCTACATCTGTTTGAGGAATGAAGTGTCGATCAAATTATAACTACATTATCTTTTACTGTATTACCTTACATTATGAAATAATGCTTGGTTTTTGTGGCTTGAGCTTTCCCGTCCATTGCATTTTGATTAATTTTATCATTAGATAAGTTTTATCACGTATTTTGTTTATGGTGTAAGTAATAACTAACTTAAAAAGTTTGTAATAAAATGATCTCAGTGAAAGTAGTTTGTTATTTACCCCATATTTTGAATAAAAAAATTAAAAATTTCCAACCAGTAATAAAAAAATGCATTTTTAAACGGTTTATGAAATTCTTGTACATTGAAAAATAAAGCACCCATTTAAGATTTGTAGTACATTTTACTCAATTTTATATGAATACAGTATATGGTGGAGTGAATTGTTCGTTGTTAATTTTATTTACAGTAAACTTCCACTAATCTAGCATCCTACAATCCGGAACGCTTGGTAATCTAGCAAGACTTTTAGAAAAATCTTTATTGATAGGTATAAAAATAATAATGAGTATTCAAGTTATTTTACGATTGGAAGGGATGGGGACAACATTATTCCGTACAAAGCACTTGGAATGCGTGGAGGGGAGATGAGTCGTATTCATCCAACATAGGGTGACATCTCATTTTAGTTTCATAATCTATAATCATGTACAGTATTTTTTATCACAGTACAGGGCCCATTTTAGCTTAGTGCCGCCCCTAGGCCTCATTGTGCTTGCCACCCCCCCCCCCCCTGGCAATCTCCCACCACCCTTCCGACACCCCGCACCCACGGCACTGGAGATAATAATAATATTCTATCTATCTATAAATATAAATAAAAAATGTGCTGATAAGTGAAAGTTAAATCTTTTACCTTTCTAGGTCGAATTTTTCCGGTAGAGCTACTTGGATTGCCCACTCTACCTGAGCCCGAACGACGTTACCGAATGCCGCCTCGCTGCCGTAGCGCTAGGCGAGTTTGATTTCTGCAGAGGTTTACGGAAAACGTGTTTTAAAATTAACTAATTAAGATAAATATTGACTCTAAACTTTTTCTAAAAGTAGAAAGAAGGATCACATCTTCTCTGGTTTTAGAATTTTTAAATAAAATTTATAATTTAAACTTTAACTGTCTATATAAAATAATCAGCTTCTCTAGATTTTTTCATATTTATTTAACTTTACAATCTGTTTTAAATCAAGTTGAACAATAAGTAAATATCATATATTGAGAAAGAGTAATTAACAGTGAAACCTGAACTAGCCGCTAGCCGAAAAGTTAACAACAATTTATATCCAATTTGCAAATCTAAAAGGCAAGTCCAAAATTGAAGATCTTTTTAGCCTGTAGACGAAAACTGAAGTTTTCTATTAGTTTTGATGAAATAATTTCCAAAGTGTAACACAGGAAATTTATCACCATTATTCGTCTTTAATGTGACACCTTAGTTATAGCTCTAGACTGCATTTAGCATAAGATAACACGATTCTAAGAAAACCTTCCATTTGCATCGAGAAAAACAAATGGTTTTAGACAATTATAGCTAAAATTAGAAATTTTATTACAAATTTTTAAAACCAGAGAAGACGATATCAGTCTTTTTTCTTTCAGGAAAAGATAAGGGGTAATCTCTATCTTAATGAGTTAATTTTAAAACACGACTCCCGTAAACCTCTGCATAGCCATAAAGGCCGCGAGGCGGCATTCAGGCTCAGGTAGACCGGAGCCTTAACTAATATTTCATTTTGATTTAACACAACAAAAAAGTAGACAGATTAATTGTTAAACAACTGAATACTGATTACGTAAGCAAACAGTTCATTTATTAAACAACTAAATACCGCACTGAATATGTAACTACATTGACGAATTATAGTTAGTTTTATTTGGATTTTAAATAACTAATTAAAATGTGACTAATTAATTCATTTTTTATTATACACTATAAATTCAACTTTAATTTATGTTTCCGACTGTAGAAAAGTAGTTTTAAATAGTGTTCGGAATTAAAAAGAGACCAAATTCTTTAAGGAAATTATATCAAACTGCATTTGGGAAACCCAAAATATTAATGCCGCCGTCCGATTTTCAAATGGAGTTTGGAAAACCAACAACATTGGCTTATAAATAGTATTATTCATTTTTAAAACATACGGCATACCTTGCAGTTTAAAGGAAATATATCTACATAAGCTTATTTTACAAACACGTTTTATTAACAACTAACAGTAAGGTTAGTCTATACTCCACTTTATATCAAATGATTTTTCAATATTTAAACAGCCGTTAAAATATAGTATGTATTACTTTCAAATTTTATGTTTAAACATTTTTTTCAAATAAAATAGTTCCTTAAACGAAGAATTATTTAAATAAAAGTAGGATTCCTACTGACACAAGACTTATAGGCTGTTTAAAAATTGCAAGTAACATTGATGTGAACAGAGTTTGGCGGCGATCAACGTTTAGTCGTTTCACCTTACAATGAAATGCATAAAAATGTCTTAATCATAGCTCTTATTTTCTCAAGAATCATAAATCATCAAATTGTCTCAATGAGAAACACTAACAAACGACAATAACTGTCACTACCAAACCGCACTAAATACTCCAGACGCAAATCTCAAGTGAAAAAAGAAGCGACTCTAAACGTCAAAAATATCAATCCTGTAACAACAAAAGGAACCAACCCCCCCGCGCATCTTTCCGTACCGGTGGCGGGCGATATAGAGGTGGCTTGCTTCCCTGCCGCTTCCCTTCATAGGTGGCTGAGAGGAGTAAACAAATAGCCTACGGATCTAATTAATTCATTCAACATAACTAAAAGTTCTGTTACAAGGATTATTTACAATGTATATAAAAATTGCAAATTATTTTGCAAACACCATTATGTTATTTTTAATTTATTTAATTTTAGTTGATAAATAAAGAAAAAAAATTAATTTCGAAATTTGCCGCCCCCCAAAAATTTGCCGCCCTAGGCCACGGCCTACTCGGCCTATTTAGAAAATGGGCCCTGTCACAGTATGTTATGTATTGTTATTGTATTGTAGGTAGTAAAGCTGATTAAAGAATAAAATACACTAGAGATCGCCTCTGTTCTTCCTATTTTTCTAGCAGTTGTTTTTACAACAGCTGTCTAATGGTTCAATCAATTATTATCCTTCCTCCATAAGATTAACATTGGAGCTTTGAAAGCCTGTAGGGCGTAGCCCTGGAGTCCGATGTGAATTAGAGTGGGATTCTGCTCACCTACAGAGCGGTATGCGTGGATTTCTCCTACGATGCACATGAGCTGAGAAAAAGGGAGGAAAAGAAACATTCTTGCCTATTAATATATAGATATATTAATGTACATAATGTATTCTTCAACTTACATTTTCCTGACATTCATTCTGTAATCTGGAATATTTTGCAATCCGGATTAAAGGAAGTTTACTGTACTTGCCATTTACACACACATCTTACAGTCTACACAGTAGGAGAGGCTTGATTTGCTCAAAATAATGAAAGACTTCACTCTGGATTTTATTTCTTTGTCTTATCTAATAACAATTTGGTAAATGATCTACTACATTATTTATTGTAAGTTCATTTCTGATAAGAAATAAACTGCAAAATATTTATCTGGTAGCTGGTTTGCTGTGTTGACATGGTTCTTGAGTTGTTTCAGTAAAAATGGTGCCTTGGTATAAAAGGAGAAAAAATTGGATGGATAAAATACCTTCTTGTAAGTATTAATAAAGTTAAAATGAATACAAATGGAGCAAATTTTCAATTTAGATCTGCTTAGAAATATTTATGGTCATACTAGCTATTATTGTAGAAATTCAATTAGTTTACTTACAATTATTATATTTACTAGTACACTTACATGTTGTCAGTGATTCAATTTATTCTAGGTTTTTTTTATTGAGATATATACAATTTAAATGCTAAGCTGTTAAACAAAAATGAATAGCAATAAAGAAACCACACAAAAAGGTGTTAAACTGTAGAATTTTACAAATTAACTCAATTAATCAAAACTGATACACTTAAAATGAAAAAAAAAAAAAAAAATACTCTTACATGAGGAAAGATTAAAAATTAAAATTATCAACTAAGTAGAATGATTTTAAACGTTCCCAGCATTTTGGTCAGAGTGCCAAAGATCTGACTGATAAAACATTTGTCTAAAACAAACATTTGTCTAATCAGTAGTAAAACATTTCACCCCAACCCCTTCCACATGGATAAAAAATGATTAAATATTTAAAAATTGTCTTAAACTTTAAATATACTATTAAAAAATGTAATTTATTTACCCTAGATATTAGTAAATTTAATCAAAATAATTTATTGAGGTAGGCAGCCTGAAACTGTCCAACTACTTCTGTAACTGACCAAAAGCAATTCCCTACACCTAGCACAACAATTCACTTTGTATTCAACATTAAAAGTGATGTCTCGAACTTCAGTTTCATTAACTGCATTAGAGAAGGTTAGATTATGTTTTTATGGATCACACAATATTTTCAATAAAACATCTGTAAACAATGAGCGTTACAACTGCAACTCAAACAAATTAGGTAATAACTAAAAAAATAATAATTTTTATTGAAAGGAAATCGGTAAAATTTTGTTTCAAGACATGTTAGGGAGCTGAAATTTTATAAAATATTTCCATAACCTACTTTAAAACTTGTATAGTGTTTCAAAATATTTGGTGCATATAAGGACAAGAAATATAAAATAAAATGTTTAAACCTCTTTGTGGGAAACCCAGTATATTTTATTAAAATTTTTTCAAAAATTGTTCTTGTGACACAAACAATACTAGAGGTTGTCGCTACCATCACTATCGGTGTGAATATTAAATTAATTGAATGAGTAGATTTGATTTTCAGAAGGTTTTGTTTTATTAATTAACAAGTACAATCTAAAATCTTGAACAGAAGTAAACAAACAAAAAATGTAAACAAATAAAAACATCTGTTTTAAAATGAAAGGGCTATTAGGAGCCACAGCCACATACTCCCCTCCCAGTGACAACGTGAATGTCAGGTAGTGTACTTGTCAGGAAAACGCACAACACGCCCAGAGCGAGTTTTTCGGTCAGTGGTATTGCTGGGACGATGAGGTTCAGGGTTGACTGTAGGCTCTTTCGTCTTGAAGTCTTCTGATATTTTCGGTGATGCACTCGTTTTCGAAGGATCACATGACTTAGATGTTATAGTGGAATGAACATCATCAGACTCAGTGTGATCATGCAATAGAAACGCTGGTTTTAACCGATCAATTGAAATTGAATCTTCAACTCTGGGTAATAAAACTTTGAAAATTTTGTCGCTCCTTGAAATTACTTTGTAGGGACCGTCATATGTTGGTTGAAGTGTTTTTCTCGAGGCATCATGGCGAATGAATACATGAGATGAAGTCATGAGATCCGGGTGAATGAAAATTGACTTCTTATGACGATGACTAAATGGCACTGGACGAACTAACTTAACATGTTGTTGAAGTTGGGTCAGTAATGCAGGGACGTCACCTGTAAACTTGGAATTTTCAAAGAAATCGGCTGGAAGAGTAATCGGTTCACCGTAAACGAGTTGTGCAGGCGAAACTCCTACTTCCGGAATTATATTTGAATGGAGTCCAAGTAGAACTGACGGAAGTTTTGGAACCCAGTCCATTGTTAATTGAGCCTTAAGAGCAGACTTCAAAGAGCGATGCCACCTTTCAATAGCACCGTTAGCAGCAGGGTGGTAAGCTGTGGTCTTGATATGGTGTATGCCGAGCATGGACGTCAAGGATGAAAATAATTCACAGTCGAACTGTTTGCCTCTATCAGTAGTAATGAAGCGAGGAACTCCAAAACGGGACACCCACGACTGAAGAATAGTAGAAGCAACTTCTTCGGCAGTTATGCATGACATCGGAACTGCTTCAGTCCATCTTGAAAATCTGTCGATGATGGTTAATAGGTAACGATATCCTCTTGAAGGAGGCAAGGGTCCAACGATGTCAACATTTAAGTGGGAGAATCGTTTTTGGGTGGTAGGATAGAAACATAGTTCACTAGAAGTGTGCCGCCATGTTTTACATCGTTGGCAAGGTATACACGTTTTGGCCCACAATGTAACATCACGTTTCAGTGAAGGCCAGCAGAATCTCTCTTGAAGTAGTTTTACTGATGCAGCAATTCCAGGATGAGATAAATTGTGAATGGAATCATAGAGGGATCTGCGGTAGGAATGAGGGATGAATGGCCGTAGCTTGCCAGTTGAGGAATCACAAACTAATTCAAGACCATTATCAAGAGTCATAGTTTGGAATGAATATGATGATGAGTTTGATTCTCTGATATGTTTTAGTTCGCTACAATTCCTTTGAGCTTGTGCGATGTCGGTGAGTGATACTGTTGATGATACTACAATTTCAGAAATCCTCGAACAAGCATCTGCAGGTTGGTTTTGTTTACCAGGAATGTACCGGATGTCAGTGGTGAATTGGCCGATGTAGTCAAGATGTCTTCGTTGTCTAGGAGTCGCTTTTTCAGACCGTTGTTCAAAGGCGTAACTGAGAGGTTTGTGGTCAGTTAGAATAACAAAATGACGACCTTCTAGATAATGCTTGAAGTACTTTACTGCTTCGTATGCGGCCAAAAGTTCACGATCATAGGTGCTATAGTTTTGTTGCGTCTTAGTGAGGATTTTAGAGAAGAAACCAATAGGTTCGGGTACGTTTCCTCGCATCTGTTGTAAAGAAGCACCAATTGCAAAATTTGAAGCATCGACTGTGAGAATGAGAGGAAGATTACTGGAAGGGTGGAAAAGCAAGGTAGCGTTAGCTAGTTGTGTTTTCAATCTGTCAAAAGAATCTTTGGCATGATCATTCCAGTCTAACTTACTTTTGTCCTTTCGCTTGGGTGTTGGACAAAGGTCATACAGTGGCTTTTGGGTTGTAGCCGAATTGGGCAGGGATCTCCTATAAAAGTTAACAATTCCTAGGAAGCGTCTGAGTTGGTCGACAGTTTCAGGAAGTGGGTAGTCGAGTATGGCTTTCACTCTTTCAGGCAGTGGAAATATACCATATTTGTTGATACGATAGCCTAAGAATGAAATTTCAGGGACAGCAAACTCACATTTTGACGCGTTAATGCAGAGGCCGTGATTGGAGAGACATTCAAAAAGTAGACGAATGTGATTCTCGTGTTCAGTTTCAGATTCAGAAGCAATAAGGATGTCATCTAGATAGGAATATGCGAATGGAAGGTCTCGCAAAACTTGGTGAATAAAACGTTGAAAGGTTTGACCTGCGTTTTTTAATCCAAACGGCATGCGTACAAACTCAAACAAGCCAAATGGAGTTATAACAGCTGTCTTGGGTACATCATCTGGATGAACGGGGATGTGATGGTAGGCCTTCACAAGATCTATTTTAGAAAATATTGCCTTACCTTCAAGTTGTGCATTGAAATCCTGGACATTAGGTATAGGGTACTTATCTGGAATGGTTATATGGTTGAGAGCACGGTAGTCACCGCATGGGCGCCAGGAGCCATCCTTCTTTGGTACCATGTGCAGAGGACTCGACCAAGGGCTTTTAGAAGGTCTGCATATACCTAAATCAATCATTTTTTGAAACTCTAGCTTAGCCTGAGAGAGTTTGTCTGTAGCTAAACGTCGTGCTTTAGAGGTAACAGGTGGACCATTAGTGCTGATTGTATGGAAGAAATCTATGTCTGGTGTTTTGTGATCAGGCATATCTTTCAATAAATCAGGGTACTGGCGCAACATAAAAGAGTACTTATTATTTGGATTAATAAGGTGAATGTCAGAAAGAACGGACTGTGAAGGTGTTGAGCCATTCTGAAAAAGAAACGTCTTGCTATCAATCTTTTATTTTTTATATCAATTAATAGACCAAATTCTGATAAGAAGTCTGCACCAATAATTGGTTGTTGGACGCCGGCAATGGTAAAAGGCCAGCAAAATGATCTACGTAAGCCTAAGTCAAGTTGTAAAAGTTTCTCGCCATATGTAGGGATGCTTGATCCATTTGCTGCAAAGAGAAATTTACCGGATAGTTTAGGTTTTTGTTTGCTTTGTGGAGGTATGACAGAAATGTCAGCCCCGGAATCGACAAGATATTTTGTATTAGTCAGGCGATCATAAACAAAGAGACGGCGTGGTTGTGGTTTTGCGCTGTCTCCCGCCGTATCAAGACAGTGCCGAGCTAGTTTTCCGAATCATCAGATGTGGAAGAGAGGTACTTGCATGGTTTAGTACATTTCCTAGCATTTTTACCAAACTTTGTGTGGTACCAGCAGATACATTTATCGTTTTGAGGTATGGATTCGCGTTTCCGGAACCGGCGTGAATCAGACCTAGATCTCGATCTGGAGTGCAAGGATGAAATTTGGTTGGTTAGCTCAGATATTTGCTTTTCCAGACGAGATAACCTGTCAGGTTGTGTGGTGGTTGATGTTTGGCCTTCTATGCAGTAAATCGGCTGTGAATGAGATGGTGAATACTCCATGATTTTGTCAGCCATGATTGCTAACTTTTCTAGAGAGTCGGAACTAGTGGCTAATATTGAACTCACTTGAGGGGGAAGGCGTTTCAAAAATAATGTTTTAAGGAAATCGTCCTGAACATGTGTACCTGCGAGAGTACGCATTTCTCTAAGAAACTGAGAAGGTTTTTTGGAACCAAGTTCAAGTTCATCAACCAGTTTGGTAACTTTCCTGCTCTCTGATTCTTCAAATTCAGAGATAAGACGGTTACAAAGATCTTGGTAAGGGGTTTGGCTAAGTGGTTTCTCTAGGAAGTCGGATATCAACTCAGCCACATCGGTATCAAGGTTTCCAAGAACGTGATAATATTTTGTTCGTTCTTGTGTGATACCTTTGGTGAAAAACTGAGCGTCAACTTGGCGTAACCAGACTTTAACGTTTTTTCTCCAAAAAGGTGGAATTTTTACACTTAATTTTGAAAGCTGATTTGAGTTATTTGTGAGATTAGGGTCTGTTACATTTTCCTCCGTGTCCGACATGATTAGGCAAAGGCTCACCTGTGTTGTTTTAAATTCAGCGTTGCTTGGAAGGTGATGGAAGGCTATAGACTGGATAGGTGCGATGAGAATGTTGACAATAGGGACGTAGTAGCTTCAATTATCACGTCGGTGGTCACCAATTGTCGCTACCATCACTATCGGTGTGAATATTAAATTAATTGAATGAGTAGATTTGATTTTTAGAAGGTTTTGTTTTATTAATTAACAAGTACAATCTAAAATCTTGAACAGAAGTAAACAAACAAAAAATGTAAACAAATAAAAACATCTGTTTTAAAATGAAAGGGCTATTAGGAGCCACAGCCACAAGGTATTGCCATGGTAAACAATTACAACAGTAATAAAGATTTTCCCCCATATATCAATTAAAAGCAGAAGGGAAAAACCTTTATTTGCCTGCTGGCACATGGAGCACATGTTTATTTTTAATTCGGTGCCTCAGAGAACTTGTGAATTTTATCATATTAATAAAATTGATACAACGTAAAATAAACATCATGTGGCCATTCTCCTTGCTCTAGGAAATACATCCTTGATATTGATTTGGTTCGAGGAATAGAAATATTTATATTGGTATTTTAAGTATATAAAAATTATGTTACAGTGGAGGAAGCAGGTCCGTTGGTAATTCACAGAGAAGCGTGGGGAGGTTACGAGGAAATAAAATGCCATCAAATTTTATTCTTTCCGATCATGTTTATATTTTTGAAGATGATTGATGAAACACCATCGACCAAATTCATTAAGACAAATGCCGAAAAACTTACTTGGCTTCAAAAACGGCAACGAGAAAAGGGCAACAAATCGGACATTAGACAAAAGTAGGTAATGCTCGATACATTAATTTTTTTTAATCTAAACTTTTACATGTTTTTAGCCACTTGTGTTTTGTTGATGTTATTCTATAAAAGAGTTGTTGCCCATCGATACTTGACGGAAAAAGCTCCATCCGTTGTGATCGAGTGCAGCACTAGGCAGATGATTAAAATACATATAAAACATAATAAATATGTATAAAATGTACTTTTTAAACTGCTGTTTCTTCTCAATTGATTTACGTGGTTAAGTAAGTTAGAGTATATTGTACTTAATATTTTAACAATCAAAACTTATTTATATTTATGTTTTATCCATACCAACTATAAAATTGTACAGTTTAAGGGCCGCTTTCTCCAATTTAGTTTAATCCAAAACTTAATATTAAACAAGATTTTGTCATATGATTTAACATTGATATTTTTTGGGGGATTAGTTTAAACTGAGTTGGGGAAAGCGGCCCTTAAATAGTATAAAATGACTATTATTTTTTTATTTTCTTTAAAATAACAATTTTTATACTTATGTACATTTCTAGGTACTGGCCATAGTAAACCAAAATCGTTCTTGAGCGTAAAACAAATTTATTGAAAAGGTTTGAAAATTTGATATTTTTAGTTAAAGAAAGTAAGATAACGTAAATGTAAATAAAATCTGCTAATATGGAAAAGTTTTGCTATTATTTGGTACAAACTTCATGTAATTTGGTCTAATGGAAGTCCAAACAAACTGTCCAAAGGATTAAAAACGTTGGCTTTTTTCCTTATGTTAAATTTCCATAAGAAAAGTTTATTTTTAGTTTTTAATTATTTAATTTCGGGGGGCGCTGGTCAAAACCTTGCCCCGGGCGCCTATTGCCCTCGTGGCGGCCCTGACTTGACAGAAACTTATGACTTTCATTCTATGCATTTAGAGCATTGATAAAGAAAATTTTGATTGATCTGTGGTTGATTAGATATCTTGTTTTTATTTAGGTTAGATTTTGTTTATATCATTTAATTTTTATTAGTATTTATAAAAACCCCGGTGACCCGTCTTTATGAATATTTATACCTACAGTAGACGTTAAAAAATCTGGCCACCTTGGGATTGGCCGCCAGCCTGGATTAACCAGTGGTTTATTGAACAAGTAAAACCAAAACCTATATTATTGTTTGTTCAAAAATATCAGTGTCAATGAATAAAAAGGAGAGCGTACTAACCTAGAAAATACTTCATGCAATTTGACCAAGGAAAAGCAGTCATGCACTAGCAATGGAAATGCGTTGATTTAATAAAGACTGATTGTATGTAGTAACCTCATAAAAATATCGATTGCCAACAAAGGTCCTTTATTGCGGAAATGCGATCTCTCTATAGCGTCGGGATCCCGTACAATAACCTTAACTTCCATGAAATGTCGAAAATAAACCTATGAAAAAACACCGCAATTAAAGATCACAGCATTTTCTGGTATCGAAGCACAATATTTCAAGTCTGTAACCGAATTGTCCGGAAATCTGCAATTAAACTGATAAATTTCCAATTAATTTGAGCCATTGTCGCTATATCGTCCCCGCAGCTTCATCCTGGGTAACGACGGCTACGTGTACGAGGGTCGTGGCTGGGAGGCGCGCCCGGACCTGGAGGGCCGAGGTTACTCGGACTTCCCCGAAATCGTGGCCGAGGACCTCATGTGCACGCCGCTCGCCGCCCGCAGCCTCTTCATTGGCTACTTCCCGGGGATCACAGGTAAGAATCGGCTGCGGCGGAATATAGTCTCTGACCACATTGGTGTGGCACTTGCCAACGTAAACAGATACAAATTAAGCCAGCCCATTTGTTTGGAAGTTTCATTGTATAGGGTGTCCATTAGAATATTGTTATTTTTAAAATGGTTCCTATAACAAATATTATTATTGCGTTTTATTTGTAATTATTTTTTTAGTTTGAAAGACAATGATACGGGGCATAAGGTGATAAGGTTAATACTCATAAACAATTTGGTTATTAAAAAAAATATTTTTCTAGTCACCAACTGTACAACAACTTGCTTATGCCCTTGATGGGGGCTCTGCCCCCATACCCCCTTAGAAGTTGTCACCAAATGGGTAGCTGAGTGGTTATAGTGCTCGCCTTTGAATCCAAAGGTTGCCGGTTCGATCCTGAGGAAAGTTAGTAGCTTTTTAAAGGATCGATTCTGGACCCAGTTGCCATTTGTCATTGGACTATTTAATTAATGATGCTTTCTAACAACTGGTCGATGTTAGATCGTAACAAGACTGGGGTTTGGACCGTTCCCCGTCAAAATGTAAAAAAAAGCCTCTGGCGTAGATAGACACAAAATAACAAAATAACAGTACTCAAAATCCTAAATTAAAAGCTGTATAATAAATTTAGTATGTAAATATTGTAGTTATTATGATTAAGGCCGGTTCCTCCGTGGGTGACAGATGCGACTCTACGAGAGCGACAAAATTTCAAACAAATGTATAAGCATTGAAGCGTTCTTAGTGGGCGACAGGAGCGACAACAATTTACAATGTATAACATTATGGCGATGCAAGCGTGTCGGTGGCATCGCTTCAGTCGCTCTCGTCGTGTCGCATCTGTCGCCCACGTAGGAACCGGCCTTAAACAAACTAAGTTCTAATTTTGAATGCCAGATATCTAAACCCACAGGACTTAACAGGGCTTTATGAAACTTAGTCGAAAGAGGGGATTTTTAATTTCAGTAAAGTTACCCTATATAGTCAATCAGTAGGCTGTTCTCCTCTCTACCTCTCCTGATGAAAACGCAAAATTTCTTTGCCTAAGACACTTTTCTTTTCTATACAAGTAGAAAATTAGCTGCCATTTTGTACAGTGTCTCAGCATTTACTTTTTGTTAATTGAAATTTAAAATCCGTCTGAATGCTGAACTTTCACTCCATAGTTCTGAATAAAAAAAAGATACTAAGCCAAAGGAGAGCCCCATAGAGATATCCCTGAAAATTGACTTATGGGCTATAATTGTAATGCCTTGGTCGGAGCCACAAAAGTCAGCTTCTGCTGTAGCACAAAAACACCTCATTGATAGTTTGTGATAAAAAAGTGAATCAATATTTCAACATAAAGTTATGTCCTGCAACCAAAAGAGAACCTTTTTTTTATTTTTTTTATTTATTACAACCATCAGTGTAATTTTTTTATGTCATTAACTGTTGTAACTGGTAGTCAGATTAATTATAAAACCCAAAATTTATAGTAAATTTAAATAAAGTGACACTTTTTGTCTTGATGTTTCTGCAGATGAAGTAGCTGGACCCAAAATGATGAGAGCAAAAGATGCACTGATCAAGTATGGAATCAAAAAGGAGTACATACACAGAAAATATGTTACTTATAACTTATAAAATTATCACCTTAATATTATATTTCTTTATATTAAAGACCTCAAAAAATCAAATATATTTTTATCTTCATCCCTCATTTATTGCTCAAAATATTTGCACAGATTATGTTTTAGAAGTTGAATGCAACTTCATGTTTGTTTTATGCTATGCTAGAAGAAGATCCCTTGATCATTTCTTGTGCATAACTGTTGACCACACACATGAAGTATAGGTTCAAGACTGAAACAGAAAAACCTCTTTTAGGAGAATCCATTTCCTTCGTTTTATATTAACTGTTATTTTAATGGAAAATATCTAGAAAGACAACAACAACATTAGGTATCTATATATTAATACGCAAGCATGTTTCATTTCCTCCTTTTTTCTCAGCTCGTGTGCATCGTAGGATAAATCCGAGCATACCGTTAGAAAGGTATAGTCCTGTAGATTAGCAGAATCGCATTCTAATTCACATCGGACTCCAGGGCTACGCCCCACAGGCTTTCAAAGTTCCAATGTTAATCTTATGGAGAAAGAAGAATTGAATGAATCATTAGACAGCTGTTGTAAAAGCAACTGCTAGAAAATTAGGAAGAACAGATGTTTTAGTTCTAAAATGTTTTTAAGTTCCTTGGGGCTAGATCAACTGAAGTTTTGATCGAATTTTGATCAGGAGGCGATCTCTAGTATTCTTTAAGACACCAACACACCCTGCTTAATAAAGGTGAACTTGATTCCCCTTTTGTCATAAAATAAAAATAATTTAATAAAGTAATATAATAAAAACTTATAGAGAGTAAAAGGTTTTAATTACTAGAACTTTCTTCTTTAGTAGCTAAATTTTTCCTTTTTCACCCAATACCCAAAGGATGTAAATAAAACATTGTGGTTTCCGTATTAGAGATATGCAGGGTTGGGAGGTCTATAGATACAGGTCTGTGGGTTATCCAAGGCCATCTAAAATTACTACAGGTCCATCATGAAGAAAAACTCTCTACTGTTCCCCTGTTCAGGGCCGATTTTGTAAATGGGCCCAGGGGCGTTAGAGATTTTAGGTTTGTTGGGGATGCAAGCCAAAGAAAAGATATTAAATTATGTGACAATAGAAAACTCCCTCTCTCATAGATTTCTCTCATGACTCATCACTGCCAATGCCTGATGAGTATCAATGTGTTGATACTAAATACTAGAACGTAGAAACGTCACGTGTTTATTTGTATCTCAGTTTGTTTCGTTCAATCGCATGAGACAGCAGATGTCTCCCCAAATTTTGCTTGTGAATAAAGTTTAGTGATGTGTTTATACTAACTTCAGTTTATCATTAAATAAACAAATTATATCACTAAGCGACAGTTGTGTACATTTTTACTGTGCAATAAGAGCACTCTTATTAACGATATAAAGTAAAAACAAACTCAATTAAAGTATTTAGTTAGTTCTGTCATTGTTATATTGCGAATATGCTGTCAAATCCTTGAATGCCTATGACATTGTGATTTATTTGGTGATTCATATCAAGGAGAAGCGCAAATATCTCACAGGCCCATTATGCGTCATGTACAAGTCGCAGGGCCAGCCCCTGTTGTTATAGAGGATCAAGAGGTGTTCATGAGCATCAGGAATAAAACTAGTGTCAAAAAATAAATTTGATGTTACTGCGGGAAAGCATTTATAATTGTGTGTTGTTGTATATTTTATTTGACTTGGGAGGCAGACACTGCCTTAAGGCCTGCACAGACCGGAGCGATACTCCGTGCGATACCAGAGCGGGCGCGATACTTTTTCTTGGAAATTCGCTTGCGATACCAGTGGGTCGTGCGATACCATGTTGTCTTATGGAGCCGCACACACCAGAGCGAACTGCGATACGCGATACTGAGGCGATCGCGATACTGTAGCGATGGTATCGCGGTAACGCTGCATGCACCATTCGCAGCGCTTTATCGCCGCGATACCGTGCGGCCAAACCATGAACTACTCAGTTTTGTCTGTGCTGTGCAAGTTGTAACAACAACAACAACACCAACATGTCGTGTATCATCGAAAACTTACTTGAAGTTGTTTATACATACCCGGTGCTCTATGATTTAAATCCACTTAAGGCTTTAAGTCAACTCACAGGACTCACTAGCCAGTAACACTAGTCCTAACAACTAGCCTACGCCTTCTTTTACACATTTTACATTGGTTCTTATGGCTGGTAAAGTAGTTTTACATACTGTAACTAACTTATAAAGCTGAGTTCTACAACCCATTATTTAATGGGGCTGGACTGGACTAATACACCTACAAAATTTACATGTAAATAAATAAATAAATAAATCTTTATTTTTCTTCACATAATACATTAAATTACAATAAATGCAATTACATTTAAAAATATATATACCAGGCTGACCTCACTCAAAAAATAACAACTAAAAACAGTGAAGAAAAAATAGGGCCCCTGAGACATAAGTCTGTTTAGGGGTTCCTTTACAATTATAAAACCTTAAAAAAGTTCAGAAGGAGCTTATATCAAATTTATAAATTAATTCCAGTGTTTACAAATTAGCATGTGTTTATAACAAATTTTCGTGTGCTTCAACTTATAATTTAATTAAATTAGACTTGACAGAAAAATAATAATAAGAAAAACTAAAGTTGTTATATACTATACATGTACTTAAATTAACTAATATACTCAACTATTACCTAAATTATCTAAATTAACTAAACTATCAAAAACATTAAAGCCATGAAGCTGATACATCCTATCCAGCAAACACTAGAAAATACTTTGAACACCTTCTAAGTTTTCGGAAAAAAACATCGAAACATTAATTACTAATAAAAAAATGCAGCTAATAATAAAAAAATAAAAAAACTACATTTCTAGTTGCCATAAAAAAACGTATTATAATAAACTTGATTAATTTTACAATTAGTCCCAGGTCTAATCATGAATCTAAACAACTATGTGCAAAAAGCCCTCAATATCCCCACAATTCCCCAGCCAACTCCTCAATTCTTTTAAAAATTTTCTATGGTTGTGTATAGTTTTTAGTTCATTTGGGAGTCTATTGAAAATCCTGGGAGCAATAAAAAAATATGTTTGCGTAAAAAATGTTAAATTTGGTCTGGGTACATTACACTGATTGGTATTTCTTAGCTTTGATTTATAGTTTGCTTCATGATTCAGAATTGTCAATTTACTGTGGAATAATTTTAGAACCTTAAACAAGAAAAGTGATCTCAAAGGTAAAACATTCAGCTCTTGGAAACATTGATGAGATGAGTCTAATTTACCCTTCCTACAAATTACTTTCACAAATAATTTTTGGAGCGTTAAAATAGATTTTAAGTTCGTTAGATATGTACCTCCCCAGAATACTAATCCATATTCAAGTCTACTGTTAACAAAAGCAAAGTATAAATTTCTTAAAATTTGGAAAGGACAAATATTTCGAAGAAAATAAAAAATGCGAATACTGGACATTATTTTGTTTTTTAATCTATCTAAATGCAATTTCCAATTCAGTTCCCTATCCAATAATAGCCCCAAATACTTTGTACTGTCACTTGGTTTTATTACAGAACAATTTTGACATGTGGTAGCTAGAGATATACAATCATCACATTTATAGTAGAGACTCTCTGAAAAATTCATTGCCTGCCTTAATGAAAAATTTATGTATGTAGTTTTTTCTGCGCTTAAAACCAAATTATTGTTACCAAACCACCACTTAATAGCATTTAAATCTTGACTTAACTGTTGCTCAACTTCATTCCACGAACTTTCTGTATAGCAAAGTGCAATCTGAAATGTATAAGTTCTTATGCCAAAATTCTTGTTGACTTAAAAAATTCTATAATTTAGTTTAATAATTTTAGAACTAGCAGTAATATAATTTAAAATGCACTATACATTTATGTATAAGAAGGACTCGTCACGACGCACAAGCCTTAATTGTGGCTCATGTGGGACTAATTCGGTAAATAGTGCTTGTAATTATTTTGTATTTTATTGTCGAATAGAGTTGATTTGATTTGATTAATGATTATACTTATGTAAAGTACATGGGGGCCGAGCAATTGCTCGGTAGTCTCAAACAGTAATATTCTTTATAGTAATATCAGTTACAGTCGGTGCGCTAAAATGCCCAAAATATAATAAGGCTTATTTATTGTTCAAGATGAGCTTGTTTGCTCCGCTGACTCGCATTTCATTCATGATTCATATGGATTCTGTTCATTCTGAAGTATATGTAGAATCTTTTTTCATCTTTTCGCAACTGGGGCATGAGCGTATGGTACTCGCCAAATTGCAGCCATTCTTTATTTATGTCGTGTATCCAAATTTTTCTCTGTCTTTCGTCTTCTAGCACGGCTAGTCGATTCTTCTTCATCGGACGATGTCATGGTAAGATAACACACAGTACAGTAAGAAAAACTAACTATAACACAATGTCTAGAGAGTCACACAATCACCGCACCCTCACCGCTCCCCTGAGGTGTACTGGCTTCCCGCGCGTCTCTTTTTCCCGCTCTGGTGTGGAAGCTCCTGTTCCCGCTGCGATATTATCGCCCAAGTAACGCAGATAAAATTCCAGGAAGGTATCGCGTCGCTCCAGCGATAAAGTATCGCTCTGGTCTGAGCAGGCCTTTAAACAAAGTTTGTATTTCTTGGCTACAGTACTACCAATCTTCAGCTTTTTACTTTTAAGCAGTTAAGCTGTTTACCTCTTGTAAATTTAGTAAAATTAAGATATAAACAAAGCACACACAAAATGAACAAAAACATAAACAAAGAGCTTTAAAAACAAATTTAAGTGCCTTTCATTTGTTTTTGTTGTTTGTGCTGGTACAGCACATTAATTTGTGTCTTTTTATGAGTTTACTTTAATTATTTGTGAAGAGCCTCACGAACTTCATGTGAAGATAAAAAAACCCCAAAAGTGTTAGTGCACTTTCCCAATAAGGCGTTAGACATTTCACCTACAAAATCACTTTTGAGAAACGGACAGACATGTTTGTCTAATATTTTTTCAATTACTAAAAAAACAGTCTTAATAAAATATTTATCATTCCTCCCAATTAAGAAAAAGTAGTTTTTCTCTTTGGAATACTAACACTAGTACGATAGAGCACCGGATAAAGTGGATGATACATGATACATGATAAATATCCAGTCAACTGTAGACCAGTTGTCTTAATGGGTCTTGTAAAAAACTAAATTTTCACTAAAACAAATATGTACAATATTCACAGTTCATTTGGTTGCTGCGGGGTTTAAATATAAATATTTGTGGTGAAATACTCTTTAACTGAGTAAAAGCATTTCCTCGTATGCCACTTCTTAAGCCTGTTCTTGAAGGCTGTGGGTTCTAGCTCCCTTATTTCATTTGGCAACTTATAATGTAGATGAGT
Organism: Neoaliturus tenellus; assembly: GCA_030545055.2. Lineage (NCBI taxonomy): Eukaryota > Metazoa > Arthropoda > Insecta > Hemiptera > Cicadellidae > Neoaliturus > Neoaliturus tenellus. The sequence goes on from CM061537.1 coordinate 29,475,602, forward strand.
TGTGTTCGTATACTATTGACCTGGCAAATCATTAAATAAATGGTTACTTACACACAGAGAGGTTGTACAGCATGTAAAGATACTCTCCAAAAATGATGCACATATAACTGTTGAAAAAGATGGCCAAGATCTGGAAAACAAGGGTTCCAAGGACCCAGGTTCTCAGTAGATACCGATTGTTCTGTGAAAAGAAGAAGAAGAAAAATATGTAAATGAACAAATTTCATAGTTGATTTTGACCCTGCTCAAAAATATTTGGGAGGTTTTAACAGTAAAAAATCAAGAGTAATTTTTATCCTCTAAATAACTAGTTTGAAGCCACGCCCACTTGGCACAGTTAAGTACAATCCCATGTTTAAACTGACAAATAAAGTTGATATGATCATTTGAGTTATTGAAGCTCAATTGAAGTCATAAATTAAATTTTGTAATTATTTTTATAGTAAAATTTCATTTTTTAAGAATTTTTCTAAATTTTTTGGGGGGGGGGGCCCTCTCTTACACTCCCCAAATGACGATTATGCTTATGTGTGAGCTGTGATCCAATTGGGTTTCTACACACTGCTCAGCAATTCACATATGCGATAAGCTCTGTTCTTCGTGATAACCTAGTCTACTTTAAGTGTTTCAACATAACATTGTGATTCACTTTTGTAGTGGTCCAAAGCGAAACCAACTTGGTTTTTAAGGTTGTGAATCCGTGAGCTTACTCTGGTGACAGGGGTGTACTGAGAATGCCGCGATGTGCCGTGTTGGATTGTTCATACACTTTATACTGGTTGAAGAGCCTACCTTTCTCCCGAAGGCATCTTAAAATTTTTCGTGTAATTCTCCTGGGAAAAGTATATTGAATGAACGTGTCATTTTTGAGGATTTCATTTGTCATCTATTGGTCTTCAAAATGACATTATTTTTTTAACCAATTCTATTTAAATCTAAGAAGATAAAAATTATTTTTCAATAGTTTTTTCTATTTAGTAATTTTGTAATCATGTAGTAATTTATGTTAGGTTTTGATGAGTTCATCCCTTACACTACTGTTATTTCAGCTATGTGTCGGTTTCTTGTGAGAATTGTACCAAAATACGCAGATTTCAGTACTTCTGACCTTAAAAGCCCTTACATTGGTTGCCCAGAAAAAAAAAAAAAAAAAAAAAAAAAAAAAAAAAAAAAAAAAAAAAAAAAAAAAAAAAACTGTACATCATAGTTACAATGTAAGAAGTTTAAGGCAAAAAGTGGGATAGTTTGAATGCACAACCTTAGTTCATTCACATCCCAGTTCCCATAAGTGTTTTTCAGCATGTCGTCTGCATAGTGATGGGAGCAAATGTGTTTACACCGGAGTTGCTAACACTTGTTTGAAACTTTCAAGAAAACAACTTAAAATATTTTGCCAACACATGTTTGCAACAATATCTTTTTGGTAAAACCTTCACAGTAAGAGTCAGTAAATCCTGCAACATCCATTGATCTCAAATTTTTACATTGGTGTAACTTTCGCAAAAATGTTGACAACAAAATAAAGCCGCTCAAAGAAATTTGGGAAACTTTTGTTGTAAACATCGGTTGCTAATAAAAAAAGTTGCCATAATTTATTGACAACTTTGGTGAAAACGCTGCTTTAAAGTTATTTTTATTCATTAGCACTATAAATGTCATAATAGCGTATTACTACTAGTTTCTCACCGAACAGAATCCAATGAGAAGCAACGTAGCCAGGATAATTCCTGAAATTGTTTGTAGAAAGTTCTCGTACAGAAACACCTTGACAGCTGAACAGAAGGAAACAATAAAAATCTTTCAACAATTTTTTAAACCATTAATTTCTATTCCTGCAACCTACAGCATATTAAGGTATTTGAAATTCAAAATTTATACTTTTTAAAAATTTTATCATATTATTGCCAATCCTGAGCTTATGACATATTTGTAGCTAAAAAGTTCATGCCAATGTACATTAGGGGCCGTCCATAAATTACGTCATCGCTTTTTGGCCATTTTTGGACCCCCCCTCCCTAAAATCATCCTACCGTTATAATTTTTCTGACCCCCACCCCCCCTCTTGGAAAAATGACGTCATTTTTAACAAACCTCCGTTTTAAGTAAAAATAATGATTTTTAAACGCTACATGATAAACTAAAAAAATTGACCAATCAAATCTGAATTTACCATCAGAAATAAAGCCAAAATGACTTTCTCAATGGAAAAAAACTATAAAACAACGCCTTAAAATAGTCTAATGTATTTTATAGATAATTATTTTATAATAGTTGAGTTCTGTTAGACTTTATAATGGTTTTACTGTTAAAATTTGATATAAAACATCATATTTAAAATGACGTGATATCAAATCCGACCCCCCCCCCCCTTGCACATCACCTTACCGTCATTTTCAATCTGGACCCTCCCCCCCCCCCCCTATTTTCAAATGACGTAATTTATGGACGACCCCTTATTTGCTCTAATGATATGCATTTTGGACCATTTTTACTGACTAGGTTTTATTAATTAGTTGTTAAAAATTAGAGAGTTACTAGTAAGAGAATGTACTTGATTCGACTGACAAGAATAAAATAACTTATATGGCATATAAATTGACACAATCATATTGAATCATAACACAATCATAGCAATTGTAGG
>CM061537.1:29478342-29541937 GCA_030545055.2 Neoaliturus tenellus
TTAAGGACTTCGAGATAAAGGAATCAGGTATCTTAAAAAATGTATCTAGATGAGAAATATTTGGATCTAATTTCAGAATTTTTCATAAGATACAAAATATTTGAAAAATATTACTAAGTTACACATTCCTAAAATTAATGGTATGCTGTATCACGAAGACCATGAAATTCTGTCATTGAATTTGAACCTTACGTTCGATTCCATGAGCGCACTGAAAAAGGAGCTTGGAGACGATAAGGTTGAAATTAGTCTTAACAAATTGTTATCCCATATTAAAATGGCTAATAATCAAATAAATGTAAATTATGAATATAAGGTACGAATTATAACTGTTGTAGTTTTAGTTTTGATTATTTTGATACTTCTCGTAGCGACCTTATGTTATAGAGGAGAGCTAGAGCCGGACACACATCCACCACTTTGACCTGGAAACGGCGAGGCGAGGAACCAGCAAGGACTCACGTCATCGTCAGCAATAACGCTCTCAGAGAGATGGTCCTCGCAAACCAGTGAAAGTGAACTATGGACGTGGTATTATTGACTTTATAATGACACTTGTGTTTAGGATGTGTGTTCCAGGCGGTGCGAACTGTTTTAAAGACAGAGATAAAATGTATATTTAAAGGTTTTCTTTTATGTTAGGATAATTGTGAATTTTATTAGGGGTTTCAGTCTATAAAAGGGGAATAGTTTAGTAGAATTTTTGCAGCTAGGTGAAATGTATGTATATTGAACAATCTTAACAATTGAAATCAGTGGGTATGCGATAAATTGCGCGGTCATGACAGAGGGCTAGTATAGCTTTCTTCCAGTAGCGTAACTAGAAGCGCGCTCCGGATGCTAGCCGGTGTCGTTTTGCGCTGACACTCGCGTCGGCAGTCTGTGTTTCTGACGTGAGAATTCTCAGCTAGGCTTGTTGTGAGAATTGCATTGTAGTATAACTTCATGTCTCGTATTCGATTGTATTGTGTTGTATCGTATTGTATTGTATTCTGCTTATTTCATAGTTCCAAGGAGTTGCTCAGCCTTCAGCTAAGCAATCCTTCCCGGAACGGGGGGTGATGTTACAGTACGGTCTCTCATTTGTCGTGACGAATAATAATTATAACTTAGAATATTTTTAATTTTCCATATTTAGTAAATTTAGTTTTTGTCTTTAACAGTTACCCGCGGAGCTCGGCTCTGTTCGGCATACATCGTTTAGCACAGTCAGCTATCACGTCGCTTCGGCCGAGCGGCCAATCGGAAGCGACCTGATCGCAAGACAAGTGGGGGACTGGGGACAATAGAATGAGCGGATTCAATCATAGTACCTCATGTAAATCACTTGTTCAAAACTATCATCTCTTCATTGTTTAGTATTATTTTTATTATGTTCACGTAGATTCATCAACTCACTAATTACAAATCTTTCAAAGTCTATACAGTATTATGTAATTTCCGATCCCTTTACGAACATTCGGGTCTGCTCCCCGATTAAGAGAGCAGTGGTGGCAGCGACTTACACCCAAGATGAGTGGGCGGTAACATCTGTGCTATATTTATTTTCTTCAGATTGCTAGGTTAATTTTATTAACCATCCTGCATATTCTAGTTTTTAAATTTAACTAAAAAAGTAAACTAAATTGATTTGGATTTAAATTGAGAAAGAATGAAAGTACTGGGATAATTAATTACAAGTAGTTAATGGCTAAGTCCAATTTCTCAAAACAAAATAATGCAGTGATTTTAATAGGGTATACTTTGCCATTTTAATAAAAAATTAAAATCTCCAATTCTCAATAATTCACAAAATATTGTAAGTTTGTAAACAAATCTATTGTCATGCTGTCGTATCTTAAAACAATTTCACTCAAAATTAAGCTAAAAAATCTAATTGAATGGGCAGTTTCCTTTTTTAATTAACTTATTTTATTCTCTTATCATACAACTGTTATTACACATTAATATTAGTTTTTAGGTAACAACTTACCTCCTTGGAAGGAACCAAAGCTGTGAAATCCTCATACCCCTCTTACCAGAGCTGATGATTCTTATCACTTTTAGCTTCAGATTATGTTATCAGCACTCTCTTATCAGCTAACAACCTTGCAGTATCAATCTACCTTTTATGGCCACTGTATTAACAATATATCATTTGATTAAATATCATGGTACAGTACTATTATAAAGACTTCCTTAGTCCATTTGTACGTGGAAAATGTGAACTTTTTATCAGTATATTTCCTATAAGGAAATTTTTATTACATCTTAAGATTTTCTTCTCATATTGAGATTTTTCCTGATTAGAAAAAAAAAATTTAGAAAAATCATTTAGAAATTTAAACTTGCTAGCCAGAAAACAGAAGCCGTTAAGCTTATTTTTCTGGAAATTTTATACCTCAAATACTCATATAAAAACAGCATTTAAGACTATATTTATAAAATTTCAGTTTTTTTCTGATTTCTAAGTAAATTATCATTACCTGGAGCTGTAGATAAGATGCATTACTTAAACGTTTTTCTAAAAGTCCACCATTTTTCCAATATGGCGGCCAACTCAAAAATTTTCAATCCGAATCCCCACTTATTATGTCATTTTTAGATTCTATACACATAAGGCGTTGACTTTTTTTTTAAACTTAACAGTTAGGGATTTCCCTCAATGGTAAGTTTAGAGAAAAATGTAAGAGAATTTAAAAAAATTTTGAAATTGTGTGTACAATCCAACAATGACATAAAAATTGGGTGTTCGTATTAATAACTTAAAGTTGGCTGCCAAATTAGAATGGTTGACTTTAAAAAAATATTTAAATCACCATAAATGCAGAACCTAAAGTCTACTTAGGTTACCATTTAACTTTTTTGCGATCACTTATGGTTTTCAAATGCTACAAACAACAACAAATGCTAAGGAAGTTGAAAATATCATAAACAGTTTAAAGCCAAAATCTTCTGCTGGTATTGATGAATTCTCATTCAAAATGGTAAAACACTGCATGGACGAACTCATTGCTCCTTTAGTCAGCATAATAAATAAATCACTTGAAAAGGGTGAATTCCCCTCAACACTGAAAACTAGCAAAGTATACCCTAAACACAAAAAAGGTTCAACTACAGAGCTCCAAAATTACAGACCAATAACTCTAGTCTCCACCTTTTCCAAAATCATAGAAAAAATCGTTCTTGCTAGACTTATGAAACACCTAACACAACATGGCTTGCGAACTGGAAAACAACATGGCTTCCTAAAAACTAAATCTACTACCACGGCTCTAACAGACTTGATTGAATTTGTTATTGAACAAATTGATAATGAACAGTTTGTTTCTGCTATATTCTTGGACTATAGCAAAGCGTTTGACTGCCTCGGACATAAACTGCTGTGTAGCAAGCTGGAGAGCCTGGGAGTGACTGGCTTGGCTAATAAATGGTTTAAAAGTTATCTTGAAGGCCGCACACAAGTTGTTGAGCTACAACACTCAATACAAAACCAGGCACACACTTATCGCTCCAAAGCTCAACCACTGACAAGAGGAGTACCTCAGGGATCTGCCTTGGGCCCAATACTCTTCATTTTACTAACAAACGATTTTCCAAATGAAATGCTGACCCAAAACACAACCACAGTAATGTATGCAGACGACACTACCCTTTTAATCAGCAACAATACTACAGATGAACATTCACTAAGCATAAAAAGGGCCATGAATATTGCAATAGAATATTGTGGGAAAAATGATCTGGCCATTAATCCATCCAAGACAACCCAGATGCACTTTTCAACAAAGAAAGACATAGTAAAAAAATGCAGCAGACCTCACAGAAGCAACTCAGACCAAATTCCTCGGCATTACGCTTGATTGCAAGTTGACCTGGACCGAACACATAAATGTGCAAAAAAATCAGCACAAGTATTTATGTTGTTCGAAGAGTGAAGTGGATTGCAGGACTAGCAGCAGCTAAAACTGCCTATTTCTCACTAGTAGAATCCCACATCTGCTATGGTCTACTAGTGTGGGGAGGAACATCATCACAAAACATGAACCGGATCCTCCTCCTGCAGAAGAAAGCTGTAAGAATCCTCGCCAACCTTGCACCACGCCAAACCTGCAGACAGGCATTTCAGGACCTCGAAATGATGACAGTTGTATCATACATACAACTCTGTACATTCAAGAAAGTATCTTGCATGTGGACAAAATACAACCACCAAGGAACAGAGACTTCCATTCATACAACACCCGTCACGGTTCAAGGTTCAACTTGCCAGTTCACCGTACGACTCTTGCAGAGAAAAAACCATCATACAGCGGCTGCAAGCTACGAAACCACCTACCTGCATCCATGAGAGAACTTACTGGGAACAACCTCAAGACGGAGTTGAAGATATGGCTGACGGCAAGACCTTTCTACACCCTGGATGAATTTCTTGAGAGGAGAGAAGACCTACTGTAAACCAACAATCAACCAATTTTAAAACAAACCACTTTACACTATTGTAATTCTTGAAGAATTTTATAATAAAGATATTTTTGACTTTTGACTTTTCAAGTAAAACAGCAGGCACACTTATATCAATCACTCTGTATTTACCTTGAATTTATAAAACTGCTACAACATACGAGAGTTATTGGAACACCGAATTCAAACAGTAAACCCCAATTTAGATAATTTAATGGTAAGCTATTTTTCAAATCTAACTTTAACTGTCTCGTTTTTTATGTTACAAAATCATTACAGGGGTGTCTTTTATCTTTTCTTTTAGGGTGTTTCTTCTCTGAAGTCATGTACAAAGTGAGGCATATGAAAAAACTAACAAATATGAAGAAGAACTCAAGATGAATATTAAAAATTCAATGTGGAGAAACAAGAGCCACTTACAAAATGTGATCAGACATTTACTAAAGACATAATATAATCTTATAAATATTAACAAGGTTGTTCTGTTTGAAGAAACAAAATATCATTAAAATCCTGTAAATAATTTAAATAAATGTCAATAGAAATAAAATGTATCATATACCAAGTGTCCAACAAAGAAGTTGCTATTTCAAAAATTAATATACCAGTCTTTTGGCCACGCTGTGAATTGGAAACATACACTGTAATATAAAGATAAGTAAAAATATAAACAAACTATAAGGTAATCATTCACATATATTTTTATTAATACCTTAGAGCTTCCAGTTTGTATCAGATAAGGAATATCTGACATGTAAATTCAAAAATAGGAACCTCTTAGTGGGACACAGTGTATATGTGTTGTACAGCATTTGTAATTTTGCATTTCAAATTGTGAGTTTCGTTTCAATAGAAGCACCCTGTACAATTGTTAAAAAATTTATCACGCCAAAATCTGGAGCTGCGACGCATCCTTCACCCCCCGTAATATGCCCATGGTAAATATACAAAAAGATGGAAAATGGGAATTGATTTCAACCGAACACTCCGGAAATCATCAGGCCCAAAATATTGTCATAGATTGGTTATAAAAACAAACATTTAAAATCATAATAATATTTATTAATTATAAAAAACTTAAACAAAGCCTTCTAACTAATTTTTTAATAGTTACAAGTATTTAATATATAGTAAATAATGTTGAAACATTTTCATTCATTCCATTTCATTTCACCAAATGAAACTAAAAAATGTTCACTTCATATGTGACTTCAATTACAATTCAGTCATAACAAACATGAAGATTTATTTAATAGCCAATTTAAAAGTTTGCATATTTAAAACAAATAATCGTTCTTTGCACCTCAAAAGTTTTATCCCAGAATATGAAGGCTAAAAAGTCAAACTGTACAAAAGAAAAGTTAAATGTGGTGAAACTAATGTTAGTTTTACAAAATCTACAAAATCCCACGGTAAAACTATTGATATAAAAATTATACATAGCACTTACTTAAGAATAAACTTAATTTCCTAGTCAGTCCCACAGCTTAATCTATTTTAATTATAATAAAAATTTAATAATAAACTCAAGTAGAATAAATGTCCAGGACAATAAAATTCTAGGGTTTGTTTTTGCAGGAAGTAAAACCAAACGATACTTAAAACCTCAAAGTATTTTTAATATTATTGTATGTGGCTGTGTTTTCTTTTTTTATTCTTGATTCAAGAAGAAATAAATAATCTGTGAATCCAAAAAAAATTCATTTTCAGACACTCAGCTCACATGAAACTAAAAAACTCAAAGAATCTTGAAAATGGGAAATGTTGAGTTTTAATATAGACTCAATGTTTTGTTCCTACATATCTGTTTCTTTGGTAATGTTTTGTGTTTTGTTCTGTTTGTAGTGTAATTTTTTGGTGAGTTAATGGTTTATATTTAACAACATTTTAAAGAAGCTGCTTCAAGACAAATCAAATCAAATCAGAAAATCCAAATGTGAATATTTACCAAATATTGAAAAAGTAATAACAATATTAGATACCCCACTTAAAGCACTTTCAAGAATATATGAAATAACTGTCTTGAGAAGCATAAAATGGAAATATTTACCGATCTTAATGCATTGTATACCTCTACAAGTCATTACTGTAAGCAATAAACATGTTTTTAAAATGTGTACCACAAAATAGTTTATTTAATTATTCTTCTGTTCCTAATTATTATCTTCTCATCACTGATTATTAGTTAAAACATAGTTTAGATTGTAATAGATAATATTTCATTTGCTACAGTCTCTGATTAGATTGATTAATAAATGGTTTATTTAGGTGAAGTTTATAACACTTCACTTGCCTGAAGTTTTTCTTCTAATTTTACTTTGTTTTTTATAATTCATCCTTAACAACTAAAAACCGTTAGTTTACAGTCTCTTGTAGTTCGATCCATTTAACTCAAATTTTCTTTGAGACTGATGAAAGATCTTGTCACCGATTTGATCACATGGCTCTAAAACTGGCAGTATTACGATGGGACCACTTGAGTTGGTAGTTCAGGAACAAAATTTCTCCCAAGATCAACGTAGAAACTGTACACCAACAGGTCGGAATAAAACACCAATGCTATAACAATAAGATAATATTTGTTATGAAATTAGAATAATTTTCAGCATTAAATCAACAAGATATTTCTTAGATAGTTTGATTTATAGATTACTGACTTTTTGGAAAGAAACCTTGTCCAATGGGTTCACCCGAAGGACTGTTTCTTGTTGTGCTTGCCATAAAACATGAGATTCCAAGCTACTTATTGTTGTGAAAAATTATTTGAACTTGAAATTGTCTACTGGGTCAAAATTCGACCAAAATTTCAGTTGATCTAGACCCAATTAGTTAAAAATATTTTTATAACTGAAACATATGTTCATGTTCCTCTTGTTTTGCCAGCATTTGTTAATACAACAGCTTTCAAAATATATTGATTCAATCAGGTGTCCTTCCATAATATTAACATTGAAATTCTGAAAGCCTGTAGGGCCCCGAGGAATAATTATTGAATAATTATAATTATAAGGTTTCTGCTGATATACAGCACACTACCTTTCTAAGGCCCGGTTCACACGAGCGTCAAAATACACTGCGTGCACGCTGCGTCGACGCGGCGTCCCCGGTGCACACGAGCGTTTACGTGTGTACTGTTCCATTTGAGTACATGCACTGCTCAAACGCCGCTGCAAAATAAAGCTGCATCAACGCAAACCCAAAACGCTCGTGTGCACCGGGTCTAAAGGCCTGCATGGATTTCTCCTGTGATGTAAACAAGCCGAGAAAAAGGAGGAAAAGGTTTGTGCTTATCAAACATGAATAGCTGATAATAAGGAGAGTCAAAGAGGACCTTATAACTATGATAAATTATAGTATGATAAAGTGATAATTATAGTGTGACCTATTTCACTGCACCCGAGCTTGCTAGCTGTGTGATTTGCTACGAGTCTTTGAGGAATTAAAAGTTGGCAATAATTCAGTCTAGAATGATATTTATGTTCCGATAACCCTTTAGTCCCGATAAGTTTTGTAGAACTTTGATTCATAAAGGAAAAACAGTGAATATGAATGTTATTTTAATGCAACAGCCACACTGATGTGATTCTGCATAAGAGAACTTGGTACGTTTCTTAAAATTCGACACTACCTACAACTCTCTACAACTCTCTATTAGTTCTCTCAAAGAATTTAAATAAATTTTCTAAAGTCTAGTTCCTATCCTCACAGTTTTGATTCACCCCACCGTTCACAAGAGATACAAACCAACTTACCGATTATGAATGGAAGAACGAGTTGGATCATTCCAAAACCATTAGAAAATGACACCAAAAACACAACTGATAAGCACACTCCTATCACTGTTGTTACAAGAAACCAAGGGAATATCCAGGTACGATTTCTCTGGAACAGATTGTGGAAAAATGATGATTTACAACCAAAAAACAAATATATAAATATTGTGACTCATATCGAGCATTAAAAAGTATATTGAGCATTTTATACATGTTTCACACCATCTGATCTACCTAGCTCTCCACTCATCATGACTGGAGCTGTATCCGTCGAGTATAGACGCGCAACAACTCGTAACGGTTGAACATGATACATCGTTCAATTTTTTACCGCTTTGGAACGGTACTCAAATTGCAATGCCAACCCAAGGAATTTTTTGCCCTTCAGGTGAGCTTGTTCTAAGGCTGGCCTTAAGGCCACACGCTTATAAAGACCCCGCACAAAAATATAGATAATATTTAACCATGGCAGTGGGAGCTGGCCGTTTTCTCGTTTATGTTGTGCCTTCAAGTGGCCACAGCTGGGAGACAGCCGTATGGGTACATTTTTGTACTGGTATAAACGCCTGTGAAAACAGCTTGAAAGTGGTCACATTATATGTCATTTGAAAGATAACATTAAGAACTTTCTTATTATAATAAAGATAGTAGTTGTGTTACAACCTAATAACACTTACAATATTCGATAATGTTTAGTGCAACATCAATCGAAGTAGCTGCTACGTTTGAAACGTAAACACATGACTTTTTGAACTTACCTATCTCAAGTAATTTTATCGATTAAATTTGTATTTAGCACCACTGTTCTTTTCAAAGAGTTCCTATTTTTTAAGGATCGATCTACACCTCGAAAGTTCTCATAGGTTAGAATATAGAATATACATATTTTTGAACTCAAACAAATGGTAACGACCGGCAGACGGACATTTATAAAATTGTTATTTAATGTAGTGTACATTATTATTACTAGTTGAATGAAATGTCATTTTGACGAGGAAGAAATGCAGCTGTATGTAGCTCACAGGATGACCCTTAATGTTTCTCAACTTCTTCATTTCACATAATTATGTGACAAGACAAAAGCAGAAGCACAACTGAGATACGGGAGGTGGAACACCGTGAAACCACTCTTACTGCCTAATAATTTACTAGGATGTAGATTTTAAAGAATCACCAGATGACATGAACTGCTAAACATTGTTCAGTTCATATCAAACAATTTATAAAAGGATATTTTTATATTATCTGTATATCTAGAGTCCAGATTTAATGAAAACCAACTTTTCGAACGCCATAAAATTTATATAAATTATATCAAAAGTTTTCCTTTACCTCGTCAACCCCTTTGTGCAAATAACTGCAGAGAAAAAAGTAGGCTAAAGAAAACCCACAGGTGCACAGGCATAACAGCAACTGACCTACAAACAATCAAAATCAAATGTGGTCAATTCAGGGCAAGATTTGGTACATCGAAGTAAAAACAAATATTTATTTGATTTGATTATTAATAATAAGCTGCTTATTAACATTTCTTCTTTATCAGAAAAAATAAGTCTTTTCATTCTGCAATGTCATACAATGACAATGCTTGTACAGGGTAAAGGGTTTTTTTTATCCTAGGATTTTTATTTGTGATCGATGGACTAGGAAACCACTGGACCATTTGCTATGTAACTCGGTAGTTGGTACATATATGGAAAATTCCATGTAGAAGATTTGTAAGTCATTAGTTTTTGTGTACCCCTCTTAGCTTAGCCCCAGAACAGTCATAAATGTATGTTAGGGTCTAAAACTCTCTTCCAGCAGTCTTCATGGAAAATATCTAACCATTTTTTTGGTTTGACAAAATAAGCTATTTTGAGGTTTGCTTGGAAGCAAAGCATGCCAGGTACGAACTAGTAACTACTAAATTAAACAAAAATCAGCTGATAACTACAGATCATGTTACATTTATATCCTGGGGTTCATTAAATTTGAACCAGAGTGCAGCACCCATTTTGCTAGTGAGAGTGCCAAGCAAACAAGCTTGTTGAGGCGGCAAGTGAGCAGAGCGAATGAGATCGTCTTACATGTTTACTAAGTTTACTGATTGATAAATCAGTACTACCACTATTCTTAACCAAGGTTGAAACATTTATACCCAAAGGTTATGTTTATGTTGTGGTAAAATGTTTTTGCAGCACTAATTACAACATCACAACAATTACAACATCGATTGCAGCGCCTCTGTCGCGGTGTACATGAACCTTCCGAATTTTTTTATCAAACAAAAAGCATAGGATGAGAAGTCTATTTACATTAGTGTATATAGTCAATGCTAGGAGCTTTCTAAAAGAAAATTTAAGTAGTTATATGATACAATTAATTCCAGAGGGAGGTGTGAGCAACTAATCCATAGTGTAAAAATTACAGAATAAAAACTTAAACCTCAGCTTCTACATACGAATACGCATTCTGTATTTACAAAAATACTTACAGGAAAGGGGGAAGGGTGTTTAAATTTCCCATTGTGGATGTGTTCGACCATAAAACATCTTGTTTCCATTTTATAAATGCGGAAAGTATGTCAATAATTGATTTTTATTTCTAGGGTTTTGCAAAAATTAGGAACGCACCTTAACTGAAACTTTGGTTTTGAATAACTTAGGCAGTGAAGAGTAGTAAGAATTTTTTAATGTTACTTAGTTGCTGAATATTTTCAGTTTTTGTGTGAAAGAAAAATTGCACAAGCGTGGAAATTTGTTTAGCTAGCATCAGTGCAACTATAGCTTAGCCAATTGAAAGTAAATTAACTACTTCTGTGAGCAAACCTACATCCTACTGTAAAATTGTTTGTAAGAGATAGAATGTTGGCAATGTGGGAAATAAATCTTAAGTAAGAGAACTAACCGAGATACTTACGATTCATGGAAGAAACTTCTTCAGCTGTTGAATCATCGTCCAAGATGGCTGACTCAAGAAGAATCATGGCTAGAAGAGTGGAAAGTACAATTCCACAATTGATGCCCTATGTAAATACAAACAAAAATTATATATTGACTCTTTGAGCATTTTGAATTAAAACTTAAGTACATTACTACTGCAGGGAACTGTCGGAATAATAATTGTGACAACAAAAAATCTGAGTACCAACAACAATATTATGAAAATGTGATTTTTAATGGAAAAAATAAACCTTTTACGCGGTTTTAAATGACTATGTGCGTGTTTTAGTAGATGCCTTTGGGTTTGGTTAAATAAGAGCCGTTAGTATCGTACTCCAATGGTTAACCCAAAATAGTGAGCTACAAGTCTACTATGTAACTTGTTAGGAAGAAAAAGAGATTCTTATTCTTATTAAATGCTAAAATCATTATATAATTGGATTGTTTATGCAACTATTGCACTTAAGTTAGAACAGAACATAAAAAGCGTGTTCTGATCACCAGCAGCCTCAAGAAAAACAATTGTTGCAACCATTACTTTATGTAAACCAACTTAATGTATACAGTATTGTAAAAATAAAGTAATTAACATGTCGACCGGTTATAGGCTAGGTGGTCACCCATCCAAAAGGTGGTATCACCCGACGACACGCTTGATCTAATCGTGATTGTCACTCACATTAGATCAAATCCTTTTGAGGTTAGGAACATAAAGAAATTTAATCATGAATGTCAATAGAACAATCAGCTGGTGTGCGAATTACATGATTTTTATGACACTAATTTGTCAAATGCTGAGCACTCTTTGGTATATACAGGTACTATATAGAACAAATATCACAAAGTGACTCCTGCGCCTTTACCATAATGTTCTTCATAATCAACCATAAGTCCCCCCAGATTTCCTGAGCATGGCAAAAAATCATATTACATAAAAATAATACAATTCTTAATTTATAAGTTGACTGATGTTTCAAAAATGAAATTTAGCAACAGAGACTGCAAAGAGTTGAGTGAAATTATAATGTATTCATAGATGATTGACTTACAAATTTCAATAAATAGTAATTACATTAAGTAATGAGCTATTTTGTCTCAGCTATTTATATTTTCACGGTTAGGCTACACATAGTGAGCTACACTTGTCACATATCTCCTAGAGTCTTCACTCAGTGCATGTCAGAGCAATGCTTTTTTTGCACTTTCTGTTAAATAGACCTAGCAGTACAAAATAGTAAATTTCAGATATCAAGTTGGTATAGCACCCTTCTCCTTATCTGTCCCTTCGTTACCGAGCAACCAATCTATTTACAGTGGTACTGAGTACGGATAATTTTAATTTCATTGTACAATAAGTTCACAAGCTAACTAGCTCTGTTTTTTTTTTTCATTTTTGACTCATAACACGGTTGATCACATGAGTTGATCCAGGCAAGGGATGAATTTATTTGGCATCTGCTTCTTAGTCCCCATCAGATTTAGCTTTCAGCTGCATCAGTCACCCATTACTGTTCTCAAAACCCCCGAACCAGACACATGACATCATTGAGGGTGAACTTAGCTATCTTGAGGATTTAAAGTTGTGTGGGCTCAACAATGAGCCGCATAACTGTAGAGTTACGTGAATGAACAATATTGGCAGATAAATCTATCTTTGCCAATAAAAGCTCTTAGCAAGCAGAGTTTAACTATACTGCTTAGATTGAATATCCTTAATGGTAAATTAACTCATTAGAGTGGTAAACAAATTGTCTCGCGGCCGTTCGCAATCATCTTTGGCTTTCTTTCTTTCCCGTTAATGAGAACGTTGAAGTCAGTCTGCTGTCGTATCGATGAGGTCATTATATTGTTGGATGCGTGGAAGGGAGGGGGCTGTAGTGCCGGGGGAGTTTAGATCTAACACTTCTTAAGCCCAAGCCCCCCCCTCCCCCCTCCCCCCCCCTCCCAGAAGATCTAGTATAGAGCCGTCAAGGTACCGTATGCAACTGGTAAATGCTTATTGCAACAAGCATGGATAAAAATGCAAATATACACTCAAAATACATACTTTGAAAATATATGTGACATATCTAACTGATTTGTCCAAATCCAAAGAGAATGGTCCACGGGACAGCACTGGAATCGATATCATGTTACATAGATGGTTTACCTGCAACAGCCAAGACTAAAATTAACAATACTTAATGAAGGAATAATTTTGCTAAGATTTGGGTTATGCACCAGTGTCCTCTCCCATGAAAGGCAATTAAAAGGCTGCTCCTGTTACAATAGTATAATTTCTTCAGTGTTTTTACTGGGGGGTGGGGGCAAGATTTTTTTTATGAATGTATTTTTACTGCAATTAGGATTCCTCCCCCACACTGTTGTGCTTTAACAAATGCATGTCATAAAAAGAAGCTCAATTGAAGTCATAAATTGCATTTTGTAATTATTTTGTATTGTAAAATTAGATTTTTTTTAATTTTTACAAATTATTGGGGAACAAATGTCCTTCCCTTGCACCCCCCAAATGATGTCTATGCTGCTGTAGTAACTAAGTTTAATGAAAAAAACTGTTTCTCAATCATCAGTAAAAGCATCATTAATGTTTACTTACCAGAAGGTTTATCAACAAGGTCTATTTAAATCTGTGCATGGAGGATTTTTTTAAAAATCACAATTTTTAAGCCTTGCAAAATCAAAATGCCAAACTCACTCAAAACTAGGCTTCAGTCATATAATGAAGGATTCATATTAAAGTGAGCAACAACAGATATACAGACACTATCGACAAACAAATAGCTATGCAAACTTTGGTATCGTAGAGTTCAGATAAGTAATAGTACATTGTAAGTAACAAATCTCCACAAAACTCAACAAAACCATGCAATTGTAACCAACTAGGAAGCTAAGGAAACAGTGAGTCAGCATTGCGACGTAAAACCTTATCATTCACATTTTAAATTATCACCAACAGAGGTACAACTGGCGAACCAAGTTTCATTTATTTAAGATAACTGGTAGAACAGACTGGAAGCAAATAGAAGTTAGAGTAGTTTGAAAAAGAAAACTGAACCAAAAATTTGTAAGGTATTAAAAAATTTAATGATTCAGAATTATGAATAAATTAAATTAAAAAATAAGACACCAACCTAGAAATGACACTGATAAATCACGCTAATTTGAAATTTTTATAATCAAACACAAAAATTACTTAAAGTGTATGACCACTAAACAGTTTGTTGTCTGATTTTAACAACAAATTTATCCAAATAATCTATAGGATTCAATAAAAAAGAGATCAAAACATTAACAAAAGCACATATTTAGATATATTTCTTAGGTAATGTTTGACGTTCTGGTTCTACAAAAGGTTTTTTAACACTGAATGAGTAAGTTCAGGGGTTTGGATGATTGAAATTCGGATAAAAAACTCTTTACTGTAAATGCTATCTATATTGTATGTTTCCAAGAGCTGTTATTCTGTTCATTATTTATTTATTTGAGTAAAAAGTGACTCCAAATAGTGATTGGCTGAAAAACGGATTGATGAAATTAACACAATCATCCTTCTAGATAACTCATTCCACATCTTTATTTTTTACAAATAATTATACTGCTCTTAATTAAAATATCCCAAGGTAAATCATATTTTTTAAGTCATGTATAATAATCAAAACATTTTGATAGTAAATTCAAAAACAGAGTTCTCAAGGTTCTCTTTGTTAATGTCCCTCAATCTTGGTTGTGAAAATATACATCCAATTCGTAGGAACAACTACAGTAGAACAGACAACAATGTTTCCAACTAGTACAAACTACAATTTTCTCTATTTATTTTTAATCATTAACCAAACAGATCCAAGAGAATGATAACTAGCGCCATGTTTTACTAACCTACAATCTAATTAAAATAAATAAAAGATTCATATATTTACCTGTTAAAAAATCAATGAGGTTGAGTGAACGCTATTGAGGAGTGTTATCGATGCCAGCACCAGATAAGATAACACGTGTGACGGTGTGACCGACATACTTCACTATTGAGCCAGCTTGTTACACCTGTTGCCATGACTTTTTGTTTGTAAAATACAGGTTGAAAACACACCTACACAAGTTTGAATTCTATCCTATACTATACTCTTAAAAAAAAGCAATGTTTGTACAGGCAAAAATTTTTTTATGTTCAAGGTTTTTGATTTTTTTTAATATGGGGGTTTCAGCCATGAGAAATTGATTGGATAGCTGGAAAAAATCCAGTTTCCACCCAACAGCCTACAGCCCTTTAAAGTTTCCATGTTATCCTTCTGGACATTTCAAATTAGCTACTGAGTTGAACAAAAATCAGTGGATAATTGTAGATATAAACTGAATATGTTACATCTTTAACCTATGATTCAACGAATTTATACCAAAAATTCAGCACCCTATAGCCTAGCGAGTGAGAGAAGCGAACTAGCTGTGTCCGAGAAAGGAAAGTGACGCTTCATATAAGCTCGGTCCGCGTGGTACTAAAAATTTAAAACGTTCATCAACTAACATATATGTTTCATCAACTAATATTTTTTTTACTTTACATACTTAAGGAAAACGCATTGATTCAAGAATATATTCAAGAATTATTGTAATCTCAATCAAACATTCACAAGAATGGTATCAATAAAGGAAAACAATAACTATTTTCTAAAGTTGTTTCAGTCTGCTAGCAGTGGTTTTCTTGGTGGTGGTGGTAATAAAAGAAGTCATAGAGCTTGAGTAAATTAATATAAAAAAGAAAAGTGGCTATTAGAAAAAAAAGCACCTCAAAGTAGATCATCTTCACTTACTGTCAATACTCGTCCCTCCTAATCAAACCACTGGATTTTGTGTGAACAAAGCAGACTTAAAAAAATATCACTTTGCATGGAGAATCTTTCAGGAGAACCTCTTAGAAAATATATCTTTCTTATATATTTCACATTTTGTTGTATGTTTTTGACCTGCTACATTTTCCTCTAGAATGTAGAACAAACGTCTTTGATTTTAACACTCTCCTATAATTCTGTAATCTATGAAATGACTAAAAGATTTGAGGGAAAAATCAGCTAACAGGATACTAACACTTCCTTGACTGATACATTTTATGTTTTAATTACTATATCATCCTCACTCAATATGATCATTTGACACTTCTTGTTTTAAAATCAAACCAAAACATGTTTTATTGTAAATAAAGTAGGTAGGTGAATCTCAACCTAGCGAAAGCTTTCTGCCAGTCCCATTTGAATTTTGGAATCATACACCCTGTTTGAGTAACCAGCGGTGATAACCAAGTCAATTTCTTGCATTACTTATAAACTTTGCTTGTTCGTTATATCAAACAGGATCTGGCCCCAAACTTCGGATTAGCGTCACTCTATTGTATTAACAATTTTAAAGAATTTTTACAGTGGTTAGTAATTATTCCATGAAAATCCTTAGGTCGATCAGAAGTGCAGTCTATAAATGATTCAATAAATCCTAAGCAACCATTCAATCACAGAAAAGTTTTTAGATAAGTTTATTGTGCTGAAAAAATAAAACTACATTTTAAACAATCAGAATTTTATTTACAATTGAATTAATTACAGTTGACTCTCGATTATCCAAATATGTAAAACCTGAGACTCGTAATAAACCACATGAATGCTATGATGTACCTATTAATATTAATGTTATTTTTTAATAAGAGAGGAAATAGAATTTAGCTCCTCCAACTTTAGCCAAGTTTACAAATATCAAGTACCATAGAGTTGATGCTTTCAAAGTTTGATTTTATTTTCTCATGCCTTAGTAAGGTATGTCTTTTTGTTCTTGTTTTGATTCACTCCAGGGTTTTACTACATAAAGTTCTACTGTAAAGTGCCATGAAGTAAAGACACTTACTGAAATTTATCAAGAGTGACTTTTATCAGAAGCTTCTTTGAGAAAATCTCTCGAATTTAACATAAATTTTTATGAGTATGGTCATTATTGTTCCCCACACCAACCAAATAATCCAGATAATCGAGGATGAACTGTACTAACTACAGGCAAATATTACATTTTATATACAGTCTTACAGGCAGTAGTGGAAATTAAATGGAATAAGTAGAAGAGTCAAATATGAGCAAAGCGAGTAAAGGGTGGTGATATGATATGGGCTTGTGATTGCTGTTAAAAAACACTTCACAAAGGTGAATTAGACACCCTTTTCAATTAGCTCAAAAATCGTCGCTTGCTTAATCAGCCTTCTCAGTCGTTGTGGAACAGTTTGGTGTAGGTAGGAGTGGGCGATACGTAGGGCAAGTTATTGCGTCGAGCACTCGACGAGTGAGTCGCCCCTGTGTGATACCGCAGCTTGATCACTTTGTCGAAGAACCTCGACATATGAACAGCATTTGTCGTCCCCGCAGCAAATGCTCTTCTCTGACTGCAGTCCTAAAAAAATTTGTAGGAAATTTCAATTTGTAGCAAGTTAATAGTTTATAAAATTAAAGCAAAAGTTAAAAATGTATTTTTAGCCGGATAGTTTACTATAAAAGGTTTTAAATACATATGTTTCTCTCAGGTGGAAATATGTGATAAAAGTATGAGTATTTTCAGCTTCTTCTTGGTAATATGAAATAACCTGATTAAATTTGTTACTCACGTTATACAATCCTTGAATTATGAATGGCGAACATTTGTTTCGGCTCTAAGCCATCATCAGCGCCTTCTAGTTTTATGCAGGAGCTGATGATGGCTTAGAGCCGAAACACGTGTTTGCCATTCATAATTCAAGGATTGTATAATATAAGTAACAAATTTAATTGTAATCCAACAATCCAGGCTACTATACAAATTAATAAAATACATGGCAAGATTGTCAAGTTGATCCCCATAATTTAGAATTTTTCAAAAAAATTACTTGTTTACACACTAAATTCTTTTATCACCTATCACATTTAATAACTAAAAAGTTTATAGACAAAACCAATATAAATTCTTAAATCACTAATAATGACTGATCTGTCTATAAAAAAGTTTGTTCATTCCTTTGGAATTATATAAATTTTCATAATATATTTTAAATATTTTTTATCTACTGTATTTTCATTTTGATTTTAAAGTAAAACCACTTATTTAGGTTACTTGTAAGATATTGTTATAAATTATGTACAGTGGCATTTAGTTAAGCCAATAACGCTATTATTGTACCATGTGCATAAATTATTAAAGTTGATTTGAATTGAAGGACTAATTTCTTTTATGTCACTTCTGCCACAACATGCCACTTCTGATTCGAACTTGTGACGTAATGCACCTGATGTTCATAAGAATAACATGCACCAGGTGTAGAGGGTACATAATTTTACCAGCTAATGATTGCCAACCTTAGCTAATGAAGCCCTTGTCTATTACATTACAATATAACGCCTCGGTCCTGAATCCAGAGGCTTATTCAAACTAAAACATTTTACAGTCAACCATTTCTATCCAACTTTTACTTAATTATGTCGAATACCAGCTGTTGCGGGCCAAGAAGCATAACAATTGCCTCTGGTAATTTACTTAATCACTTAAACATATGAGCACGAAGCATCTATTGCTCACAACTCACTCTGTACATTAATAAATTTGATTAATTCAATTAATAATTCATTGAATTGTAAATATATATTTCAAGTCAAAGCCACTCAGTCACAAACTTACCAAAAATATTTCATCAGCACCACACTCTTCGGCAATAAAGGATGACCTTGGTTGGTTGTTATTTCGAATTTGGGCCACAAGATCTGATTTCGTTCCGACAACCAAGATGGGAATCTGTTTTCAAAAAAGAATCACAATAAAAATCCTCACTTATTTAGTCAAATTAAAAACTGACATCATAAAAAAAAACTGCTTTATTTATAACAAAGGATTACTTTAATTCTTCCTTATGGTTAAAAAGAATTTCGAATTTGACTTGATGATCATAGGCGTAGCCAGACTAGTTTTTTTTTTTTTTTTTTTTTTTTTTTTTTTTTTTTTTTTTTTCCTTAGGGTGGGGGGCATACAGAATAAATCAGAACCTACTTTGAAGTACTATTATTACCTACAGTTTTATATTTTCTGATACTATTTTCTGATACCAGAAAATGGTAACTGGAAGAAAGAAACTAAAAAGGGGGAGGCGGTTGTACAAATTGGTTGATCGGGTTTACACAAGTGATGTAAAATGTCTCCCTCAATCTCAACTTGAGCCTCGCTGCAACTTCTCAATTTCCCTCTTAAAGGTTTGATGCTTGTTTCAATCAAGGGCTGAGCTGTTAAGTAATCTCTTTAGTGTTTATTAGTTTAACGCCTCAACAGCGTTGATGTAGTTTATAAATGTTTTTAACCAACAAAGTACTACTATGGTATTGTAGAATGATAAGTAACTTACAGGATAAATCAGGTTTCATCAACATGTAACAAACTCATTTCAGACTGTCCATATACACCCTTTTTAGGTGATAAAATATTTTTGCCTGTCTAAATTTTGTTAGAACCACGAAACAAACTACATATTATCATTAAAACCGCTTTAAACCTATTGCAAATTTGTACTATTTCTAATTAATAAGAATCTAGAAACAAACAGAACTTAATGAATTGATTATCTTCATAAAACATACATAAGGTACAGTTGGATTTTTTGTCTTAATTGCACTAAGAGAATTCTTTAAACTTGATAGATAGCAAAAAAAACAATAATCGATAGTGGCCATAAACTCAATATGTTACGGCATAAAAATTTTTGGTATACTGAAATAGATCAGATTTTCAAAGAACAATATAAATTTTAACTTCATTCTTCAAATTTACGAAATCATTATTTAATTTTTGTAACTGACTATTTAACATTGAAAAGCATTGTTTTATAACCATATCGATACCACATTTGGAAAGTGTTTACATTACAACATGCAAATACCTTACTGAGTGACTAAATGCTTGGATGATTACAATAGAAAATTAGGTGACCTTGTATTATTGTATGAATGAATGTTGCTAGGCGACAACAACTTTAGAATTATATTTTAAATTTTAAAAATCTTGTTGTGCTGATTCTGAGGAAGATCAGGTAAGTTAAATTAATTATTTTTAACAATTACTGAATGACATATTGTCTCAGACTTTACATGAAATGTATTTATCATTTTCGTTAAATTAATGATGGATTTTATAAACTTAATATATAATTGAATTTGTAAAAATATATTTTTTTTCAATATTACATCGCGAAAATTAGTGTAAACTAACTCCTGTATTATTAATAGAAAAATAATGGAATTAGCATAAATATAGCATTACTTTCAAAGATAGTGATGGACAGTTATTTAAAACATGTTCAGGATATATTTCCGAATAGGCGGACTAGGCGCGCGCCTAGGGCGGCAAATTTTAGGGGGCGGCCAAATTTAGGGGCGCCATTTGCCATATTGCCAATGTAAACATTGTGGTCTGTATTAGGTAGCCAATACTTCAATTAATTGTATAATCGTGCGTTAAAGTGTTTAATTTAAATGGCTGTCTCCAAGTATGAATTTACAATAATACCTTTGACTATATACACTAACGTGAATAGACTTATCATAGGCGTGTTTGAAACCTATTGACGTTGTTGTGATCTTCTACGGCGTGCATGAAGAACAAGTGACATATGACAGATAAATCAGTATTACCGCTCTTCTCAATCAAGGATGAAACATTTTATAACTGAGGGTTAGTAATGTTTATGTTTTTGGTAAAGTGTTTATGCAGCACTGTAAATCCAGCTGAATAATAACAAAATCGATTGCAGTGAATCCCGCGTTGCGTAAACAAACTTTCCTAGTTTTGGTATCAAACAAAAAGCATTGGATGAGAAGTCTATTCAAGTTAGTGTACGGTACTTAGTCAATGGAAATACTCAATGGACTTAACTACAGTTATTAATTCATTTGCTAAATTGAAATCAATGACAAAAGTGTGAAGTAACTCCAACTAAACCATATTTCATATTTATTATTTTAAGTTAAACTACTTAGTTTTTTCGTTTTTATTCATTTAGTTTTTTGTAGATAAACCCGTTTTGTAAATACAAATAATTAATTGTTTTATTTCAAAGACATCTTGATACGTCCATCCAGTGTATTTCATGTTCAATAAAAATTGTTAAGAGCCCTTGTATATGGTCGTTTTCATGTACCGTCTTCGCGCCGTTAAACGCGATTTATGACTTCTATTGGATACAACAATGGTGCATTCCTGCATGTATCCAAAGAGACACCTTTTGAATTAAAACGGCGCAACAAAAACATTCTTAAAAAGTGCACAAAATGTAGGCTACTATGTTTGCTGATACATTTTCAGAACGCAATTAGGCCTACTTTTCTACAAAATCAGCTGACACTGGATGTATTAGGGTTAGTGGATCCTGCATGGTGAGGTCGGGGAGCGTAGTGACAATTTTCTTTTTGGAGGGGGGGGGGCGGAAAATCTCGCTGCCTAGACGCGGCAAATACTTAAATACGTCCCTGAGCATGTTGTCATTTACCAGTGAAAATTTCCTGGTGAAGCCTATAGCAAGTAAAGATCTTTTGGAGTGTTAAACACACGCCTTTAGACCCATAGGAATTAGATATAAAAAAACCTAATTATGGTTGTTATTCTTTCAGATATGCAAGAGAATAGCCATGTTTAGTCCCATGGATAACCAACAGCAGTGACACCTTCTGTGATGTCATCGAGCTGAGGGTAATGTCTCGCCAAGCGTTCCTCTTCCTCTTCCCAACCTCTTGGAAACCAGGTGACATCTACAATTCTATATTTTAATGTTTTATACAACTGAGGTTGTGGGTAGCTCAACTAAGAAAATATTATGTTAAAGCCCCTGTATAAATATCGTCATAAAGATCATAACTTGACCCAAAATAAACGATTTTCCTTTGAACTCCTTCTGTTATCTGGGGTACATTCTTAAAATCGGGATATGCCATTTCCTTTTTTTTTCGTGACCACTAAACTTAAGTCACGGGCAAACGACTGCTTTATTGATCTTGAACCGTGGTCAAGTTCACCAGACTACTATATTTCAGAACTCATTGGGGTAAATCTTCAGTTTTATCTTGAAACTTAACAGCAATATTTTTGGGACAAAGTTCCTTCTATATTGGAGATTTATGTCCAACAACTAAATCATTCAAAAAATTTTCCATTTTTCATTATTATTATTTTTTACTAAATTTGGCCAATTTTCCGTTCATGGAAAGGCTCGGGTATGCGGTTTCATATGTTATATACTCCTCAGGCCAACCCTGCTTTAGGTTTAGAATCAATGATGATTATAATTTTCAAGGAATCAATCAACTAAAAACTAACCTACTGGGCTGAGTGACCGTGTTTTTTTTTTTTTTTTTTTTTGTGATACATAATTCAGTTGTGATGTCACAATAGAAAATCAAACCAAATTGAATACGGAAGACTGTCAGCTTTTCAACTCAGTCCTTTTGCGAAAGGACGAGACAATTAAGTAATAAACACAACAGTGCAACAGTCTGCTATTATAAGTATTCAATGTCCAGGAAACTTGTTTTATAAAATCTTTATTTTTATTTTAACATAGTAGTTGATCCAAAACAATACTCATAAAAATTATTCCTAAAATGTGTTTGTGTCGGTGTGGTCTTTGTAAACTTTATGTGTTTTGTGTTGTTTTTTAATAACTGACGAAGCTTAATTGTGAATACATCTCCCATACTTAGTCTGAAGATGGCGATAAGCCGAAACATGTAACAACGTGGATTAATTTGTAACTGCTGACGGAAAGGTATTTATATTTTAACCTAATATGTCTAACTGCAGTTCCGGGGCTATAAACATGAATAACTTTAACAAAAAAATACGTTGCTCTCTTGAACTCCTATGGGACCTTTTTTGTTTAACTACCACCATTTTTACAACTAGGAATTTTTGTATAGCAAATTAAACTTTAATAAGGTGGTTTTGAATATTTTCTTCATATATATTTATAATTAAAACTAATTAAAATAAAAACCGATAGGCATTTTAAAATAACAAGGTTCTAAGGTACTAATTATAAATGAAAGCTCTGATGTTAAGGCTAACAAGTATAACCAAAGATTTTTAATGAAAAACAAAAAAACCAACCTTTAGTTAATGATAACATCTTATTTAGTTACTCTGAGATTGTTAAATATGTTTGAGCATTTTTCGATCGGGGCGTCTGGGCAGAATCATTGCTTTCAATTATACTCGGACAAGTAGTTAGTGAGCATTTTCTGTAAAGTTTACCATTGTTTTTATTGCTCGACTTAACTTCACCCCCAAAGCCACTGTCACTGAATTCAGTGACAGGTATCAAAAGAATTTATGATAAGGGAGCGATAAGAAAACGAGACTTCCCGCGCAAGAATATCTGGGCCGGTACAGTCGACGCACCACGCTAATTGCAGCGGCGACTGGTACACTCAATACGGTAATTTGGAGGGAAACCTACTAGAACCTACTCTAAAACAATGTTTGAACAGTATAGTCCCTTATATTAAAACAGTAAAAGAAAGTAATTTTGCATTTCTACAAAAGTAACAAAAGCAATAAAAATACCTAATGACCAAGCTAATAAATACTGACAGAAAGAAGGTTGTTAATGGGAAACTTGTTGATTGTTCTTGCTCAGGAAAAACTCAATGTCAGGACTAATTAATTAATTAATTAATAATCATGACTAATTCTATACATGAACAAATAACTGCCACAATACAAATTATTTTGACGGATTACTCATGGACTTTTCGGAACGAATAAATAGCTCGTGTTCCAGTGTTACCAAGTGATAAACTTTAAATTTTCTGGGAATATGACCAAATAAATAATTCTTCACATTTCATGTTACTGCAGAATTGTGTCTCGTAACTTGGAATAGTTCGAGGTAAATCTTTAACTTAATATAATTCAAGTTTAGAAGATTTTTGAACACAAAATAATTATTTGTTAAAAAATGTGCTCAATTCATAGGTCTACAGATTGGAGTCCTTGAAACAAAGTGGAAACGCGTTGTGAGGCAGAACTGACCTGACTATAATATCCGTCGGTGTCACGTCGATGATGTTTTTTTAATTTTCGTTATTTAGTTTTGTATTTCTTTCTATGTTCCTCGCGTACCACCTAAAATGCTCACACACACACACACACACACACCAAACGTTGAGAAAAACTGTTGTAGACTATTTTTTAAAAGTTAAACGTTGACTGAGCTTCCACTATCCATACCTCAGTTTTTCAATATACTGTGTTGCCTAAGGGTGTGTTAAATATGTTTATAAATGTAAAGGTGTAATTAAGTTCAAAAATTGGAGCCTTGAATTTGACTTAATAATATCGCTTTTAATTAATTACATATTACATTACTGTGTTCTGATTTTGCAAAATATTGTTTTAAATTCACAGTATCTTCCAAAATTTGCTTTTTCAATGCTATATGAAATGCTTAGACAACATATCTTCAGAATTTAATTTTACAGGACTTGAACTGCATTAAATTTGGTAATCATGCTAACCACAAAGACTTAGAAGGGTTTTGAATGGTCAGTAACAGGACTAGGGAAAACTGCTGTAATGTAATAGACAAGGGCTGTTTCATTAGCGGGTAAAACGATGTAAAAATTAGTAACCAAAACGTCACTAGCCTGATCAGATGGTACATGTTATTCTTATGGACATCAGATTGATTACGTCACCAGCCTGACTCAAAAGCGGCATTTTCCAACATCAAAGGAATGAAACAGCCCTTCTTTTTTTCATATGTTCTCCGCAGTCCTGGGTTAGTAATACATTAATATTAAAAGACAAAATTACTGTAGTTGTCCGTTATGGCAATACAAAACTAGTTAGTAACTTCATCGCTTCATCGGAACCAGTCACACAGTCAAGCTAGTGTAGTGACTGACCCATCAAGCTCGTGGTGTAACATAACCAGATCATCGGCCTACCAACTGAGCTGCTACTTTGGTATGTACAATAAATTTTTATGTCACCTGTAGTGTGTTGCTGATGCTTGGTTTTGTATACTTTGTATGATTGTTAAAAATGTAACTTATGCGTGATCTAATTAACTTACAATGAAATAAATAATTTGTCATTATTTTCACAACTTTTTATCAAACAACTCGCAATAGTCTGGGATTATGGTGCAACTTCCCAATCTACTAAAACATTTTAAATCCTATTGACTACTAATATTTTATATTTATGTATTTTGAATACAAGTTTCACATTTTAGGCTGCCAGTTTTATAAAGAAAACTAATTTACAAGTGTAAAATTGGTTTTTTACTATTTTTTTTAGGTAGGTAGCATTTTTAATGAAAACATAATTTAATCCCAAGTTGAGGGTTAATTGTCAGCAGAAAAGTTTAACTGTTGTAAAATAGTATTTTTGTTGTTTTGGGTAACATTTTGATCCCGTGCCAAATATTGCTGGTATGATCTCTCAACATAAACCAGCAAAATATCATCAGCTTGGTCGATTAATGATACTTCCAGGTCTCATGCGGAATGGGACCATGTACCCTTTATAGCATTTCTCAACCTCCTTCCACCTGCTATCTGTTACCTCCGTAGTCCATCCCTAGACTAGGCGTGGTCCATAAATTAGACATGGGACCCGTCATGGGATTCAAGTTGCAGCCGAAGGTGGTCTTGTCCAATTAGGTGATTAGGTTAGGGATGGGCATTGGTTGGATAGGTTCTGGAAAATTTCGGATAGCTCAGGTATTTCATAATAGCACATGTGAAGGTTATGATCCTTGAGTTCCTTCTTAAATTTGTTTAAGTCTTCAATTTCTTGAATTTGTCTTGGAAGCTTCGAAAAAACTTAGTACCGGTACATTTAGGTTTTGTCTCAAACAATCCTAGACTGTGATTGTATGATTTACATTATGGTTTGTGGTGAAATATTGATGAGAATGAGGCTGTATAAGGTGGTTGACTTTTGCATATAGAACGGCTTCAATAGAAAAAGAGAAGAAACAGTTAAAATAGGTCATTCCGATTACCTCATAAACGTTAAACCAAACCTTCTCTCGTTTAGAAATTATGTATATATACAGAAAGTACTTTTCTTTGCCTACAAATAGGTAGGAACAACATCATGTTTAATTTAAATCAATCTTTTATTATTTTTAGCTTTTGTTGCAGCTTACGAGCTATTATAATTATTTCATAAAATAAAAACTCAGTTAACAGTGCTTTAATACGTTTCTAGCGTAGCCATTTCGCTTCACAGAGATTTCACAATTTTTTGCATACAGTTTTGGCATGAGTTTTATTGGCATTCTGTAGTAAAAATATCCCAAATTTCACACACAGTAAACACAACTACTATTTGCATCAAAATCTGTATTGACCAAGGTGCAACGCCCAAAGAATCGACCGATCCCGTCAATTTCCATACTAGCATGCACATTTATATATGCACTTTTATTTTATATGTGGGCAATCCCACCCCGTTGCTACAGATCGGCTAACCCTTTTAAGAGTTGCACCACCAGGCCAGGTATGGTCGTATGGGGGAATCGAAACTTTTCATTAGTGTTTTGTGTGTGCCACTAAGGTATTAAGTTAATAACATTTCCCTTGTTCTAATAACTTGTCTGATCGAATAACAAATCAATATGCTATGGGACCATCGATATTCCGTAGGAAATTAGCTTATAAGCTAAGAATATTACACAATATTAAATTACCTATTTGCATGTACGCTAATTATTTTTATTAAGTTGTGTTAGTTTTATGTAGTATTAGATATTTCTGAAGATAAGGTTTTAATGATAAACATTATGTTAACCACATCAAAATTAAAGATTACCAAGGTATGAAAACCAATAATCCAGCCCTCTAAAAGCCAATTTGCATTTTGTACTGTAATTATGTGTGTAACTACAAAAAATAAAGAAGTAGAAAAAGTATCGGTAAGTATTTTATTTTATTTTCAGAAAGAAATTCCAGAGTAATATCGATTAGAAGAATGCCAAATTTTAGCAATGAAATTAACCAACAAACGAACAAACAAAATCTGAAGTCATGGGAAAATTCAAGTAACAACGATGGGATGACGGCAAAATTACAGTAAAGAAATTAACCAACAAACAAACCAACAAAATCTGAAGTCATGGGAAAATTCAAGTAACAACGATGGGATGACGGAAAAATTACAGTAAAGAAATTAACCAACAAACGAACAAACAAAATCTGAAGTCATGGGAAAATTCAAGTAACAACGATGGGATGACGGCAAAATTACAGTAAAGAAATTAACCAACAAACGAACAAACAAAATCTGAAGTCATGGGAAAATTCAAGTAACAACGATGGGATGACGCCAAAATTACAGTAAAGAAATTAACCAACAAACGAACAAACAAAATCTGAAGTCATGGGAAAATTCAAGTAACAACGATGGGATGACGGCAAAATTACAGTAAAGAAATTAACCAACAAACGAACAAACAAAATCTGAAGTCATGGGAAAATTCAAGTAACAACGATGGGATGACGCCAAAATTACAGTAAAGAAATTAACCAACAAATGAACAAACAAAATCTGAAGTCATGGGAAAATTCAAGTAACAACGATGGGATGACGGCAAAATTACAGTAAAGAAATTAACCAACAAACGAACAAACAAAATCTGAAGTCATGGGAAAATTCAAGTAACAACGATGGGATGACGGCAAAATTACAGTAAAGAAATTAACCAACAAACGAACAAACAAAATCTGAAGTCATGGGAAAATTCAAGTAACAACGATGGGATGACGGCAAAATTACAGTAAAGAAATTAACCAACAAACGAAAAAACAAAATCTGAAGTCATGGGAAAATTCAAGTGATAACAATGAGATGAGGACAAAATTATAGTAAAAAATCTACCAACAAACGAAGTAACAAAATTCCATGTAATGGCGAAATTCAAGTTATGAAAATCAGAAGGAAGCTAAATTAGTGTAACGAAATCAGCAATTATCACCAAAAAAGTCGTAAGTATAATTCAATTTTTTACTGTATATCATTTATGCAAATATTTTTAATACAGGCTAACTAAAAAAATAAAGATCTATAAGTTAGTACACATTAAGATAATATAATAGCTATATCAAAAGTATTTTGTTATTGACGGTACTTAAAAAATGCAAATTGGCTTAAGGGTTTTGGTTAATTTATGATATACAATCAGTTTATATATACAGTATATACATCTTTAATCAGTACAATAAACATTTCTATATCTTAATTTAGAACATTTTTAGAAAAAAAAGATATTGTTCAGTTTTTTCTTAATATAATCTTTTTGGTCAAATTTGAATAGATTACAAAACTATCCTGTAGAGCCTATTTAATGTCACGTATTCCATTAAGTTATAAAAACAGGGAGTACATTATTTCTAGAACTCAAACTTTAGGAGCACTCATATTTTATTAGGCCTACTAATATTTTTCACATGCTTTAGATTTCGAATCATGATACTTAACGGCGGAAAACGTCAAGTCGGGGCCTACGATAACTCCGGGCCTGCATGCTCTGTGGCGTGACGTCATCACAAAGCGGCCTACGCGGCGCGCCAGTCCCATATGAATTGCATTGACGCGCCCTGCTTCGCGTACTTCTATCCATCATTAAAACTATATACGACCTGCTAATTGAACCGAATAAATTACCATACATACTTAGATAGTTTAGCTTTACTATGGCATCAAGACACAATAAGAAATAATTTATTTAAGTATTTAAAAAAATGTAAAAAGACAAAAAATATATTTTATTTGGCTTATAAAATTATTTTTTCTATTCATATTCGATTTACTCGATTTGAAAAATGTTCTAAATTCAGTAAACTAAAGCTTCAATTAAATTTCGATGTTTAACCCATAAAGTGCTGATTTCGTCAGTGTCACTTAGGGGTTAAAAATTCAAATCAATTGTTCAAGGCTTTTATGAGGAGTAAAAAATAAAATTTTAACAAAAATTTTGAATAACACAAAAAATATTATTCTTACTCTTTACTGTGAAGATAGCTTCTTAACTTGAAGTTTTTCATAGATCTCTTGTGTAATACCTTGTCCTTCATTATCTTGGTGTGATTGTTCAGCAAGATATTGGGAAAAATGTAAATTACTTTCATAAGTAAAAATAAACCATTTTGGTGACAAGATTTACATTTGGTATTTTGAACAATGATAATTTAATTGATGAGTTTTATTGACAAATGGTAAAAAACTGTCTTTGAGAAGTCTTTTCCAAAAATCCTCTTCATCAGAGCAGCTCGTCAGATATTTAAACAGTTGTAACATTTAGCACCAACATATTTACTAAATCAGGTTTAGGTCTCATGAGTCCACCTCTGTCAATGAACTTTGAATAATCACATGTATATTTTTCCAAAAAGTGGAAGACGAGATAAAAATAAACAGGAGATAGAGAGGACTTCCGTTCCCACGGATTCTTGGCGCCTTCCGCAAAAATGTACAGACATTAAATTATATTTTAAAACATTTCCTTTATCTATATAAATTGTAACTGAAATCAAACTTCTTACGTGGCACATTATTTATTAATGTAGGTAGCAACAATGCCCATAGTCTGAATATGACATTTGTTTCGTTTAATAATTTTGTTGTTGTTGCGCAGTTCAAAACTGTGCAATAATAGCTATTTTTATTTATATAATATACTGCGTTCACGGAAAAGTTACTTAATTTTACTAGTCAATAAAAAAGTCCCAGAAGCTAAGGCATATGAATTTTTAAAAGCGAATATAAACTAGCAAGCAGTTAATATTATTTTAAAAGTTTTATATATACTGATTTCATCAGATAAATTGTCTATTTATTACAATATTTTAGAACATAGAGCACTGGAATTTACATAAATCAATAGGGCTTGAGGTAAGGAAAACAGTGATACCACTCAAAAGGTTTGAAATCAAAATATGTGAGCGTTATGAGCGCGTAAATCAGTTTCTCCCATAAGAGCGCATGTTAAAGTCGGCCTCTTTCTGCGCCGAGGCAGCGGGAGTGGTGGGAGTATGCAGGCCCGGAGTTATCGTAGGCCCCGGTCAAGTGCTCCTCTCAAAACTCCGTGATGCTTGTTTGACATTGTTATTCACACTGCAGTCGTGGCTTAATGATTTTGCTCGTAGGTTTGCTTTCCCAGATTTTAGTGACAATACGTTTTTATTACAGCAACGCAACACGATTGTTACTTTATTTTTAAATACTTTTTAATAATGTTTGAATGAATCCTGTAAAGGTAACATCCATGAATCGAATTTCCCAAAGGTAATTTGTTCAAGTTTCTGTAAAACATTAGTTGCAAGTTAAGGAGACCTGAATGCATGCATCTAATTACAGCACGGTAGTTTATAAAACTCACATTTGTATGCTTATAAAACTCAACTTAAAATAATGTTAACACAGCTAATAAAATTGCAATAAATTCCGAAATATTTAACCTATTGAATGTTGGGTTTTCGGTACATTACTTGAAATACGAATACTTTGGTAGGTATGACTGTAAAAAAAAACAATATAACCCAGTAAACACAAAAACAAAAAACATCTGGCTGTTGCTGAATTAACCCTTCATGGACTAAACTAAAAAATGGTGGGCTGGGGCGTAATTTTGTCAAACCAAATGTTGTATTGTTATGTTATTATTTTGTTCAAAATAATTCATATGTTATAAAATATGTTTTTAGTGCTGAAATAATTTTTTACACATATTACAAGGAAAATTATATTTGAGAAGATGGATATATCCATCTTTAGCCCACAAAAAAACTTTGGTGGACGTATATATCCATACTCCGCCCAGAACAACAATCAAGAAATATGAAAACTGCTGATAATTTTGAGTATTTTTGTAGGCGGAGGATGAATATATCCGTTTATGTCATTTTGTTGTTTTATTTACTTCCTATCATAACATAACAATAAAAACAGTAAAAAAGATAAAAATGGAAAAATTACAATAGATTGTGTGTCTGGTACATCGCTTTCTTCGCCAGAATCATTTTTCACTATAGTCAATAAAGTCATTTTCACAACCAAATATGAAATCCCCTTCAAATGCATTTCTTATTTAGCATTTTTATAACATCTTCTGCAAAATTTGAGACATTAGGAACAATCATTTTGAAATAAAAGTCATAGTACGTCATCAGGGCCGGATTTACCGCATGGGCAACATGGGCACATGCCCAGGGCGGCAAATTTCAAGGGCGGCAAAATTTTGGAGAAATTAAAATTGATATCTGTATGCACAATTTGTCATCGTTGTCATCGTCATGGTCGCAGGCCACATAGCCGTATTGTGGTGAAACGGCAAAGGGCAGACTCACTGCAGTCTGCCTGCGCGGAAGCCGCGGATGCGTGGACGAGCGTCTATTGTGGGCGGCAGACGATGTGCTAGTGGCGGGGAGCCATCCGTATTCGTATTCCTCGCCGTCATCAGCCCGGTGGGACATACGGGAGACATTCGGAGCAGCTTAATGACGTCGCTTCACTGTGTGACGGCTATGATGCTGACGTCATAACATTAAAGTTTCTATATTTTGCCGCTACTCGGCTAGTCTCGCTTGCCCTCTTTCTTTCTTTGTTTTTGAGTATTGAGGAATCGTTGTTAGTGTAGTAAGATCTGGATAAAGATGAATAAATAAGTAAAACCTGAGCCTAAAAATCTTTAAAAGCATTTTATTTACTAATAAATTATACCGGTATTCATGTGTAAGATTATAAATAGACACAGTATCCTTATAGTAGTACATAATCCTTAGCAATTTTTGGATTGGCACTCTTTAAATGTAGTGTTAAGTTAAATTGGGTGTGTGATAGATTGGTGTAGGATTCTGCAATCAAAACCTTGCACCTAAGTTTTGGTTCCAAAAAAACTTAACCAAATTTAAACTTTACTACCGGTAATTACTGTAAATACATCTTACCGAATCCGACTAGGATTCGTTTATTGGAAATTAAGGAATAGGATGACTGTTAAGACAGTCAAACTTAGTTGCATAAAATTACGTTTCATACTAACCAAAAATATAGCCTAGCTAAGGCCTAAAACGTTAAACGCTTTGAATCTTTTCTATTCAAACTAAAGCAGGCCCAAGTTTATGTAAGCTAGGCCTGATAAAAACAAAACAGAAAATACCTATAACAAAAATAAACATTTTTATTTTGCAAAAGAGTTTTCAAATTCTTCTTAAAAAGAGGACCCTGATAGAATCTATCCATTTCCATTCATCATCATCTAATCCTATAGAGGTTAGGCCTAGTGTAAACAATATTCTTCAGTTGTTGCAGACGACAACTCTGAAATCAAGCGTAGGCTATTGAGCGCTAGACTGTTCGTAGCGATAACCAAAGAACTAATTCAATGACGTCATAGTTTGCTCCGAATGTTTCCCGTATGCCCCACCGGTCATCAGCCACGGCCATCTCTAGTACATAGTAGAGTACTAGAGATGGCCGTGCATCAGCCTATCCCGCCAAGTCGCCATTTCGCTTCCGCTTGGGCGGTCAGTGTACAAACGTCATTCGTCAGTGTTGTGTGGCGTTGTTAATGTCGCATTAGAACTGACAGCCTGTACGAGTTCGCTTGCGGCTTGCTTGTTATGCAGTAGTGCGTGTGCGGCTGTGTGTTGTTGATTTGCTCATAACTCTTTAATGCTGTGTTTCGTGTGAGATTTCATTTGAATTTGATATTCGCAATAATTTTCGTTATATTCTTAAAACATAGGCCTAATGGATGAGCGAAAAAGACTTAGTGGCGCGGAATAAAGGAAATTAGCTGAAGTGAAGAAGAAGAAGAAAAATGAGGTGCTTGTCCAAACTTTAAAGTTAGATTCCTTCTTCAAAAAAAGCAATGTCGCCGTAATGTGGCTCCTTGGAGGGAACAAAGGGAACCGGTAGGGGGGGGGGGGTGAAGGGGCGGCAGATTATTATATGCCCATGGGCGAAGAAAACGTAAATCCGGCCCTGTACGTCATTGCAAAAACGTAAACAAACACTCACAAACGTAAACAAAGGTCCCAGCGCAAACTGAAAGTTTCGTGCTACACATGTGTTGTTTAGACTTGAAACAGTTGAAAAAGTCATGCGACAATCTTGTGTACAGTACTTGAATTACCCGTCTATAAGTCAATATGATGTTTATTATCGTAATATATACAATATATGTTTTTCGTATTTTTGGAATAATACATACGTCTTTATACCAGAAAAAAAAATTGTTAAGACTAATAAAGGGTGCGGCAAAAAAACCGACCTATTTTCTTTAACTCACCATTCAGCGACAGGACGTCTGAGGATGGTGGGGGTGGGCTTATTTTAAAGCAAAGTACCAGGGTGACCGAGCGTAAGCTCGGTAAAATTATTACTTTCGTTCTCACACAAAGCTCGTTCGCTCCGCTCACTCGCCCTCTTCCTTTTTTAAAAACGAGCTCGTTCGCTTCGCTCACTCGCCAAGCCGACGGGTGCTGCAATTTGGTATAATTTTCTTTAACTACGGTACCGGTTAAAGATGTAACACATTGGTTTATATCTACAGTTATCAGCTGATTTTTGTTCAATTAATAAAATCTCCATAAGGATAACATGGAAACTTTGAAGTGCTCTAGCGCGAAAACCGGATTTTTCCCAGCTATGGGACCAGCTCCAATCGGTTTCTGGTGGCCAAAACCCCCATATTCAACCAAAAAATCAAAAATCCTTGGAGTGAAAAAAAACTTTGCCCGGACAAACGGAGCTTGTTTTAGAGTATAAGATAAGATTTTATGCCATTTCAGTAGTCATTGAGTAGTGGTCACCTAACCTACATGTTTACATTAAGCATGTCAAATAACACGCTTTCGTTATCGGGGCGTATTTTGTGCTTCTCGTCAGTAAACATTT
This sequence comes from Neoaliturus tenellus, assembly GCA_030545055.2. NCBI lineage: Eukaryota > Metazoa > Arthropoda > Insecta > Hemiptera > Cicadellidae > Neoaliturus > Neoaliturus tenellus. The sequence continues at coordinate 29,512,421 of CM061537.1, forward strand.
CTTTATCAGCATTTAAATCAATCATTTGTTTGTCGAAAATTTTTTGCTTTGCATGGGCTTTAATTACTGAACAATAGCCAATTAATTGGCAGTGTTGGCAATTGGCAGTAGCTAGCTACAGCTACAGCTACTTTTTCAAAAAAGTAGCTCGCTACAGCTACAGCTACAATTAAAAAGTAGCTCGCTACAATTTAAGCTACTTTGCTACTTTCGCAATCTAGTCCTGTTTTCTCCTCTTGTGATGTATAACCGCCCAATTTTCCCACCTAAAAGTAAAATTAATTTTTTTTTTAATATAGGCCTACTATACCTTTTTTTGGTAACTTATTGTGTTTAGACATATTTTCATTTCAATAAAATAATTTGTGACTCTTATGGGGCCTAGATAATGTAAACAGAATAGTGGTATGAATGTAAAAATTGTCGAATAAGAAGACTTACATGAAAGACGCAAACAACAATATTTATTAAGTTATCTTCACAAGTTTATAACATTTCTCTTAGACCGGCCACGGTAGGCATGCACACAAGAATTACTAGCTTCTTCAGTTTTGTCGCTAATCTCGCTTTTAGGCCCAATTGCCATGATGTCGATTGTTAGATTAGATACCACAGAAACAGAATAAAATATGAAGCACTCTGTAAAGTATTAAGTTCAAATTTACAGAACTTAAGAAAAAAAAATATTTTGACAACAAAATTAGTAATTCTACCAATGTTAACAAAACTGTTTGGAAAATTGTAAACTCGGAAACAAAAAGTAAAAAAGAAAGGCTGCATAGTAATATTTCACTAAAACATAATGGCAAAAAAATAGAAGATCCATATGCTGTCTCAAACATCTTAAACGATAATTTTGCTGATATGGTTGAAAATAATGTTTTACCAAAATTAAACAAAAACCCACCAGAAAAGTTCTGAAAAAAATATTTTAAACATAAAATTTAGGTGTCGAACCATTGATGAATCAATTCTAACAACCATAATTGACTCAATAAAACCTAAATGGTCATCCGGTTATGACGAAATTCCGATCAAAATTATTAAAGAAGCAAAATCTGTTTTATTAAAGCCACTTTTACATGTGATTAATACATCAATAATAACAGGTGTTTTTCCAGCTCAACTAAAGATATCAAAAATAATCCCGGTATACAAAAAAGGAGATAAAAAAGATCCACTAAATTATAGACCATTGGCAATTCAACCAGCTCTATCAAAGCTGTTTGAAAAAAGTTTACTTTTTCAACTAGTAGATTATTTTGAAGATAACAACTTATTAGATCAAGAACAGCATGGGTTTAGAAAAAATAAATCTACTACTACAGCTCTAATTTCTTACATTGAGAATGTATTACAAAAGTTGGATGAGGACAATTATGTTGTTGGTGCCTTTTTAGATATGTCAAAGGCATTTGATAGTGTTAACCATTTTAATTTATTACAAAAACTCACAATGTATGGAATTTGTGGTAAGGAACTGAGCTGGATTAAGTCTTATTTAGAGGGCCGCCAACAGTTTGTTAACATTGGGTACTTAGATGGAAATAGGATGTACAGTGTTAGATCTAGGGTTAGGGAAGTAAAGTATTCTGTGCCTCAGGGATCAGTTTTGGGTCCATTCCTGTTCTTGTGCTACTTGGGAGGAATGCCAAAACATTTATCTGAAAGAGTAAATAACAATACTCTCTGCTTATATGCAGATGACATAAGTATGTCAATGCATGAAAAGAATATTGAACTTCTTGAAATAAAAATGAAGGATTCAATAAAAATAATTGGAGATTATTTAAATGAAAAAAAATTTATTACTTAACGAAAACAAAACAACCTTCATAAACTTTGAGTGTAAAAATTCTGGGAAAAAGATATTCAAAAATTTTGCATATGAAACCAAATTTTTAGGTCTAACCTTGGACAATACACTAAATTGGACCAAACATGTCGATAAAGTATGTAATAAAATTAGCTCAGGTATTTTTACTTTAAGGCGACTGTATCCACTATGCAGTAAAGAAATTTTGCGCATGGTTTATTTTTCAAATATACACTCCCATATTTCTTATGGAATTGAAATTTATGGTGGAACAAATAAATTTAACTTAAATAAAATTTTACACTTACAAAAAGAGGCCATAAGGTGCATCCTTAATCTAAACATAAATGAATCGTGTAAAAATCATTTCAAAGAATTACAATTCTTTACTGTTTACAGCCTCTACATTTATAAGACTGTATTATATATTAAAAGCCGGGAGTCGCAACTGAAAAGACAGCAAGATGTGCATACTTATAATACTAGACACAAACAAAATTTTATAATAAAAAAGCATAAAAAAGAAAAATATAAGGAAAGCCCTGATTATATTGGAGTTAAATTCATGCATTCCCTCCCTTGTAGCATCAGAAATGAGGAAAACAGCAATAAATTCAAAAAAAAGCTTAAGCATTTTTTAATTGATGGTGAATTTTATAATTTTGAGGAATTTTCTGATCTGTGTTCAAATATGTAAAGATGGGAGAGGAAAAAGTGTGTATACATATATATATATATATATATATATATATATATATATATATATATATATATATATATATATATATATATATATATATATATATATATATATATATATATATATATATATATATATATATATATATATATATATATATATATATATATATATATATATATATATATATATATATATATGTATGTATATGAATAAATCTGGATCTGGAAAAGTTACAGGTTACATTTTTTTGTAGTATTTTTAGTTTTTTTTGACGCATTCTTGTACACTTTGTTGTATGTTTGAATAAAGATTGATTTGACTTGACTTGACTTGACAGAGTTCGGGAAGTAGGCCCTACGGTAAACGTTCACATCAACATCTATTATCAATCAAGGTGGTCGAGATTATGTTGTTAGTCGTTATGCCTATGCCAATAGTAACAATTGGCTATTTATTTGAATTCAATGGGTCCGTTCACGTCCATCCACCGCAAAAGAGGTTTGTTTAAGTTTTGCCAATCACGTGACCAATTCCAGACACTTTATTTGTGGGATTCGTCACGTGATAGGCAAAAACGTAAACAAACCGCATTGCGGTGGATGCTTGTGAACGCCCTCATTGACGTCGCGTCGTTTCTCATTATTGTAAACATTAATTTCCTTAATTCCTGACCTGAGCGATCCTGGCGGTACGCAAGCGTAGTACCACAGAAAAAGGGTTTTATTTTTCTGTGGTAGTACAGCAGTTTAGTTTCTAATTTATAATATAGGCGCATAGTATAGTAGAATACTACTAGCGCATATAGTGGTCAGCAAACACAAAAGAGAACAAGACCAATGTCATTTTGTGGTTATGGTACTCAATTGCAGAGTCTGGTGGTGGCAATGGATTGAAAGTAATCTTCAATTCCAACGAGCAAAAAACATAACAGCTGACTAACCTTCTCTCGTGTTTATTTGGAAGCCATGAATGATGCAATGTAAACACAATTATTTTGTTTTATTGAAACCAAAGTAGCGAGTAAAGTAGCTAAATAATCCGCTACAACTACTCTAAAAATGTAGCTCGCTACAGCTACAAGCTACTTATTTTCAAAAGTAGCGGAGCTACACTGACGCTACTAAAAAAGTAGCGGCGCTACAGTAGCGCGCTACTCCCCAACACTGTTAATTGGTATGGATGGGGATTAAGATTGAACCACAAAATTTGTCAAACCCAATGGTCAGCCATGTTCAAGGCATTTCGCTAGCCTACTGGTTGGCATTGGACTCTGGTTCAAGATGTCACCGGTTCGATTCCCGGGGTGTCCACAACAATGTGATGCGTTTTGAATACTATCCCTTAATAGCATTAAGTGTACATAGTTCAATTATCTTAATAAAATTCTTCTGGCGTAGACACGAGCAAATCACTAGCTTGTTTTCTAACGGGCCGACGAGGACTGTTTTCCACACAGCAGCAAGGATTCCATCCATGTTCTCTGGCGTCCGCGCTGACCTTGGGCGGCCTGTTGGCTTAGTTTTCAACTCAAAACAAGTTGATCTTAAGTTAGTAACCCACTGCATAATTGTGCTAGGATTCGGAATTCTAAATGTTGACCTGATTGAAAGAATGCACGAAACTGCCGCTGAGTAGCAATGATTGAACGACCAATATTGAAATACGTCTTGATAAGGAAATAGCGTTGTTCAAGCGACCGCTACTCCATAATTACTAAAATGGCATAAAATTCGCGTTCCAACAAGCCTACCCCCACCTTTCTCAGATGTTCTGTTGCTGAGCGGAGCGGGAAAGAAAATAGGTCGGTTTTTTTGCCGCACCCTGTATATTCATTTTCACCTTGGACCAGAAATAACGTTCAACCGATGAAGTTTAAGGGTAGTTTACCCCCTCAAAACCCTCAAAAAACATAAAAATTCCAAATGAAAAAAAAACATTTCTAACGATTTTGATTTGATTTTGTGGTTTATTAAGAATAAAATGCTGAATAAAATTACACCATCCATCCGTATCTCTGAAGTTATAGAGCAAAGAGTGTTAAAAAAATCTAATTTTTGGATTTTCAAAAAAACGGTTTCCTTGAAATAAATTTTATCACTATGAAATCAAGCTCAAAAAATTAAATAATCCAGTATTTTAAATTATTGCTCTACCTCAAGTGGTTGCGGACAAAATTCATTTTTTTGTTTGGCGGTAAACGCAGTACGTTCTTACAAGACCCAGATGCGCGTAGCCCAAGTAGCAAGGAAAACTTTTTAAAAATATTGACAAAGCTTTTAAAAACTTTTTAAACTAAGTAGTATTTAAAAACATTCAGAAAACTTTTTGAAAAGTGTTCAATAATTTCTTCCGATCAAACAGTTGAAACAATGCTGTTAAAATGTTTTTAAAAACTATTTGAAAATATTTTAAGTATTAAAACATATTGACAAAGAAAACTTTTCAAGAAAGTTTTAAAAAGATTTTTGTGTTATTAATAATAATTTATTACTATTAATAATTTTTTTGTGTTTTAAAAAATTTTAAAGACATTTTTTGCTTAAATTTCTGCTTAAATCAAAACTCGACAATGTTTTTAAAAATATTTTGTAAACTTTTTGAAAGCACTTGACAGAACACGTAGTTGAACGTTTTAAAATCTTTTCAAAAACATGTTGAAAAATATATAAGTTAAGTAGGTACTGGTTGACCATCATATCTATTAAAATTCCTTTGAATTTTATAAATAAGGAATTAAACATCAGAGGTGAATTGAAAAGTAATAGAGATTTGACTTACTCAATACTTGTCCGTGAAAACTTTTTGAGATCATGAGATGTAATAATATAATTAATTATTTTATTTACTTTCCCCACACAGTGTCTATTTTGACACTATTGATGTCTGGAATAATGGTCAAATATATGAACACAAATATAATAAATCTCTTTATTTGTAATTTTGTAATACAGAATTTGCGTATTTTCCGTGCACCCTAATATTGTTTTATTATTTATTCCAGCCTCTGTGGCCTAAGTTTATCTCTTGAAAGTTGGTCTTTTGAATTCGGTTGTTGTTGGCTTTGAGTTCATTCGTTGGTTCCCTCACTTCTTCACCGCTCACCGGCTCACCGGCCACCGCTGCCGTCGCCATTTTTTAGCCTTTCTCTTCCGCTAACGACGCTAACTTTGAACTTGAGTGGTTAAGTCGTTCGGTGTTTTCTAAAAGTCTGAGTGTTCGTCCAGGACTTCAGCTTATTTGCTGGGTGTATCCAGGAGCATGTCTAGCAGTAGCAGGTAAGTCCCTCTTTAAAACTATTGAAGTAGGCTAAACTTTATCGTGGTAACTTTGAGATAGCCTAGCCGACACTCTGGACGTGGTAAATAACATAGCAAACAAGAGCTAACTTATGAGTTCCGGGTCACTTGAGAGCGCCTAACTTATCCCGAAATTGAGGCATCAAATTTTAGAGCTAAGATAAACCGCCTTTAAAATGAAGAGCTTACCCTATTAACTTATCCATTAGGCTATATAAAAATAGGCTAGAGTTACCTACACAATTGTTTGACCCATAGCCTACTTGCTTTTGAGGGTTATCTGCTGGTTTGATAGAATGGCAAAATCCCTTCTAAATTAAATGTGGGCGAAACTTCGTTATCCGTCTCCACCGTTATTATCGATGTGGAAATTTCGATATTGCGATAATATTGCTATTATATCGATGATACAATTACACGATACGATTATGATTTTATCACTTGATTTAGTTTCTCGTTCTAATATACCGTAATGAAATAAACCTCTTGACAATAAAACAAATACCGTATATATTCAAACAAGTCTGAAAATAACAACAACAGAAAAAGTAAATATTGTAGCTAATGTAACCTGTAACAAAGAACAACACAAAATAAACTAACCAAGTTTGTTGTGTAGCTGTATCTAAATTCAAATTGTGAGAAGAAGCAAACTTCGTTAGATCTAAAATGGTGTCACACAAATGCTGCCAAATACAAATCAGAAAGGTACTTTTTTTTGCTATTGTATTGAGGGAATATGCATTTTGAATGTTTCTAAACACCATTGATTTTGTTGTTATAAACATCGCTGTCAATTAAAGTGACGGAGGTTTACACTGTTAGGTTAGATTATTATTATGATACATCTTTTCGCAGTATCGTTGTTGATTCGATTGTTTTCATCGCTCAATTTCAATCGCAATATCGAAATTTCCACATCGATAATAACGGTGGAGACGGATAACGAAGTTTCGCCCGTTTAGGCCGAATGTCCGTTAGGTGAATGTCCGTTTAGGCTTTCAAGCGAAAACTACTCAACGTACTATCATGAAACTTTGTACACAACTTAAGTTATTCTTGGAGAAATCTCAAGTAACACAGGATAGGCCTAAACTTACTTTTTATCTGAAAAATAGGCATATTTTTTACAAAAGATAGGCTAAAAAAATTTGTTTGCCCATAAATCTCAAAATAGGTATTTGTTGCTTAGAAACCAATGTAAATGATAAAAAGTGAAAATTTTAACACACTAATGTGACACAATTGACACTCCCAATTCCTTAAATAACTTACCTTATGCACAAGAAAAATATAAATTAGTCCTAATGTACAAAATTATAACTTGTTTTTAAGTAATAAGATTTGATAACATTTCATGCGTATATAGGCCCTAGAGCCAATTTTTAGTAGGTACCGGTGTATAAGTTAACGATGTAAATCTTGTGTCTATTTACTCTATAGCCTAGTGGCATTTTTTATGTTTTAAAGCCCAGTCTTGTTACCATCTAATATCAACCAGTTGTTAGAAAGCATCATAAACCCTCCGAGCATTAAACGTAGATTTTTCAGCCCAACTTTTTGACCTTCAAGCGTCAGCGTTGATTTTTTACTGATTAAATAGTAAACGTGGTGTAACTTAAAAGTGAATGGCAGAAACTCAGCCATGAACACTACCACTGTTACTGGAGGTTCTAAGCTACCGTATCTGAAAACACCCATTTCAAATGGCGGAAAGTGACTGGTTATTTGTAGGCTAATATGCAATGAAACAACGGGGAAAAACTGTTGCCATATGCCAACTTTGTAAACAACAAAATACGTATTTCATCAATTGTTTTAAGGTTATGAATGATTAAAATTTTTATTTATACTGTTAATTTACACAGTAGCCTAGGGCCTATTTGAATAAACTAGTGTACATGTTGCTCGAAATCGAGCAATTTAGTTTCAATACTGATAAAAATGTTATTATTCATAACAGAGTCTGTCGAATGTTTTTTTGTTATGTTTTGATATTTTTCAAATGAAAACTGGCGTTTTGTTGCCAGCTGTCCAGCTGTACGTTCAATAACCATTTTTCTGGGTCAGATTTTATTTGTTTAACCATTTCTTTAAAATAAAAAATAAAAAATAAAAAAAACAGCTGATTTATTGATAGTTGGTTTGTAACTGCTTATTATGTCTATGGGGAAAATCGTGGCTTTAACCTCATATTTTCCCATGTCCATGGTGACTTTTCTAAATTTTTTCTATTGATGGCAAAACTACATGCTAAGACCTTTCTAACGACACCTTGGACATGGTGATCGGTAGCACCACCGCTCCAAAACAATTATGACAAAAATATGCCTAGCGTATTAAATATATAGATTAATATGTTTCAACAAGTTTATAACCATAGTTTGAGTAGGAATTAGCGTAGTGTTCCTAGCTTGATTTTACATGTGTTCTTAAGAGAGTAGGGTGAGTACCGGTACCGTAAAACATTTTTTGTTTTAATCGTCATATTTTTTTTTTTTCAAATGCTTCTTGGCTATTATTAGGCCTAATTAGTAGTGGGGAATGGCTACAGTTGGGCCAGTTCAAGGTCATTGGTTGGAAGAGGCAGGTGTGGGGTTGGAAGTGTGGGGTGAGAGTGATGGATGGGTTTGGAAGTGGGTCAAGGTCATTTGGAGGGGGTTTTAAAAAAGTGGGAGCCTCAGGGGCTCGGTGGGGTTTGGGAGGGGCGGCGCCGGGCCGCGGGAGGTTTTAGTTTATTTTTAAAATTAAATCAAAGTCGTGTTCTTGTGCAGAGAGGCGTTGGAGTGTCGTCCACCGGTGAGGGAGTGGTAGACGCCGAAGGTGGTGGCGAAGAGAAGGTAGACGCACAACATGCAGAGTACGAATTTGAACAGTTGCAGCAGGCGAACCATTCCTTGTTGATTTTCCGTTTCTAATTGCAGCCTGTTGATCTCTAGTTTGAGTCTGTCCTCTTCCAATCGTGTTTTAAGTGAAACATCATCCATCATGTTTGTGTGCTTGTTTTAATTTGTGTTGGTGAAACGGGAGCGGTGTTGACGGTCGGAAAGTTGGCGATGAAATGAAAAACGAAGATGAGGACAGGGCATATTTACTGGAAAGTGGTGGGGGGTTAAGAAAAACAGTTGTGTGTCCAATCAAACGTCATCGTCAGCTGTTGGTGTAGGTTTGGAGGATGCAGGAGTGAGTCCTAGCAAACCATCTTCATCTCCACTCTCAACTCTATCGCATGTTGGACAACCGTAAACAAGTTCCAAATTCATAGTGATGCAGTGGAATTTGTCTATAATATCTTCTAAAGTTTCCATTAAATCTTTTAAATCATGTCTTGTTCTAATTATAAAAGTAGATTTCATATGTGGTAGCGGATCGTTGTTCATCGTACGGGAGTCGGGAAACAAATGGCGAGCGTCAGTCAGCGGCTCGCTTATATGCTGGCAAGGGCGGTGGAGGGGGAAGTGGAGGGGTGGTGGCGTGGTGGGGGAAGTGGAGGGGTAGTGGTTGTGGTGGGGGAAAGGCGATATACCCCCATGCGAACCGTTGGCCAGCGCATTTCGCTGCGAAACGCCGTTCGGGTAGGTAGTAGGAGGTGTACTATAAATATTAAATTTATATTTAACCAGAGCTTGCATTTCTTGTTCCTCGTTGTTTAATTCAATAATTTTAACACCATTAGTTGTCTGTTCCTCTTCCTCTTCACTTTGCGACGATGAAGACATGGAGGTGCTTGAAGAAGATGATGACGATGAAAATATTTTGGTAGGATTGACATATTGCACTGTGATGTTGATCCATCTTAAAGGATGGTTATCCATAAGTGTGAGTAAGTTTTGGAATAGGGTTTCCATCTCTTCTCTGTCGGTAATTAAATGTTGAAAGGAAATGAATTTATCATCCATGTTGTTGTCAGTGCAAGTAATGAAATAAGAATGAGAAGCGTATCGAATGATCCGTAGAATATATGTTGTAAAAAATAAGTGGTGGGGGTAATCTCAAGGTCAATCAAATGGAGTTTTAAAAAAGGGCTGCAGTCAGTGACTACAGCTATACATTCGAAGCTTCAACAGGTTCAGAAGACCAATCTGATCTATACTTGCACGCACTTATGATGCATGTACAAAAGTCGTCTTTATAATATGCATTGCACTCTCGACAAATGACAAGTTTTTCCGGATGAAACTTGATACACCTCTGGGGACAGCAAGTGTGGAAGTATCGTGATTTATAAATCTTGAAGGTTCGCAATTTTGGTGGTGGTAGTTGCTTTGTTTCGCATCTGCAGTAACAGGATCCAAAGAATTCGCACTTTGTACAGGCTAATCCGTCTACCATCCATCTTCCTAAATCGGTGCATTTCTGTTCACAACAGTAGCGCGGTGAGTCCTCGTTTTTCTTCTCTTCCATGTTGGCGCTTCTAAGTTTAGGCAAGAAATGAAGTTGTATAGTGTAGGATAGAGTGTTTTATATAGATTAAGAAAAGTGGTGGGGGTAATCTCAAGGTCATCCAAATGGAGTTTTAAAAAAGATCATCTTACAAGTGTAAGATGTATTTATTTAAGATACTGAGTTTTCATCTTCTTTTTCTTTCTTTACATCTTGTTTGTATTTTTCTTTTTCTTCTTTAGCCATGGCGATGAGATCTTCAGTGGAGAGTGGATGTACTTCAGGAAATTTTAGAATTAATTTTGGTTGGAATCCCTCTTTAGTCAATACTTGAAGATCGGACGTCATTTGTTCTACACTTTGATAGTCTTTTCCGTAGATTTTTCCATTAAATTCAATCATCATTCTGTACAACATGGTATTAGTAGTTGTTTTCGCTGCGTCAGTTGGAGAGCAAATGATGATTCTGTTAGGTTACACGGTCCTTTTATAGATGCTACAGCGACCACTTGATATTATTTAACATTAGTAATATTTCTGGAACTTAACATTACTTTGAGTAGATGGTGTTGTAGTTGAAGGTTGTGTGGAAACGAATACTTCTTCGTTGCAGAACTTCTGTTTAGGAAACATCCTCATGTTGTTAGAGTAAACATCAATATTTAAACGATAACCACCGGCAAGTAACACTCGCAGTTCATTAGTAAAATCGTCGAGTTCTTCAAAAGTTGTAATGGTGGTGGTATCATATGATGCACACTTAACCTTAAGAGACATGTTGTTATTCGTAATAACTGGAGAGCCAACAGAGATGTGTACAGCACGAAAGGTAGTCGTAGACTGATGAGATCCTCAAGAAAATTACGGCCTTTATATACCCTCGAAACTAGGTCAAGGTCATCCAAACGTGTTTTTAAAAAAAGCAACATATCGATAGTGCAGAAACACTATCAATATGTTGCCTTTTCTTATTTTTTTTTTTCATTTTTATTTTTTATTTATTTAAAATCAGTTACACATATGTACAACAGTATATATAAACTACAGACTAGTTGCTAGTAGGCATAACATGAAGTGTAAGTTCAGTAGAGTTGGTTCCACTAGGACCGTGGGATGCCAAATAGAGTGCGCCGGGGTGAATCAGTCGTAAATCTTCATTCTGCAGCAGTTGAACGAAGCGTTTGGGAAGAAATACTTGAAATTTCGGTTCATCACCAGGTGTGTAGGGTGCTTCACTCAATGTGCAATTGATGGCGTCTCCAACTGATGTTTCCATCTTCTTAATAGTGTGAATAATGTAATGTTTTTCTTCTTTCAATTCTGAACATTTCTTAGTCGGTAGTATTGTAGATTTAGAATGTTTGTTGAATTGATCAACAAGCGACTGTAGAAAAGTTTGCGATGCCATTATGTTTTCTTACTATTGTTCGTCTTCTTCTTCTTCTTGTGCTTGCGCGTCAGAGGTGTTGACTCCTCGGAGGTTAGAGTAATACTCATGCATTGTCATAGTGCCGCTCTCGCTTTTATACCCATCGCTTCCCCCACCACTTTGCTGGAGATAGACATTCAAACGATATGCGTTCTTTAAAGCACATTGAGACTGCCGATGTTTAAAGTTTTTAGATGCAATACAGATGTTAGCAAAGTAGCAATAAAAATCTTTCTCCATTTGCACATTTATCACTTCATGGTTTGTATATGCTTGTATCCAATTTGCTTTTTCCGATCCTCTTGTAAAAATAGTTTTGAACTCTTTGCAGAAATGATTCATAATGTGTGGCATCATATTGTAGGTTATAAAACCTTCATCCCATCTTAGATTATGAAAATGTTTCATCAACCATTTGTTTGTTACTTTAGCTTTGGTTGTTAATCTGTTGAACGGCAAAGGAGGCATGAATAAAAAATGATAAACAACAGATGTTATCATATCTAGTACCACTAACTCTTTGATTATAAAATTTCCATCATTACCACGGAATGCCTGAAACTCTATGATACCTCGCTTTACTTCCATTATTTCCGTCTTCTTAGAGAATGAAACTCGTTTATCCATGATGACGTTCAGTAGACAACTGGTATGTCAATGCAGATTGGCAGCCTTTTATACTCCAACATTCTTCTTCTTCTTCTTACTTACAATATTCTTTGTTTGTTTAATTTGTTGTTGATTGTTGATTGTTGAAACGTGATTCGTTTTCCTTGGTTTCTTGCTTTTCTTCTTCATCTAAATTAAAGTTGGTTTGATTGTGGTGTAACTGTCTCCACATCTCTACTTCATGCGGTATCCTATTGAAGATTGAAGTATCTACTGGACCGTATAGGATTGGAACATATGGTTGTCTATCCAATGCATCAATTAAATAGTCTTTAATAATTGTACTTGAGAATATTAGCTGTTTTAAATATCTTGTTATAGGGCCAGTAGCACAAGTTAAAGCGTAAAACTCTTCTTTTGTCAAATGTATTTTTATATTATATTTAGTTAAATCTCTAAATCGAACTAGTTGTTGACCACGTTGTTTAACAATATCAATTTCAATATTTGATTCAAACAAACCTAGTTTTGTTTTTCTTCCAAAGGTATTGTTACTCAAATAGCATTCCAAAAGATGTATATGTTTCATAAAAGATTCCCAAGAAGATTCAGTGAAGGTTACCATTTTAGATCCGTGATTCAAAATAATAGTTGGAGAGTAATCCAATGATTTCATTACTCCAGCAGACACAGTCTTTGTCATACAAGAAGAAATAGGATAAAATATTCGAAGAAATACCTCCATTAAGATGTTGGTAGAAATGTTATCTTCAATTTTCCTTTTCTTTGTTTCTTTTTGAACTTCCTCTTCGTCTGTCTTCTTATGTTTAAACTTGAGGAACTCTTCCATTTCCTGTTCAACTTGTCTTTCTATATCCAAACTATTGTCAGCCATAAGAGGTGTAGTTTCTTCATTAGCACTTGATGTAGTAGAACTCATCTTGCGGACGATGTTACCCATACGACAATCAAAGATGAAATGAATTTCCAGCTCTTCTTTCTCGCTTTTATACTCGCAGATGACCTAGATATTGTTGATCTTTTGTAAAAACCTTACAAATCGTGCAGATGTTGTATTAATCCTTTTTAAAGTACATTCTTCACAATTCCTGTCAGCGGTGTGTAAGTAACTATTTTGTCATGTAGAATTAAACAGTATGCTGAAGTTCCATCTGGTATTTTATCTTCAAATTCCATTTCAATTTTTATATCTACACTTGAAGATTTCACAGATTCATTTTGTTTTGAACAATCGATTACAACAATTGGAGCTTTTGAATAAAATTGTTCTGGTGATAGTAGTGGTGTATTTGTCTTACCATAATATGACGATTGAAATCTTGCATACATGTCATATAGAATGGAATAACGTTTCTTGTCAAATGAAACATTTAAACTGTCATATGGAAAGAACTGAGAGTTTAGAAAAACTTTGCAATTCTTTATCTTGCAATGGTCAAATTGACCAGCGTGCGCAGTTATAACATCTTTTCGTTTAGTCTGAAAACCGACTATTATGTACCTTGCTCGTTCTAAATAAGTAGAGGTTTTAACAGTCCATGTTTGTCTTTCTGTTTGAGGCAATATGGGGTATTCATGAAATTCCCAACTTCTAAATGGTATTACGATATCACGGTCAGATTTTAATTTTTTCAATAATAATACTCGATGTTCATCCGCCAATCTGACATGTGGTACTCTCCATACAACTTTATCCAATTGAAGTTGCCATTCCAAATCGGCATCTTTTGTTCCACTTGGCGCTTGTATTACATCCTTATTCGTTGAAGATCTGAGCAGTACCAGTTCTTGCTTTACATTTATTATTATTCTCTTGTAATCTTCTGCGAATCCCAAAAGCAATCGTAAAGGCACATTAAAATCAAAGTAACCTTTTGAATTAGGAGTAATAGTGTCTTTATCAGGAGTCACCCATCCAGCTGAGATTAAAGAATTCTTTTCATGGGGTGTTATTGAAGTCAATCCTTTCAAAGTTGTTGATATACCAACTTTTTTTGTTGAATCAACTGTTACTCCAGATATCTCATATCTAATTTCATCAAACAGATATGCCATAGGGTTATTTATAAAAGGAACAGTTGAACCAGATTTTCCATCCAATGTTGTTACTCTTCCTTCGATATATAAATAACTTTCACATGGTAATGTGTAGATATCTTGTTGTTGAATGGGAATCCTTATTTCATCATTATTATTTAATTTTGATGAAGTGTAAGGGTTGTGAGTGTGATATTCCTTCTCCCATAGGGTTTCGTCGAATGTCGGTCCTTGCGCTATATCCAGTATATCCATGGTTGGCAAGTTTTAGTCCGATCTTTTGTAGGAAGCGTATGTTGTCCGGTGTTAACTCGTCGAATGTTGAGGAGCTACTGAGCTCCCGACTCTTCCGTTGTGGTTTAAATGATAATCCCATGTTGACTTTATGTTGCTGCTCTGATATGTAACCGTATAGTTATTGTTTCTCCTCTAAAGTCAACACTAATGCCGTCTTGATCCAATATGTTCAGTACGATGTCTGAAATGAAACTGGTGTTTAACGGTAGGTATATCAGGTTTTGTGGCTTCTCAACTATTTTAAAACCAGGAGCTACTGTGGGGTAAAATGTATGTAATATGTGTTGATTTACTCCATCTCTATATGATCCGTGTATAATATTACACGTTACATCAATACTGTTCACCTTTAATATTGTTACTGTTGTATCGCCAGTATAATCATTTCCAGGAGCTAAAATTCCTTTCTTCTTTGAAAATCCGAGCAAATTGCCGATTGAGTGGTCTAAGGTAAAATCTATATAATACTTTGAAGTTATTTCTGCTTTTAATGTATTATTATTACCTTTTATAGAAATATTTTCTTCTCCAAGCTTTTTTTGTAATACTTGGTTTATATCGTCTATTTCATATGCTCCTGTAGATAATGGAATTATTTTTAATTGTGAATAATTTCCTTTTTCATCTTTACTCTCATAATAATGTAGTAAATTATTTTTTCCTTCTGTAACATTGGGAATTGAATTGTATGTAGTCAAATCCAATAATGCTGCTTCCCATAGTTTGTCCGTAGATAAACGTAACGCTGGGAAAAGTGTACTTTTCAATGTTGACGAATTTCCGCTCAGCGACACTGTATACGATGACATCTTAAAGCTGACTGACGCTCTTCGCTAGGAACTCTAAACATAAATGTCCGCATATTTCTGTATTGCTAGGTTGCTCTCTTTTGTAGTTGTAGAATATATTCTTGGAGTCCCGAAAATAATGTTGAAGTTCTTTTGGTGGCGGTAAATTTCCAAAACTATCAAAGTAGTAAACATTTTCTCCAAGTTTTTTATAACATACCCAATGAGTACCTGGTCCATAATTAGAGTCTAAGTTTACTATTCCAGTTTCATTTTTCCACACTCTATTTGGTAATGTATCTTTCATAAAAACTCCTCTGAAGAATGGTATTCTTAAACATTTCACATATTTTGACAGTTGATAGTTTGTTAATGCTTCATTTGGAATTATCAATTTATTCTTCTCATTTAATACACACGGTACGGTCTTAAGTAAAGACCCGATCCGTTTTTTACCATTGACCATATGGATGTTTTCTTGACTTTCCTTTTAGGGTTAGTGCGACGTCTTCTTTTGATGTTCCCGCCTCTTTTTGCAGCTTCTTTTTTACTAGGTTTTCTCCCGCGTCGTCTTCCACCACCAAACTTAGCTTTCGTCTTCATGGCTGTTGTCACTGCCCAAGCTGCTGCTTTTTCCGCAATACTGGCGTCACTTGATTTAACCCTTTGCCAAGCTTTTTCCGCTAGCGCTCTATCCGCTATTGATCTATTTGTTGAATCTGCAAACTTGGAATACGCTATATCGTGTTCTTTGCAAGCTTGATCTAATTTATTAATTCCAGGATCTCCTCTTGCTAAACGTTTTGCCAACTTAGTTCCGGGTCCACAATATTGATAGCCTCCGGGCAGATGAAATTCGTATGGTAAAGCGTCTATTGCTCGATTTAGAACAGCACCAACAGGAATCCGTCTTAGCAGGGATAACGCAGCTGATGTTATACCACGTCCTTTCTTGCCGCTGTCTTGACGACGACTGAGCGTTGCGGTCTTCATTATGTCGTCTTATATAACCAGCGTGTTTACTCCACGAGCTGCTTTACATAAATGAATAGCACATGCACAATTTTTATATTTAAATACTTAATTATTCAAATTAATTATATACTGATTTATGATTCTATTTTTAATCCAAGCTTCTCGTTCATCGGGTTGAATCATCACATGACTCGTTGTACTAGCTATATGATTGTGGGTATCGATAAGTAAATTGCCCACTATTCTTATTAAACAGTCTAAAGTTACAGCATCTTTTGGATGTTGGGGATCGTGTAACTGCATAATACGTTTATCATTACACGTGTAAGCAGTCGAATCACTTTTCGACGTTGTTATGACTTGTCCAATAGTAGCAGCATCATTTAAATCTTCTCCTGGTAAAATATTAATTATTTTCTTCATCTTTGCATCATATTTGGTCCCAAAGTGTTTATCCCAAGTTATTGTTTGTTTCATTGTAACACAATCATTTGCTTCGTAACCAGGATAAATATCTTTTATTCTTCTATTACGACCATTGTATGTACCTAATGTACCACCAGTAGCAATTAATGTTTGCACCATTAGAGGTACATCTGTATCTTTTATACCAAATCTTCCATTTGTTATTGTTTTACGTCCTGCATCCCATTCATCATTATTTCCTTGCATTAAATTAAACTTTTCATTTCCATGTATAAATTTATCTCCCCGCTTTAACACGGCATCTTCATGTTTTACAAAATTGGATGTTTCCTTTTTTAATTCTTTAGATAATTGTTCTATAGTAACAGCATCTTTTGGTTGAGAACCGAACTTTACATTTGACAACACTTTCCCATGACAATCGATTTCATCACCATCTTGTAAAATACAGTTGTCCTTGATGTATTTCAGGTTTACAGCATCCCCATCTTCCTTTGGGTATCCAATGTCATTTATTATAAATTTATAAAAAGAAAATCCGCGTTGAGTCTTTTCCGGTATTATAGAATGTAAATATTCTTTATTAACTGAATCTTTATCATTTTTCGGATTTGCCACGTTGGTTATTCTATGATTTCCAGCATCATATGTCTGTCCATCTTTTAAATTATTACCCCATTGTAATTTTAAAGTATTTGAAAGTTCAGATGATAAATACTCTTTAGTAATTGCATCAGAACTGTCAGTTGGTTTACCAACATTAATTATTCTATGTGATTTAACATCGTAAGTATTCTTGTCTAATTTCAATGATGTTGAAGTAGCCTCTTTTACTGTCTTTAAATTCGCTCCATCAGTATCTTCTTCTGGGTCTTTAACAAATTTTAAACGTTTGTTACTCATATCATAGTCACCTTCAGGTGTTTGCGGCAATCCACTTCTTTTTCTGTTTTCTCCTCCTTGTACTCCTAGCCCGGAGTACCGTCCGAACTTGTCGACGCTCATGATTGAACTGATCCACTGTATGCTCACAGCTCTCTTATATATCCGTGATGATTTATACAACTATTCCACGATTTCGAAGTTCGTCAACTAAAGCCACCCATTCATTATTTAAGCCTGTATGACCAGCTTCCATGGCTTCATGTAATAGTCTCATTCTATCAACCAATTTATTTATATCATTATAGTAAATCACATTTGTATTATATAGGTTTTTCATTAAACCTTTACCAGACGTCGAAGTTTCTCCTTTTTTCTTTTTACCATATTCATCCATAAGTGATAAGTCCATAAGTGATAAAGACTTCCTCTTTAGCGGTTTCTTCAAAGCGGGCGCAGTTCGTAATGTTGGTAGTTTTCTCAGCGGAAACAATCTTTTTATTACAACTGTATATTTAGTTGCGCGTGTTCTATTTATCATTGAATCTTTGGAGTAATTCTTCTTATGAGCATTAGTATTTTGCAAAATTTCTTTAAAAGTATTTAAATCTTGTACCGTATATTTTATAGGTATATTTTTAAAAATCAGTTCAAATAATCCTTTTGTTCCTTTATATTTATGCTCACCAATAACAATGTCATCATCTTCAGTCAAATGTACTTTTGAATCTCCTATTTTTAATTCATTTCCATCAATTCTCGCTCCATATACATGTGACTTGTGTAGTTTTGGGTTTGCTTTTATTTCATGTAACATCTTCATGATATACTTTCTTCCAAGAGGTCCTTGTTGCAATATATCACTACTTAATTTTGTTAGATTTGGAATTGATTGTTCTGCTTCAGGTATATGTTGTTCTTGTTCTTCGTCTTTTTGAACATTTATTTCTGGTTCTTCTTGTCTTGTTTCTTTTTCTTTTTGAGAAACTTCACTATCACTTGTGTAAGAATCATCATCTTCTTCCTTTTTGAAAGTCTTTACTTCAAATTTAGAAACAGGTAGTAAGACATCTCCTTCATAATGAGGTTTACCAATTGTTTCTGTTATCTGTTTTAAAGGTTCTGTAATAGGTTTAAATGTAGTCTCCAGAAATTCTTCTCTTTCATTCAAACCCATTCTTAATGCTCGATTTTTAAGTCTAATCGAGTCACTCAGTGATTTTATTTCTTTTAATAGTTTTTCTTGGTTCACCATGTTTACGCTGCGAGGTCCAATCTATTACTAAACGTATCATCAATCGTTCAATGGATTAATACAAATTTATCCAATCCTATACGATATCTTCCATTTTTTATAGCTTCTTCTTTCATAATAACAAGAAATCCATATTTTTCAGCCCATGCTTTGCCACACATTTCTTTAAATTTATCAAATGACATGTCTGCATTCACATGATCATTATATATGTGCTTTAAATTTGTTTCATCTTGCTTAAAGATAATTAGTAGATTTGCATTATCTCTTATAAGTTGTTTTGGAATTTTACTGTAAGTTTGACCAATATAAATGCTATCAATATTGTAATGTCTTCCCATGGCAAAATAGCTTCTGATAGTGTCATGATTTTCACAAGATACATCATCAAATACAAATATAGAAAATGGTTTTGCCTCGTTTGGCTCCATTATAGTTTCACTAGCATTAAACTTATAAAAATTAACTTCAGGTACACTTGCAAGTACCTTATCCAGTAATTGGTATTTGGGTTGTTGCAAAGATTTGGAAAAGATATAAATGTTGTTGAAACGTAATCCTTTAGGATTTGTTATTAAGTTAAAAACCACATTTGTCTTGCCACAATTTGATGGTCCAGTTATTAAACATCTTATTGTGTTTGGCAGTAGTTCACCATGTTTTCCATGATTTAACTTGTCGTTGTCAACTGTTAATTCATCAATATTATTAATAAAAAATCGATCCTTTTGTTGCACAATCTCCATCTTGTGTAAAGGTTAAACATGTAATGAGTTCATAAATTGCTACACCAAGTCTTTTGTAGGGATCCAAGAGTCTTCACTTTTATCAAATCCCAACCAACGTACTTTAACCTTATCCTTTTTTCTTTGTAAAATCTTTTCAACAAGATATACATCGCCAACTGATGATTTTAACAACTCATGTCCGTAGAATCCACCTTCGAGTAATTCACCCTTGTTGTCCTTTAAGATGTAAGTTTCAGGTATTGTTGGTTGCACTTTATAGATTGTAAATACTTCATTAGTCCAGTTTGGCAGATACCTTTTACTAAATACTCCTTTGTACTTACTTATACGAACTTTATCATCAACTTTAAATGTTTTAGGCTGCATTTTTTCACGTTTAGGAGTTGTATTATTCCTAATACGTTTTAATACCATCTTAGCATTACCGCTATTTACTTGGTTAGGCTTCATACCAATGGTTCGATGATACTTGTTGTTATATTCTTTTATAAGTTGCGGTAAGATATCATACCAAACATATGATCCTCGTTTGGAAAATGTTTTATACATTGCTCCTTTTAATGTTCTATTGAATCTTTCTATTATTGAAGCTTTAACTTCAGAATTTGTAGAATAATGATTTATTTTATACTTCTTCATTAAAGCTGCAAAGTCTTTGTTAAAATATTCTTTCCCATCATCAGTTTGTAGATGTTTGATGTTGAATTTATTTCTTTGTATAGCCGTTTCCATAGCTTTTGTAACACTTTTACCAGTCTTGTCCTTCAGCGGTAAGGCATCAGCCACTTTAGTAAAACAGTCTATAATCGCTAAAATGTATTTGAATCCTTTATTCAACTTACTATGTGGTATCATTTCAATAAGATCGGCTTGGAAAAGATCATTCATTCCTTTTATAATTGTATTTCTTCTAGGAAATTTTCTTCTTGCCGGCTTATGAAGTTCATTTACAATCTTGTTCCTTAAATCTTCCATCTTCAGTTGTGTCTTCCACACCGCTTGTAAGAGTACTGATCTCTAAAATGGTTTATCCTCTTTTATATGGTTAGATTATAGGTCAAGGCCATATTACATTGGTGTAAAAAAGAGGGAACATGACATTGGGCTTGTCATGTCCCCTCTTCTTTACGGAAAGGAAAAAGGAAGAAGGTAAAGGATGAAGAATAGGTTTACTGGTCGATGGGGTATAAGGAGTAATGTCCGAATGGTAGAGTTTTTATATTATCTTCCAGGATGTACCTCTTATCATCCTTACAACTCAAAGCCCATTTGGTTTGCTTTACACTGAAGAGACGATGGTTGAAGCTCCTTATGGTGTTAAATGTTGCTGTTGTCTCAACATTTTCAAATAAGCATCTCTTGTATTCTTCAAACTGTACATTCTTCTTCAGGTATGAGGTTTTTATACCCTTGGCCTTCTTTACGATTTCATGTTCTCTTCTTTCATTTTTGTACAGTTTAAATGAATATAGTTTAGACATTAAAGCTACAACCTCTTCCATTGGCACGCCATTTGTCTCGTCTTTGAACTTTCCTAATACCTTTTTATTTCTACCGTTGTCGTAGTTGGGATGGTTTTGTGGATAATCAGAAAAGTCAAAGTCAGTAGTATATATAAAAGTACGTAGGTCTTCATACATGTCTTCTGTTTTTATCCAATAAATAAAAGCATCTGTATCCATATATGCAATCCCGATGTTTTCTCTTCCATAAAACTTCACCATCTTGTTGTAGTGAAAGTCATACATGTGGGTTTTAGAAATATCCAAAATAGACATTCCCACATATAGAGGACGATCCATTGTTATTGAGATTTTGTTCATGGAAACAGCTACAAGATTTTTGTTGATTATTATGGACGATCCGAAGTTAGGTTTTTGTACCAGCTTTTGTAGTTTCACCGGATCACTAACTAATTTCACATTCTTATGCTTTCTTTTGTTTTCCAGTGTCTTGCCAAATATCGCATTATTCATCAATTTAAAAAAGTCCTTTTGAAAATTAGATGTAGCCGCAGTTCTTCTTTTTGTGTTATTGTCAATGTATGACTTTAACCAACAGGATTGAGAAAATTGTAAAGCTCTATTAACTTTTGTTATTCTCAATCCTAATTCTAGGGCTTGTTGTATTACCCAATAATGAGCAACATATCTTGATTTGTTGGTTAAAGTCATCATCAATTTAGGCCATCTACCAGTTGGTGATATTTCCGTCTTGGCCAGTAGAGGTAAATCATAATGGTGGTCATGCAAATGTTCAGGGTACTCGATGTCTACATCCAAAATATAACCAGTATCTCCATGTTTTGCCATGTCCATGATGTTTCCAATAGAATCAGGGTCTACCCATTTAAAGTCGCCATATGGGAGAGGATTCGACATGGCCCATCCATAAAGGTTATTTGCATCAAAATAACCTAAATATGTACTTGGTTTTGATGCATCAAAATTGGGCAGATATTTGTTATTTGCCTTTACATGTCGTGTTACACTTTGAGTTAATCCTCCTCGAACACCTGATTCCAACATCAGTATCATGTCTATATCTGTAAGAAGTTGGAGTTTACAGTTAGTTTCCTTCAACATTGCTTGCCAAGCTAGTCCAGGTGATGTACAAGAATGCAGAGGGTCCAGTCCATACGCCTTAAAACATGTATTTCTAAACTCTTCCATTATATCACAAAGTAAAGTTACATCTAGTTTAACATAAAAGTCCGAATATTCTCCAAGTGTTTTGAATCCTAATTCATTCCAAACTCTACACGCATGTTCATAATCTTCATGGGATATATCCGTATCGTATAGTTTACTTTTGAATTCTTCTTTTGGTGGAAGGGATGTTTCATTAAATCGTTCTAAGCTATCTATATAATCATATGGGAAAACACCTTTGCGAAGAACTAAATTAACCTTGTCATTACTTACAATCTTCTTGGTTTCTATTAAATCTTCTGTTCTCAGGTTTTCAGAAAGTTTCATTAAACTAGATGGCATAAAACGGTAAGAGTCTAAAAACCGAAGTTTGATATTTCCAACTTTTTTAGTAAAACTTATAAACTTCTCCATGGTTTCTGCTATGACATCAATTTCTCCATTATCTCTTCCTAATTCCGGAATGATAAAATGCGCATCATAACCACTAAGGTTATGTAATATTACAGGTATATTTGTGGGGATCTTGTAGTTGATATTGCAGCTGTTACATGCAGCACCTCTATAATACCCTGTCAGATGGTCATGATCATGAACCTTGTGATTTTCCACAGTAAATTCATTTGTACATAAATAACAATGAGTCGCATTTTCATGTTGAATCTCTTCTTCTTCATCCAAAGGTATCATCGGTATAATATCACTATACAATCTTTCAACACTTTCTGCTATTGTATACAACTGATCAAGGAATATTTTAGAAGCATTAACACCACGATAGACAATAGGTTTTGAAGTTAAATTAAATCTATTTAGATGTTCTTCAGAAAGAGTAGATTTAACCATTAAACAAAAACTGTTTGGATCATGTATCTGATACTTAACACTTTTCTTTGCTACATCGCCATCATTATCTTCAATAGGAACTAGTGTAGATTCAAAATCAGCATAGATAACAATGGGAATCCGGTATTGATGGGAGATTTTTTCAAATTTTAACTCTGCCTTACTTGGACACGGTAAGATAATTTTTGCTTCATAGTTGTTGTTACATAGTTTTTTATGCTCTTGTAACCATTCGTTTCCTTGTCTTCTTTCTTCACAAAAATTAAAGCATCTTTTGCAAATTATCTTCTTATTTCTATTTTTAGATAATTGATTGCTAACAAGAGTTTCAAATTTTTTAATCCATACGTAGTGGGAAACATCACCTCTTGTAAGCAGTAATAAGTCTGTATGATCTGGGAGTTCATTCTTCACCACACGCAATGGGTACACTTTATTCGAACTGTCCAAACCAAAAACATTGACAGATGTTCCAGGGTTTTGTTTTTCAAACTTTGAGATGTCCTTTAAAGCCACTGGGTAAGTCAATCCTTGGAAATTATATCGATATCTTTGTATTTCATATTCTTCATTGGGTCTTACTGCATGGTCAGGTGGTACAAATTTTGCCGTCATTGCATATCTAAAACATTCCATATCTTCATTTTGAATATCTATGCACGATTTGGTGTTTGAAATTTTCTTTGGGAGCGGAATATAACTGCTACCCCTTAATCCATACCCATGTTTATGAACTCTGATATCCATACCCTCAATACTAACCAAACTCCAACCAGATCCTCTTCCTTCATGTTCTTGAATTTTTGTTAAAATTTCTTCCAAACAATCTTCAACTATTGAATTAATATCTGAACTTGCCATTATGGTCTGGTTTTTTGTCATGAATCCTCTTGGTGACATTTCTCCTTCTACATTAGTAAACATAGCATTTAACAATATGCCAAATTTAATAAAATTTAGCCTTTTTAATTCTTCTGCGAGTGTTTTACTTACAATTCTTCTTACTTCTTTAAAAAACTGCTCCAATTCCAATTTTTCATTTTGAATTTTGTGATGCATTACTACTCTACCTTCTAAAGCATATACTCTTAAACTCGGTATTTCATTAGATGGTCCTGCTAATGGTTCTTCATGTTCTTCTTGTTGTTCTTCTTGTTGTTCTTCTTGCTGTTCTTCTTGTTGTTCTTCTTGTTGTTCTTCTTGTTGTTCTTCTCCATATAGTTTTAAATCTTCATATTCGGTTTCTGTTACATCTTTATTATTATTATGGAATAACTCTTTGTGTATTTCTAGTAGAATATTATCATGAAAAGTTTCTAAGCAAATTTCACATTGATACATCTTGTTGATGTTTACTCTTTGAAATTTAGCAGCGATATGAAATGCTTCTCTACTGCTCCCTTTTTATAGCCTCCCAGTTGTAGTGGGGGGACGGTAAGATTTTTAGTAAGATGTTAAAAATAGTAGGTTAAGACTAAAGCTGAAAAGTAATGATTAAAGCCTATATTTTCTTCCAATTGCAAATACTCCACATATGCCTCTGCCCATAGCCATAACAGATCACTGTTACGGCAATATACACCAAAGGTGGGTCTATCTTCAACTAAAATTGGAGATGCTATGTTTACTAATCTTTCATTTTCTATCCATGTCATAACTTCAATTACAAACCTTCCTATAATATCCATTGGAGAATTCGGATCCACAAATATTCTTGTTACAACATTTTCGCTTAACAAAGGCTCTTCAATTTCTTCATCATTTTCTTCATCGTTTTCTTCATCGTTTTCTTCATCGTTTTCTACATCGTTTTCTTCATTGATTTCTTCATCCACCTCCAATACTTCTTCAACTTTTGTACATTTGTTATAAAATATTGGAGCATCTCGGGGAGACATGTTCACTCTAGCTATTATTGTCAATGAATGTCCCAACGCAAACCACGACACTCTTATATAGGCAAGTCAATGAGTGGGGGGTTTCTTTTAATAATAAATTTTTATTAAAAGAAAATAGTTTAATTCTGTCTTTACCACAATATTACTCCTAATTAGAGCTTTCCAATGATGTATCACTTGCCCTATTCTGGCAAACCGTTCTCAAGTTATAAGTAAATTTATTAGTTGGGGGGGGGGGGGGGGGGGGGGGCTCGCCGGGTTCAAGGTCAAGGTCAAGACGATACACTTAAGACATTTTACTTAAGACATTATACTTAAGACGGTACACCTAAGACGTTGTGACGTCGGGGGGGGGGGGGGGGGGGGGGGGGGGGGGGGGGGGCTCGCCGGGTTCAAGGTCAAGGTCAAGACGATACACTTAAGACATTTTACTTAAGACATTATACTTAAGACGGTACACCTAAGACGTTGAGACGTCGGGGGGGGGGGGGGGGGGGGGGGGGGGGGCTCGTCAAGGTCAAGGTCAAGGTCAAGACGTTACACTTAAGACGTTACACTTAAGACGTTACACTCAAGACATTTTACTTAAGACATTATACTTAAGACGGTACACCTAAGACGTTGTGACGTCGGGGGGGGGGGGGGGGGGGGGGTTATGCATGAGTGGATTTAGGTCAAGGTCACCAAAAAATAATAATGATCCAAGATGATGGAGGCGGCTGTAACCGTCTCCACCACCCTGTGTTCCTCAAACACTCCCAATCCCAACCCAAAAAGTTACGACTTGCGAGGGATCCCAATTTTTGGCCCGCACGCACGTGGCGATCCAGTTTGGTAGTCTGTGATACGGGCGGCCAGCCTCGGGCCTGGGCACTGGACTTGACCATTCCAATTTTACAATGGGGACTCTGGAACAGCTAATGCAAGACGCAACTCTAACCTCCCACCCTTAATCTAAACCCACCCAATCATATTTTTGCCTGACCAAAACTAAAAAAAAAAAATCAAAAACAATAAAAATATGCGCTACCTACGGCACAACGCGCATGTCCCACCCATATTTAATGAAGTTCAATCGAACTTCTTAAATTTACATTTATATTTTAATTTAATCTACCCAACCTAACAGCTAGCTGTGGAATGTAAAAAATTATTAGTACACAGATAAACAAACAGACATAGACACACACACACACACACACACACACACACACACAAATACCATAAACCAATACTTAAGATTAAAAACACATTTCTTAAACATAAATAATACCATAACACACCTTAATGCTAACATCGCAATGCGCAAGTTAAACCTTAAAAAACTAACACATCTTAAGACTGAAACCAAACAACATTTTGCATAAAACCATAGACACACACACACACACACACACACACACACACACACAACAAATATTAAATAGTAATAGCCTAACAACAAGAGTAACTCAAATATATATCGGCCGCTTATACATTTGAGTTGCCCTCTGAGTCGGGTCGGAGCGTCGCGTCCGAAATTCCGAGCCCGACTGTGGCGGCAATAGTCGTCGGGGTAGTTCTCGGCTCCCAGAGTGGTGGGGGGCCGGGAGGGGTTTCAGGGGCGCGGAACTTTCCAGAAATGTCAGTGGAAAATTCCAAACGGATGTGCTTTGTTACATGTGGGTCGCCTAAAACGCAGGTGGAGCCTTGTACCTCTCAATTTGCATTAGATAGCATCAAATTACATCCGCTGACAAGTACATCCGCAGCTTTCCCCATCGCGTGGCAGCATAATTATCGTCGATTGTTATCCACCCTCTTCCGCCGCTTAATTATACTTCCAACAGAAATAGGCCGCCAAAACACGCAACTTGTTTTTAACATACAATAGACTATTGTTTGGAAATGCATTACTTATGCTCATAATCCTTGGCCTGGTCGGTACTTCTTACACGCTACACCCAAGACGTTGTGACGTCGGGGGGGGGGGGGGGGGGGGGCTTCCGGTTTCCGGTCCGGTCGGGGGGGGGGGGGGGGGGGGTCATGCATGAGTAACCATCCGCATGTATATAAACGATGGGAAGCTCGCGCGCCTCCCATATAGGGAGCTGACACCCCAACGGTAAACAACCAATCCGTGAGTTCATACCACATAGTACTTTAACACACTATTTATTTTAACATTTTTATTATTTTTACACTATTTCTTAACACTACATCAGTTATTTTATATATCTTAATTTTATTTTCGTGTCGAGTTTCCATTTTTTTTTTTTTTTTTTTTTTTTTTAATTAAAATATGCTAATTAACATCGTGTGCAGGAAACTCACACTGATTAATTGCAGGTTCCATTCTTACACACCTGTTTCCTCCTTAATATGCAAATTACTCTCTTACTTTAACAACACTTAAACTCTAACCGCTACTTCTCGGTCATACTAATATAATTAGTGCTACACTACGGGATTTACCTGTGCAATAGTGCACGCTATGTTTCCTGCACGTCTGCAGGTAATACACCTTACAATCATATACTTATTGCTACATTACACAAGACATTTCTTCCACACCTGCAGGTAATACACTTACTGACCGTCTACTATTATAATTATTGCTACAGTACGAGAGACATTTCTTGCACACCTGCAGCTTATACACTTTACAACCGTTTAATATTAAAATTATTGCTATACTACAATGGTTACCTGTTCAATCACAGTTTTGGTCCCCCCACTTGATTATCCACAAAGCAATACTTGCAATCCTACAACTGAATAATTAATTAACTTCCGCGATCACCAGTACTTTTTTAAACTATCCGTCTCTTCCTCTGACTCTTGTGACCGTAGCCGCAGCCGACTGACAAATAACCGAGCTCTCCCGAACCTCGCTCTTTTATGCGGTTTTCTCGGGGAGGGGGTTGGAGGGGCGTCGCACGTGACTCATCGATCGCATAAAAAGGGGGGTTGCTGCCGCGCGCGCGCCATTTCGGTGGCGGAATCGGTCGGGTGAGGAACTATCCGTAAGTCTCTGGCGCTTTTACAACTAACGCTTGTTACTCTAAAATGTGTTTGCACTTAATATGCTAATTAGTCTCTATATTTATGCACGGGACATTTCCTGCACACCTGCAGGTGATACACCTTACAACAGTCTACTATTATACTTGTTGCTACAATACAAGATTTACCTGTCCAATTGGCAATTGTGATCCCACTTAGTCGTGCACAGGATATTTCTTGCACATTAGCAGGTCATACACTTTACAACCGTCTAATTTTATAGTTATTGCTACAGTACAAGATTTACCTGTACAATTGATAATTGTATTCCTACTTATTCGTGCACGGAACATTACTTGCAATCCTGCACCTGAATAATTAATTAACTTCTGCGGCTACCAATACTTTTCTTCGCCTATATGTTTCCCCCTGCTACAACCTTTCGCGGCGCCGCCCGACAAATAACTGAGCTCTCCGAAGTTCTGTTCTTTTATGTCATCCTCTCAGGGGGAGGGGTTGGGGAAGGGAGGGAGGGAGGGAGGGGGGGGGGGGGGGCACACAACCCCCATAAAACGGGCATCGGTACCGCGCGCGCGTCATTATAGTGGCGATAGGGCAACAGTAAACAACTATCCGCAAGTCTCTAACACCTAGTCTAACACTTTTTTACTTACGCTTTTTTACTCTAACATATGTTTGCACTTATTATGCTAATTAGTCTCTATATACTCAGGAACACTCGCGGGCGCCGGTCATATACTCGCCAATTGTCGGAGAGTACACATCTCCCCTTCGTATATTATCATGGCTTCGCACTCTTTACAACTAAAGCTTTTACGCACAAAACATATTTTACAGAAACAATCTAACTCCAAAGTTTGTAAACCGCGTACTACATTGGCTAAGCTTAAGAAATACTACAGTTTTCACCCGTTGTACTTTGCAAAACCTAGCCTGTGCAACACTGCATACTCTACTGATACTGTTTTGCACGCTGTCTTAACTGACATGCTGCAGTATCAAAATTTCAATCTTGTTACACCTATTGACGATGCTATCCAATTATTCTTATTCACTATATTACCGGGTTTATATGATCGTTCTTCCTTGGGCACATGTCTCATTCTACTGTATCAACTCGCACTGTAAACACCTAGGAGCTCTCCTATCATGCAACTATTATTTTAATTTAATTTTAAAAATAAACTAAAACCTCCCGCGGCCCGGCGCCGCCCCTCCTAAACCCCACCGAGCCCCTGAGGCTCCCACTTTTTTAAAACCCCCTCCAAATGACCTTGACCCACTTCCCAAACCCATCCATCACTCTCACCCCACACTTCCAACCCCACACCTGCCTCTTCCAACCAATGACCTTGAACTGGCCCAACTGTAGCCATTCCCCACTACTGTAACTGCACCTGTTGTCTATACAGCTGACGTGAAGCCTCCACAATGTTGTCCAAAGCTAACA
>CM061537.1:29542037-29651036 GCA_030545055.2 Neoaliturus tenellus
CATCCTACTGCGCCGAGTCCCAAACCGCAAGTCCCAAAAAAGAAAAAATAATTGGCAACTATTTATTTGATGTGTGAAATTGTCGTCAATAAAAGTAAAAAAAATGTTTAATGTTGTGTTTTATTCATAAAAGATAAGTTACATTTAAAATATTTATAAACAATATGATTAAAAACCAGATGATTTAAAAATTTAGATTTTAATTCTTTTGACACGGGTAACGAAAACAGGTAAATGAATACAAACACACAATACAAACTTATAATAAAATGATGGGAATAAAAATGAAAATAATTTTGATGAAACAAAACATTGATTCTAGAAAAAATGAGTTGCCAATTTAAAGATTTTAAACAGCAATTTGAAAACATGAGCAGTAAAAAGTTTATTAATTTTATTCAAATAGACCTCTCTACTTCACAACGCTGTATTCCAAGTTTCAATTTATAACACGCCGCCCTCAAATGAAAAATTATTCTTTGAAAATAAAAAATAGCGGCTGTGTGGTTAATAGTCCTGGATCGGACGATACATTTCGTAGGGAAATCGCGTATAGTCAATTTGACTTTTGTAATTAAATATAAGTGTCTTAGAAAGTGTTTTGCGTTTAGGTGTCATTTTCACATCTGTAGGCTTAGCAGCTATTGTATTCACACTTTCTTTGTATTCCTCATGTTAACATATGATTTAATTGTAAACGTCAAACACAAGATTTCAATTCGTTTTGTTGACCTTTTTGATTTAAAATTTTCAACCCGTTTATTCTTGTTAGATTCTTGGTGAGCGTCGCCACCTTAATTCTGTTTGTTCCTTCTAGATACTTGGTGAATATCATCTTGATTATCTGGTGTCCTTATTGCACACATTCTTTGCTAGTTCCAAAGTAGCCGCCTTCTCAACTACTTCTTTAAAAGGTTGTAATTGCTTTTCTTGAAGGAGTTGAATACGTATATCAGAGTCTTTTAATCCCCTGACAAACTGCATCCGAAGTAAAATTTCAGATACGGATTCATTACATTTTATTACATGTAAAATTGCATTCAACACTAAGCTTCCATAGGGCTGTTGCGTAATCTTGTATAGATTCATTTATCAGTTGGGTTCATGTTGTAAACTTGTGTTGACGAGCCCAAATGCTAGGTTGTGGTTCTATTTGGGCCATTAGTAAGTTAATCAACTCCTCATATGTTTTAGTGTTTGGATGGTCTGGTATGCAAATGTCATAGAGCTGTTCATGCATTCGTGGGTTGAGTGCTTGTAGGAATAATTCCACTTTCACCTTTGAATCCAAGTTCCCCCTTAATTTGTCATTGTTCTCAAACCGTCTAGTAAAATTTTGAAAACTCTCTTCTTCTGTATATGGCTGAAAAGGGATATTAGAAACATTAGATGTTGTAGAAACAGCCATTGTAGTGCACGCATGGTTCTTTGTCCTTTCTGTGTCAAGACAAATTCGTACCTATTTCTTCATATATTTCTTACAAATGCCACCTAACTTTTAGTTCACTTTCTATCGAGTCTGTCCATAATTCAATATTTGACTGTGTGTCTTCAATTTCCGACCATATTGTTGACAATTTTTCAGTGTAGTAGGTACCCTACATGTCTCTTGAGAATCTTTACATTTTGGCAAATAGTCTTTTAATTTTTTCAAACGTAATTCTAGTGACTTTCTTTTTTTTAAATACCGGTCCAAATCTTTTTGTCCTACTAAACTTACTCATCACCATTTTTAGATTCAGAATTAATAAGTACACATGAATAAAAAAGTAATAGAAAAAGCATTTATTCTTCCATTTTAATGTAAACAACAAGAAAAAGGTCAACAAAAACAAGTTGAAATCATGTGTTTGACGTTTACAATTAAAACATATGTTAACACCTCATATAGTCCATTTGCTATACCCCGTTCAAAATAAATGTGCGGTCGAAATGCAGATTTCAATTCCCCCATTTCTCCCGTTCCTCCCACTGCTAACAATCCAACCAATCGCAATCACTAAAAATGTGTACAGCTGTTTAATATCTCAATGTCACTTTAAGCCAATGTTTTGATTTTTCGTAAACAAATATTCTTGTTTTGACGTTTGAGATGTACAAAAAGAAGCGCTTGCAACGGCGACGAGGTGAAGTAACTTATTCATCAGCGCTATTTTCTACTCTGAATTTCAAGGGCAAAATTAAAATAACATATGATTTTGAAGAAAATAGGGGAACTAAGAACGATATTAAGGGGATTTCCCTTATGGTGGGAAATAAAATTTTGTCTTTCGACCGCACATTAATTTTGAACGGGGTTTAGGGAGGGGGGGGGGTCCTGTATGTCATCCATTTACCAGATTACCACCCGCTTGAAAGTTGTTCCTTAGATTCAAGGGTGATCAAGAAAAACTTGGGTGCTTGACCAGAAAAGTGTTAATTTTTGAAAAATGACGCCATCTTGAATTTTGTAATTTTTATTGTTTGTGATAATTTATTTATTTATTTATGCACTTTTCAGGTTGTCTGGGGATCACATTATATGTTTTTCGGGGTGCTAGACTTTTGTTCATATTTTGAAACCCACAAAACGTCAAATAAATGTAACACGGTAAACTTTAAAGACTTGTTTTGTATTTTACTTATGCAAATAATCTTATTTTCGGTGTGAGAACAACTTTTTTATAAAAAAAAAAAAAAATTAGGGGTATTCTAGATTTTCTTAAAAAGCTTTAAAAACCAAATAAATAATTTTATGTACTCATGAGGCAGTTGCAACTGCCATTTTGTTGATGTAATTTTTTGCCGAAAAAACGTTTGAAAAACTTTTATAAAATAATCAATGTTATTTTAAATAAAAAGTAATAGAATCTGATGTATAGCTTTTTTACTCACCTACCCTTCCACAGATTTTACATACGATTTTGTAATTTGATTTAACAATTTTTGCAGGGAAGTTAACAGTTCTTAAGTCACTTAAACAGAGCTCCATTGTATAACATATTTTACCAAGAAATAGGGGTTTATTTTTGTGTTGAGAAATTGGACGGTAAAAATAATAATATTTGTTAAAATTATGCACAATGAATTCAAATAATAGAGTGCATGTAAGGTCTTAAATACAAATGATTACAACAATTTGTTACAATTTCATAAACACAAAAAGTAGTCTTGTGGTCAGGGCCACCGAGAGGGGGGGCAGGGGGGGCAGTTTGCCCCGGGCCTCAAGAGACAGGGGGCCTCATCTTCAGGCCCCCTTTTTTTATATATCTCTGGTAGCAAAATTTAATTTTTGCATAGTCTATACAATGTATTTTTGAAGACTTATAAAAATTTTCAAACCGTAACAAAGTATAACATATGACCTTATATACAGGCGTATCAGCCTGAATTATGAGTCTCCGTGGTTTTAAGCTCTGTGTCCATGAACAGACCGCGGCGCTGCGCTCGCCGCCTCGTGTGGTGCGGTGCCGGTATTTAACAGCTATACTATTGCAAAAATATTATATTTTGCAACAGATCCTTCATGGCTTCGACCAATATTGTCGTGTCAGCGTTTGTTGGTCCAAGTATATAAGATATAAAAGTGTCTTTTAATAATGTCATAAATGAATTTGCCATATTGAAGGCAAGAAACAAACGTTTGCAAGTTGGTTAGTTTTTGTGAACGGTAGGCCTACTTAGTTTAGCTTAAAGCCCGGTTTACACTTTCAACATTGAATTATCTAATGGCTTATTAGTGAAGTTGAGGCTTAGTCTCGAGTAAATAGAACCTTGCGTTATTCTTTCAATTTTATAAATTAATTATAAAGCAAAATCAACTAATTATAAGTTCAAAAAGCGTTTAGTAAACAAAAAATTTAATTAATTAACAATTAAATGCATTTTTATAATTTTCCCTGTAAGCCTAGCCACATAAAAATACGTAAGTTAAGCCTAAAACCACTTGGTAGCTCTCCAATAAGCCCTCTTAAACCCAGCCAAAGTGCAAGTTTGATCAAATTATTTCATGTAGGCCTACTGTAAACCTAAGTACATCTATCCTATCTATATCTTAAAATAATACAAATAAAATATTTATGGAAAGAAAGCAAATTGTGTGCATAGACAAAATAAATATCCAAAGAAATAAAAATAAAAATGTGTAGCCTATGTTGCATCTGGTTCGAACACAGACGGCGACACGGGAAGGGATGCACCGAGTGGGGGGGGGGGCCTCACACCGGAACTCTGCCCCGGGCCCCAAAAATTCTCTCGGCGGCCCTGCTTGTGGTTTTTGCCATTCGATACAATATTAAAAATATTATGTTTATCATAATTAGAAAATAATTTGATTAATGAAATAGGTCTAATAAAAGTTGTTAGTAGTAATCTTCTAAAACTAGAACTGATTATTAAACATGTTGAATGTAAGTATTGCGGCATTTTGAAT
The DNA here is from genome assembly GCA_030545055.2 of Neoaliturus tenellus. Lineage (NCBI taxonomy): Eukaryota > Metazoa > Arthropoda > Insecta > Hemiptera > Cicadellidae > Neoaliturus > Neoaliturus tenellus. The sequence goes on from CM061537.1 coordinate 29,546,449, forward strand.
CAGGCAAGTTTTGGCATACATAAAACAACCTAGCCCTGAGGAATATATAACATAAACACGTAAGTTTTGCACACTTTAAGCATGTACAGCCTCGCACAAGATTATTCTGTGGTCGGATAGAGAAATAATTCGTGAAGACTGTAAACACAAGCCGAACTTCTCCTAGTCAAACTTTTGGACATCAAGTATACGGAAGCTATCGTCCAAACAAAATCTTATAAATATGTGTGTTATAAATACTCTTATTATGTGTAGGCGAATTGATTGTGAGGATGGCTAAAAGTCCTTCAGAGCAACTTTTTTTCCCTGATCGTAGGTATAAACTATTAAATATTTCACTGTTTTGGTTTATAAGCCCCTTTTAAAAAACTGACCTGAATATTCCTCTGCTAAGTGTACTGGTTTTCATATATATCTACACTGGTGAATTATTCCTTAGGACTATGTTGTTTAAGCGCCAATACAATGCAAATCAATCAATCAATGACGTTTTGTGGGTTTCATCAAAATATCTTTTGGGATCAGTTTATATGGCGGGACATCAAAACACAATTTAGACAGAATTCTTATACTTACCAATTACCAATTACCAATCCTCGATCGATGACCAGCTTGCTGGATAGATCTTGTCATGTATATAAAAAACACTAACTACAAACTTAACTAATATTTACATAAAAACTTTTCGTGGCGGCCGGTAATTAAATATCCATGGTCAGGGCCGCCCCGAGGGTAATAGGCGCCCGGGGCAATTTTGACCTGCGCCCCCTAAATTAAATAATTGGCATATCTTGTAAACTGTATAATGTTAAATTACAGTTCGAAGTACTAAATTAGGTGCAAGGCTAACTTTTCAATGCTGTTAGTTTGAATAAACTAATTATTTTAAAAATTCATTTCTACTATAAAGCTTTGTTGACACAACCATTTGTTGACAGCACATGGTCTGGGTCTGGGTATGGTCATTTAGACTGTCACATGCGATAACCAAAGGCAACCTGTACATCAAAAATCCGTACTGTTAATTTAATACTATATAAAAAAAGCATAACAATTTTTACTAAAATTGTTGTGATTCAAGAATGTTTAATTGAAGTCATCAATGCAATTTAACAATATCGTGATCTCAGAGTACAAAGTAGGCCTAACACAGGAGTGTGAATATAGAATGGTGTTTTCAAAGACGAATAAAATTTCAAATAAAACTACTTGGCTTTAAACTACCTATTGAGTTAGGTCGCCATTTCAATAAAGGTATTAAAGGTATTACTCATTCCCCGACGAATAATAAAATTGTTTAAAATGTTTATTTAAACTAATCAACAAAATTATTACTAAACTATTTGTAACAAAAATATTTATTGATGCAGTTTTTATAATTTTTGTCAAGTCTTAGAGCCTTTAAAAAACAAGAATTTCGCCTCGGCCGCGGCGCCCCCTAGGCCGTGGCGCCCGGGGCAACTGCCCCGGTCGCCCCACCCTCGGGGCGGCCCTGTCCATGGTGCATCCGCTGAGGTACTCGTCAACAGAATAAAAACTTTTAGTTCTGAGCCACCTCGTCAGCCTAGTCTTGAAGGCGGTTGTCCCGAGAGTCCGAACCGTTTCAGGCAGTTTGTTATATAACCTATAAGCCAGTGAGGGGTTGCTGTCCATGGTTGACCCCAATCTGCATCTTGGAATATGAATGTCCCCTTTGCTTCTGAGGTTATGCTGATGATGGTGTTGACGGGTCATCAGATCCATGTTTGGGTTATTCTTCACAAGCAGCAGTGAATTTAGTATGAACTGGCTATGTACGGTCAAAATCCCCAAACTGCTGAAAAGGGGCTTGCAATGCTCTCTATAACCACTAGATGTTATAGTGCGAACTGCCGCTTTTTGCAAAAGAAGGACCCCCGCTTGCTGCAAGGGGCATGACCCCAAAGTGCCATAAATAATGTGGCAGTGAAAAAGTCCAAAATATGCCATGAGGAGATGAGAAGGTGTGACAATGGCTTTAAGTTTTCTCAGGAGGTAGTTTACCCTGGACAGTTTCCTGCAAACCTTGTCAATATGAGGGCCCCAGTTTAATTTACTGTCAATGACAATGCCAAGCAGTTTCACAGCTGTCTGATCACAATGGATATCACCGACTTCCGGACGAGTCCATAGGGAACAAAGCAGCGACTGAGTTTTGTCTTCGTTCAATTGCAAGTTGTTGAGGGAGAACCATGACTTGGCACTGTCAAAAAGCTGGGTGGCCTCGGATTTTATCAGAGAGACTTCCTTGCCTGACGATATCAGAGTGGTGTCATCAGCGTACAAAAGAGCTTTTTGGTCAAGATTCAGGTCATTCATTAAAAAACTACAAAAAAGGGGCTTTAAGAATTATATTGAAACTAAAATGGGATACATCTATGAGTGAGTATTTTTCCTCAATGGGTATTATGACGGTTTATGGTCTCTACAGTATCTTTCACACAATCTTGCATACAAAAAAATTATCTAATAATATGGTTGCTAAATTGGGGGATAGACACAATTATCTAACAACAATATGGTTGCTAAATTGGGGGATAGACACAATTATCACACCAGACATAGGAATGAAATGGCTATTGATTCTCAAAGATTAGAATTTTATAGTAAAAATGCATCATGTGCAGGGAAACATTTTTATTTTTTTTTATAAATTGCCAGTTGAGGTGAGAACTATTTTGATGAGTTTGGTCACTTTAAGAGAAAACTAAAAGAGTATTAGATTTCTAATACATTGTACATGTACAGCTTTGAAGAGTTATAATATTTTTCATTGTTTTATTTTCATAGTTATTTTTTTAGAATTAGTTTTAGTTTTATACAGGGTGATTCGTGACAAAGTGCAGAGATTTCGGGAGCTGATTCTACACATGTAAATAAACAAAAAAAGTCATATGAACATATGTCCTAAAATCCTTGGTTTAGCCTCTGGCCGCCATATTGTTTTTTACACCAGTAATAATTTTTATTTCCGAAACGGATTGATGGATTTACTTCATATTTAGCATGGACCCTTATCAAAACATTATTAGTTTTCAGAAAAAAATTATCTTTTTTCCGATGTATATTTTCAAAATGGCGGTCATTTTAAAATTTTTAACTCAAATTTCTCAAAAACGGCATACTTTAAGAAACATTTTTATTTGACAAAACAATATGACAAATTTAATTATCTAACCAATAATACAGTACCAAGTTTGTAATGATTTGACAACAAATAACGGAGTTATTGAGATTTTTCTGTGGAAAAACATACATTTTGCATTATGATTAATGCAAATTTAGGAAATTGCAACAGAAAAATCGCGATTACTCTGTTATTTGTTGTTAAATCTTTAAAATCTTGGTATCATTGTGTAGATAATTTAATTTGTCAATTTTTTTTGTCCTTCATAAAATTTTGATAAAATTTGCCGTTTTTTGAGAAATTTGAGTTTGAAATTTTAAAATGGCCGCCATCTTAAAAATACACACCAAATAATAATAATTTTTTTTTCTAAAAACTAACATTGTTGTGATAAAGATCCATGCCAAAATTGAAGTGAATCCATCAATCTGTTATGAAAATAAAAATTATTAAATAAAAAAAAAAAAAACAAAATGGTGGCTAGCGGCTAAATAAAGGATTTTAGGACATATGTTTATATGAATTTTTTTGTTTATTTTCATGTGTAGAATTGGCTCCCAAAATTTCTGCACTTCGTCGTGAATCACCCTGTAGGCTATATGACGCCATTCAAGGTATAAGTCACGCCATATAAGTTGATGGATGGCCAAAAACAGCTGGGTAGGGCGAGGGGAGGAGAGTCCAAAAACATCGAGCACATGCAATTTTTTATAGAACAGCTGATTATCCAATCATTTGAACTGAATAGTAGTGAAAATTCATTCATCAAGTTACATGGCGAGGGTTATATATCATGTATACATCATGGATAAAGTTATTTTCAATAATTCAATTCAATTCAATCAAATGATTGCTAGCTTTCTGCAAAACAAACCAAAATGTTGTAATATTCTTCAGTATTTTTAAAAGTGGACATTATCATTACTAAAAACTTTAATTAAACATATTTATTTAATCAAACAATTTATTTTTTTATTATAAACATAATATTATTTATTTTGTATCTAGATGTAAGCTCACAGCATAATTACTTGTATTTGAGAAAGTGTTGTTGCAATATTTTTATTTATGACCTTATACAGGGTGTTTCAGAACTCCCTACCAATATTTTAGGGCATTGTTTCTGGGTTAGAAATATATCTAAATATCATATGTAAATTGTCCAGAAGTCTTTAGTTACTCACACAGCCGCCATTTTGTTTTTTACACATAATAATTTTTATTTCCGTAACGGATGGTTGTATTAAATTAATATTTGGCATGAATCTTTATTATACCAAGGTACATTTCCAGGAAAAACATGAATTTTTTCCGCTGTATATTTCAAAATGGCGGCAATTTTAAATTTTCAAACGTAAATATCTCAAAATCGGAAAATTTTATAAAAATTTTACAAGACACAAAAACGGAGTTATTGCGATTTTTCGCCTTAATTTGCATTGATATTAATGCAAAATCAATGTTTTTATGGCGAAAAATCGCAATAACTCCGTTATTTGTTGTCAGATCTTTACAGACTTGGCACCATTGGTTAGATAGTTTAATTTTTCAAATTTTTTGTGTCTTGTAAAATTTTTATAAAATTTTCCGATTTTGAGATATTTACGTTTGAAAATTTGAAATGGCCGCCATTCTGAAAATATACACCGGAAAAAATTAATTTTTTCCCTGAAAATGTACATTGGTATAATAAAGATTCATACCAAATATTAATTTAATACAACCATCCGTTACGGGAATAAAAATTATTATGTGTAAAAAACAAAATGGCGGCTGTGTGAGTAACGAAAGACTTCCGGACAATTTAAATGTGATATTTAGATATGTTTCTAACCCAGAAACAATGCTCTAAAATATTGGTTGGGAGTTCTGAAACACCCTGTATACACACATTCAATTATTTGAGTTCAATGTGGATATTTCAAATATATTACAAATTCTTAAAAAAAAAAAAAAAAAAAAAAAAAAATACCCCCCGTCGCAGCAGATCTGCGTACTCAGCGAATTTCCAAATTAGTAGTATTATTTTTACCAGATAAACCTGAAAACAAAATTTCATCACATGCTCATAAATAGGGAAATAAATGTCTATTCTTCTTATGATATATATAGGGAAAGAGAACACAGGTATGCTGCCATGGGGAACACTTTAAAAGTAGGTTTTCAGCATAAAAATAATTTATTTTGTCTATATGAAGCCATATATTAAGTTTATTCTATATCTGGCCATAAATAAAGAAGTTTTTGGCTATTACCCATATTATTAACATAGAAAAAGAGTATGCAGGTTTGCTGCCATGATAAGTTGTCAAGATTTTTCACTAATGGATGAATATCAACCAAATGATGCTAAATACCAAGTTTTATCCAAAAATATTGGTTAATAAGCGAAATATTTACACATCCTTACTCTCCATAAGATATTGGAGCCCCAAAATACAATGTACTGTCTTTAGACTTTTTAATATCTCGGTAACCAATGGAGATAGAGCAAAGCTTGAAATACTAAATTGTGTGTTTTTTTTTTAGCTAAATCCAGAGTGGTGCAAATAAAAATTTAAAATTTAAAAAATTACATATGAAAAGTGCAAAAACCCCATTTTTGGGGTACAAAAACCCAAAACCACCCCTTCCGGTAGGTCGATATGTCTGGTTTACGAACTCATCCAAATAAACGTAGAATTACACATCTCTACCAAATTTGGTGTCGATTGGACCGTTTTTACGAGAGTCATCGTGTCTAGGGACACATGTATACATATATGTATACATATTTAAAAATTTTAACGACTATTATTTTTGGTCTCTGGGCACCTCAAAACAAAAAAGTAACATGGTCCCAGGCTTAGGTCTTACCATGAGACCTTCGGTAATTAGTGTAGTAAAATTAAGCCAAAACATGGCTGGAAAATGAAAAAATTTTTGGACAGCCAATTTTTGCTGAAATGTGTTCTATGTCATCCCCTGACCTCCCTCAGAAAAGTCCCCCGAAATCCCCAGTGGGCAACATGCCTAAAAATGATGGGATGGCCCTCGTGGAGTCAGAAATAAGTCTTTCGCCGACCAATAGGTTTATGTATATCAAATTAAAGCTCTAAAGTAGTAGAATTCAATGCCGCAAACCCCATCTCAAAAGGTTGCTTGAGTCGAAAATGGCAGCCTGTCAAACTTAGAATAAAAATCAAATTTTAATCAAAACGCTTCAAAATTTAATAATATTAGAAATACTTGACCTTTTGAGGTCCGGTTTGCGGCAAACGTTTGCTTGTACAATTGACTTGGCAAATACGGATAGTTTGACGTATGCCCATCATATTACCCTTGAACCACCCTCTACATGGACGTCCCAAAGAGGGAGTTTTGAAAAATTTTTCCTAGTCCATAGCCATGCTATACATAATTTTAAAGGCCTTAATAAGGAGAGTACATAGCTGAAAACCAGACCTCAAAAGGTCAAATATGTCGGAAGTTATTGCATTTCAAAGTTTTGATAGTATTATTTTATTCTAAATTTTTAACGTCTGCCATTTTTCTCTCGACCGTTATATTTAGGTCGGGTTTACGGCATTGTGCTCTACATTTTAAGACCTTTAATTTGATATATATAAACCTTCTGGAACTTATTCAAATTTAGTATGCTTAATATCAAAATATATTTTAACTCCTTATAGGCCAACCCCTCATTTTTGGGCATGATCCCCACATGGGATTGCAGGGGACTTTTCGGAGGAAGGTCAGGGGATGCCATAGAACACATTTCAAAAGAAATTAGCTTTCCAAAAATTATTTCATTTTTCCCGACTAATTTTACTACACTAAATAGCTTATTCCCCATGGGAAATTCACTTATAACAGCGGATTATGAAAAAAGGGGAATTCAGTACGACATTGAAGAATCTTTCCCACGCTGTGAAATAAAATTTTCCCATCAACCACAGAACTGCACATTAAATTAGAAAACATTAGGAATTAGGAGAATCTTCTTTTATTTACACACATGCAATTTTTAGTGTTTTGAAAACATAATCCAAGAGCAATTAACCACAGGGTGTTTTGGTTGTACTTTAAGGGGTTTTAAATTTATAAGCTCTGAATAATAAAACACTACTTGTTTATGAAAACAGATTCTGATAGAAATTACGATTTTAGGGGCGTAAAAGTTAATGTACGAATATAAAGTAATTTTATCCTGTCAAAATTTATAGCGTAGAAAAATATTTCACTTAAATCACAACTGATAAATGTACCTAGCTAAAAAATCTTACTTGAATAATTCACTTAGATACTATATTATAAATTGACTTCTTGTTTTGTGATTCTCATAATCAGGGGTTCTGAAACAATTGCTGCCAGCCTTGACATTCATAAACCTGTCCAATTAGGTTAATGACTTCGTGATGTGTAAATTCAATGAAGAAGAGTTTAATTGCATTGCAGGTACTTTTTTAGTTGCTCGAGGAAGACAAGCGCAGAAGGTTATATAAAGCTTATTATACTTTGATATAGTCAACTACTACACGGTATTATTAGTTTTAAATTGGAAGTTATATTTTAAGTTTTATTTATTAGTATTTTTGTTGTTGTTTATTTTAGTTTTGTATTATATAAATTTGTTAGATAGATATTAGTTTTGGTAATTAAACATAAAATTAAATTAAACATAAAAATTAACATAAAAATTCATCACGAAAGAAAAAGTTTTACAACCCTAGCTATTTTTGCAGGAGCAAAATTATAATCATTACTACATTTTCTGAAACATATTGGCATATTGAAAATGATGCTCCACCGATTTTAAGGATTATATGCGACTTTTTTTCTGAGTTGTGTGTAACGATTTTAACAAATAGTAGCATTGCAATGCATATTAGTACCGGATGCCGAGTACTTGTTCATTAAAACTCTCTATTTTACCCCCCCCCCCCCCCTATAAAAACTTGTTCGTTTGTTCTCACTCGTTTTCAAAACGATCTTTTTGGTTTTGCTTACTCGCCAGGCACGTAGGTATCCCAGGACAACTTTAAAACTGGTTTATACTAGTTGCGAAGTTGACATTGGGTACAGCAAACGAAGTTGTCATAACACTGTGGTAAGTCTTTTGGCTGTCCACTATGACAATTTCCCTTCCTCCAAACCCCATTCATGTTCAAGACAGCGGGGGGTTAATGCGAACCGCATGGAATCCCTAGCTGGAATATATGTAGACGGCAGGGGGTGAGTAGAAATGCTATGGGCATGAAAACCCCTAGCTGGAACATATGTTCAAGACAGCAGGGGGAGAGGGAGTGCGACGGGCATAGAAACCCCTAGCTGGAACATGAGTGGACAGTCTGTCCCGTGCCTCACCCTTTCTCTTCCTTCAATATCCCATCCTTCCGGGGGCCTGCGCAAAATGCCCACTTTGAGGCAGACGTGCTCAACGGTTCGGCCGGGGTCTCCTTATCCACCAATAACAACAACAACAACAGGCACGTAGGTGCTGCAGTTTAATTTAAGAAATACTTGTTGAAAAATTGTAACATATTATTTTATTTCTACAGTTATCAGCTGATTTTGGTACTTAGCTATTATTTAATGTATTAGCTATTTTTATGACCATAATTATAACATTGAAACTTTGTAAGGGAGTATGAAGAAAACAAGATGATTTTCAGCCATGAGACCTGTTCCAATAGATTTATAATGGTTAACTGCCCATATTAAGATACATACTTGGACGGAAAACCATGTTGCCAGTACAAACAATACTTGTTTTATCCAATACGTGTTTATTTAAAACTACGCAGCTTAAGAATTTCTTCAATTGTTCCAGTTAACAAAGAAAATGGCCACAGTATCTATCTAAAAATAATAATACGTTAATAATAAATACTAATTATTCATAATAAGGTATTAACAATATACTGAACATTGTATAAAACTGAATATGTTTAGATATTTATACAAAATATTTTAATAACATAACTTAAAATAATAATTTTCCAAAATTGTTTTATCTTTCTTATCCTCTGATAAAAACTTACAATTTAATTTTAAAAATATTTTAACTTAAAGTAAAATAAACAAGTATCCTGAAAGAAGGCGGCACCAGACAACTTTTCCATTTGGTCGGTCCGCTATTTTGACCCATTTACAAGAAAAGGCAATAATTCAATGTAAACTTAGTTCACGGGAACGTTTCTTTACACTGTCTCACCGGGTCTTAGATAACCTAGGCTATTTGATCGTCATTTAACTTTACAGGCTTGTTGTAAACATTCTAAAAAAGGTTTTTGTTATTTTGCAATTAAATATTTCTTAAATAATAATAATTGATTGTTTAAGTTAAGTTTTAAACTAGGTAACAATGAAAAAAATATATATAAATTGTAGAAAATAAAGTGTTTTGTAGTACAGTTGTAGTACAGTTTCAATGGTTTAAAAATGAATAAATATAAATTTCTCAATTTCATACTAAGAACATTTTACACCAAACAAATAATATTACAATATCAATGTGAATTCTGAGCCTTTTTAGTAAAAAGAGTTAAGTTAAGAAATAAATGTTGAAAATGTAACATATTTTTTATTTTTACAGTTATCAGCTGATTTCTAGTATTTTCGGTACTTAATATATAATAGTATTTTCTGTACTTAATATACGTAATAATATAATAAGTGCATTATTATATTATAGTAGTAATTAATAACGTTTTGAAAATTTAGCTAATGTTATTTTTTCTTCGAAATTAAAACTTTCGTAAAACAAACTTCACGTCAATAATTCAGGTGAATAATTTCTAAAAATATGTACATGGGTGATATAAATATGGATATGTTTATCAATGTTGGGATGCACACAAGTGTATAACTAAGCCCTGGTGGTATGCAAATCAGGCTTTGTGGTTGGCAACACTGTCTAGATTAACGGTTCTCTGTATTAAAATGCATACCGTTTTCCTTATATTACTAAATAACCTTGGAGATATCTATATTTAGATTGAATATAGATCTGGGTACACATTTAGAAACTAGCTATTGACCGTCACGGCTTCGCCCGATACTAAATTTATTGTATAGGTATTAAAATATCTTATAAGAGAAAAGATATCATCTTTCTTCACACTTAACAATTCCTTAAGATAAAAAGGGGTTTAATCTAACCATACAGCTTCACTTACGATTATTAAAAAAATATTACTGGTCAATACCACGTGAACGCATATATAAAAAAAACCCCGAAAATAAAACTGTTAGCATATGCGCCTAAGGCAACGCACACAAATATAAAGTTATTATTTATATTTTAATACCACAATAAAATTTTATTTATTGGATGTGAGTTTTCAATTTAAAATTCATTGTTCCAATAAGAAGAGCTACAGAAATGATAAAGTTATTAGTTTTATGTTTTATGGAAAGTGTTATTTAAACATATAGCCCATAAATGTCTTCCAAACGAAAGTGAGGTTATCTAGTGTTGCATTCTGTTTCCATATTTTGAAAATCCTATAAACATACAGCCCCATGTGTAACTCACTGACTGACTGACTCACTCATCTATACAAATTCTAGACTACTTCCGGGTAAGCTGGAAACTTGATTTTTGGCACGCGGGTGGCTTAATATCTGATACCCCCGGGAAAAGTCTGAAATCCGACAATTTTTCATTTCAACCCCCTCAAAAAAAATAGCGAAGGGTGGAAACCGGTAACCCCGAAATGTAAGGTTTTACTATTTTCGCTGTAACTTTTGAACAAGAGGTCCTACCTCAAATCTGAGGGAAAATAGTTAGTTGGGAATTAGATGCTCTACAAGATTGGTCCTATAAAATTTTGCCGTATCTCACCCCCTTCACCCTTAAAAAGGGGCGTACTTTCAAAATTTCAAAATTCGTCAACAAAAATTGGAAGTTTTTAATATTTTTCGTTTAGTATTAAGGCACATCGATGAGTGAAATTTTGTACATATTATGCACTAATATAGGTCTAACTATAGTAGCATTCATTGATCAATTTCAACCTAAGTTTAGTCCAAAAAAATCGTAAACAAACGAAAACCTTAACATTTTTTCATGTATAGTGTTTATAATTTACTTTTACCTGGTAAATATACTGCTATATCGATACATGTTTTACAAAAATTGTATTCAATTTTAGATGCTCTACAAGATTGGTCCTATGACATTTTACCGTATTTCATCCCCTTCACAAGTGGCGTATTCCAAATTTCAAAACTCGTCAAAATATTGCACGATTGTAATATTTTTAATTTACTATTATATGGCACATCGATGCGTGAAATTTTTTACATATTATGCCCTAATATAGTTCTAACTATAGTAGCATTCATTAGCCAATTCAAACTAAGTTTAGTCAAATATCGTAAACTCGAAATCCTTAACATCTTTCATTTATACTGTTTGTAATTAATTTACTTTTAACTGTTAAATATACTCCTATATCGATTTATGTTTTTCCAGTATTGTATTCTATTTTAGATGCTCTACAAGTTTGGTCCTGTGACACTTTACCGTATCTCATCCCCTTCACCTTTTAAAAGCGGCGTATTTCCAAAATTTCAAAATCGTAAACAAATTTGCACTATTTTAATATTTTCATTTACTATTATGCACATTGATAAGTGAAATTTTGCACATGCTATGCCCTAATATAGGTCTAACTATAGTAGTATTCATTGGCCGATTTCAATCTAAGTTTTGTCCTAAATGGTCGTACAACACAAAATTCTTAAAAAATGTCAATTACACTGTTCGTAAATTGATATAATCTGGCAAATGTACGCAAAAATTGATATTCTTTGCCAGTATTATATTTTATTTTAGACGCTCTACAAGTTCGATGGTATGCGATTTTGCCGTGTCTCACCCCTTCCCCCTTAAAAAGGAGTGTACTTCAGAATTTCTAAAATTTTTCTCAAAATTGTGCTATTTTTATATTTTTATTTACTATTATGTAAATGTATGCATGAATTTCTATTTATATATGACGTCAACAGTTCTATCTGTAAAAAAAAACTTTTTGCCAATTTTAATCGAATTTTAGCCCAAAAAAATTGTAAAAACACAAAATTCTTAACATTTTTTCATGTTAAGTGTTGTAATTCACTTAAAGTTGGTAATATACTGCTATATTGATATATGTTTAGCCATTACTATACTCTAGTATAGACGCTCTACAAGTTGGTTCTATGACATTATGGAGTATCTCGCCTCCTTCACCCTTAAAAAGGCTGTAGTTTCAAACTTATAGCTCCTTCCACAAACAATTCACTATTTTATGTTTTTTATTTACTATTATGGCGCACAGATGCCTCAAACTTAGTAATATTATTGACCCAACTAGTTCTTACTATTTTAGAAGCCATTGATCAATTAAAATCAAATTTAAGACCAAAACAATTGAAAAAAACGAAATTATTGAAATTTTTTTATTTAAAGTGTTTGTAAATTACTTTATACTGAAATTTTACTGCCATATTGATTTGTATTTCGCCAATAATTTGTTCTATTTCGGACGCTCTACAAGTTCGGTCCTTTGCGATTTGGCAGTATCTCACCCCTTCACCCTTGAAAAGGAGTGTACTTTACGATATTGAAATTCTTTCACAACAATTGCCCTATTCAACATTTGTTACTTGACTATTCATTGTTTCCACGAATTTCTTTAACTTCCTAAAAACTACTAACGGCAATTTCCTTTCTGCATCGATTCGTTATCGTCTACTAACACTTCGGGGGAACCATTATAGGGGGCATGGGGGCGGAGCCCCCATCGAGCGTAGGCGAGTCCATAATATATACAGCCCCATGTGTAACTGACTGACTCACTGATGATCTTAAATTCCTGAAGCGACCGTTTAAGATAGAGACTTGAAATTTGGCATGGACATTCATTGAGATGTTTCAATTTAGGAAAAATCATAAACTACAACTTTTTTACTTTTAAACTATAAAAAAGGTAAAAAATATAGATTTGTCGGTAACGTAGTTCAGCCGTATCAGCGTATATCACCGCGTGGTATCGTAGATCACTCTTCAGGTTTAGTTCTCGCTCGTGTTTAAATGATCTCTTTCAACTACACCCGTGTTTGATATACTCATTGTATCCTTCGATGGATAGACTCTAATATATTGTAAACTACGGCGTCATTTTGTATTGAGAGCGGGTTATTCACCAGGGACCCAGGGTTTATACTCGATAATATATACAGTGATAATTCCTTAATTTGTAGATTATGCAGCATATGCGCGATCTTGAATGTTTACCAAAGGTGAATTTTCTTATCCTACTATGAATTAATTTCCCATGGCGGGTGAATAGTCGCTTAGTTCTCGCTTGTATTTAATCATGTCTTTTAACTACACCTGCTTCCTTGCTTGTTGGCAACATTAGTATCCCTCACTATAACAAACCGTTATCCATTTGACTTCAAAATAGCCATGAGATTATGCTGCATTAAAAGCTCGTTTCTTTTATATTTTACTCACATCATAAATATGTTTTAGGGAATTTTTAAATATCTGTTTAGCTGAACTAACAGATTTAAATGTAGGTTCTCGTTTTGTTTCAATTTATTTTAGATTACTTATTCAAATTCACACGGGGATTATTCTCCGCCGACTTCGCATTGAATGGATTTTCTGTGAAGCTTGAGCCGTGATCTTAACGTAACATACTTCGATTACTTTGTACAATACTTAATAGACAGTTTATTATTATCTTTCTGTTTGATTTATATTCAGTGTCTTATATTCGAATTTTTCACACTTAAAATTTATTTTTGAGAATGTTAAATAAGTGTTGAACAAAGTAATAGATTTAAATGTCAGGTTCTTGTTTAATTTCAATTTATTTTAGATTACTTATTCAAATTCACCCCATGTGAACCCCTCAGCCGAATTACGCATTCAATGAATTTTCTGTGTAGCTCGTGCCGTGATCTTAACGTTATATACTTCTATTACTTAGTACGATACTTAATAGACAGTTTAAGTATTATCTTTCTGCATTGTTTATAATCAGTGTTTTATATTTTATTTTAATACACACTTAAAATATGTTTTTAAGAATTTTTTAAACGGCTATTGAACAAAACTAACAGGTTTTTATGGATAAATTATTATTTCACAGGTCTAGATTTTATATTCTTATAATTAGTAGTAGTTTGTAATAGTAGGGGTTTTTGCGAATCTACCCCGTTTTTATTATTTCCTATGATTTTGTTTTCATGTTATTAAATTCTTGTTTTCGCTTATTGATTTGAATGTTATTTGCTATTTCAGTAATTTAAACGTTTTTCTCTATATCCTGAAATTTACAAGTTTTTATTTTTATTAGTTTGTATCAGCAGATTCTTTTAATATCGTGGTTGGCGATACTATATTTAGTTCAAATTGTATTTTTAATTCTTAAGAGTATAATCTAGCATAGCTTGATTTTTTATTATTTTAATAGTAATTTTCACACTTACTATTGGTTATTTCTATTTTTTAGCATTATTGTTTTACTCTAATGGGCATATAACATTATTTTTAAAATTTACGAAAATCTCATTTAAAAATACTTAATTTGGAATAATTTTGACCCATTGCAATTTTAATGTGACGCATGTTAACTCGTTGACGTTTCAGGCTTAGTAGTTGGTAACGTGGAATAGTTAGCATCACACATTTTAGTAGAGTTACAAGTAAATTAATAACTTAGCTTTTCAAAACTTCAATTTTTATTAGTTTTCATTTTCCGATTCTTTTAATATCGTGGGTTGGCGATGCTAGATTTGGTTTAAGTGTTACTTTCTATTATTATAGCTTGATTATTTTATTATTTTAATAGTTATTTTCACATAATCAATTATTTTCTATTTATTAGCATTATTGTTTTGCTATAGTGGGCACATTACATTTTTTTTATCAATGAAAATTTAATTTAAAGATACTTAATTTGGATTAATTTTGCCCCATTGCAATTTTTCTGTGCCGCATCTAAAATCGTTGACGTTCCAGACCAAGTGGTTGGTAACGTGGAGGAGTTAGTATCACACACTTTTGTAGTAGAGTTACACGTAATTTAAAACTTAGCTTTTCAAAACTTCGATGGAACTAGCCTGTTCAGTACTTTAGTGGAACTAGAAAGTTCATTATTTGAGACTTTGTGAATGATTAACGAAATTAGTAAAATCAACTAGGGGGCATGGGGGCTGAGCCCGTGAAATATTTTCAAAGGATATTATTGTTATTATTATTATTGATTGTGAAGAGTGCGTATTAGCGCGTTTTTTTTACTGTCTTCGCTGTCCAGTTAGTTGGTGGAACTAGCCTGTTCAATACTTGACTTTAAATTATTCAACGAATTCGGGGCAACCCCCAAAGGGGGCATGGGGGCGGAGCCCCCATCGAGCCGTAGGCGAGTCTAAATAACTATACACCCGCATGTGTAACTCACTCACTCACAAGAATCAAAATGTTTGACCACTTCCAATTATGCTACAACTTTAAATTCGGCATGTAGGTGGCTATTGTTCAGAAACCATCGGGAAAAATCTAAAATCACCAATTTTCCATTTCAACCCCTCCAAAAAAATTAAAGGGTAGAAATAAAAAAATTAAATATGTAAGGGTTTTCTATTTTCTCTGTAACTTTTGAACGAGAGTTCCTACCTCAAATCAGAGGGAAAATCGTTAGTTGGGATTAAATGCTCTACAAGTTAAGGTTATATGACATTTTACGGTATCTCACTCCCTTCGCCCTTAAACAGGGGCGTACTTCCAAAATTTCAAAATTTTTTCACAAAAATTGCTCTGTTTTATTTTTTATTATTTACCATTATGGCAGATAGATATCTAAACTTTAGTACCTATAATGCCCCAATAGTAGCCTTTCTATTGTAGCATTCAATGGCCAATTTCAATCTAAGTTTAGCTAAAAGAAAATTGTAAAAACACGAAATCATTAAAATTTTGCCATGTAAAGGGTTTGTAATTTACTTAAATCTGGTAAATACGGTGCTACATTGATAAATATTTTTCAATTATTGTACTGTATTTTAGATGGTCTACAAGTTTGGTGCCTTGACATTTTCCCGTATCTCATCCCCTTTACCCTTAAAAGTGGATGTAATTTCAAAATATTAAAATTCGTCCACGAAAATTGAGCTATTTTAATATTTTTTATTTATTATTAAGTCAAATGGATGTCTGAAATTTAGTAAATATTATGACCTTATATAGGTTTAACTATAATAGCATTCATAGGCCGATTTCAACCTAATTTTAGACAAAAAAAACTCGTAATAACACGAAATCCTTAACATTTTTAACGTATAGTGTGTTTGTAATTGACTTAAATCTGGTAAATATAGTACTATATCGATGTACGTTTTCAATTATTTTATTATATTTTTGACGGTCTACACATTTGGTCCTCACACATTTTTCCATATTACACCCCCTTCACCCCTACAAGGGGTGTACTTTCAAATTAATTTCACAATTCTTTCACAATAATTAAGTTATTTCAATATTTTTATTCACTATTGTGGCACATGGACGTCTAAAATTTAGTACATATTATGACCTTGACTAGGTCATACTATAGTTGCAGCCATTGGCCAGTTTTAATCTAATTTCAGTCCAAAATAATTGTAAAACCACGACATTGCAGGTCGTAACTTTTGAACGAGAGGTCCTACCTAAAATCTGAGGGAAAATTCATGGCGTCAGAGCGGACAAATCAGACGCTCTATTCCGGTGTAGTTTTGCCATATCTCACTCCCTTCACCCTTAAAAGGGGTGTCCTTTCAAAATTTATAAATTCATTTAAAAAAAAATATGCTATTTTAATATTGTTTATTTACTATTATGGCAGATATGTGCCTGAACTTTAGTACATATGACCTTAACTAAATATAACTATAGTAAAAGCCAGTAGGCAATTTCCATCAAAGTTGAGGCCTAAAAAGGTTTTAAAAAACACGAAATCCTTAACATTTTTTCATATAGGCCTATAGTGTTTGTAATTTAATTTAATCTGCCAAATATACCGCAATATCAATTTGAGTTTTGACATAATTACCTTCTATTCTATTCGCTCTACAAGTTTGGTCCAGTGAAACTTTGCCGTATCTCACCCCCTTCACCCTTTAAAATGGGCGTACTTTCAAAATTTTGAAATCTTTTCACAAAAGTCTTGTTGATTTAATAAGTTTCTTTTTTATCATACTGGCACATAGATGCTTGAAATTCAGTACATATTATGACCTCAACTGTTCTTTCAATAGTATCAGCTATTTTCCGATTTCATTCAAAGTTAAGTCCAAAAACATCGTAAAAACTTGAAGTTTTTTTCATGTAAATTGTTAGTAATTTACGTCAATCTGCTAAATATACTGCAATATCGATACATGTTTTGCCAGTGTTACGTTTTATTTTAGACACTCTGAAAATTTAGTCTTATGAAATTTAGCTGTACCTCACCCCTTCACCCGTTTATAGGGGCGTACTTTCTAAATTGTAAAGTTCTTTCACCGAAAATGGTGCTATCCTAAAACTTTAAATTTACTATTATGGTACTTAGATGTTTGAAATTTAGTACATATTATAACTTCAAATAGGTCATACTATAGTAAAAGCCATAAGTAAATTTTAATACAAGTTTAGTCATTGTCATAATTTTGTAATTATCGTATTTGTTACACCTATAGCTAGGAATCCTGCCAATAATTCTCCCTAGATTAACCTTAGGGATTTTGTTAACCTTAGGACCAAACCCTACGTTAAGACAAAATTTGAGCTTTGATCTGTATTTTTTTATCTGTATTTTTATCTGTATTTTTTTATCTGTTTTTTTGACGTAAATTATTAGACGTTAATGAATTAGGGGGAACGAACTAGGGGGCATGGGGGCGGAGCCCCCATCGAGCCGTAGGCGAGTCTAATAAACTATACAGCCCTAAGTGTAACTGACTGACTGACTGACTCACTTATATGGGATACGAATTTCTGACGTAACTATTTAAGCTAGAGACTTGAAATTTGACATAAGTCTAGCCTGAACGGTCAATGCTAAGTGTAAAATCTTAAACTTGCAAATTTTTAGTTTTAACCTACTAAAAAAAATTCAAAATGGCGGATTTCCGAAATTGTAATTTTACTTTTTTGGCTCTAGCGGCCAAACGCTTCGTCCTATCTAAAATCTGAGAACAATACTACGATAGGGAATTTAATTTTCTACAATTTCGGTCCTTTGACTTTTTATCGTATCTCGCACCGTTAAGCCTCCAGAGCGTTTTTAATGAAATGCCGTTTTCGGTTTTCGGGCTCTAGTGACTAAACCGATGGTCGTAAAAATTTTTTTAAGGTTCATTTCGATAGATCTTTTTAATATCTACAATTTCTTTCCTTATATATTTTGCCGTATCTCTACTCGTTTACTCACAAAATTCATTTTTCACTTTTTCCGGATTTTGTGAACGTAAGTAGTGGGAAAATACCGGTTCTGGTCCACTAGAAAAATCGTAATTTTAGTATTTCAGCTCTAGTGGCCTAACGATTAGTCTTATCTGAAATATGAGAGCATATTACGATAGGGAATTGGATGATCTACAATTTTGGTCCTTTGACTTTTTGTCGTACATCGCACCGTTAAGCCTCCAGAGCGTTTTTAATGAAATGCCGTTTTCGGTTTTCGGGCTCTAGTGACTAAACCGATGGTCGTAAAAATTTTTTTAAGGTTCATTTCGATAGATCTTTTTAATATCTACAATTTCTTTCCTTATATATTTTGCCGTATCTCTACTCGTTTACTCACAAAATTCATTTTTCACTTTTTCCGGATTTTGTGAACGTAAGTAGTGGGAAAATACCGGTTCTGGTCCACTAGAAAAATCGTAATTTTAGTATTTCAGCTCTAGTGGCCTAACGATTAGTCTTATCTGAAATATGAGAGCATATTACGATAGGGAATTGGATGATCTACAATTTTGGTCCTTTGACTTTTTGTCGTACATCGCACCGTTAACCCTCCAAACTGATTTTTGTGAAATTTATATTTAGATTTAGGGCCCTAGCGACTAAATGGTTTGTCCTACAAAAATGTTTAAATGACAACTTTTATAGATCTTTTTAATATCTACAATTTTGATTCTAACATACTTTTCCGTATCTCTTTCCGTTTACTCTCAAAATACATTTTTCACTTTTTCCCAGTTTTGTGATAAATAAGTAGTGGCTTTTGGCCAACTAGAGAAATCGTAATTTTAGTATATTTCAACTCTAGCGGCTAAACGGTTAGGCCTTTCATAGATTTGAGACTACTACGGTACTGAATTGGATGAACTACGATTTTGGTCCTGTGACTTTTTGTCGTACATCGCACCAATTGCGTAAATCTCCAGACTAATTTTTGTGCAATCGCGTTTTCAGTTTTTCCACTCTACTGACAAAACGATTGATCCTATCAAAAAATGTTCCTGAATATGACTGAAATATTTTATTAATGGCTTACAGTTTTCAGAACATTTTGCAGTATCTCTACACATTAGCTCTCAAAACAGATTTATTACAGGACCAGAATAGTTACCGAAAACTTGAAATTGGGGACCTTACCTTCTTTTAAGAGACAATTAAAAATATGAATTCAGCTATTGTCGGGGCTGGTGTTACTAATTTACATACTTTTAGTAAATTCCTCCTCGGATTTTAGGGAATCTTTTTAAAACTTTGGAGTCTTTTGCGATTTCTATCTCGTTTATCAGATTTTATATTATTTCATTTTAATGTTATTTTATTGTTTTCACTGATTTATTGCAACAATTTTTGACGAATTTAAAAGCTTTAATTATTATTGATTGTGAGAAGTGTGCATTAGCCTTTTGTCACTGTCTTGTTTGTGCACTTCTTTGGTAAAGCTAACCTGTTTAACACTCGACTTTTTTTATTTACAAACTAATTCAACGAACATATTGGAGTTAATAACCCTCAACAAGCCCGTTCACTGCATCAAGTTTTTACAGAAATTACGGAATTGGGGCAACAAATTAGGGAGTGGACCCTCCATTCAGCATAACGCCCAGAATAAATAATTATTATATCACACTCAAAATATTTTAACAAATTTTAACTACAAAGAGTTATTAAAACCGATTCATAGGAGATTTTCAAAGCTTTTTTAACTATCGATTGTGAATTGTGTGTATTAAACGGTTTTGTTACTGTCTTGGCTGTTCAGTTCTTCCGTGGAACTAACCAATTTCATACTTGACTTTTTATTAATTTACAAATTTAGGGACACCCCTAAGGGGGCATGGGGGCGGAGCCCCCATCGAGCCGTAGGCGAGTCAATAATATATACAGCCCCATGTGTAACTGACTCACTGACTGACTCATCTATACAAATTCTAGACCACTTCCGGGTGAGCTGGAAACGTGATTTTTTGCATACAGGTGGCCTGAAGTCTGATATCCCCGGGAAAATCCAGAAAACCGACAATCTTTCATTTCAACCCCCTAAAAAAAATAAGTAAGGGTGGCAATCGGTAACCGGAATTTGTAAGGTTTTACTATTTTCGCTGTAACTTTTGAACGAGAGGTCCTACCTCGAATCTGAGGGAAAATCGTTAGTTGGGAATTAAACGCTCTACAAGATTGGTCCTGTGACATTTTGCTGTATCTCACCCCCTTCACCCATAAAAAGGGGCGTACTTTCAAAATTTCTAAAAATTTTCGCAATAATAGCGCGATTTTGATATTTTTATTTACTATTATGTAATATATATGCATGAATTTCTATTTATATTATGGCCTCAACAGGTCCTTTCTATAGTAGTAGCTTTTTGCCATTTTCATTCGGAGTTTAGTCCAAAAAAAATTTTTAAAACAAAAAATTCTTAACGTTTTTCTTGTGAAGTGTTTGTAATTCACTTTAACCTGGTGAATATACTGCTATATCGATATATGTTATGCAGTTACTATATTCTATTTTAGACGCTCTACAAGTTTGGTCAAGTGACATTTTGGCGTATCTCACCCCCTTCACCCTTAAAAAGGGGTGTAATTTAAAAAATTTGTAAATTCTTTCACAAAAAATTCGCTGTTTTAATATTTTTTTATTTACTATTATGGCACAAAGATGCCTGAAACTTAGTAAATATTATAGACTTAATTAATTCTTACTATAGTAGCAACCATTGGCCAATTTCAATCAAATTTAAGTCCAAAAATTGGAAAATCCCAAATTTATTAACATTTTTTCATGTAAAGTGTTTGTAAATCACTTAAATCTGCGAAATATACTGCAATATTGATAAATGTTTTTCCAGTTTTATGTTTAATTTTAGACGCTCTACAAGTTCAATCCTGTAAAATTTTGACCTATCTCACCATCTTCAACCGTAAAAAGGGGCATACTTGCTAAATATCGATATTCTTTCGCAAAAATGCGTTACTTTAATGTTTTGTATTACTCCAATGGCACATGGATGCCTGAAATTTAGTACATATACTCACCTTGACTAGGTCTTTATATAGTATCAGCTATTGATCAATTTTTATTTAATTTTACCCCAAAAAGATTGTAAAAAATAGAATTCTTAACATTTTTATGCGTCTTTTTTGTAATTCAGTAAAAGCTGGTAAATATTTTTGTTACAACGATATGTATTTGGTCAGTATAATATTCTATTTTAGAAGCTCTATAAGTTCGGATGTGTGCAATTTTGGGGTATGCCACCCCCTTCACCCTTAAAAGGGGAATACTTTAAAAAAATTTGAATTTTTTCACAAAAATTGATCTATTTGAATATTTTTTGTTTACTATTATAGCATATAGATGCTTCATATTTAGTATATTTTATGCACTTATATAGGTCTTACTATAGGAACAGCCATTGGCCAATATCAAAGATTGTAAAAAAAAACTGTGAAAACACGCAATTATTAATATTTTTATAATAGTATTAACGATTTATTTAAATGTGGTAAATGCATAATTATATAAATATATTTATACTGGTGTTACATTCTATTTTAGATGGTCTACAATATTGGTCATTTGACATTTTGCCATATCTCAAATCCTTCTCCCTTAAAAGGGTGTACTATGAAAATTTTCATTCATTCACACAAATTGCACTATATTAATATATTTTATATACTATTTGGTGTTTTCTAATACATTTTTAAGACCCCCCTCCCGCATCATTGACTCTTGCGTATAGTAGGATTTTTTAAGGAGGGGAGTCTGCCACGTAACAAAGTTTCTTTATTTCGTTTTAAATTGCATTTTCTAATTGCATTCGTAGATTAAATTTTTTTCTCTTTTATTATTGTCCTACTCTTAGCTTCAACTTCCAAATGGATTGGTTTCACGGAAGACTCCGGGTATTTTAAGAAACATATTTTAAATATAAAGATTACTTATATGAAACATTTTACATTTTAAGAATCTATAGCCGCTACGTCATAAGACCAATTTAGAGCTTTAATCTTTATTTTGTTAAATGCCTGAGAATAAAATGAATTCAGGGCAACCCCTAGGTGTTCAGAGGGACAGAGTCCCAGGACTTGAGACTTTGTAAATTATTAACAAATTAAATTAATCTAACTAGGTAGCTTGTAAAAGTTCATTTTTCGACATCTTTTTTATTGATAATATCGCGTTCGTCCATCGGTACTAAAACTTTAATTTACTTGACTATTCGTCGTTTCCACGTATTTTTTAATCTTCCTCTAAACTACCAACGGCAATTTCCTTTCGGCATCGATTCGTATTATCGACTACTAAAACCTCAGTGGAACCATTATAGGGGGCATGGGGGCGGAGCCCCCATCGAGCCGTAGGCGAGTCAATAATATATACAGCCCCATGTGTAACTGACTCACTGACTGACTCATCTATACAAATTCTAGACCACTTCCGGGTGAGCTGGAAACGTGATTTTTTGCATACAGGTGGCCTGAAGTCTGATATCCCCGGGAAAATCCAGAAAACCGACAATCTTTCATTTCAACCCCCTAAAAAAAATAAGTAAGGGTGGCAATCGGTAACCGGAATTTGTAAGGTTTTACTATTTTCGCTGTAACTTTTGAACGAGAGGTCCTACCTCGAATCTGAGGGAAAATCGTTAGTTGGGAATTAAACGCTCTACAAGATTGGTCCTGTGACATTTTGCTGTATCTCACCCCCTTCACCCATAAAAAGGGGCGTACTTTCAAAATTTCTAAAAATTTTCGCAATAATAGCGCGATTTTGATATTTTTATTTACTATTATGTAATATATATGCATGAATTTCTATTTATATTATGGCCTCAACAGGTCCTTTCTATAGTAGTAGCTTTTTGCCATTTTCATTCGGAGTTTAGTCCAAAAAAAATTTTTAAAACAAAAAATTCTTAACGTTTTTCTTGTGAAGTGTTTGTAATTCACTTTAACCTGGTGAATATACTGCTATATCGATATATGTTATGCAGTTACTATATTCTATTTTAGACGCTCTACAAGTTTGGTCAAGTGACATTTTGGCGTATCTCACCCCCTTCACCCTTAAAAAGGGGTGTAATTTAAAAAATTTGTAAATTCTTTCACAAAAAATTCGCTGTTTTAATATTTTTTTATTTACTATTATGGCACAAAGATGCCTGAAACTTAGTAAATATTATAGACTTAATTAATTCTTACTATAGTAGCAACCATTGGCCAATTTCAATCAAATTTAAGTCCAAAAATTGGAAAATCCCAAATTTATTAACATTTTTTCATGTAAAGTGTTTGTAAATCACTTAAATCTGCGAAATATACTGCAATATTGATAAATGTTTTTCCAGTTTTATGTTTAATTTTAGACGCTCTACAAGTTCAATCCTGTAAAATTTTGACCTATCTCACCATCTTCAACCGTAAAAAGGGGCATACTTGCTAAATATCGATATTCTTTCGCAAAAATGCGTTACTTTAATGTTTTGTATTACTCCAATGGCACATGGATGCCTGAAATTTAGTACATATACTCACCTTGACTAGGTCTTTATATAGTGTCAGCTATTGATCAATTTTTATTTAATTTTACCCCAAAAAGATTGTAAAAAATAGAATTCTTAACATTTTTATGCGTCTTTTTTGTAATTCAGTAAAAGCTGGTAAATATTTTTGTTACAACGATATGTATTTGGTCAGTATAATATTCTATTTTAGAAGCTCTATAAGTTCGGATGTGTGCAATTTTGGGGTATGCCACCCCCTTCACCCTTAAAAGGGGAATACTTTAAAAAAATTTGAATTTTTTCACAAAAATTGATCTATTTGAATATTTTTTGTTTACTATTATAGCATATAGATGCTTCATATTTAGTATATTTTATGCACTTATATAGGTCTTACTATAGGAACAGCCATTGGCCAATATCAAAGATTGTAAAAAAAAACTGTGAAAACACGCAATTATTAATATTTTTATAATAGTATTAACGATTTATTTAAATGTGGTAAATGCATAATTATATAAATATATTTATACTGGTGTTACATTCTATTTTAGATGGTCTACAATATTGGTCATTTGACATTTTGCCATATCTCAAATCCTTCTCCCTTAAAAGGGTGTACTATGAAAATTTTCATTCATTCACACAAATTGCACTATATTAATATATTTTATATACTATTTGGTGTTTTCTAATACATTTTTAAGACCCCCCTCCCGCATCATTGACTCTTGCGTATAGTAGGATTTTTTAAGGAGGGGAGTCTGCCACGTAACAAAGTTTCTTTATTTCGTTTTAAATTGCATTTTCTAATTGCATTCGTAGATTAAATTTTTTTCTCTTTTATTATTGTCCTACTCTTAGCTTCAACTTCCAAATGGATTGGTTTCACGGAAGACTCCGGGTATTTTAAGAAACATATTTTAAATATAAAGATTACTTATATGAAACATTTTACATTTTAAGAATCTATAGCCGCTACGTCATAAGACCAATTTAGAGCTTTAATCTTTATTTTGTTAAATGCCTGAGAATAAAATGAATTCAGGGCAACCCCTAGGTGTTCAGAGGGACAGAGTCCCAGGACTTGAGACTTTGTAAATTATTAACAAATTAAATTAATCTAACTAGGTAGCTTGTAAAAGTTCATTTTTCGACATCTTTTTTATTGATAATATCGCGTTCGTCCATCGGTACTAAAACTTTAATTTACTTGACTATTCGTCGTTTCCACGTATTTTTTAATCTTCCTCTAAACTACCAACGGCAATTTCCTTTCGGCATCGATTCGTATTATCGACTACTAAAACCTCAGTGGAACCATTATAGGGGGCATGGGGGCGGAGCCCCCATCGAGCCGTAGGCGAGTCAATAATATATACAGCCCCATGTGTAACTGACTCACTGACTGACTCATCTATACAAATTCTAGACCACTTCCGGGTGAGCTGGAAACGTGATTTTTTGCATACAGGTGGCCTGAAGTCTGATATCCCCGGGAAAATCCAGAAAACCGACAATCTTTCATTTCAACCCCCTAAAAAAAATAAGTAAGGGTGGCAATCGGTAACCGGAATTTGTAAGGTTTTACTATTTTCGCTGTAACTTTTGAACGAGAGGTCCTACCTCGAATCTGAGGGAAAATCGTTAGTTGGGAATTAAACGCTCTACAAGATTGGTCCTGTGACATTTTGCTGTATCTCACCCCCTTCACCCATAAAAAGGGGCGTACTTTCAAAATTTCTAAAAATTTTCGCAATAATAGCGCGATTTTGATATTTTTATTTACTATTATGTAATATATATGCATGAATTTCTATTTATATTATGGCCTCAACAGGTCCTTTCTATAGTAGTAGCTTTTTGCCATTTTCATTCGGAGTTTAGTCCAAAAAAAATTTTTAAAACAAAAAATTCTTAACGTTTTTCTTGTGAAGTGTTTGTAATTCACTTTAACCTGGTGAATATACTGCTATATCGATATATGTTATGCAGTTACTATATTCTATTTTAGACGCTCTACAAGTTTGGTCAAGTGACATTTTGGCGTATCTCACCCCCTTCACCCTTAAAAAGGGGTGTAATTTAAAAAATTTGTAAATTCTTTCACAAAAAATTCGCTGTTTTAATATTTTTTTATTTACTATTATGGCACAAAGATGCCTGAAACTTAGTAAATATTATAGACTTAATTAATTCTTACTATAGTAGCAACCATTGGCCAATTTCAATCAAATTTAAGTCCAAAAATTGGAAAATCCCAAATTTATTAACATTTTTTCATGTAAAGTGTTTGTAAATCACTTAAATCTGCGAAATATACTGCAATATTGATAAATGTTTTTCCAGTTTTATGTTTAATTTTAGACGCTCTACAAGTTCAATCCTGTAAAATTTTGACCTATCTCACCATCTTCAACCGTAAAAAGGGGCATACTTGCTAAATATCGATATTCTTTCGCAAAAATGCGTTACTTTAATGTTTTGTATTACTCCAATGGCACATGGATGCCTGAAATTTAGTACATATACTCACCTTGACTAGGTCTTTATATAGTGTCAGCTATTGATCAATTTTTATTTAATTTTACCCCAAAAAGATTGTAAAAAATAGAATTCTTAACATTTTTATGCGTCTTTTTTGTAATTCAGTAAAAGCTGGTAAATATTTTTGTTACAACGATATGTATTTGGTCAGTATAATATTCTATTTTAGAAGCTCTATAAGTTCGGATGTGTGCAATTTTGGGGTATGCCACCCCCTTCACCCTTAAAAGGGGAATACTTTAAAAAAATTTGAATTTTTTCACAAAAATTGATCTATTTGAATATTTTTTGTTTACTATTATAGCATATAGATGCTTCATATTTAGTATATTTTATGCACTTATATAGGTCTTACTATAGGAACAGCCATTGGCCAATATCAAAGATTGTAAAAAAAAACTGTGAAAACACGCAATTATTAATATTTTTATAATAGTATTAACGATTTATTTAAATGTGGTAAATGCATAATTATATAAATATATTTATACTGGTGTTACATTCTATTTTAGATGGTCTACAATATTGGTCATTTGACATTTTGCCATATCTCAAATCCTTCTCCCTTAAAAGGGTGTACTATGAAAATTTTCATTCATTCACAAAAATTGCACTATATTAATATATTTTATATACTATTTGGTGTTTTCTAATACATTTTTAAGACCCCCCTCCCGCATCATTGACTCTTGCGTATAGTAGGATTTTTTAAGGAGGGGAGTCTGCCACGTAACAAAGTTTCTTTATTTCGTTTTAAATTGCATTTTCTAATTGCATTCGTAGATTAAATTTTTTTCTCTTTTATTATTGTCCTACTCTTAGCTTCAACTTCCAAATGGATTGGTTTCACGGAAGACTCCGGGTATTTTAAGAAACATATTTTAAATATAAAGATTACTTATATGAAACATTTTACATTTTAAGAATCTATAGCCGCTACGTCATAAGACCAATTTAGAGCTTTAATCTTTATTTTGTTAAATGCCTGAGAATAAAATGAATTCAGGGCAACCCCTAGGTGTTCAGAGGGACAGAGTCCCAGGACTTGAGACTTTGTAAATTATTAACAAATTAAATTAATCTAACTAGGTAGCTTGTAAAAGTTCATTTTTCGACATCTTTTTTATTGATAATATCGCGTTCGTCCATCGGTACTAAAACTTTAATTTACTTGACTATTCGTCGTTTCCACGTATTTTTTAATCTTCCTCTAAACTACCAACGGCAATTTCCTTTCGGCATCGATTCGTATTATCGACTACTAAAACCTCAGTGGAACCATTATAGGGGGCATGGGGGCGGAGCCCCCATCGAGCCGTAGGCGAGTCTATAATATATACAGCCCCATGTGTAACTGACTGACTCACTCACTCACTTATATGGGATACGAAGTTCTGAGATAACTATTTAAGCTAGAGACTTGAAATTTGGCATACGTCTAGCCTGAATGGTCAATGCTAAGGATAAAATATTAAACTTGCAAATTTGTTGTTTTAACCTACTAAAAAAATTCAAAATGGCGGACTTCCGAAATTTTAATTTTAGTTTTTTGGCTCTAGCGGCCAAACGCTTCGTCCTATCTAAAATCTGAGAACAATACTACGATAGGGAATTTAATTATCTACAACTTTGGTCCTGTGACTTTTTATCACATCTCGCACCGTTAAGCCTCCAGAGCGTTTTTAATGAAACCCCGTTTTCGGTTTTCGGGCTCTAGTGACTAAACGGTTTGTTCTAGAAAAACTTTTACAAACAATTTTGATAGATCTGTTAAATATCTAAAATTTTTATCTTTACATATTTCACCGTATCTCCTCTCGTTTACTCACAAAATACATTTTTCACTTTTTCCGGATTTTTGAACATAAGTAGTGGGATTTTGCCGGTTCTGGAACAATAGAGAAATCGTAATTTTTGGTCCGGATGAGCTAGAAACTTGAAATTTGGTACACACGTAGTTTGTATGGTTAATACAAAGGGGAAATCGCAAAACATTGAGTTTTCAAATTTTAACCCCCTAAAATTTTGTATGGTAAAATCTACACCATGTAAGGCATTTTCTAAATACGCTGTAACTTTTGAACGAGAGGTTCTATCTCGAATCTGAGGTATAATTCATGGTCAGGAATTAGACACTCTACAAGTTTAGTCCTGTGAAATTTTGCCGTATCTCACTCCCTTCACCCTAAAAAAGGGGCGTACTTTCAACATTTCCAATTTTTTCACCAAAATCTCGCTATTTTAATATTTTTTATTTACTAATATTGCACACGGATGCTTGAACTTTAGTACATATTATGACCTCAAATAGATCTTACCATAGCGGCAGCCATTGACCAATTTCAATTATAATTAAGTCTAAAATTCTTTTTAAAACACAAAATTCTTAACATTTTTTCGTGTCAAGTGTTGTAAATTAATTTATTCTGCCAAATATACTTCAATATTGATATTTGTTTTGTTAGTATTATATTCTATTTTTGCCGCTCTAAAAGTTCGGTCCTATGCAATTTTTCCGTATCTCACCTTCTTCACTCGTAAAGAGGGGCGTACTTTCACAATATCGTAATTCTTTCACCAAAATTGCTCTATTTCAATATTTATCGTTTACTTTTATGACACATGCATGCCTCAAATTTTGTGTATACTATGAATATACACTACTATACACACTATTTCTTACTATAGTAGCAGCCATTTGCCGATTTCAATCCAAGATTAGTAAAAAAACTGAAAAAAACTAAATTATTAACCTTTATATGTACAGTTTTTGGTGATTTTGTTGAACCCGGTAAAGATATGGCCATACCGATATATATTTTTCAGCATTATATTCTTTTTAGATATCTCTATAAGGTGGGCCTTAAGATTTTGTAGCATTTCACTCTCTTCGCCCCAAAAAGGGGCGTATTTTCAATATTCTTTCACAAAAATTGAGTTATTTTAATATTTTTTTATTTATTGTTATGACACTTAGATGAATGTAATTTAGCTACACACACATACCCTGAGCATTAAATATAAAATATAAAACAAAAGTATCAATTTGAACTTTAAATATCAAGAGAATATCTTAAATGCTTTAGATTTCCTGAACTATTAAACTAAGTCAGAGAAGATAAGTATAGAGTTGGGGTGGAGGCCTCAACTAGCCTGTTCAGTTCTTAAGACTTAGAAAAATTAACGAATTCAGGGCAACCCCCTAAGGGGGCATGGGGGCGGAGCCCCCATCGAGCCGTAGGCGAGTCAATAATATATACAGCCCCATGTGTAACTGACTCACTGACTGACTCATCTATACAAATTCTAGACCACTTCCGGGTGAGCTGGAAACGTGATTTTTTGCATACAGGTGGCCTGAAGTCTGATATCCCCGGGAAAATCCAGAAAACCGACAATCTTTCATTTCAACCCCCTAAAAAAAATAAGTAAGGGTGGCAATCGGTAACCGGAATTTGTAAGGTTTTACTATTTTCGCTGTAACTTTTGAACGAGAGGTCCTACCTCGAATCTGAGGGAAAATCGTTAGTTGGGAATTAAACGCTCTACAAGATTGGTCCTGTGACATTTTGCTGTATCTCACCCCCTTCACCCATAAAAAGGGGCGTACTTTCAAAATTTCTAAAAATTTTCGCAATAATAGCGCGATTTTGATATTTTTATTTACTATTATGTAATATATATGCATGAATTTCTATTTATATTATGGCCTCAACAGGTCCTTTCTATAGTAGTAGCTTTTTGCCATTTTCATTCGGAGTTTAGTCCAAAAAAAATTTTTAAAACAAAAAATTCTTAACGTTTTTCTTGTGAAGTGTTTGTAATTCACTTTAACCTGGTGAATATACTGCTATATCGATATATGTTATGCAGTTACTATATTCTATTTTAGACGCTCTACAAGTTTGGTCAAGTGACATTTTGGCGTATCTCACCCCCTTCACCCTTAAAAAGGGGTGTAATTTAAAAAATTTGTAAATTCTTTCACAAAAAATTCGCTGTTTTAATATTTTTTTATTTACTATTATGGCACAAAGATGCCTGAAACTTAGTAAATATTATAGACTTAATTAATTCTTACTATAGTAGCAACCATTGGCCAATTTCAATCAAATTTAAGTCCAAAAATTGGAAAATCCCAAATTTATTAACATTTTTTCATGTAAAGTGTTTGTAAATCACTTAAATCTGCGAAATATACTGCAATATTGATAAATGTTTTTCCAGTTTTATGTTTAATTTTAGACGCTCTACAAGTTCAATCCTGTAAAATTTTGACCTATCTCACCATCTTCAACCGTAAAAAGGGGCATACTTGCTAAATATCGATATTCTTTCGCAAAAATGCGTTACTTTAATGTTTTGTATTACTCCAATGGCACATGGATGCCTGAAATTTAGTACATATACTCACCTTGACTAGGTCTTTATATAGTGTCAGCTATTGATCAATTTTTATTTAATTTTACCCCAAAAAGATTGTAAAAAATAGAATTCTTAACATTTTTATGCGTCTTTTTTGTAATTCAGTAAAAGCTGGTAAATATTTTTGTTACAACGATATGTATTTGGTCAGTATAATATTCTATTTTAGAAGCTCTATAAGTTCGGATGTGTGCAATTTTGGGGTATGCCACCCCCTTCACCCTTAAAAGGGGAATACTTTAAAAAAATTTGAATTTTTTCACAAAAATTGATCTATTTGAATATTTTTTGTTTACTATTATAGCATATAGATGCTTCATATTTAGTATATTTTATGCACTTATATAGGTCTTACTATAGGAACAGCCATTGGCCAATATCAAAGATTGTAAAAAAAAACTGTGAAAACACGCAATTATTAATATTTTTATAATAGTATTAACGATTTATTTAAATGTGGTAAATGCATAATTATATAAATATATTTATACTGGTGTTACATTCTATTTTAGATGGTCTACAATATTGGTCATTTGACATTTTGCCATATCTCAAATCCTTCTCCCTTAAAAGGGTGTACTATGAAAATTTTCATTCATTCACACAAATTGCACTATATTAATATATTTTATATACTATTTGGTGTTTTCTAATACATTTTTAAGACCCCCCTCCCGCATCATTGACTCTTGCGTATAGTAGGATTTTTTAAGGAGGGGAGTCTGCCACGTAACAAAGTTTCTTTATTTCGTTTTAAATTGCATTTTCTAATTGCATTCGTAGATTAAATTTTTTTCTCTTTTATTATTGTCCTACTCTTAGCTTCAACTTCCAAATGGATTGGTTTCACGGAAGACTCCGGGTATTTTAAGAAACATATTTTAAATATAAAGATTACTTATATGAAACATTTTACATTTTAAGAATCTATAGCCGCTACGTCATAAGACCAATTTAGAGCTTTAATCTTTATTTTGTTAAATGCCTGAGAATAAAATGAATTCAGGGCAACCCCTAGGTGTTCAGAGGGACAGAGTCCCAGGACTTGAGACTTTGTAAATTATTAACAAATTAAATTAATCTAACTAGGTAGCTTGTAAAAGTTCATTTTTCGACATCTTTTTTATTGATAATATCGCGTTCGTCCATCGGTACTAAAACTTTAATTTACTTGACTATTCGTCGTTTCCACGTATTTTTTAATCTTCCTCTAAACTACCAACGGCAATTTCCTTTCGGCATCGATTCGTATTATCGACTACTAAAACCTCAGTGGAACCATTATAGGGGGCATGGGGGCGGAGCCCCCATCGAGCCGTAGGCGAGTCTAAATACTATACAACCCGATGTGAAACTGACTCACTGATCACGTATACAAAGTATTTTGGATTTCCGGATGAGCTAGAAACTTGAAATTTGGTACACATTTAGTTTGTATGGTCAATAAAAAGGGAAAATCCCAAAACATTGTATTTTCAAATTTGAACCTCCTCAAAAAAATTGAAAGGGATGACATCGGTAATCTGAATATGTGAGGGGGTTTTATTTCCGCTGTAACTTTTGAACGAGGAGTCCTATCTCAAATCTGAGGAAAAATCGTTAGTTGGGAATTAGACGCTCTACAAATTTGGTCTTATGAAATTTTGCCGTATCTCACTCCCTTCACCCTTAAAAAGGGGCGTACTTCCAATATTTCAAAATTTGTCAACAAAAATTGGACTATTTCAATATTTTTCGTTTAGTATTATGGCACATCGATGAGTAAAATTTTGTACATATTATGCACTAATATAGGTCTAACTATAGTAGCATTCATTGGTCAATTTCAACCTAAGTTTAGTCCAAAAAAATCGTAAACAAACGAAATCCTTAACATTTTTCCATGTATAGTGTTTGTAATTTACTTTTACCTGGTAAATATACTGCTATATCGATACATGTTTTAGCAGTATTGTATTCTATTTTAAATGCTCTACAAGATTGGTCCTAAGACATTTTACCGTATTTCATCCCCTTCACCATTAAAAAGCGGCGTATTTCCAAAATTTCAAAACTCGTCAAAATATTGCACTATTTTAATATTTTTAATTTACTATTATATTGCACATCGATGCGTGAAATTTTGTACATATTGCCCTAATATAGGACTAACTATAGTAGCATCCATTAGCCAATTTCAACCTAAGTTTAGTCCAAAAATCGTAAAACTCGAAATACTTAACATTTTTTCATTTATACTCTTTGTAATCAATTTATTTTTACCTGTTAAATATACACCTATATCAATGTATGTTTTTCCAGTATTGTATTCTATTTTAGATGCTCTACAAGTTTGGTCCTATGACATTTTACCGTATCTCATCCCCTTCACCTTTAAAAAGCGGCGTATTTCCAAAATTTCAAAACTCGTAATCAAATTTTCACTATTTTAATATGTTTCATTTACTATTATGGCACATTGATGAGTGAAATTTTGCACATGTTATGCCCTAATATAGGTCTAACTATAGTAGTATTCATTGGCCGGTTTCAATCTAAGTTTAGTCCTAAATGGTCGTAAAACACAAAATTCTTAAAAAATTTCAAGTATACTGTTTGTAAATTGATATATATAATCTGGCAAATGTACTGCAACATTAATATTTTTTGCCAGTATTATATTTTATTTTAGACAATCTACAAGTTCGATCTTATACAATTTTGCCGTATCTCATGCCCTATTTTGCCTTATTTTGATCTTTACCCTTAAAAAGGAGTGTGCTTTCAGAATTTCTAAAAGTTTTCTCAAAAATTGTGCTATTTTGATATCTTTATTTACTATTATGTAATATGTATGCATGAATTTCTATTTATATTATGATCTCAACAGGTTCTATCTGTAGAAAAAACTTTTTGCCAATTTCAATCAAATTTTAGCCCAAAAAAATTGTAAAAAACAAAATTCTCAACATTTTTTCATGTAAAGTGTTCGTAATTCACTTAAACTTGGTAATATACTGCTATATTGATATATGTTTTGCCATTAATATATTCTATTATAGACGCTCTACAAGTTTGGTATTATGACATTTTGGAGTATCTCGACCCCTTCACCCTTAAAAGGGGTGTAATTTCAAACTTTATACATTCTTCCACAAACAATTCGCTATTTTTATGTTTTTTATTTACTATTATGGCACACAGATGCCTCAAACTTAGTAAATATTATTGACCAAAATAGTTCTTACTATTTTAGCAGCCATTGATCAATTTCAATCAAATTTAATACCAAAACAATCAAAATTATTGACATTTTTTCATATAAAGTGTTTGTAAATTACTTTATACTGAAAATGTTACTGCCATATTGATTTATATTTCGCCAATAATTTGTTCTATTTTAGACGCTCTACAAGTTCGGTCCTTTGCGATTTGGCAGTATCTCACCCCTTCACCCTTGAAAAGGAGCATACTTTCACGATATTGAAATTTTTTCACAACCTAATTGCCCTATTTCAACATTTGTTACTTGACTATTCGTTGTTTCCACGTATTTTTTTTTAACTTCCTCTAAACTACCAACGGCAATTTCCTTTCGGCATCGATTCGTTATCGTCTACTAACACTTCGGGGGAACCATTATAGGGGGCATGGGGGCGGAGCCCCCATCGAGCCGTAGGCGAGTCAATAATATATACAGCCCCATGTGTCTAATAACTATGCAACCCGATGTGAAACTGACTCACTCACTGACTGATCATGTATACAAAGTATTTTGGACTTCCGGATGAGATAGAAACTTGAAATTTTGTACACACGTAGTTTGTATAGTCAACACAAAGGGAAAATCCCAAAAAATTGAATTTTCAAATTTTAACCCCATCAAAAAAATAAAAGGGGGATGACATGGGTAACCTGAATATGTAAGGGTTTTCTATTTTGGCTATAACTTTTGAACGAGAGGTCCTACCTCAAATCTGAGGAAAAATCGTTAGTTGGGAATTAAACGCTCTACAAGTTTTGTCCTGTGACATTTTACCGTATCTCATCCCCTTCACCCTTAAAAAGGGGCGTACTTTCAAATTTTCTGAATTCCTTTAAAAAAATTTTGTTATTTTAATATTTTTTATTTACTAATATGACACTCAGATGCCTGAAATTTTGTACATATTATAACCTCGACTAGATATAACCATAGTTGCAGCCATTGGTCAATTTGAATCAAAATTAATTCTAAATAAATTGAAAAAACGGTAATTATTTAACATTTTTTTGTGTCAATTGTTTGTAAATTACATTTTTCTAGCAAATGTACTGCAAAATTGATATATTGTTTTGCCAGTATTATATTTGATTTTAGACGCTCTACAAGTTCTTTCGTATGCAATTTTGCTGTATCTCACTCCCTTCACCCTTAAAAAGGGGTGTACTTTCAGAATTTTTAAAATCTTCAAAAAAATTGCGCTATTTTGATATTTTTATTTTGATTTAATTTTAGACGCTCAACAAGTTCGGTCGTATGCAATTTTGCCGTATCTCACTCCCTTCACCGTTAAAAAGGGTGTACTTTCAGAATTTCTAAAAATATTCAAAAAAATTGCGCTATTTTGATATTTTTATTTTCATTTTAATTTTAGACGCTCTACAAGTTCGGTCGTATGCAATTTTGCCGTATCTCACTCCCTTCACCCTTAAAAAGGGGTGTACTTTCAGAATTTCAAAAAATTTTCTAAAAAAATTGCGCTGTTTTGATATTTTTATTTACTATTATGTAATATGTATGCATACATTTTTATTTATATTATGACCTCAACAGGTTCTTTCTATACTAGTAGCTTCTTGCCAATTTCAATCGAATTTTAGTGCACAAAAATTGTAAAAACACAAAATTCTTAAAATTTTTTCACGTAAAGTGTTCGTAATTCACTTTAATTTGGTAAATACACTGCTATATTTATATATGTTTTGCCATTACTATATTCTATTATAGACGCTTTACAAGTTTGATTCTAAGACATTTTGGCGTATCTCACCCCCTTCACCCTTAAATAGGGGCGTAATTTCAAACTTTATACATTCTTCCACAAACAATTTGCTATTTTTATATTTTTAATTACTATTATGGAGCACAGATGCCTCAAACTTAGTAAATATTATAGACCCAACTAGTTCTTACTATTTTAGCAGCAATTGATCAATTTCAATCAAAGTTAAGACAAAAACAATTGGAAAAAAACACTAAATGATTGATATTTTTCATGTAAAGTGTTTGTAAATTACTTTATACTGAAAAATATACTGCCATATTGATTTATATTTCACCAGTAATTTTTCTATTTTAGACGCTCTACAAGTTCGGTCCTTTGCAATTTGGCAGTATCTCACCCCCTTCACCCTTGAAAAGGAGCGTACTATCACGATAATATCTTGATTATTATCTTGATATTATCAAAATTCTTTCACAACAATTATTGCTCTATTTAAACATTTTTCGTTTACTGTTTAGCACATAAAAGCCACAAATTTAGATTATACTATGACCATATTTAGGTCTTACTATAGGTGCAGCCATTGGTCAATTTCAGTATAGTAGTTGTTAAAACAACTGTGAAAATACGAAATTATATAAATTTTCTAATTTATAGTGTTTTGTGATTTTGTTTGATCCGGTAAAAGTACTGCCATACCGATATATGTTTTGTCAGGATTATATTATTTTTAGATGCTCTACAAGCTCGGCCCTTTGAGATTATGTAGCATCTCATCCCCTTCACCCTTAAAAAGGGGCGTAATTACGAAATTTAAATTTAAATTTTTACTAAGGGGTATTAAAACGGATTTATAGGAGATTTTGAAACCTTTTTTATTATTGATTGTGAATTTTGTGTATTGAACCGTTTTGTTGCTGTCTTTAATGTCTAGCTCTTCCGTAGAACCAACCTATTACATACTTGACTTTTATTTATTCTACAAATTTAGGGCAACCTTTAAGGGGGCATGGGGGCGGAGCCCATAATATACAATGCCAAGGGTAACTAACAGTTTTTAGGAGTTTCAAGTTTATTTATTTTATTTTTTGGCAATGAACGGCATACGCCAGTATACAAAAAAATTACAGTGAAATGATACAATACAATTCATCAATAACACATTTGAACAATACATTAATACATTCAGCATTCAAGATAACATATTAAGAAGAAAACTTACTTTCAAAGAAATTAGTGGGGAAACTTCAAGTTATCACATGAAGGCAGGTGGGTCGTGGGTGTTATATCTTAAGGTCATCAGAACATGTGCAGTGCTGTAGACTGGGACGGTGGTGTCCTGTAATCCAGCTACTTGGAGGTCATGATTTGTAGATAGTTATAAGCGACGGCTTGTGGATGCGATATTCCCTAGTGGAGATTAACGTCCACACTATTGAATACTAGTTCATCCATAAAGACCATCTTCATAATTAGATCAATTCGTATATATGAGGTCGAAATTGTGGTTCGGACCCACGTTAAACTGTAGGTCCCTAGATACCATTGGCTGTTGGGCTAGTAATTAACAGTCCTGTCTAAGGAAAATGTCGGCCTTAGTCAGTAACAAGACACCAATAAGATCGCGCCACAAATCATCCTACACTTATCTCTCATTCATCAGGTTAAAATACCCACTATATGTGAAGTCCCTGACTAAAAATAGTGATATAATAGGCCTATATCTTTTGTCCAGAATTTATTATATAATTTTTTTTATTATTAGAGTAGTAGTGAGTTTAAGTCGTCATAATAATGCCGGAAAATAGACAAACAAGAGAACAACACAGCACAACACAATAATAGCTTATGTTGTTGTTGGATTTCTGCTTAACATGTTGCACTAGCTTTAAAAAACTGATATGAATGAGAACTAAATGACTTTTATAACATCTATAGAGAGCTCTTTGAAGATATATGTAGATATTATGTATTCAAAACTTTTTTGTTCTAACAATGTTTTTTTCATGTCTTTTGATCACGTTATTTCACTATACAGCTAAATTTTAAATTGCAAAATCTCCAGAGCAAACCACATTCTTTGCTTGTCTCCATTACAATAATATTCTGCAGAGCTGCACAAAACCAGACTCAGCTTGAAACAAATAAAATTGACTTTTTAATATAAACATGTTTTTCGCGCTGTAATCTTCGTTTATATTGGAAATTATAAAATAATGAAGATAAAAAAAATCAATGCAATCATATTACATTAATTTTCTGATGCAAACATTTTTTAAGTTCATGCATGGGTTTAATTATAACCGATTTTGAAACCACTCTATCTCTAGAATATTCTAGATACTACTTAGTTTTATTCCATCAAGTTCATCTTAAGTAATGCAGGTTATATATAGAGTGTTCTGCAACTACTGGACCAATTTTTAAAGATTTTTCAAAAGGCAAAAAATAAGCAAATTAAATATTCATAGTCATAGTCAAAACTCTTAATTTATTTATATGTACAAATGGTACATAGTAAATAGTGTCACATATTTTTTATCCTAAAGAGATAATAAAATAGCAGACATGATTTACACTATACATAAAATAAATAATTTTCCTTGATGTCCTACAAATAAAAAAAAGTTAAGAATTATAAACATTTTGCACAAATTATATACTTAAAGAGAATGAAAAAATTGAAGTGTACTAGAGGGTGGTGGAGAGTTCTTCCATTGAATACAAAGATTTGTTAATTACGTATTCTTTTAGCATTTTTTTTTTTTTTTTTTTTTTTTTTTTTTTAATTTTGATCCACTTTCTGATTTGTTAAGTGAAAAGTGTTTCAAATTTTTTTCCCCATATATGTAGGTTTAAAAAAAAAAAACTTGAGCCTATGTCCAGTGTGATTTCATTTCTTCTCCTTGTGTTGTATGGTTTTACAGGTATATCAGAATTTGCCTTATTAGATTGTTCTTTTCGGGCTAGCAGTAAAATGGTTTCAAAAATATACTGACCGTAAAAAGTGAATATTTTTAGATACTTAAAGTGTTCTTTAGCCGAATCATCATATTTTTAATTTAACATAATTATAATAGCCTTTTTGTGCTGTTTTAAAATTTGTCTAAATCTATACTTATTTAATACGCTAAGGGTTTTTTTTGTGTCCAGAACTCCTCCTACAATTCTCAACTGATTTTTATGTTTTTGGTGTCGTTGGATAGGGCTTGTTCTGCAGTTGTTTCCGCGAAAAGTTGATGAGAATCTGACTTAAAATAAAGGCGATATCCACAAATTAAATTTGAAATTTTCCCTTTAGAATAACATTGAGATTGGTTTGAGCATTTTAAACATCTGTTAACGTACAGCTGTAGTTTTTGGTGATCACTGATATTCACAATATTGGATTGGTCGGATTTCATTGATTTAGAAGTAAAATGTAATAATTTTTGTATTGTATCAAAATAAATTGCTCGATGTCGAGCAACACGTGCACTAGTTTATTTTATTAGTTGAGCCGTAAAGTGCAATACTAAATGAAATGTGTGAATGAATGTGAGCAAAGTAAATACTTTTTAATATGTTAAGATTGCAATAATATTTCATTCTTGATAATGCGTAAATTGCAGAATTTACTTTAGTTAAGGGGAGTTATGAGGTTGAATTTTGAAAAAAAATCATTTTTTAGTTTATTTCATATTTTTGTTTCCTGATTAATTACGAATTATTTCCTGCAAATTTCATAAAAATAGGTTAAAGCAAACAGTTTTTATTTAATATTATATAGTCGTATGTTCAGGGGATTTTCAGCACTTTGAGTGCGGTTCCGCGCGCAGTGTATGGAAATAATCGCGATTTTCCGAAAGTTTTTTTTTAACACGTATGTACCTTTTTCTCAAAAACGGTTAAAGGTAGGGTCCTGAAATTTTTACCACACTTTCAGATCACCTATTTACACATTTTTATAACATTCCATAAAGATAAAAAACAAAACAATATAATTAACCTCATTACTACATTATATTTTTTGAAATATTTAATATATTAACATAATTTTTTACTGTGTTTCTAATTTTTAACAGAAATCAACCAAATGTTATAAATATTTCCATAATAGTATGATCAATACAGGGTGAAAATTTCATTCTTATATCTTCTATGGATCCTGAGAAAAAGGTACACAAATTTAGTGAAATTAACATGGCGGAGATACAACCTCACGGACCCCCTTAAGAGTTTATGAACGTGTTTCTCCCAATTTAGATATTCATCTATCTTTAATCCCAAAAAATTTGTGTTATTTTTTTCAATTTGTTGAGTATTGTAAGCTAATAAGGGATCGGTTAGAATTCTATTTTGGGGAGTTTTAAAAATAATAAACTTAGTTTTTTTGCACATTTAAAAGTAAATTATGCTTATTTAAATGGTTTCCAATATTTTGCAATTCGATGTAAGAGCAAACTTCTGTTTCTTCTGGTGATTTTTATGAAACCACTAAATTTGCATCATCGTACATATACAAAGGTCACTATTACTTTTTTTATATGATAATGACGACTTGTCTATCCCTCCCAGATATCAAAGAAAAAGTAGTGGTTCCAAAATAGAATAAGTTTATTATACAGTGTGTTCATTTTTTTTTATGCTCACCATTGGGATCTCGCAAACTATAAAAGTTACAGCAAAGGTCAAATTAGCAAAGTAGTATGGAATTATAAGCTGAAATAAAGTGATGTGTAAAAATCCCAGATATTTGTACTGTTTCGTTCGCTGTGCTCGAAAAACTGTTTTTTGGTCAAAACGTCATTTACCTTTAACTTTGTTATTTTTTGAAATACAAAAAAAAAACTTTTTAGATAAAACTTTACTGAAATTTCATTTAAATTCTGAATATTAAAATAAAAAGTTTTTACTTCAAGCGGTTTTTGAGATATTTTAGACAAGTTGATTATTTTTAATGCAAGTATGTATTTTTTTTCATCATTATAAAAAATAAATAATTTTTCTGATCACGAAAATACCAAATATGGCGTATTTATTTATCATAATAATTATTTAATTATAAAAATGTGATTAATAAGCAATCCCGAAATGCTAATTATGAGGATGCTTCTGCTAAGCATGTGGTGCAACAATGGTGAAAATCAGCTGTTTTTCATTTTGTGTTTTATATTTTGTTGCTTACATTGTTGATCATTGTTGGATACCCTTGAACAAGAATCATATTTCAAAATAAATGAACTGGCCCAGTTTTTCGAAGAAAACCGACTGAAATTGAACCCAGACAAAACCAATTATCTCTGTATTCAAACAGATCAAAAGCGGCTCTCAAAAAATAACAGAGTACCAAGTCTTCAGATTGGTGATACAGAGTTGAGTCAAGCAAAATCAGCAAGCTTTCTGGGAGTGGTGTTGGACGATGGTTTGAGCTGGTGTGAGCAGCTGGTGAGGATCAAAGATAAGATGGCAAAGGGGACCTTTGTCCTGAGAAGTCTCAGGCCATTGGAGAACCTGAGTCTCTTGAAGGGTGTTTACCACTGCTTACTCGAGTCGCACATCTCTTACTCCATCGCGCTCTGGGGTGCTTCTGAGACAAATCTCAAACAAATTTTCACATGTCAAAAGAAATCACTAAGAGCAATGCTCAAACTCCACCCAAGAGAACATTGTAGGGATCATTTCATCTCATTGGGGATTCTAACAGTTCCTAGTCTTTACATTTTTGAAATTGCAGTATATGTTAAAACTTTTCTTCCTGAGTATGTAAATTTAACACATCAATACAACACTAGATTTAAGAATAATTTTTCAGAGCAGCACAATCTTAAATTGTATGAAAAAAACCACAATACATTGGCAGAAAAATTTTTCAATCATTATCAAAAAAGATTCAGACAATAGATAAGATAGTCAAATTTAAGAGTGAGCTCAAGTTTTTCCTTATCCAAAACTGTTTCTACAGTTTGGAAGATTTTTTCACACAAAGAGCCAATGGGTAAACCCAACCCACCTTAGGCCTAACCCTACCCTTCCCCTGAAAAGGAGAAGAGGATGACGCTCCCAAAACTCACGAGTCTACGGGAAAGCTGAATAAGTACGAAGTACGAAGTAAGTATCAGCTGTTTACCGGCATCTGCGGTTCCCATAAAACAATAGTGTAAATCAGCTGTTACATGGGAACCGCGGATGCCGGTAAACAGCTAATCAACAATTTAAGCAACAAAAGATGAAACACAAAATTAAAAACAGCTGATTTACACCATTGTCGCACCGCATGCTAGAAGCATCCTCATTATTAGCATTTCAGGATTGCTTATTAATCATATTTTTCATAATAAAATTATTATTATGAGAAATAAATACACCGTATTTGGTATTTTCGTGATCAGAAAAATTATTTCTTTTTTATGATGATGAAAAAATACATACTTGCATTAAAAAAATAAACAACTTGTCTAAAATATCTCAAAAACCATTTGAAGTAAAATTTTTTATTTTAATATTCAGAATCTACGTAAATTTTTAGTAAAGTTTTATCCAAAAAGTTTTTTGTATTTCACCAAATAACAAAGTTGTAGGCAAAAGAAGTTTTGAGCAAAAAACAGTTTTTCGAGCACAGCGAAAGAAACAGTTGAAATATCTGGGATTCTTACACATCATTTTGTTCAGCTTATAATTCCGCACTACTTTGCTAATTTGACCTTTCCTGTAACTTGTATAGTTTGCG
This sequence comes from Neoaliturus tenellus, assembly GCA_030545055.2. Lineage (NCBI taxonomy): Eukaryota > Metazoa > Arthropoda > Insecta > Hemiptera > Cicadellidae > Neoaliturus > Neoaliturus tenellus. Next base: position 29,589,218 of record CM061537.1, read on the forward strand.
AGATCCCAATGGTGAGCATAATAAAATGAACACACTGTATATATTATATAACATATGTGTCTTCTCTTATCAATTAGTTTTTTTTTTATTTTAGATATTTTTTATTTTATTTACCGTAATACTCGAGTAACTTTTTCCAGTCTTTCCAGTTTTTTTTTTAGTTTTGGGCCTATCCTTTCTTTTTCGTATCTTTTTTTATTTAACACTTCCTTCCTTTGGTTTAATTCATTAATTTTCTTTAAAATTTTATTAATTTCATCACATTCTTTGGAATATTTGAGATACTGAATTTAAACTTGACACATTACTTATATTGTTATGTAGGTTATGTTACGACTTGAAATTCATTAAATTCATACTTGTCCTTTGACATTTATTCTTAACTTTTATAGTTCCAAAATGGCAGCCATTTTAAATTTGCAAAGCTAAAAATAAAAAAATCAAGTACAAAAGGGTTTAAGATTATCCATCTAATAAAAAATAGATAGACTACCAAGTTTGCAAAGTTTGAGCAACAAACAAATCAAGAGGGGGCGGTTTAATTTTGAAATCGTTCAAATTTACATATAATAGCTGATTAAAAAAAAGCATGATTTGTAGAAAAAAAAATTTAATTTCACCATTGATATATTGTTACATGATCTTTACTATCTTGGTATTTTTATTACAGTAAGTAATTAAATTTAGAAAATTTTTGTGACTGGTTTTAAACAATTTTTGTGTGGTGGGGTTTAAACAGTTTTTGTTGTGGGATATTTAACTTTTAATTTTAAAATATTGCCATTTTGGTGCCATAAAAGTTAAATAGTCTACTTTACTGTATGTCAAAATTATTCATCTGCATTAAGATTTTAGTATAAAAATTCAAATTATAAAAATAATCTTAAGAAACATTATAAGAATTATAAATTCACAAAGCCTAGTTTAGTAACAGTTTTGCTAAGTTTTAATTACATATCACAATACCTCAAATCCGTTGAAAGAGTAAATTTTAAGAAAACTCAATGAAGCTTTGAATTACAACAATCTGACTGATATAAGTTTTAGCCTAAACTTAGAAGGTGACAGTAATACAATTTTAGATTAGAGAAACCCAAAAGACATCTATTTCAAGTAAAAATTGCCTCTTTTGCAAAAAAATGATAAAGTAGCCTACTAGCTAAAAATATTAAAATTAGAAATTCGAATGTTAATTTTTTATGTACTACCGGTATATTAATGTATGGATGACATCTAGTTATAAAACAGTGAGTCAAGTATGGATTAATTAAAAAATGACATACAAAAAACAATCAAAATAGGTAAGATATTTTACTGCAATATTCGTCTTTATTTTCTGAATATCTGGTATAATATGATCCAATCCAATGATTGCGGTTTAGAGACATTATGAGTGTTGGTTCCATAATAATTTGAACTGGCCGAATCTATCCACCGCAACCACAAGTCCTTGACCTTGAAACGAAACAGCTGTAATTTGCTCCCAGCCAGCTGCTCTGCTGCCGGCGAGTTTGAAACCGCCTCCCCTTCCCTCCATGACGCCTTTGTTTGTGTTTGTTTATTGTTTGAGTTGTCATTGTGTGGATGTGACTGTTGTTGTGAGCTCAGACTGCAACCACTGTTATGCCTGTTGTTCAAGTTCTCTGTGTCGGCATTTAAACTTTTTAAAGGTGACAATTTTACGTATGCAACATTATTTTATCTTTGCGTTTTAAGGTTATATTATGGTTCTTATTCGGCGTGTTGGTGGTGATGGTAAATTAACTGAGGCTGGTATTACACTATAATGTTTAATAACTATAATATAATGTTACACTATTTAATATTGTTATTTTATTTTTTCATACGATTCAACCAAAGCGAGCCATTGCATGAACTTATTTATTTGAATTTTAAGTGATGCTCTAGTTTGAAAGTTGTTATTTAGTTTGATACTGGTAAGGCTTTTGTTTGTAGGCCTACCTGACTTTGGTATTTACTGTAAATAGCATTTTGTTGCACCTTGATATGTTTGACTTTCATCACTGTACTGTACAAAGCTCTATGATGAATAAAAAATTTCTGATATAATATTTCTATGACATAGATCTATCATCATATACCTTTGATAAAAAATATTACAGTGTAATGGGTCAAATATTATAATAGTTCACCTATAATCAAATGTTAATGACATAAAATATATGATAATAGATATATGTCATAGAACTATGATAGTGTAATACCGGCCTGAGCAAGATAATCAGTTTGAGTGAGCGTACTGCTGTAATTACGGTACCTGATCTGTTAGTTACATATTTTAATCTTTGTTTTATTATAATTAGTTGTTTTATTCTAATAGGCCCTAGCAATAACTTGTTTTTTATAAACTTTGTTGTAATGCGTTTTAAATTGTTTCATTTTCACTTTCTCTAAAACACACTATAAATCCTACCCTTAATTATGCACAAAAGTGATGTGTAAATGTCATTTGATCTTTATGATTCTTAAACCTGCGTTTACATTGAAGTTGCAGACATTTAGTCTACAATTTTTTGCCAGCAACATTTCGTTGTTGTTGGAAAACAGACCGAGAGTGGAAATCAAAATTTAGTTGCAGATACCCCAAATCTATCTTTAACTTGTATTGTTGCAGACAAAATTAGAACTGTTTTATTTAATTCAAGCAACAAAAAATCTGCAATATTTTGTTGTCAACACCTGTTTGCAGCTCCAGTGTAAACGCGGCTTTATTGCAGTCATATTGCAGTTAATGTCAATGGTTGCAATCCTTCGACAATAATGAACTGATTAGTTTGTAACTTTGTCAACATAGGCGTCATTTGGGGGGGGGGGGGGTCAAGGGGGGGCAGTTGCCCCCCCAATAATTTTGGTGATTTTTTTAAATTGGAAATTAAAATGTTAGGTTATGTAATATGGTGAAATATTTGTATACCGGTTATAACAATTATAAACTTCTGAATCAGACTTTAACAAAATGTTTACTTTGTATTATTTTCACACAAAACTCTTAAATTGACTCATTCTGCAATCGTCATCTGTAGCAGGAAGTCCCATCTCACGTCTGTTGAGTTGTTAAGGCTCCGGTCTACCTGCACGAACGACGTTACCGAATGCCGCCTCTCGGCCGTGCCGTAGCGATAGGCGAGTTCCGCGAGTTTGATGGCTGCAGAGGTTTACGGGAATCGTGTTTTAAAATTAACAAATTATGATAGAGATTGACTCTTAACTTTTTGTAAAAGTAGAAAGACGGTTCTCGTCTTCTCTCATTTTAGAATTTTTTTATAAAATTTATAATTTCAGTTATAACTGTCTAAAATTGTCTGTTTTTTCTAGGGGCAAGTTTTAAAGAAGCAGAGGTTTACGGGGATCGTGTTTTAAAACTAACCAATTAAGATAGAGATTGGCTTTTAACTTTTCCTAAAAGTAAAAGACGGATCTCGTCGGCTCTGTTTTTAGAATTTTTAAATACAATTTCTAATTTTAGCTATAACTGTCTAAAATCATCTGTTTTTCTCGATTTTTAATTTTAAGTTTTCCATTAGTTTTGATAACACTACCAAAGTGAGATTACCAAAGTGTAAGAAAGGAAATTTAGCACCGTTATTTTTCTTTAATATGACACATTAGATGTAGCTCTAGGCTGCATTTAGCAAAAGATAACAGGGTTCTAAAAACCCTTGCATTTGCATCGAGAAAAAACAGATGATTTTAGACAGTTAGGCCTATAGCTGAAATTAAAAATTTTATTTAAAAATTCTAAAAACAGCGCCGAAGAGACCCGTCTCTTTAATTTTAGAAAAGTTAAGATCCAATCTCTATCTTAATTAGTTAGTTTTAAAACATGATCCCCGTAAACCTCTGCATCTTTAAAACTTGCCCCTAGAAAAAACAGACGATTTTAGACAGTTATAAAACTGAAAAGTTAAGTTATAACTTAAAGTTAAAGTTATAACTGAAATTATAAATTTTATAAAAAAATTCTAAAACCAGAGAAGACGAGAACCGTCTTTCTACTTTTACAAAAAGTTAAACCTATGGAGTTTTTTCTATGTATCCGACTGTAAAGCTTTAGAGTTGTAAATAATAGACAATAAAAATAACTAAATAGTTATAAAATGATGTTTTTTATTTTAACGATTTAGTATCCATTAACCAATTAAATCCATTAAATTTCTTTTTTACATCACAGTAACCACTTGCAGTTCCAGAAGCATAGTGACTTTCTACAAATAGAAACATGTTATACATATATCAAATTTTACATGCATTAGGGTATTGTTTTCATGGGTTTGTGAGATTATATTATAAGTTCACATTTTATGGACAGCTTAGTGTCACAATGTAAACTTAATTAGCTTTTATTGACAGTTTTTAGCGAAATTTAAGATGTTTGGCATATTTGTGGGGAGGGGGGGGTATGACCTTATGAAAATCTTGCCCCCCCAATCAGAATGCTGAAATGACGCCTATGTTTAGGTGGATATGGCACCAAGGTGAATAAATAATGAAAGGTGTGTGCAGTAACAGCTATGGTATGACTTTGACAAACTGCTAGCATTTAAAACAATTAACTGAATACAACAATTGCATACCTTATGTCTGTATGACTCTATTGGACGTCCCCTCTACAGGAAGTCTTGAAAAAGATTTTGTGGCATATATTATACATAATTTTAAAGGGCCTCAATTTGATGTAAGTTACATATAAACCTGTGCTTACATTTAAGGTTTTTTTCTTAATCTCCTGAAGAGGTAGTAATCCCAAAAGTCAGAAAAAGTACGTATTGTATATTTAAAGGGCACTTGAACATGGACAAAGTTTTATTACCAAGACTCACATTTCATTAAAATGTGATGATAATCAAGCCAAGTATGAGGGAAGTATGAGTGTCAAATGATTCTATATCTTGTGTATTTTAATTATTACCATCAAGATTCATTTGTCAGGATTAAACTAATAGCCCAAAGAACAAAAATAACAACTTTTATGAAATTAATTGTCTTGAATTATCTGGTAAATGCTCTATTTTATGGGCAAACAAGTAATTACCGGTAAGTAGCCCAATGAGAACATTCAAGAGAAAAATCATGAATTTTTTAAAGCAGAAAGAATTTTATTCAACAGAAGAGTTTATGAATTGCATTATATCTTCTTCACATTTTAATTAGAGATTGAGTGTTTTCATCAGTGTAGTTTGTTTAACGAAATGTCAATACCTATGTATTAGGTGCACTGTATGAATTATGACTTAGCCTATTGTAACTTTTGTATTGTTTAATGGCTCAATAAAGCTTATTGAATCTTATTAATTAAATAATTTTAATTGTTAAAATTTTAGTAAATATTAAATCATGATACATTAAAGTTAACAACTTCACGTGGATGCGTCAGGCGAGAGAGAACCAATTTTTAACACTGAATTCAGAAGTTAGACTGATTTTTAATTTTTATTTTACAGATTTTCTTATTTTAAAATCATTTTGATAAAGAGCGTTTTTTTTTTTTTTTTTTTTTTTTTTTTTTTTTTTTTTTTTTTTTTTTGTATATTTTTATAGCTGTTTTCATGTTTGATCCCCCATGGTAAGCTTTGTTTGTCTTTGCCTTGAAGTATGATGTAGGCTATAAAAAGGTGTTTGATAAATAATAAATTATCAAATATTGATAATTGATATTTATCAAAACAACAATACTAAAATATCATTATTATTATCATTAATTATTTATTAATTATTAATAGTGGATTATCATTAATTTGATCATTATTTTCACGGATGATAATCCACGTGAATAGGTTATTTTTTATTTAAAGATGTATTTTTTTAATGGTGTAGATTTTGTATGTAAAATGTTGGTAATGTTGTGTATGCTATATAATATAAAATAAAAACTTTTTTGATTTCAGATATAAAATGGCAATAAACACAATTCTTTTGGATCTGACAGTTGACCCTCAAAGAATCAATGAGAAAAATGGCTTAGGTACAACAATTCAAACGGTATTGTCAAAGTTCATCCCGGAGATGAAGGAAGTTTACACGAGTGACTTCAAAGGCGGTGGCTCATTATCTACTTACACAGCTACTAGAGACTCTTTTATCACTGTGAGAGGTTTTCCCAAGGGAGTTGTGTCAATTAACATTGAGTATTACTGTGAAGATGGGGACGAACCTCTTTTATCTTTTGAGGTAAGTTTAAAAAAATCAAAGTTCCTTTTGATCATTGGTTCAAGCTAATGACAGGGTTAACAGAAATGCTAATTGATGTAAACAGAAATATTTATACGCTAGTTTTGCATCGTGATGAAAAGTATCGTTTATAACTTCTACCGAAGTGAGTTTCTGGCACTTGCCTCAATTATTCCTGTACAAGAGGCTTTGCCCCATGGCAAATAATGTATCATGGGTTTATGTGTGAATAATTGTCACATAATTATTTATAAGTATTTTAGTAAAACTACTGTAACTCGAACCACTAGTTTTAAAATGAAGTAAACGTGTACAAGTTAACTGTCAAAGAATATTAATAATATAAAATTTATTTTGGCATACATGACAATTTAAATTTGCCCTTTAAATATTCTGTTCTTGAAAGAGAAAATTTATCATCCGCTTATTCATAACCAAGAAAGTTCATCTTTAAATTCCCTCTTTAATTCTATAAACTTACTCTCACCCTTCGCTTATTTCACTAGGGTATCTACCGGTTGGGAAAAGTCGGGAATTTCATTTGTGAAATTCGGGAGACACCCTGCAGTCCACAATGCATCGATTTGTGGGGATTTACTGTATTTTTCGATTACCTTAGTTATTGCATTTAGGCCTTTTAATGTTTTCGCTAGGGTCTGTTTGTTTAATTAACCTTATTTAATGTGATTTCGCTTTGACAGGCTGTGCGACAACTAGAATCTATTCTCACAGAAAAATCTGGCAGCGTTAAAAGCCACAAGTACCCAGCTTTGAAGCGTGGAGGAAAGGTTGACAGATACTTTCTCACTGCAGGTATGTTACTTGTTACCGTACATATTTGTAATTGGTATTTTAGAAAGAAATAAAATTTTTTATAATACCACCCACTGTACATAAAACACTGAATATCTAATTAACTCTAAATTTAATATGTGCTGTAAGACTTTTTTATGTTTACCAAAAGTAAAACTGTCACTCACACAAGAAGTTAAATTTTGTAATATTTGTTTCAGATGAAAGGATTATAGAGTATGACATTGACGCTGTAGTCTTTGATGAGCAATCGCCATACCAAAAAGTACAGATATTTCACTCAAAGAGTTTAGGGAATATGTTGGTTCTGGATGAAAATCAGAGTAAGTAAATCGATATACAACATAGACCAAGTAACTAAACATATTTACAATAGAATAAAAATGTTAAATAACTTCTTGATTAGCATGATACATGTAAGTGCTTTTACTCAGGTTTAAATAATAAAACATCTTTCAACACTAATAGATATACTTAGAGTGGAAACTTTTATATTACTTAGCACTGTAATTATTAACAAGACGGTAAATATATATGAAAGATCTTACAATGGCAATCGATTTCAATCAAAAGTCATCACCAGGCAAAATCTGAGACTGAGAGAACCAAGATAGCGTCCTTGCTTAAATACTAGTGGTGCAGGATGTTCCAAGAAACAAGATGGTGTCCATACTTAAATCCTATTGGTTAACAAATGTTTGTACAAAAGACGTGTAAAAGTTTTATTTTTGCGAGATTTCATTTCTGAATTTTAAAATTTAATAGACTACAGCTAAAGAAAGAATTACGCAACTAAATTGACTGTAAAATGTTAATGAAGGATATAGACCAGAAAATAAACCCTGACATTCCAGGGTATTTTTGTGCAAAAACGGATTTGTTTGCAAAATTCATAATGACTCAACTGAATAGGCCTAATAGCAGCATCGACTAAGCACAAAAACATGCATAGACTTCTCATGTCATAAGTGTGCTTGAAACCGATTTATGGTAGTGCAATCTCCATGAGGTACAAATGACATGATAAATCAGTTTTACCACCATTCTTATGAGGTAGCTTTCTGCATGAACCATTTTTGAGAATTATTTTTATATGATAATGTGTTTAGCGAAACTGTAAAACCAGCTGAATGATGACAACATAAACTGAAGCGCCTGTAGTTCATTGTACATGAAGTGTCTTAATTTCTGTATAAAATGGGAGGTCGCCTGGCAGGTAACATTCCTCGTTGGCAACTGTGCTCGACGGTAACATTTAAAAATTATAATATTTAGGTTAGTTTGGATGATTAGTTAACACAGAGACGAGTTACCTGCAAGACAAATTGTGAAGCCCATCTCACAGGTAATTTTTATACCGATGGGAAAAGTTACCTCCCAGAACTGATCTCAAACAAATGCATTGGTTGAAAAGTCTATTCACTTTAGTGTACATAGTCAATGAAAAAATTAGTGCACATGTTACAAATTAATATAGATGGTTTATGGCTATTTTACTCGACTACGAGCATAACTAATCGTAAAACACCACATCAGATATGTCAGAGAGAGATCTTATCTACACGGAGACCCTGATGCAGCGGGGCAAGGAGGATTACGCGGGGAAGGAGATTGTGATATTGGGCGGGGGCGACGGGGCTCTGCTCTACGAACTGCTCAAGGAGAAGCCCAAGTTTGTCACCATGCTGGAGGTGAATGCTAGATTCTAGAACATAAAAAACAAACAATAAACATGATTAAAATAAACTATATGCGAATGTTACCCCCTACAAAGAAAAGCACTTGAAATTACAACTAACTTCTTACAACTTTTGTAGGCTTTTGGAGTTACGTTAAATCCTGAGACGGCATAGTGTTCAGTAACAGGCCAGAGAGACTGAGTTACACAAATTGTAAACCTTCTTGATCATCAAACATTGCCTAACATTGATAAAATGGCTTGAAAAAAACAGAAATTTTTAAGATAGTCATATTGGTATTTTGGTTATAGACAAAATTAATTATTTAAAGTTATAAAAAAATAATTAACCATGTAAAGTCTTAGAAAAAGCTAAAAAATCCCAAATATTATGTTATGTATATATTTTTTAATTGCATGCAAATCAACCATCTAACGAGTTCTCAGCATAAAAATATACTACCTTAAATACATGGTGAGGCTAAAAGATCTGACGTTTTACAAAAATAAGAAACATTTCAAGTGATAAAAAGGATGTTAAATGCATTTTTCACATTTTTGTTAATGAACATTAATAAAAATTATCCAATAAGACCTGATTTATTCAGTTTAATACTTGAAGATGATGTCTTCCAAATTAAGTCTGTCTTGCTTAATGCATTCTTCCAATTTTGTACTGAAGTTGTCAATCACTTTCCCTAACATAGCAGGAGACAGTTTGGCAATTTCTTGGCGTATGGCTTCCAACGAGCGGCGTTTGTTTTTCGAAACTCTTGATTTCAACAGTCCCACACAGAAAAATCGCAAATGCTGACATCTTGGGAATGAGCTTGCCATGCAATGTCCCCAAAAGGCGAGATGACTCGGCCACAAAACTTCCTTCTTAAGAATGTCATCACCTCATCTGCTATATGTGCAGGTGCCCCATCTTGCTGGAACCAAATTTTTCTGCAGTTTAAGGGATTTATGTTAAATTCGCCAATTTTAAAACTGCCAACCTGTCTCCTGCAATTTTAGGGAAAGTGTTTTACAACCTCAGTGCAAAATTGGAAGATTGCATTGAGCAAGACAGACATCTTTTGAATGACGTCATCTTCAAATATTAAACTGAATAAATCAGCTCTTATAGAGTAATTTTTATTAATGTCAATACCGGTAGTCAATAGTTTATTTTCACATAACGTTTACATAAACCAGCAATGCTGGAGAAACAGGTGAAATTGTCATAATAATCTATACTTATTTAATACGCTAAGGGTTTTTTTGTCTTGAGAACTCCTCCTACGTTTTACAACCGATTTTCAAGTTTTTGGTGTCGTTGGATAGGGCTTGTCTGTAGTTGTTTCCGCCAAAAACTGATGAGAATCGGACTGAAAATAAAGGCGCTATTCACCATTAAAATCTCAAAATTTCCCATTTAAATAACATTGGGATTAAATAAAGCATTTTAAACATCTGTTAATAATCAGCTGTAAATACAAGTAGTTTTGGTGATAAAAGATATTCACAATATTGGATTGGTCGGATGTCATTGATCTAGAGCTAAAAGTATCATTTTTGTATTGTATTAAAATAAATTAATTGCTCGATTTTGAGCACTACTTATACTAGTAATAATAAATAAGATGAACCTAAAACTAAAAATATTTGTCACTTACAAATTAATCAAAAATATCATTTAGATAATCATCAGTGCTGTAATATGATTTACTTATTAACAGTTTCGACACTTCTCTCTTAAACTTTTTAATATTTTCAATTGATTCAAAGTACTTGGTAATTTGTTGTAAAATTTTTTCCCAAAATACTGGGGCATTCTTTCTAAGGAAGTAAGCCTGTGGATGGGCAGCTGAAAATTGTCATGATGCCTTGTTAAATAACTATGTTGGTGGTTGTCATTAAAAAACAAATTTAAATTTCTTTTTATAAATAACAAAACATTTAATATGTACAAGAAAGGTAATGTCAATATTTTCAATTCAGTAAATAAATATTTACAAGAGCTTCTGGGATGGGAAAACGTCATGATCCTCAGAATCTTTTTCTGTATCTTGAAAATTAGATCGGCGTTGGAACTACTACCCCAAAATTCAATTCCATACTGAATACAAGAGATGAAAAGAGCATAATAAACAATCAATTTAGTTTTTAGATCTGTTATGTTCTGAAGGACTGTCATCTGGAAACAGATTGTGTTCAGACTCTTAGCTAAAATATGTAAATATTCATCCCATTTTAAATTATTTTGTACTTGCATTCCTACGAATTTTTTTGAATTTACCTGATCAATAACTTCTCCTGGTAAGTTAACTTTCAATTTAAATTTTTCCCGACTATGAGTGGTTTTAAAATGAATTATTTGGGTCTTTGAACCATTCAGTTTAAGCCCATTAGCTGTAAACCACTTGTTTAATTGTTCAAAAGCATTGTCTGTCAAATCTTGCAGACTGTTTGGATTGTTTGCTTTCAATATAGCAGTCGTGCCATCAACATAAAGGATAGTTTTTGAATTTAGATTGCATGGTAGATCATTTATATAAATTAGAAACAAAAGTGGGCCTAAAGCCCGTCCACACTTGGCGATTGTGTATGCAGACAATCGGCCGACTGTCAGCAGACTGTCGGCTGACTTTCGGCGGACTGTCTGCCGACTGTCTGCAGACAGTCGGCCGATTGTCTGCATACACAGTTTTTGTCTCATGTTTCCGACTTGTTTTGCGTCCACACTAGAAAGCCAGTCTTTGACGACATGGTAACCGAAAAGGACGTGATGTTAGCTTTTGCGTGCTTCATTATGGTTAATAATGTGGCTAATTTACCGAGGAAGAGACGCTGGTAGACTCGCAAGTACCTGGAAGAAAGTTCCTATTATGGGCACAATGCACTAAGTGACCTTCGATTAGAATATGGTGCAGGTTTTCAGGCCTCTTGATTCCACGTAGTCATTTTAACTAATAAAAACGCACTGTAAATACCACTAAAACTATTTCAGTGAGAATTAATCACTTATCAACAACAGCGATGCGCACGGTGTGAATCTTGGCTGGGAACTGAATTTGAACTAGGCAGGATAGTGGCGGGTTGTATCCTGTCTCTTGTCTACAAACACGTCCACATATGCAGACTTGAGAGGAAACATTTGTATCTTGTCTCCGTGTTTCCCGTTTGATCGGGAAACAGAAAACAGCGATTTTTGTCTCCAGAAACACACATATTTGTCTGCCGACTGTCGGCCGACAGTCGGCGGACAGTCGGCAGACAAGCCGGAGACATCGCCGGATACAAAAGGCAACACCGGGGAGACAGTCGGCAGACAATGTTTCTGGAGACAAGTCGCCAAGTGTGGACGGGGCTTAATATTGATCCTTGGGGTACACCACAAAGGCTTTCCTTCCATTCTGAAAAATTTAAATTATTATCTTTGAAAACAATTGTTTGATGAAAACGATTGTTTAAATGAGACTGTATCCATTTTAAAGCACTTTGGGAAAAATTATAATATTCTAATTTTGAAAATAAAATGTCATATACTACACAATCAAAGGCTTTGGATAAATCACAGAACAAGCCAGCTATATTCTGTGATCCATCCAATCCACAATTTACATCCCACAAAAAGTCAGCTAAAGCCTTTATTGTGTTGCTCCCAGATCTGAATCCATACTGCTCTGCTATAAACATATTATTTGACTCAAAAAAGTTAGCAATTGATTATAAGCTATTTTTTCAAATGTTTTAGAAAAAGCGGGCAAAATTGATACAGGGCGATAATTATCAGAATTTGTTTTACTACCTTTTTTAAATAGAGGTTTAATTTCAGCAAATTAAGTTGATATGGGAAAGTTCCATTCTGGAAAGACTGATTGATTATCAGGCTCAAAGGTCCAGCAATAATTTCAGAAGTCATTTTTAATAACTTTGTTGGAATTTCATCCCAACCTGCTGACATTTTGTTTTTTAAGGATGAGAACATTTTTACTACTTCTGCTCTTGAAACTTGTTTAAATTGAAAGTGAGGTACACTCTTCACAAAGTCAAAATTGTTCAAACGTCTCTGAGCATCAGCTTGATTAAACATTATCATATTACCTTTAGCAACTTCAGAAAATTTACTATTGAAATGCTCAGCTATTTCCAACCCATCCAAAATGACTTTGTCTTGATTATTGGTATTGGAAAAGCTTTCTTTCTTTCTTCCTCGCCCAAGCTCTGAATTTACAACAATGTCCATTAACAACAATCTGAACTCGGTAATAAAAATCTTTTTATCTCTTTAAATGTTTAATTTATTTTCATTTAAAAACCGTCAGATCTTTTTGCCACACCCTGTTTCTATTTACAACTGTTACTAGATGTTGCATCTGAGAGGTTGACTGTAGCGAGTGTTTTTGTTTCACAGTTGGACGAGGTGGTGATCAGAGCATGCCGGGAGCATATGAGAGGTTGACTGTAGCGAGTGTTTTTGTTTCACAGTTGGACGAGGTGGTGATCAGAGCATGCCAGGAGCATATGAGAGGTTGACTGTAGCGAGTGTTTTTGTTTCACAGTTGGACGAGGTGGTGATCAGAGCATGCCGGGAGCATATGAGAGGTTGACTGTAGCGAGTGTTTTTGTTTCACAGTTGGACGAGGTGGTGATCAGAGCATGCCGGGAGCATATGAGAGGTTGACTGTAGCGAGTGTTTTTGTTTCACAGTTGGACGAGGGGATGATCAGAGCATGCCGGGAGCATATGAGAGGTTGACTGTAGCGAGTGTTTTTGTTTCACAGTTGGACGAGGTGGTGATCAGAGCATGCCGGGAGCATATGAGAGGTTGACTGTAGCGAGTGTTTTTGTTTCACAGTTGGACGAGGTGGTGATCAGAGCATGCCGGGAGCATATGAGAGGTTGACTGTAGCGAGTGTTTTTGTTTCACAGTTGGACGAGGTGGTGATCAGAGCATGCCGGGAGCATATGAGAGGTTGACTGTAGCGAGTGTTTTTGTTTCACAGTTGGACGAGGTGGTGATCAGAGCATGCCGGGAGCATATGAGAGGTTGACTGTAGCGAATGTTTTTGTTTCACAGTTGGACGAGGTGGTGATCAGAGCATGCCAGGAGCATATGAGAGGTTGACTGTAGCGAGTGTTTTTGTTTCACAGTTGGACGAGGTGGTGATCAGAGCATGCCGGGAGCATATGAGAGGTTGACTGTAGCGAGTGTTTTTGTTTCACAGTTGGACGAGGTGGTGATCAGAGCATGCCGGGAGCATATGAGAGGTTGACTGTAGCGAGTGTTTTTGTTTCACAGTTGGACGAGGTGGTGATCAGAGCATGCCGGGAGCATATGAGAGGTTGACTGTAGCGAGTGTTTTTGTTTCACAGTTGGACGAGGTGGTGATCAGAGCATGCCAGGAGCATATGAGAGGTTGACTGTAGCGAGTGTTTTTGTTTCACAGTTGGACGAGGTGGTGATCAGAGCATGCCGGGAGCATATGAGAGGTTGACTGTAGCGAGTGTTTTTGTTTCACAGTTGGACGAGGTGGTGATCAGAGCATGCCGGGAGCATATGAGAGGTTGACTGTAGCGAGTGTTTTTGTTTCACAGTTGGACGAGGTGGTGATCAGAGCATGCCGGGAGCATATGAGAGGTTGACTGTAGCGAGCGTTTTTGTTTCACAGTTGGACGAGGTGGTGATCAGAGCATGCCGGGAGCATATGAGAGGTTGACTGTAGCGAGTGTTTTTGTTTCACAGTTGGACGAGGTGGTGATCAGAGCATGCCGGGAGCATATGAGAGGATGTTGTGGTGATTGTTTAGATCAGCTGGAAGGGCCTAACTACAAGGTAAGCAACCAACCGTTCAACCGAGGAGCCTTACCTAATTAAGATCAAGACAATTCTTCCATTTTCTTCCAGACATTTTTACTAGTACCAGGGAGGTTAAACATTTGTTGCTCGGTAAACTTGTAAATCACATTAGTTTATCTCTACAGAGTTATCGGCTGATTTTTGTTCAGTTTTTTAGTTGCAAAAATGTACATAAGATGACATAACTACTTTTGAAAGGCTGTAGGAAGGAAACCGGATTTTTTCCAGTCATATGACCTGCTTCAAACAATTCCTCGTGGCCAATAAACCCCATATAATAAAAACATTGGATGAAAAAAGTTGCCTGTTCAAACAGTGCTTGTTTTAAAGTATAAGAATAAGATAAGATTCCAATTCTTCAAATTACTCAGTTGTTTTAGCCTTTTACTTATATTTATCGAAACATTAATTATCACCAGTATAAAGTACAATTTAAAAACTAATAAATTGTTATATAGTATCATCATTCAGCAATGCAGTAAGTTCAGGACAGTTGAGTCCACATTTGTCGGTGTTTGCGGGACTCTTGTGTAAAAGGCGGTCAAATTAGAATTCATGAACGTCACCAACAAACAGGCCAACAGACATGCAGACTCAAATTGACATAAGACTTGTTTCGGCTTTCTTAGGCTATAAAATTAAAAATGGCGTAATCTGCATGATTCTTTGCAATTTACAGAAAATACTGAAATTTTATTTATAGATTTTAAACTGTAAAATATTAATTACATTTATACAAAACTTTGTCATAGCCCGTTATTTATTTATATGGTCAATTTTTGTTGTTGGTCAAAGAAAAACACCTAATGGAAGTCTGCTAAGTACACTGGTCTGCTTCAACAGGAATATTTTAGTTTATGCAGAACAACCGCTATTAAAACTTAATAAAATTCTCCTAAGAATTAATTTTACTCATAATATTTTTTTAGGTACAGTATATCTTAGACCCGATATATATTCCAACATCAATTATTTTTTCTAAGAATTGATTAGGCGTTTTAAATATTAAAATAATTTTTGGAAGTAATTATCTGAACCACCCTCAATCCCAGTTAATTAATTTCTATAATTTACTTTTATTTTAGCTAAATAATAGAGCTAATAATATATTCATTATCACAGCTATGTTTTTGCAGATAGTGATAGACGACTGTATAAAATCTCTTGACAAAATGATTGCTGAAGGAAGGAAAGTGGATTATGTGTTTGGAGACCTGACGGAAATCCCAGTATCAACCTGCGACCAAGGCGAACTTTGGGACTTCCTGCGTACTATTCTAAACAAAGCCACACAAGTTCTGAGGCCCACTGGCAAATACATGACTCACGTAAGCTTTTTGTATTAAATATAATGTCAGTATTACAGATAATACGGAGTATCTTGGCCTGTGATGGCCGTTTACAGCTTCGGAGTAGAGCGACAAAGTTGCTGACTGTTTTTAGTACCATATGTTTTATAATTTGAATCCAGTAGTGAAGTATGCTAGAGGCCAAGATATTCTGTGTTATCTGTAATACTTATTGTACAACCATATTGTAATTTTAAAAGAATGTTAAGCTAAGTCTTGACATACCGGGAGAAACTCCTGTATCCAATCATGATGAAACCAGGCCATAATTGGAACAGCAAAAAAGTCAGATAGTGGGAAAAGCAATAAATTATGGGGGAAAATGTAAACGTATTGACGGTAAAAACCATAAAAAGTGCAAGATTGTAGTATGAGCACATTGCACATTAAAAACACACATGGCTGGATTGACAGTTTGTGACACAAAACCAAAGCATACCGGGTGTCCCTGACTACCTTTACTCCCTTTTTAAAATTTAAATTAGTTATTATTCACACACAAAATTGTGCTGTTATAGGTAAACCGGTTACGCTCTATCGATTGGCCCTAATTTCATTGCACTTGGTGTACCAAAAGTAACCTATCCAGACCGGTAGTCGCTAATTTTAAGTACAAACCCCCATTTTTTATGACCTTTTCGGATTCTACACGTAATTTTAAGACAACTTTACAGTTTAATGTGTACCCCTAATCCTAACGATTTAGAAGAAAATGCTAGTTGAAATTTAGTTTTTTCCCATAAGAATAACATGGGAAAAATTCTAATTCATTATCTCTGAACATTTTACGTTAAACAAAAATGTCCAAGCATGAAAATGTCTTATAACCTTCATTCATTCATTCAATCGATGGGGGGGACCTAATCCCAAGGCGCGTCAGCCGCAAGGGCTTTTTGCGCTCCCCGTATGTGCTTCAGAGCTCATCCAAGTCCAGGAACCCGATGAACTTCTGCAACCTGCAGACTAGCTCCTCTTGAGGAAGGAAAGAGCCCCTCCGCAGTCCTCCGAGGGCCCTCTCTCTAGCCTCTTCCAGCTCCATGCAGTCGAACAGCAAGTGATCTGCAGTCTCTTCTGACTGCCCACACTTCCTACATACCGGATCCCCATTGAAGAGACCCATGCGCTTCAGGTGCTTCCTCAAAGAACAATGTCCTGTTAAGAGCCCTGTTACTTGCCTTATTTGCCTCCTTTCTAGCTGCAGAATATTAGAGGCAATTTTCTGAGATGGAGAGTGAAGCGTTAGCTTACTTACCCTCAGTTGTGGTATTCTAGACCAGACCTTACGATGCTCCTCCCTCGCCCATGACGTGACCGCTTGACACGCATACTTACGAGAGACAGCACAGAACGGCTCTGGGCCAGTGAATGCTGACGACGGACGAAGCTACGTTGGCCAGGGCGTCCGCAGCCTCATTCCCGGGGATCCCCGTGTGACCAGGGACCCAACAAAGCGTCACGCTGTTGCATCTGCCCAACGCAGATACCATGGTGAAGCAGTCCCAGACGATCTTTGACCTGAACTCATAAGAGTCCAGAGCCCTTAGAGCTGCCTGGCTATCTGAAAAAATGGAGATGCTCCTGCCCCTGATGCCTTGCACCAGGTTCAATCTGGCGCACTCCATTATTGCGACAACCTCCGCCTGGAACACCGTTGGGTGCATCCTCATAGGAATATTAATGCCTACCCCCGCTTGCACCCCATGTACTCCGGCTCCTGTTCCTCCTCTTACCTTGGACCCGTCAGTGAACCATTCCAGGTCCGCGGGTTGAAGAGGGTTTCCCCCGGATAGCCAGTCCTCTCTTGCTGGTAGGAGGACTCTGAAAGACTTACCGAAGGTGTATTTGACTGACATGTGGTCAGAGGGCATGTCTAGCCCGCCCCCCTGAACCGACAGAATGATCCGAGAGTGACCCCGGTGTTCTCCAGTGTCCATCCAAAGATTTTCACATTTGAGTCGGTGAGCAGCTTTCCTTGCCGTGGTCTTGACGAAAAGATCAATCGGCAGCAAGTTGAGAAGACAGTCTAGTGAAGCCCCCGGACTGGAACTCAGGGCTCCTGTGATGAGAAGACAGGCGAGTCTTTGAACTCCCGCCAATCCCCCCACCGCCGATCCCGAGTCCATCTTAGGCCACCACACAAGCGAGCCATAGGTGATGGCAGGTCGGACTACAGAGACATAAAGCCAGTGCATAAGCTTTGGCTTAAGAGGATGTTAAACCCCCGCGAAAACGGACGCAAAAACACTCCTGCGCGGTAGCATATCCTGGCATTATAACTCAACATACAATAATGAACTATACACCAAATTAAAGATAAAGATATTTCCCACTAACTTCGCTTTTCCATTTTTCCGCTATTGTTAAAAATACAGCTTATACGAGCATTTGAATTTAACCAAATTTAACCATTTTGGAAGAAATGTAACTAAGTAACTACGTAAGTAATCGAAAAGTTAAAAAGCGAAGTTAGTGTTGAATTTTATTATCTTTAATATGGTACCTAATATACGGTTTTAAATCCAATAGCGTAGTCGTAATATGCTACCGCGCGAAAGCATGCATAAGCTGATAGTGGCGATCCTAGCGACACTTGCCGAAAACATCTCGCGGCGGATGAATACATACTTCATTCATCTGGGGCAGACGTGTTCCCCACCTCGTCCACCTGTTACCACTATCACTGTTATCGTTCCTTCGTGTTGTGTTGATAAATTTAGCTATTATAAATAATATCCCTGTTTGAGTTTACCGAGCAAATGCTCGGCCCCCAGGTACTACACTCTACCTCATCCAATGATGCTCTTAGCTAAGAGTGCTTGAACATATTTAATGTTACTGCAAACAGAACAGCCGTTTTATAGTCTGTATAATTCCGCAAAGTTTTCTGCACCGAAAAAAATCTGTTAATTATTCCTTGCGCTAACCTCAAATGGGTTTTTTTATCAAGCAAACATCGTAGGCCTATACTAATCCAAAACCAACAGGGTAAATTGTTAACAAAAAACGACTTGCAGACTAAATTTTTAATGCAAAATTGTTGATTTAATTCACTTACATATCAGCTGTTTTTAAGGGATATTTAAATTGAGATGGAACTCAACTCAACTACTAAACGTGAATAGATACAGGCCCGTGCTGGGCTGGCCGAAAGGGCGGGGGACAGCAGCTACGACAAGGGCGCTAACTACAGGCGCAAAATAAGTTATTGGTTTAATGGATTAGGAATACGATAGGCCTACTGTAACAAAGGGGCAGTGAGTGACCTTTTATTTCATGCATTTCTATCGTAAAATTTTTAATTTTTAAACCATAAAACTATAAAATACTCGTTTAAGAAGCCTAAATATAAACTGTCAAAGTTGAATTAATGTATTATTAAGAAAACAAAGAGAAATGCTTATTCGACATTTAAACTTCTAAGTAACTACAGTATGCACAAAAGTATCAAAATGGGCTAGTATATAAAAAATTAAACCCTTAAAACGAATTAAAATCCTACTATAAATGCGAATGTCCTGATGTTGTTTGTCAGACTTTCACGTGAAAACTACCCAATCGATCATCATGAAACTTTGTACACCATATTCTTGGAGGTAGCAGAAGTAACATATTATGATACTTTTCATATTAAAAGAATTATTTTGTATTAAAAATTAAAATTATATTTTTTAATCTGGAAATCGATTATAAATTTTTTATTGGTTGCTAGGAAACAAATTCAATAAAAATTTCCAATTTTAGCGAATTTTTAAGAGAGCAAAGCCGCGGGTAAAAGCTAGTAAAGTTATAAAAAGAGAGAAATATTTCTGTAAATAAATACAGTACTGCAAACCAAACATTTTATATCTGAAAAATGTAATGTCATTTTTATGTATTAGTAATAAGAGTTCTTATTTTTTGTAGTACACAAATTTATTGAATGAGAATATGTATTAAGTTAAAACTATAATTCATTGTGATTATTTATTATATCATGTTAAATAATCTTTGAACTTGAAGACGAATTTTGTATTTTTTTCATATGTTATAGGCCTATGGTTTAGTTATCGCTAAAATGGTTCATTTCCTTCCTTTCTATTCGTCTAGGAATTATGAGGGTAGTGAACATCTGTGTCGATATGATGATGTGTGTTGGTGCTGTGACGGTATACACAGCGGTAGCTTCCGGACCGCAGCCGTGGGGCGGACGACGTGACGCGACGAGGAGCAAGATGTCCTGGCGCCGCGCCGGGCGAGATAAGGGCAACGTAGTACTACGGCGCACTATTTTCGTGGTGCTGCGCCCGGCGCGGATTAGTCCACGTAGTTCTGCTCACTGCCGCTAGTCTCGCAGACATGCGAGAAAATTTTTGCTTTAACATCCTCTTAATTCCCCAAGTCCCCCCCACCAGTCGCCTGCATGTAATGAGTGACCACTTACCTCGGTCTATTACCTTTAGGAGTTGTGGTCCCCAATGAAGCGTCTGGTCCAGAGTGACCCCCAGATACTTCACCTGTTTCTGCAATTCCACATTTGTTCCTTGCAGGACTAAGGGGCCGATCCCTCTGAGGTTCCTCCTCCTCGTGAAGGGAACCATCACAATCTTTGAGGGATTGATTGAGAGACCTACCTCTTCGCACCAGCATCCAACAGACCTCAGGGCCCCATTCATGAGATCCCTAACTGTGTCGTTGAACTTACCTGACACCAGAACCACTATGTCATCAGCATATCCCTGTGCGTACACGCCACTGCCATTGAGAGTTCTGATGAGTTCGTCTACCACGAGGTTCCAGAGAAGAGGGGACAGGACCCCACCTTGGGGACAGCCTCGAGTCGTTCTTACCGCTATCTCCTCGTTATGAAGTGATAGTATTACGTTCCTTTTTCTCAAGAGGGCTTCAATCCATCCCCTTGTTACCTCGTGAAAACCATGAGCTGTGACTGCGTTTATGACAGCCTGAGTCTCAGTGTTATCGAAGGTCTTATAACCTTATTTGGAATAATATTCAATCATAAAATATCAATTACCACATAATTAATTTTACTTCTCCTTAAAGTTTTAATAATCTCCGCTATATTGTAAATTTTGTAGAAAAAGAAAATAGTTTATGACAAATTTACAATGGAAAATATTTAAAAAGGAGAGACAAAGACATTTTTGTGCTGGGACATGTTTGTTTAACCTAAATTTTCGGAGATAATGGAGTCGAAAATTTGTTCCATGTTATTCTTACAGAAAAAATCAACAGCCATTACGTCCTAAACCATTAGGATTATGGGTACTCTTTAAATTGTAAAGTTGTTTTAAAACTACGTGTAGAATCCAAAAATGTCATAATAGGTGGGGTTTTGTATTTAAAATGGGTGACATCTGGTCTGAAAAGGTGACTTCTGGTACACCCTGTACTTGAACTTACTGTCAATCGATAGAACCTAACCGGTTTACCTATAATGTTAAAAATGAATTCTGTACATTTTCCGGGTGGTCTGGGACACCCAGTGTATTTGTAGATCAGATACCCTTTCAATCTGAATAGGCTTGCCAATTATTTTTCATTCTCAGAAATACGGTAGCCTATAAATCAAACTGCAAATACAAGACCATAAGAATCATTCTTATACCTTGAAATAAAGCTACTCATATATCTTGAATAATTTATTTGTTTTTTCATTGGCAAAACACTTTTAGTAGATTCCTATGGTGATTAGAAAACTTGCTAACAAAAATGTCACAGTCCCGGCAGGACAAGATAAGAACCAATGAAAGCACCAATGTTAATGTTTGTATCTAAGAATCGTGATTGGCAAGCAGCCGTTGGGTTTTGGGTGTGAGGGTGGTTATTAAAAACCTAATTTCATCATGCTTAGTTATTTACCACCAGGCAACTGAACTATTCATGTATAAAATTGAAAGTAGGAGATATAAGCACGTCATTGGTGTTCAGGCTACTTAAAGTCAACCTGAAAACATCACACAGTAAAGTTGCCATTGATATCGAGGTGGTGCTTAATAGTAACATATTTTTTACCTAATTTAACTAGTTAATGGCATTATACTGCTATGAGATGTCTTTTGGGGGGAAAAATATAAAGGAAACAACATAAGCTCCAAATGGAAAAACCAATGCTCTTATCTCATAAAACTTTAACAAGTTTATCTTTGGGATTTTCCATAAGGTACTTTTTAATAAATCAAGCAGTCTTGAAATGGTAGAAACAGTTTTAGGTTTTGTAGTGGGTAATTTACGTTAAATGTTACAATTTTTAGATAAATAGATTTTCACAAAACTTTTACACCTGAATCTGTAGAAAAATGGCTCATAGTTTCACTGTTCTCTTAGGGTGACGCTGCTTGCAGACCTGCATCCCTTTCAATGTACGAGAACCAACTGAGGAAGTTGGAAATACCAGTCGAGTTTACTAAAGATGCAGCGTTCATCCCATCATTCCTCGAAGACTGGGTATTTTACCAAGTGTGGATCAAACAACCAAATTAACCGAGTCTTGGCATTCCATCTTCTAAGTTATAAAAGTGCTGGACAAATTATTTTGTTTGTCATAAGCTAAGAAAGTGCTTTACTGTTACATATTTTATTGTATATTAAAAAAAAAAAACTGATGTTTTAAAAGTAAAACTTATTTTCATTTAAATTACAGTACTTTTTTTTGTAAGTCCTGTTTAAAATTTCTTGGACAAGGTCCCCTTAAGAATAAATAGTTCATAATAGATTAACTTGACTTTTATGAAATTATTATGTTATTGAATACTAGTTCAAGTGAAACAATGATACAGTACACTCTCGTTCATCGAACTCTTTGACATCGGAACTCCGCTTCATCGGAACTGAAAATCGGGATATTATTATTTTTTTTCTTACGAAATGAATAATTTTTCCGTTTTAGCGCCTTCAATTTTCATTCGTTCTATACGCACAACAGTGAAGTATCATATTTTGCATCAAACGTCATCAGGCGTTTTCCATAATCTGTACCCATCGATGTGATTTACGAGGCCGTGGAGAATTCGCACAAACTTAAAAAAAGGAAGGGAGGCAGGAAGTTAACATCCGCTTCGACCGCTTCCCAAACTGTCATTCCCTCTGTCTCGCGTCGCGACTGCACCTGTGTTGCATGGAAGTCAGTTGGCTGCTGGAATATGAGTGGAATATGAATATGGAATATGAAAATCAAGATTTTGGATCTTTATTTCCTGCGTTGTTTTAATTGCGATAGATTCATTGTTTCCATATTCAAAGTTTGAGTGCCTTATTTCCATAAAATTTCTCGTGTTATCTTAAAAACAAGAGTGAATACAATCACGATAGGTTACTGTACGGGCAGAAATGATGAGTCACGACGGACTCCGCTTCATCGGGATTTTTTGACATCCGAACTGGCCGTCCGCCACATTAATTCCGATGAACGAGAGTGTACTGTATTGCAATGTTTGTGGAACAAACATCCAAATCCGCAGTTGATCAAGGGGTAATGGAGGCCAGGCCCTACAAAGCATGTCCGCAACAAAGGAAGAGTCTGACATAATTGTTTGAAGTGTGACTGATTAACACATACCGCGTGTCGTCACAGGCTTTAATTATAATAATATTAAGCAAATTACAAAAAAACCTGTCATTGAAAAATTTAACTAAAAGTTGAATTTGCTTGTGGTCTTAGTTATAAAATTATCACAACACTATGCAATTGAAAAAGTAAATGTGCAAAAAATTATTGCTTTGTAGAAAGTTAAAATAATAAATTGGGATGGCATTGCCATAGCTTCCTTTAATGAGCAAGCTTGAAAGAGCCAACTTTCTATTTTGTAGAAGACTTTCTTAATTATAACTAACCGATTTTATGTACTTAGTCTATCAGTAACTAATTATTTCAACGACTTTAGGACTTAAGTACCATTACTATAACACTTTTAAAAGCAATAAATTCGGAAGGTTAATATGTTCTCAAATTGTGGTTCGGATCCCACGTTAACCTGTAGGTCATCCCTAGATACCATTGGCTGTTGGGCTATTAATTAACAGTCCAGTCAAAGGAGAATGTCGGCCTTATAACAAGACTACAAGATGGCTCCACAATCATCCTACACTCATCTCTCATTCATATAGTTGGCTTAAACTACCTATTTAGTTAGGTCGCCATTTCAATTAAGGTATTAAAAATATTCTAAGAAGTCTCAACATGAGGTCAATCATTTGCTCTAATGAGATTTGCACACTGAAAGCCTAAGCTCAAGAGGAGCTCATAAGTAGAACAGCCAGCCTTCATAGATAACCTGGAGCAATCACCAACCAAACTAAATGTCTCAGACTCGAGTCTCCTGCACTTGCAGCCTAACCAACTTTCAACTTTCAATTTTATTCTTGAAAGACATAATTTCTTGGGTGAGGTGATTATTATCTGAAGTTGCTGTTTGAGGTTTTTGGGCGTCACTCACCTTAATGAATTGTGGAGACGGTAGTCCTTGTCAATAGATAAAAACACACGAAAAACACGAAAAAACACACAAAATTACATAAGACTATCCGTTCCCCGAATCCGACGTTTTGCCGCACCTAGGTGTTAACGTGTGGCGTTATCAAGGTCCCTTAGAGTCGTGGTTAGACAGTCGTAACGCATCCGCGATCGCGATCAACCAAGGGACCTTGATAACGCCGCACGTTAACACCTAGGTGCGGCGAAACGTCGGATTCGGGGAACGGACAGTCTTATGTAATGTTGTGTGTTTTTTTCATGTGTTTTAGTGTTTTTATCTATTGACAAGGACTACCGTCTCCACAATTCATTAAGGTGAGTGACGCCCAAAAACCTCAAACAGCAACTTCAGATAACATTCAATTTGTCAATTGCAAATCAATTCTTACAAGAATTCAATTTTACACAAGATTTTCATTTTTCATAATACAAGACGTAAACATTAACTTGATATACCGCCTCACAGACTTAAAAAATGTAATAGCAGTCATAATGAAATTGTATGTTTCTTTAATAACCTGCCTGTCTCAGCTAGAATAATTGTTTCCTTTAAGATAGGCTATTCAAATCTAAAATATGTGCATGGTTGATTGACAATACTTTGTATGACATCACTGAATTTTTGGATTCAAACTGTCTATAAATCTTGAATTTGAATATATGATATAACTAACTGTTAAGCTTTTTATCTTTTTCTTTTATCTCTACTCTCTGTAGCCTAACTGTTATCACCTATCGTAGAATTTTAACAACACTTTGTAAGAGGTTTATTGGTATTTTGGCGCTTTTATATTGACTTATACCTATGTCTATTCCTTTGTACAAAGAAGGTCAAAGACAGTAAAACTCTTGACTCTTGATACTTGAGTGAAGATCATCACTCGTAGTTTGATCTTGACATTGTTTGCCTAGTGGGAGACATTAGGTATGTGTCATCTGTGTAGTCAGTGCCTTTGAGTCTTTCTGCCGTTGATGTTTGATATTTTATTTTGAAACTTTGACATGCATATATGGTTCTAAAGGAGCGTTTTTCCAATCTTCTCCTCTTTGCCCAAAATCTTTTATTAAAAATTTATGTGAGTGGAAGATGAACTGCTGGGAGGATAGGGTTTTTAATTGTTGACAGTATATTCACCTATAATTTAGTAATTTCATCACCAAATTTTCCCAGAAAATGCTCATGGTATCCGTACTTTGAAAAACATCATGGGGGAAAAGCATTATTTTCCTAAACAAATAGCAGAACTGGTTCATAGTGTTAAACTAAATTTGCTTATATCACCTCCATTGAAACCTGCACACAGAATCGTTAATAATTCTTATATTTCCAAATCATCAAACAATCATAAAATTCATTGGAAATTCACAGCCGTTCATAAATTTCATCATCACTTTTTGGCCATTTTTGGACCCCAACTCCCCAAAATCATCCTACCTTCATAATTTGTCTGACCCCCCCCCCTCAGAAAATTGACGTCATTTTTAACAAACCTCCATTTTAAGTAAAAATAATGTCATTTTTTGTCGAAGCTACCTAAGTTCTATTCTTTATTGGTTTATTAAGACCACCAATTAACTTTTGAACCCCATTTTGGCGGTATTTTGTTGAAGAACTATTCAAACTGGATATTTTCATTTACAAACGACTGTAGTACCACATTATTTAGGAGTGGAAGTTTTTGAAAAATACAACGTATTTCAATACAACCCTCGTCGGATATGTGTCATAACTGCTTTCTCTCTCTCCTTCCCTTGCAGGTGCCAAGGTCTCACCCTGTCCCGCTCCCGCCATTTCTTATGACCTCCTTTCCCATTGCCACAATACAGGAAAAAAACATAATGCTCAGTTCACAGGTATTAATTTACAAGGAAGTTCCGAAACGAGGTAAAGGACAGGAGGAAAGAAATATTTAGCCCTTGCGCATGCTCTCACCCTCGCGCTGTATCATTCTTTCTACTTACCTTGGTCTGACGATGAACGCTACCTGTATAAACTAAAAACATTGACCAATCAAATCTGAATTTACCTTCAGAAATAAAGCCAAAATGACTTTCTCAATGGAAAAATAAACTAAAATAAACTCTAAAACAACGCCTAAAAATAATCTAATTTATTTTCTTAGATAATTATTTAATAATAGTTGAATTTTGTACGAATTTACCATTGTTTTACGATTAAAATTTGATATAAAACATAATTTTTAAAATGACGTCTATCAAAGCCAACCCTTCTCCCCCTTGTCCTCCTAAAGTCATTTTCAATCTGGACCCCTCTCCCTATTTTCAGATGACGTAATTTATGGACGGCCTCTTCGCTAAATATGCTGCTGTGAGGGGGTATTTGAAAAATACCTTGCGTGTCTAGGCACTCGGCACTCTCGTTGGAGACACAGGTTGATGAAGGAGCACTGGAGTAGATGAAACAAAGACAAAGGAGCTTGATTGAGGCAATTTGTTCTTTACTTTGCTCCTTATACTGTGTGTGTGACAGAGAAACTCAAAGTGTGGTATGTGGATCATGGACGGATATTAAAACTTTATTAAAAACCAATCAAATCTATTTAAATAGATTAATCTATTTAAATCTATTTATAAATATGTTTATCTATCTATTAAATATATTTATAAGTAGATAGGTGCTCTTTAAATATATATTGCACATACGTTTCAAAGCATTTTAATAAAATAATTTAGGTATTCTTTATTTATCTTCATTTTGACCAATAAAACAATTTTCTGAGCCTTACGTATGGGACATCTGTAGACCCATTGATTTTTATATACAATATCAATCTTAGACCTCTTTTAAGTTTATTTGTCAGGGCTGCCGAGAGAATTTTTGAGTTCTGGTGTGAGGCCCCCCTCGGCCCATATGTCCATGGTCAAACCATATATATAAAACACACATTTCTATTTTCATTTCTTTGGAATGAACACAATATGCTTCCTTCTCTTTAGTAATTCATAATAATATTTTATTAGAATTATAATGAATAAAAGAAAGAAGAAAAAATTGAAAAGGATTAAAGTTTAGAGTATTAATTAAATTACCAAAAATCTAGTTGAAAAATCGGGAATTGTGAATTTTAATTGTGAAACAGATAGAAAGACTTAATGTAAATTCATCATAAAAAGTAAATTCCCATACAATGTTAATAATTATTGTCAGCGGAATAACAATTTATTATTATAAATTTATTATTATTGTAAAGCCGCGTCCGCACTGGCCGAACATGTTCGCCGAACAATGTTCTTCCGAACTTTTCTTTGTTCGTTGCTAACCTTTTAGAATGTAATTCATATGGCCAGTACTGTTAGGAATGTTTGTTGATTTTTTTTGTCCGCCGAACAAGTTCGCCACGAATGTTCGGCCAGTGCGGATGCGGCTTAAGGTACAGGTAATAAATGTATTTAGGTATGCAGTATATGAAATATTGTATAAAATCTGCACTTTGGCTGGGTCCGAGAGTCCTTATTGGAGATCTACCACGTGGTTTTAGGGCACGTATTTTGAAATTTGAATTATTGATAATTAAAGTATTTTAAAAATTGATTAAAGTTATAGGAATAATTTTAATACAATTTATTTTGAAGTGGTTTATTAATTATTTATTTTGTTTGCAACTATATTAAACGTCTAATGAAATAATCTGAAGAAACTACGCTCATTTCAACCAAACTCAGAAATATTCAAGGATTTGTAAACTTGTTTTTTGGATGTAGTACCATACTTCGTGCACTGATAAGAACGCACCACAACATCGCGTCTACAGGTGGACTGGTGGCGCGAGCACTGTGGTGTATGGTGGTGAACACTGTGGCGAGCACTGTGGTCTACGGGGCGACGCGGGATGACCTGTAGCTCTTCAATGGGGGCTCGGGGCGACGCTGCGTCTGGTCACTGACACAGAGCTTCAAACTGCAGAGACTCAAAGGCTGATCAGTACATAGGTCATAGGCTATTCTTCGTTTCGGTTTGATGATTTTGATATGTCTTCAAAAATACATGCATGGTGTTACTAATTGGCTATGCATCAATAAAATTTTGATACCGTAAAAAACACCTGAAGATGAGGCCCCCTGTCTAGAGGCCCGGGGCAAACTGCCTCCCTGCCCCCCCCCCCTCTCGGCGGCCCTGTTATTTTTAGCCTGCATTGTTGCAGTATTAACAATATTTACAATGAATTTTGATAATATAAGTTAAGTGGTTCTTCAATATTGAAACTGGTGCTCACTATTATAATACTTTGTGAATTGCTCTAAGAATTTTACTAATTGTATTTAATTAATGGTATCATTTTCATAATAGATTTTACATAGAAAATATAAAATATAGTCAGTTTTTTTTTTAACCTCATCCTTATAGGGAGGGATGGTGGGGAGGGTGGGGGTTGTTTATCCTTGCTAATAATAATATTAGCAAGCATTAACAACCCCCATTATGCTAAATCCATGGATAGTGTTGGCTTCACGGCATCCCAGTAAGTCTGTTACGAGTTTAAATTTTTTGTTTATAGTTTAAATATTTTGTTTACAGTTTAAATCCCTCACCCACCCCAATATTCTCGAGAAGGATCTGGTTTAAAAAACGGACTATAGACCTATAACCATTGACTATTGAAAGCAATGATTTCACTTTCGGATTTCTTGATTTCTGCTAGATTCTCTTCCTTCTCTTCCCATCAGCTGTTTGTTTTGTATGATCCATCTCCATCTCTCCCATCGTATCATCTGTCGGCTGGCTGTGTTGTGGATGTATGTGTCTGTGTCTGACAAATTCAAATTTATAACCTCAATAGAATCAAATTAAATGAAATTGTTCATCATTGAAGTGGTGTTTGTGTATGATCACAGTGATAAGCGTTTTATGCAACGCCGCTGTCTTAGTTAGGTTTTGTGTTTGAAACTACTCTTTTTTTGTGATAATCGATATTTTTTATTACTTTTAATACTTCTGAAATTTGAATATAGTCTGGTCTGGATAACTAATAAAAATGATTTCAACTTCGGGACTTCGTATTTCAAAGAAGGTATGGTTCCAGTAATCTGAATAGCAACCATTGAACTAATCAGTAAATTTAACTAAATAATTTAATGATGCTAGTACCAATATAATATAATTTTGTGGGCTAGCCTAATTAATTTATATTTCAATTTAAATTTTACTTATTTCATATAAGGTAATAAATATATTTTTGACAATTAGGCCTAGGCCTATTTGTAAACAGAAAACCTAAGTGACCAAATCCAATGAACTGTGCATGTTTATTGACAATAAATTATAGGCTAAGGCATCGGGCTTATTTGAATTATAGGCTTGTTTTTATCAAAACTGCCTCCAAAGTTATTTAAAGCAATTCCTAATATAGGTGAAACTTGGTATCCGTCTCGCCGTTATTATCGATGTGGAAATTTCGATATTGCGATTGAAATTGAGCGATGTAAACATCGAATCAACAACGATCTATACTGAGAAAAGATATGTATCATAATAATAATCTAACCTAACGGTGTAACCGTTAACCTCCAAAACCGTCACTTTATTTGACAGCGATGTTTATAACAACAAAATCTATGGTGTTTGGAAACATTTAAAATGCATATAAAACTTATTCCCTCAATACAATAGCAAAAAACAAAAAATAACTCTGATTTGGATTTGGCAGCATTTGTGAGGCGCCATTTTAGATCTAACGAAGTCTGCTTCTTCTCACAGTTAAAATTTAGATAAAGCTAACACAACAAACTTGGTTACTGTAGTTTATTTTGTGTTGTTTTTGTTACAGCTTACATTAGCTAAAATTTTTACTTTTTCTGTTGTTGTTATTTTAAGTTACTCGTTTGAATATATTTGGTATTTTTATTTTATTGCCAAAAGGTTTATTTCATTATGTTAGAACGAGAAACTAAATCAGGTGATAAAATTGTAACAGTATCGTGTAATTGTATCATCGATATAATAGCAATATTATCGCCATATCGAAATTTCTACATAATAACGGTACATAATAACGGTGATAATAACGGTAGAGACGGATAACGAAGTTTCGCCCTAATATATTCATTCAATTTACCGTAGGCTTACTAAAGATTTACTGTAAAGAGATGTCAACTAGGCTTAGCAAATTTCCTTGTTTATTTGTACCCTGCCATTATTAGACACCATAGGCGCCTTGAAATCGTAAGGCAAACTGAACCGGCTTTCAAATTAGCAACACTGCTTTGCTGAGGCTTAGGTGTGTCATTGTACTGATAGGCTAGTTGGAAATCATTCACTAATTTATTTATACAATTCAATTGTTTAAAATTGTGTATAAACTCCAATTACATAAATCAAGTTTAAGTTATATAATAATAAGGGGAGTCGTAAACACTAACACAAACCATCCATCCTCCCGACTGTAATAATGCTAACCAGAATCAAATTCTTTATTGAGAAGAAGTATTAACTCAATAGAGTATTATCATTCTTAGCAGAAAAAAAAAACAATCTGATGTAAACTCTTAAAAATATCACAGATTGATTGATTAATTGGCGAAACTTAGTTATCCGTCTCCACCGTTATTATCGTTGTGGAAATTTCGATATTGCGATTGAAATTGAGCGATGAAAACAACCGAATCAACAATGATACTGAGAAAAGATATGTATCATAATAATAATCTAACCTAACAGTGTAACCGTAAACCTCCGTCACTTTAATTGACAGCGATGTTTATAA
This sequence comes from Neoaliturus tenellus, assembly GCA_030545055.2. Classification (NCBI taxonomy): domain Eukaryota; kingdom Metazoa; phylum Arthropoda; class Insecta; order Hemiptera; family Cicadellidae; genus Neoaliturus; species Neoaliturus tenellus. The sequence continues at coordinate 29,620,284 of CM061537.1, forward strand.
CAACAAAATCAATGGTGTTTGGAAACATTTAAAATGCATATTCCCTCAATACAATAGCAGAAAAAAAATACCTTTCTGATTTGTATTTGGCAGCATTTGTGTGATGCCATTTTAGTTCTAACGAAAACAAAGTCTGCTTTTTCTCACAATTTGAATTTAGATACAGCTACACAACAAACTTGGTTAGTTTATTTTGTGTTGTTCTTTGTTACAGGTTACATTAGCTACAATTTTTACTTTTTCTGTTGTTGTTATTTTCAGTTACTTGTTTGAATATATACGGTATTTGTTTTATTGTCAAAAGGTTTATTCATTATATTAGAACGAGAAACTAAATCAGGTGATAAAATCGTAATCGTATTGTGTAATTGTATCATCGATATAATAGCAATATTATTGCAATATTGAAATTTCCACATCGATAATAACGGTGGAGACAGATAACGAAGTTTCGCCGCTCAATTAGGGTTAATCCATAGATTAATAGGCAAGCATGTTTCATTTTCTCCTTTTTTTCTCAGCTCGTGTGCATTGTAGGAAAAATTTGCTCATAGGCCTACCATCAGAAAGGTATAAGATGAGCAGAATCCCACTCTAATTCACATCGGAGTCCAGGGCTACGCCCTACATTCTTTCAAAGTTCCATTGTTAATCTTATGGAGGAACAAGAATTGATTGAATCATTAGACAGCTGTTGTAAAAACAACTGCTAGAAAAACAGGAAGAACAGTTGTTTTAGTTATAAAATGTTTAATAATTTTACACTTCTTGGCTTTAGATCAACTGAAATTTTTGTCGAATTTCGATCAGGAGGTGATCTCTAGTTTATTTTAATGGATAAAAAAGTACCGAAGTTAACTAGGCCCTAAGCAAAATTTCTAATACGTAGTTATTGTTTTCATATTGTTAGCTAAGCCCATTAGGCCTTTATACTAAAGTATATACGAGGAGACCTATTGGTACCTAATGAGACTCGAATTGAATCACTTTCTATTAGGCTAGTTTAATGTATCAACTTACAATTGTCTTCATTTTAGAAATTACTAATAAATCTATTTTTCCTTTAAGATTAGTCCTGCACATTGCCATGCGGCTAGATCTATCGCCACGACAAAACTTTTCATAGATGGAAAATCTGTTGAGTCCAAAGCTTCTGAATGGATAGATCTGCACAATCCTGCCACTAATGAGGTAAAATTACTGTATATAGCCTATTTAAGCTTTTTATTTTAAACTGAAAAAAGTTCCTCCGCCGAAAAACATTCTAAGTGCTAAAATTTGGCATTTAGAAATATTGAGTAAAACAGCTTCTAACCTACACCATGGTACATATTTTTTGTTAAAATATTCAGCACTGGTTTCCAGCAGTCCTGATTTCACCTGTCCATTCACACACAGTTTTCGGGAGTTGTCAGGTGTGTTTTTTTTAAATAATGTTCTAACCACCATGATACAAATGCTCTGCCATTGTCATCCTGTCACCTTAAACACATAAATAACAGTAGAAGGATATCAAACAACAGGAAATGGAAGGACAAAGACTGAAAAGATTGCAGAAATGCTGAACAACTATATATTTTGAAAATAAAGAAATCGTACATTTAAAACTGTTACAAGGAGCAGTAAGTTGAAAAACGCTCCAAAAGTGCCTCTGCGTACCACTTGTCAACTCATACTTTATTGAGTGTGAATATTCTTATGTATTTTTATAACTTCAGTATTTTTTACTGTGAAACATAACTATTTTCTTGTCCTACATATATGTTATGCTGCATATTTTAATATTACTAATGATACATAACATTTTACTTAATTGTTAAAGTTTAAAAATATTGCTTGTTGCGCTAAGACATTAAAGCTAACAGTTTAATGTTATCTTTATAGTATTTTCTAAAAAAAGTGTTTTGTATTCAGTGTGTTTGAATATATTTTGGCACCCACCTTCATTTCATGATTGTTCTTAGCAGCAAACTTCAACCCAATGGACTTGAAAAAATGCCTAAAAATGTCCCTAAAAATGCCTTAGTATTGTTTTAGAATTTTGTTAGTAGTTTAATTCTGGTGAGTAAAAGCGCCATGTTAAACTACTACAGTATATGAGTATATACATGTAGTAGAGTAAAGGATTACATTTGGAAAATGATGGCCTAAAATTTCTGAAAAAAACTTTAGAAATCAAAATTCTCTAGTGTTTACTCAAAAGTACAGTAGGGTTTTGTTGCTTGGAATTTTTTTGTTGTTGGAGCTATTCATTGAATTACACCATAATAATTTTGTCATATTAAATATAAAGCAAATTTAATATGCTATTTTTTCTATCAAATGAGTCGTATAGTTCCAAAACGTGTCTTGTCCACTTCTTAAAAATTTACAGGAGAGAGGAAAAACTGTTTAGTAATGTTTTTGTCAAGATATTTAATAAATATTAATATATTTCAGGAGCCTAGGACTTATTAATAAAAAAGCAATATGGATTTTTAACATCATGATAGAGATGTATTTTTAATTTAATATTTTAATATGGATAAGGAACGTTTTGGAACAAATTTTGGATTAGACTTGTTTTGGAACATAATTGGTTGGATAAGGCATTTTATGGAACAAAATAAATAAAATGGATAAGACTTTGTTTGAAAAAGCATTGTTTAATACTAAAAATTATTAGCTGATTAACAGGATTAATAGGATTGTTAATAAGAACAAACCGTCCGTAAATCTAAAAAAACTGTAAATCTAAATACCCCCATCGCAGCAGACCTGCGTACTCAGCGAATTCCAATGAAATTTCAGATTTTTTACTTTCCCCATAAAAACACCATAGGATCGAGTATGTAGGTTTGCTGCCTTTGGGTGTTGTTAGTTTTAGATAATCAATAGTTGGTAAATGTAAACACAAAATTTTATCAAGCTCTGGCAATTTTTATTTTCTCCATAATCCCCATGGGGGTGAGTATGTAGGTTTGCCACCATATAGGTTTTGTAAGCAAGTATAAGTTAAACCTTATCTGCACATACCAAATTCGATTAAGTTATGTCAATAAATAAGCAAGATATAGGATTTTCTTGATTTCCCATAAAGATAACGTGGAAAACACATTTTTTTATTTTCCCCGTAACCAGTTGTGCTAAGATAAATATTCAAAAAACCAAATTGTTTATTTTTTAACCTCTTTTAAATGGTTTCAGTTAAAATTGATGAATTTTAAAAATTAGGTCCAAAAATGCCGAAAACCCATTTTTGACACCTTTGAAACCCCATAAAAGACCGTTCCCATAACCCAACAATGTTGGTTCACGAACTCATGAAAATAGACCTGGTCTAACACCTTCATACCAAATTTCATCAAAATCGGAAGTCCCCTTAAAAAAAAACTAAGTTTTGGCTTCTGCGGTCCTCCAAATGAAAAAATGACATGGTCCCGGGCTTAGGCTACTACCATAAAACACAGCAAAACGACACTCCAGAAGGACTTCGTCTTGTAGGTTTACTGGACATTAAGAACACAACTCCTCATCTTCCTTGTCATTTTGATGCTCTCCCTAATTAGGATTTCATCACAATATCTCAGCATAACATGAAAGTTACGGAATAAAACCATTTTTACCTGTTTTATTTAATAAAATTACGATTAATACTATATTGAAGTCAGCCAACATGGATAAGAATCTGTTTGGAACTAACACTTAAAAATGGCATTACTGTACAACTGAATGAACGTAGGACTTTTTTGGAATACAAATGGATTAGGAACATTTTGGAATAAAACTGAATTGGATAAGGCCTTTTATGGAATAAAATTAAATTTTCAAACTTGATTTTACATTGGATACGAATTTTTTTGGAATAAAACCTATTCAGAATCAGATTCAGATTTAAATAACGAATCCAGTGGTACCAATATCTCAATCTCGAATTTTTTGGGATAAGACATGTTTTGGAACTATACGACTCAAATGAAAGATAGCTGAATTGTTTTTTTATAATATGCGTTTTCTGATTTAAATATTTATACAATAAGGAGCAAAAAAGATCACCCATGCATATAAAATCAAGCATAGCCTAAATTAAAAAATAAATTTTAAAACTGGCATAATAATTTAATCAGGAAATAACTCAGTTTTCTATTTTACTTGTGCATGAAAATGAGCATTGGTGTGATAAAGGTTCATGAAAAATATGAACTTAAAAAACCATCCGCTACAGAAATCTATACTTATTTAAACGCTAAGGGTTTTTTTGTGTAGAGAACTCCTCCTACAATTTTCAATCGATTTTCAAGTTTTTGGTGTCGTTGGGCTTTCCAATTTTATGGGCTTGGTCTGTAGTTGTTTCCTCCAAAAACTGATGAAAATCGGACTGAAAATAAAGGCGCTATCCACCATTGAAATCCCAAAATTCCCCATTAAAATAACATTGGGATTGAATAAAGAATTTTAAACATCTGTTAATGTTCAGCTGTAAATACGTGAAGTTTTTAGTGATTATAGATATTCACAATATTGGATTGGTCGGATGTCATTGATTTAGAAGTCAAAGTAACATTAGTATTGTATCAAAATAAATTGCTCGATTTTGAGCATTAATTTTCAAAAACAAAATGGCGGCTGGCGGCTTAACAAAGCATTTTAAGACATATATTACTATGAATTTTTTGTCTATTTTGATCCAATGAACTACTACACAGAGTTTCAAAAGAGAGTTTCGAAACACTCTATATTTAATGTATAATAAAATGTTGCTCCAGAGAAATATCAGGATTAGTATCATGCCATACAATATAAATTATTATTAGGGCCTTCAGTATGCTATTTTTCCTACACCAGTGATTAAAAAGAGAATTAAAATAAAATTTTAATTTCTCTAGAGTATCAGTTTTACTTATTACGCTGGATTTAGATAACGTTCTGCTATCTTTAAAGTTCAAGTCTCTTGCTGATATTGTTGTCAACTGAATAAACTTGTTTTTCTGAATGATAAAGTTATCTTTCATGAATTTAGTTTTTTTTAGAAAACCAAGTTTTTATAATTTTTCTCCAATGAAAATAATGTAAAAAACTCAATTGTAATTCTTTATAAAAGGTGCAATGTAATTGCTGTGGGCTAAAGTATTTAGTAAGTAAAACTCTAGTAAATTGGGGAATTAATTGTGTAGAATAATAAAGAGAACTGAGATGAATTAAACTAGGTACTTTTATTGAAACACTGTTTACAACTAGAACATTCAATAAACAACTCTTTTGTGTCCATGACAACCAAGATAACATATGTAAAACACAAATATTACAACACTCTCCTTATTTGTGCAGTCCTTGGCACTTTATGCAGTCTCTGAACTTCTTGCTATCAAGCGCCTTTGTTAAAGAATCAGCAACCATTTCTGTTGTAGGAATATAAATGAACGACAGGAGTTTAGAGTGGACCTTCTCTCGCAAGAAATGATGTCTCACATCAATATGTTTTGTTCTTGCTTGGTACATTCCATTTAATGCTAAATTCTTTGCACCTTGATTGTCACAGTTTATTTGTACAGGACTCTTTGCAGAGGGGTCAATTTCTTTTGCTAAACCATTCAACCACAAAGCTTCTTGTGCTGCAGAAGACATAGCCATATATTCGGCTTCTGTGGTTGAAAGTGCAATCGTAGGCTGTCGTTTGGTACACCAAAAAATAGGACCATCGGACTTCATAAATATGTATCCAGTGACAGATCGTCTTTCATCAGGATCACTCGCCCAGTCAGCATCACAATATCCAAAGAAACTCCCACCTTTTGAACCGTCAAATTGTAATTTCAGCGTAGAAGTTCCTCTTAAGTACCTGAACACATGTTTAACACCATTCCAGTGCTGTATCCCTGGATTATTGTTAAATCTGCTTAGATTACTAATAGCATAAGCTATGTCAGGTCTTGTAACTTGGGCCGCAAATAAAAGACTTCCAATGGCCTCTTGGTAAGGAATTCTCATCATCTTCTTCCTTTCCTCTTCACTTTGTGGCTGTTGCTGTTTACTAAATTTGTCATGACAGCTCATTGGAGTTGACACAGGATTACACTCGTCCATTCTAAAACGTTTCAATACATTTTCAATGTATGTTTCCTGGCTTATCCAAATTTTCTTCGCCTTTCTGTCCCTAGTTAGTTGAAATCCTAGCACAGACTTGACCTCGCCAAAATCCTTCATCTTAAAGGACTTCATTAACTGAGTTTTCATTTGCTGTTTAAATTTACTGTTGTTGGAGAACAATAAAATGTCATCAACCCAAACTGCGAGTAAAAACATAATTTCCCCCTCAATTCGATAATAAACGCATGAATCAAACTTTGATTGCTTCAATCCCAAGGTCTTTAAACACGAGTCTAATTTTTTATTCCATACTCTACTGGCCTGTTTAAGACCATAGATACTCTTCTTTAGACGGCATACTCTGGTTGTACCATCTTCGTACCCAGGAGGTTGCGACATATATATTTCCTCATCGAGTTCCCCTTGCAAGAAAGCAGAAACCGAATCCATTTGGTCTATGTCCAGATCATATTCAGCAGCAAGAGCAATCAAAAACCTTATCGAACTGTAACGGACAACAGGTGAAAATGTCTCATCATAATCAATTCCCCTCCTTTGGTCGAATCCCCTCACGACTAGTCTTGCCTTATAACAAGTGACATTTCCCTCGGAATCCTTTTTAGTCTTAAAAACCCACTTACAATCCACTGGTTTTCTTGATTCCGGGAGTTCGACCAATTCCCAGGTATTATTATCAATCTGACACTGAAATTCATGGTCCATGGCATTTTTCCATGAAACCCTATTTTCACTATTCAACGCCTCTTCACGAGATATCGGATCAGATACCTCAGTGGAGAAAACTGAATATGTTACATAATCATCCAATGCAGCCGGAGGTTTTTTGTCTCGTTGTGGTCTAGTATACACAGCTTCATAATCCTGCTGCTGAACTGATGCATTATGACCAATATTTGGGCCAGTACCATCAATACTACTTACACTTGAAGATGTACAGTCATTACTAGAAGTACGTGGGGTGGAATCTGAGTCGTCAGTGTCCTCATCAGACAAAGTTACCTCAGGTTCGTCTGGATATACATAAAAATACTTGCCTGCATCCTGACAAGAATCTGGTAACAATGAACTCCCCCACTGCTTTTCTGCGAAAGTAACATCTCTAGATATGAATGTAACTTTCTCTCGTGGGTCATACAATCGGTACCCTTTACTTTTTTCACAATACCCAACAAATATACAAGGAGTAGATCTAGGACTGAGTTTTCTACGTTTCTCGGCAGGAATATGAGCAAATGCTTTACAACCGAAAATTCTAAGATGTTTTAAAGTAAGCTTATTACCTGACCATACTTGTAATGGAGTGGAATCCACGGACCTGCATGGCGATCTGTTCAGAAGGTAAGTAGCAGTGTTCACTGCTTCAGCCCAAAATACCTTTGGAAACCCAGACTCTATCAGCAGACATCTTGCTCGATCTAAAAGAGAACGGTTGAGACGCTCCGCCTTTCCATTTTGCTGAGGGGAATAAGGACAGGTTGTCTGGTGCACAATTCCTGATGACTTAAAAAATTCAGCCAAGTTACGGTTACAGTACTCCGTACCATTGTCTGTTCTCAAAACTTTTATTTTTCTATCGGTCTGATTTTCTACATACTGTTTAAACTGTTTAAAATGGTCAGCAACTTGGTCCTTTGTTTTCAGAAAATAAACAAAACACATATGACTGTAGTCATCTAGAAACGTCAAAATATATCTAGAACCTCCAAGACTATTTACCTCCATAGGTCCCACCAAGTCGGAATGTACTAGCTCCAGACAATGGCTAGTTTTAGAATCACTGTTAGGAAATGGCAAACGGTGGCTCTTCCCCAACATACAGGTATCACAAACAGTCTCTGGTTTACCAGATATTTTAACATCATCAGCCAAACCATTAGTTAATTTCCTAAGACTCTCAAAATTCAAATGTCCCATGCGCTGATGCCAGAGAATCATATCATTGCATTGCACGGAAAATACAGACCTATCTGAAATCATATCCAACTTGAAAAGATTGTTAGTCAAACTAGCAGAAGCAATCAGTTGCCCTCCTGAATTGAAAATTTTGGCCCCATTATCATTGAATACCACAGAATTTCCCTTGCTTACAATTTGACTAACAGATAATAGATTGACCTTTAAGTTTGGTACATAATGTACGTTACTTACATTTACTTCAGCGGTTTTACCACATATAGAAACAGGAAGTCTCAAATCACCAATGGTATCAGTCACCATCTTCTCATTGTTAGCTGTGGTGATTGTCAATTCTTCGGATTTCCTTTGATTCAGGAGCATTCTACTGTCCACACATAAATGACACGATGCACCACTGTCTAAAAAAAACTCGTTAGTACCACAAGTTTGTACTGAAAATGCACAAAAAAGCGACACATTTGATTTTCTGGAACTTAAGTCTTTCTTGTCCATCACACCCTTAGCGGAACAGTTTTTCGCTATGTGACCATAATCATTGCATTTATAACACCTTGGGCCTTTCTTCAATCCCTTATCAGAGACAATCTTGGTCCCATTCTTGTAATTTGTATTACTATTCTTCCTCCTAGAATTCGAACCAAATAAGGCAGAATCTGTCTTCATAAAAGTTGAATCATCTGCTTTTACTGTAGAGATATCCTGCAACAACTTAGTTTTTATCGCATCTGCAGTTACTTTTCTCCCAGAAGCTTCAATTCCCATTATCATCGGTTCATACCGACTGGGCAATCCTGTAAGTAATATGGTTCCTACCCATTCATCACTGACCTCCAGACCGACAGTTGTCAGTTTGTGTGCAGTTGTGACTATACAGTTCACGTATTCTTCAACAGAACTACAATCATCTAGTTTTGTAGTTATTAGAATACGGAGAAGTCCAACTCTTCTAAGTAAACCGTCATCCTGGAAAGCCTTTGTCAGATTTTCCCAAGCTGCCTTTGCGGTGGTCGTATTTTGAATATGGACATAATTCACCGGATCGACCAATAAAATCAGCTTTGAACGACATTTTGCATCTTTCCTCTTATCCGGTTCTACACCCGATATACAGTCCCACAGATCCAAGTCCTCCAAGTAAGCTTGTACAGCAAATTTCCATGAATCAAAATTCTCTCTGCCTTTCAGTCTCTCAATAGGTAGAGAACTTTGAGGAATGGACATTTTAGTAACAAACTTTAACTTTAACAGATCTTTCTCTGATTTACAATAAATGGCCCATAACCTCTAGTAAATTGGGGAATTAATTGTGTAGAATAATAAAGAGAACTGAGATGAATTAAACTAGGTACTTTTATTGAAACACTGTTTACAACTAGAACATTCAATAAACAACTCTTTTGTGTCCATGACAACCAAGATAACATATGTAAAACACAAATATTACAACAAAAACTAATCTTAAACTAATCTTAAACTAAACTAACCTTACGCAAATAGACAAGAACAATGAAGAAATTGAAGAAGAAAACTCCAACCACAACTTCCAGAAGCGAGTAATCAATTTAACAGACGTGCAGTTCGAAAAAGAAGATATTAAAATACTCGAATATGGACTAAAACATAATTTTGCCATTGATAATAAGAATCAAAAGGACATAGTAGCTACAGATATTGAAGCAAACATTCGGATATTGAAAGATGTAGACCTATGTGCAGTGCGACAAGATATTACTACAGATTTTCCAACTAATATCATGAAATGTACTCAAGAAATGAAAGAAGATATGAAGAAATGTAAAGAAATAAAGAAAAAACTGGAAGAAAATAACGCACTTGCAATGAAAGCTGACAAAAGTAATGCTGTAGTAATAATGGACCGGAATGACTACATTAAGAAGACAGAAGATTTTATTCGAGAAAACAATTTTAAAGAATTGAAGAAAGACCCTACAGAAAAATACCAGAGAGAATTATCAGATGTCGTGAAGAAATGTAATAAAGTAATTTCTGAAGAATGTAGGCCTCGAATGAACATTTTAAATTCAAAAGCACCTGTTATGAAAGGAATTCCGAAAATTCACAAGAAGAATGTACCAATTAGACCTCTAGTGAATTTTAAATCAGCACCAACCTACAATGTTTCCAAGATGCTGTCAAATATTTTGTTTAATGATCTGGAACTAGAATACAGACACAATGTAAAAAATAATTATGAATTTGTTGATAAAGTCAGGAATATTGATATTACCAAAGATAGTAGATTAGTATCCTTCGATATTTCGAATTTATACACTAATGTACCGGTGAATGAAACAATAAATCTTGTTAGATGTAGACTAGAAAACAATGGATTGGAAAAAACGTATGTTAACCAACTTGTTACGTTACTGAAGACTGTACTGGACCAGAATTATTTCAGATTCAACAACAAATTCTACATCCAATCAGATGGCCTAGCAATGGGAAGTCCTCTCTCTGCAATAATGTCAGAAGTATTTTTGCAACACCAAGAAGACATTATTTTGGAGCAATTGAAGATGGACCACGATATCCAGTTATATGTAAGATATGTAGATGACGTCCTAATTATTTTCAAAGAAAGGAAAGAAGAAGAAGCAGAGGACATGTTGAAATTAATAAACAGCCACCATAGAAATCTGACATTCACGAGTGAATACGAAGAAGATGGAAAACTCAATTTCTTAGATTTGACAGTAATAAGAAAGGAGAACAAACTGGATTTCACCATATACAGAAAACCGACGCAGACAGACACAACCATTAACAATAAATCCGTCCATCCATTAAGCCACAAGACTGCTGCATTCAGATCAATGTTATATAGAGCATACAAGATCCCCTTGAGTGAGACCAGCCGCAAAGAAGAAATAGCTACCATTAAAAGAATTGCACGAGCCAATGGATACCGTACTAGCCTCATAGACGAAATGGGAAATACAATCAAAAGAAAAATAAAGAATCAGAATCGCCTCTACAGCCAGACCACATTGAAAAATGAAGAAGACAAATCCACTAGATTCGCTGTATTTAACTACATTGGAAACATGACACAAAAGATCGCCAATAAATTCAAGAAATACGGAGTTTCTGTTGCCTTCAAAACACAAAACACCATGAGTGGACTGCTACATCCCAAGATTGAAGATAATAACCAATTCAATAGATCCGGTATTTACAAAATTAGCTGTGAAGATTGTGACAACTTCTACGTTGGACAGACCGTTAATTTTATAAAGAGATTCAAGAACCACATATCAGCATGGAAGAACAACAAACCGGAAAGATCAAATGTAGCAAAACACCTTTTAGAAAATGGCCACTCCCTAAAAACCATAGAAGAAAACCTACAAATAGTCAAGACATGTAAGAAAGGAAACTTAATGAACGCATGGGAAGAATTGTATATATTTAAAGAAAAATGTAAAAACAGGGACAAGTTGATAAACGAACAAGTGAACTTCGATTCCGGCGGAACCTACCAGAATATATTCCCGAACATCCGGTAACCAGTAAGATTTAAGCATGGACGCCATCTTGTTTCCCGGAACTTCCTGCACCAATAGTATTTAAGCAAGGACGCCATCTTGATTCTCTCAGTCTCTGATTGGGCCTGATGATGACCGGTGTGACTGGTCGAAATCGATCGCCATTATAAGATCTTTTATATATATTTACCGTCTTGTAAACAATTACAGTATAAGTGTAAATATATCGAGTAGTGTTGGAAGACGTTTTATTATTTCAACCTGAATATCAGTACCAGCACGTATAATGCTAATCAAGAAGTTATTTAGTGATGCCAGTCAAGCACAACTAGCATTGAGGTATAGAGATGTTAGAATCAAAGTCCACACGAAGATCGCCGACGTTTATTTTAACAAGCAGTGTCTTAAAAACAAAGTAACACCTCAGTATGCAAAAATAAAAATGAAAGGAAACTCCATTGCAGCAAAGAAGACTAAGGAACAAGCAGAAATCAAGTATATAGAAAATATGATCAAACAATTGTATAAAGAAAAAGATGATCTTAGCCTACAATCATACACAACACACCTAGAATTTCAAGAGAAGTATGGATTTTTAGCTTGGGAAATGTTACACGAAATAGTATCTGATGAGATAGAAGAACTTATGGATATTAAATACAAGAGAATCAATAGAAAATTAGATAACCTTACGCAAATAGACAAGAACAATGAAGAAATTGAAGAAGAAAACTCCAACCACAACTTCCAGAAGCGAGTAATCAATTTAACAGACGTGCAGTTCGAAAAAGAAGATATTAAAATACTCGAATATGGACTAAAACATAATTTTGCCATTGATAATAAGAATCAAAAGGACATAGTAGCTACAGATATTGAAGCAAACATTCGGATATTGAAAGATGTAGACCTATGTGCAGTGCGACAAGATATTACTACAGATTTTCCAACTAATATCATGAAATGTACTCAAGAAATGAAAGAAGATATGAAGAAATGTAAAGAAATAAAGAAAAAACTGGAAGAAAATAACGCACTTGCAATGAAAGCTGACAAAAGTAATGCTGTAGTAATAATGGACCGGAATGACTACATTAAGAAGACAGAAGATTTTATTCGAGAAAACAATTTTAAAGAATTGAAGAAAGACCCTACAGAAAAATACCAGAGAGAATTATCAGATGTCGTGAAGAAATGTAATAAAGTAATTTCTGAAGAATGTAGGCCTCGAATGAACATTTTAAATTCAAAAGCACCTGTTATGAAAGGAATTCCGAAAAATTCACAAGAAGAATGTACCAATTAGACCTCTAGTGAATTTTAAATCAGCACCAACCTACAATGTTTCCAAGATGCTGTCAAATATTTTGTTTAATGATCTGGAACTAGAATACAGACACAATCTAAAAAATAATTATGAATTTGTTGATAAAGTCAGGAATATTGATATTACCAAAGATAGTAGATTAGTATCCTTCGATATTTCGAATTTATACACTAATGTACCGGTGAATGAAACAATAAATCTTGTTAGATGTAGACTAGAAAACAATGGATTGGAAAAAACGTATGTTAACCAACTTGTTACGTTACTGAAGACTGTACTGGACCAGAATTATTTCAGATTCAACAACAAATTCTACATCCAATCAGATGGCCTAGCAATGGGAAGTCCTCTCTCTGCAATAATGTCAGAAGTATTTTTGCAACACCAAGAAGACATTATTTTGGAGCAATTGAAGATGGACCACGATATCCAGTTATATGTAAGATATGTAGATGACGTCCTAATTATTTTCAAAGAAAGGAAAGAAGAAGAAGCAGAGGACATGTTGAAATTAATAAACAGCCACCATAGAAATCTGACATTCACGAGTGAATACGAAGAAGATGGAAAACTCAATTTCTTAGATTTGACAGTAATAAGAAAGGAGAACAAACTGGATTTCACCATATACAGAAAACCGACGCAGACAGACACAACCATTAACAATAAATCCGTCCATCCATTAAGCCACAAGACTGCTGCATTCAGATCAATGTTATATAGAGCATACAAGATCCCCTTGAGTGAGACCAGCCGCAAAGAAGAAATAGCTACCATTAAAAGAATTGCACGAGCCAATGGATACCGTACTAGCCTCATAGACGAAATGGGAAATACAATCAAAAGAAAAATAAAGAATCAGAATCGCCTCTACAGCCAGACCACATTGAAAAATGAAGAAGACAAATCCACTAGATTCGCTGTATTTAACTACATTGGAAACATGACACAAAAGATCGCCAATAAATTCAAGAAATACGGAGTTTCTGTTGCCTTCAAAACACAAAACACCATGAGTGGACTGCTACATCCCAAGATTGAAGATAATAACCAATTCAATAGATCCGGTATTTACAAAATTAGCTGTGAAGATTGTGACAACTTCTACGTTGGACAGACCGTTAATTTTATAAAGAGATTCAAGAACCACATATCAGCATGGAAGAACAACAAACCGGAAAGATCAAATGTAGCAAAACACCTTTTAGAAAATGGCCACTCCCTAAAAACCATAGAAGAAAACCTACAAATAGTCAAGACATGTAAGAAAGGAAACTTAATGAACGCATGGGAAGAATTGTATATATTTAAAGAAAAATGTAAAAACAGGGACAAGTTGATAAACGAACAAGTGAACTTCGATTCCGGCGGAACCTACCAGAATATATTCCCGAACATCCGGTAACCAGTAAGATTTAAGCATGGACGCCATCTTGTTTCCCGGAACTTCCTGCACCAATAGTATTTAAGCAAGGACGCCATCTTGATTCTCTCAGTCTCTGATTGGGCCTGATGATGACCGGTGTGACTGGTCGAAATCGATCGCCATTATAAGATCTTTTATATATATTTACCGTCTTGTAAACAATTACAGTATAAGTGTAAATATATCGAGTAGTGTTGGAAGACGTTTTATTATTTCAACCTGAAAAACTAATCAGGAAAGGAAACTGAGAAAAAAACTTAAGGATATTACCAACAGTTTTTTTTTTCTTCTTAAAAACTGGAGGAATTAAGAACAACTAGTGTACATGTTGCTCGAAATCGAGCAATTTAGTTGATATTTTATTTAATATAACATAGACATTGTCATTTTCTATAACAACTATTGGTAAACATTTTTTGTATTGTAAACCAATAGGATATCCCGTTATTTTTCTCTAATCCCATTGGCCAAAACCTTTAATTTGAGACCACTCAGTTAATTCTACAACCTGTGAAACTCCCACTCATTTGTTCTAAACAGTTTCTAAATAGTTCTTAATGTGATTTTGATTAATTGGTAAATTTGGTTTTGAATATATATATATATATATATATATATATATATATATATATATATATATATATATATATATATATATATTATATAAAATGTTTTGATTTGTATGGCAACTCTTTTTTATTTGTATTGCAACTCTTTTACATCTATATTCTTATTTCTATAAGGGTTTCGTATGTTACGTCCCTTTTTCTCTCGACCTACTGAACCGATTTTTAAGATTGAGGTGTCATTTTAAAGCTTATGATATACTGCAGTGACGAATTGTAATTAAAAGTTTCATATTGTTTCTGGCTTCGCCCCCCTCGCCTTTGATTCATTTCTAGAGGGCGCTTTAAAATGTTGACCAACTTTTATTGCTAGTTCTTTAATGTGAACTGTAATTTAACAGCTGATTACCTTCAGATGAATTTTAAAAGCCACATAATAAACATAAATAGATCTCTGTCAAACTTCATAATCAACATTCACGCACTGTAGGTGAGTTTCACTCATACAGAATCATAAAATGCGCAATTTGCGCACGGGCCACCTCTTAATAAATAATTACTTAGGCTAATGGGTATTTTATTGGGATATTTCTTTAATTTAAAAATCATTAAACCATATTTTAAATGTATCTCGGATAAAATAATAAATTATTGATATTATGATAATTATATTCTGAGGGCTGATAAGGTGGAATATTCTTACATATAGTAAATGCCAAAATTAGAGAGACTGGAGGCAGGTAGTCCCGACCCGTCCTAATCCTTTGTTGACAAAACACCCCTTATTGTAGGGCGGCCAGCCGGTTTGGCACCGGAAGGCCGCCCGGGTCTCGGGGAATTCTCAGAATTTTGGCCACTGCCTCAATTATCCAATAATCGAACCAATGCACGTACAATACAAATTCATGGATTATGTGTTGCGTGTTGATTAGACAATTATAACAAAATTTGAATCATAGTTCTACGATGTTTAGTAACCATTTTAAAAAGGATAAACCTCAGACAAAATAGGAGTTACACCTTTGGCAGTGGCCAAATTTCTGAGAATTCCCCGAGACCTGGGCGGCATTCCGGTGCCGTACCGGCCGGCCGCGCTACAGTAGGGGGGATGTTTTGTCAATAAAGGATTAGGACGGGTCGGGACTACCTGCCTCCAGTCTCTCTAATTTTGGCATTTACTATACTAACATTAGCAAACAAGTGATAAACGCATAAAATCATCTTTGTTTAATACTGAATTATCATTTGGGTCTTCACTAACTACTCATTGAACTAAATCTAATAACGATATTAAACAAATAACAAATACCTTATACTAAAATAATGGATGTGGTGAATGAAACATTACACATTAAACTGGTTATTTAAAAGCTCACAGCAGAGTTGAGGTGAGACTAGTTCCTAAGAAACAAACTTTACCAATCGACTCAGTTGTTATAACTGCTGTCTCATTTATAATGCTGTAGACTTTCCCCTTCCTAATCTCGAATGCAATGATGGACCGTCTCTGTTCTAAGGTTGTTACGAGAGTCCCAAAGGCCACCAAGGATGAGATGGAGGCGGCTGTGGCGTCGGCGAAAGCTGCGTTCAAGAGTTGGTCCAACACTTCTCCTCTTACGAGGCAGCAAATCATGTTCAGATACCAGAACATCATCAAGGCCAACATGGTGAGCGTGAAATGTGCAATATATTTGAAGTAGAAAGATATTTGCTTTTGTTAATCCTCACTGCTTATTGGCAAAGCTTAACTCCCTTTTTGCAACAAGAAAAGATGAGATATTTTCTTAAAATTAAAATTCAAAGGCGAACACTTTGGAAAAGTAATGAAATTTATTTAGATTTAAATCAGAACTTTGT
Source organism: Neoaliturus tenellus (assembly GCA_030545055.2). Lineage (NCBI taxonomy): Eukaryota > Metazoa > Arthropoda > Insecta > Hemiptera > Cicadellidae > Neoaliturus > Neoaliturus tenellus. Next base: position 29,636,970 of record CM061537.1, read on the forward strand.
GTGTAAATGGTAATATCATAGTATCGTTATTCTTTATAATATAACTTAGTATTGAAACTAGTTTTGTGTGTGGTAATAATTTAGCCAAATTGCATCAAGAAAGAGGATTCAGTTTCATCTTATAACATCAGTTCTTCATCATACCATTAGTAGGCCTACATTAAGTAAAATTGTTATCTTCCAAGCCTTTACTATAATTTGTTTATTAAACTATAAACTTGAATCCATTGTTGTAGAAAGAGCTGGCAGCAAACATAACTCTAGAGCAAGGCAAAACATTGGCGGATGCAGAAGGCGACGTGTTGAGAGGATTGCGTAAGTGATAGCCTAAACTCTCAATAAAAGGTCTAATAAAATATTTTGATGTTTAATTGTTTTAATTTTGAATATTCACATCAAAGGGATTTTTTTGTAGACCAGGCTAGGTCAGTCAATAATTTTAATGAAGATCTAGAACCAAATTTAGTGTATTAAATTACTAAATAATTCTATACAAACTAAAAGTTGAAGTAACTTTATAATAAATTACTTTGGAAAAGAAGACATTTCATATTGTCATGGAATGAAGATCATATTGACATTTTCCTCCTTTTTTGTAGAGAAATCAAGCAATTCAATTGCAAACTTTATTCACGTTAAAAATTTTTAAATGTGTTTTAACATAAAGATATCTCATTGACCGACCATATTTGGTAATGGGAGTCCACTCGTTTAATGGCCTCAAAATAATGAAATGTTGATTTTTGTAGAAGTGAAATGTTTCCATACTATTTCTACTGATTATAGCTATTTGTGGAAATTCCATGCATCTCGGTTGTATATGGTTGAGTGGATGAAGATCAAGAAAGCCCAGGGCTCGGTGTGCAACACTGCTTAGCTTATCACATGGTTACAGTAAAGTCAATCAAACTCTAACGTGGATTAATAATGAGGACTAAACAGTGTCTGGTTTTGGAAATATTCTGGGTCATCAGGAAAGGAGTAAATATAAGATAGTCAGAATAGTTTATGTTATTCTTTTAATCCTTTCAGTGCTATGGGACGATATATCGTTCATCTCCTGTTTTCCAACAAATGCTAAGCAATGATATATCGTGCCACTCCTTTCACCCGAGAAGTGTGAAGCAACGATATATCAGTGTGCCAATATATGAAACACAGATGATTTCATTAGATTCCACATGATCAAGATGTTATATATCATTGTCTAGCACTTTTGGATCAATTTTTATTTTTTTTTATTTTTATCTTATGCACTTGCCTCCGACCCCTTGGCCTAGCACTTTTGGAAAGCTATATGAATAATTCCCCTAGCACTTTTCAAAAGTTATGTAAAATCTTTTCTAGCACTGAAAGGGTTAACAATCATATTTTTTGCATAGTGTAAACATTCTTAAACTAAAAACTTAAACCTTATTTTTTTTAAACAAATAAAGAAAAAAAAATAAAAAAAAACAACAACACATTGCGTTCCGGCTGATTAGCAAAAATTGGTGGAAGATGGCCGGGATGACTGCTTCATATCGCTATTCTTTGTCCCCACAGAGGTGGTGGAGCACTGCTGCTCCATGCCCACCCTGCAGCTGGGTGAGACGCTGGGCAACATCTCCAAGGACATGGACCTGGTGTCGTACCGTGTGCCGCTTGGCGTCACGGCCGGCATCACGCCGTTCAACTTCCCCGCTATGATCCCGCTGTGGATGTTCCCCATGGCCATCGCGCTGGGCAACACGCATGTCATCAAGGTCAGTGGGAACCGCCCAGTAGTTCTAAGTCTCTAAGATATACTAAAATTTCAAAAAATGCAATCAGAATTGTTCTTGAATATTATCCAAGAGAGCATTGTAAACCACTCTTTATTCATTCTCAATTCCAAACCATAGTAAATTCTATGTATTGTTGATTTTTACATAATAACCATTTACCTAATAAACAAACCTATCTTATTCAGAAACAAAAATTCTGTTCAATGTTAGGATACTCGTTGTTCTCATGCTAAGTATTGCTTTACTGATTTCACTGGTCTAATAGTCATTTTATCATTTCCCTAGAATAATTAGAAAAAGTTTACTCCCGGTTTTTTGAAAACCCATTGTATAGTTTAAAGTGAATTCATCAGCTAAACAATTGTATGTTTTTACCTTTTTCTGCATAACGACTTTGTACGATTACGTATGACATTGTCAATGATGTACGGTACTGGACACTCCTGACAAATTAAGATATTTCAATAAAATACTTTTGATACACATTTCTCAGCCTGTTGAAAGCAATTTGATGTTTTTGTATGTTAATGGATAACAACTAACTGTCAGAAGCGAATAAAGTTAACATGTAGATAGATCTGACAATTCATTTTTTAGGAAAATCACATATAGTAAAATTGACTTTTGTAACTGAATACAGGCATCTCAGGAAGTGTTTTATGCATTGGTGTCATTTCCGAATTTTATGAAACCGCTGTACAGTATACAGGATGTGTCAGCGCTCCGTAAGTTGTGTTCGATGTCCACAGCCATCGGAGAGGGACCCCGGGGCGTGCATGATGCTTGTGGAGATGTTGTCGGAGGCCGGGTGTCCGCCGGGCGTGGTCAACGTCATCCACGGCGCGCACGACGCCGTCAACTTCATCTGCGACCATCCGGACATCCGCGCGATATCCTTCGTCGGCTCCGACCGTGCGGTGAGTAATGACAATCGGTACCGGTTTGTTATACCAATTACTAGTGTTTTAAGGTTATTTTTTACTGAGCATAGATCAAAATTTAATAAATTTTGCCTGAAAATTACACTTTTCTTTGTAGAAGAGTTATTTAGTTCTAATCCCCTAAGAAAAGCAATGTTTACGAGGATTTCGGTAAATGCATCTATGGCTGCGGGTGTGACACTAGCTTGCCTCATGTATCCATCCAATTGATAGCACCCTGTGACGGTTAGATTAGGTATTTTATGTCTAATATAAATTTAGGACATCACTTAATCACGTGGCAAATCAACCGTGACTTCTGAGTGCAAAAAGGATGCACCTGTTAGTGGCCTGGTTCAACTTAACTATACCGTAGCTGTTTAAACGGTTATAATTTTACTGATTGCTACAACCGAACTTTTTTTGAATAAGTGAAAGCATTTCTGACATATTGAGCAACAAAAAAACTCATTTAACCGCAGCAGTGTGCTTTAAACTGATGGCATCCATATAATAATCAAGAACCCAAAAATCCTTTATCCAACCACAATTATATTACTATTTTTTTATTTTATAAAAAGTACTTTTTTATAAATATTAGGAACAAATTTTAAAAGCAACTACTCTTTGAAACACTGATATAAATTCATAAAAGGTGAAATATGTATTATAAAAAACACAATTTATTATTTTTTGTTATGTTCAAATTAAATAAAAAATGCTTTTTTCCATTAACTTTAAAGTAAATGTATATTGTTGATAAAGGGTTGAAAAAATCTTTTAGGAATTAATAAGCCAACTCACATTTACCTCTCACCAGAAATAAACATGGACTGGAATAGTTTGATCAAAAAAATAAAGTTTGTTTAAAATTAACATTTATATTTTTTTACGAAAATAGAATTAGGAAAGAAACTTAAAGAGACTATACCTTCTTTAGTGTTTTACTTGTTATCATTTTTCCTATTTTGTTGTCTAAGAAAAACATGGATGGTAAATATCTGATAACACACAAAAATTATCCAAGTATAGATTTGGTGCAGTGTTTACTTAAACACATTTTTTGTTGTTGTTTATCTTTTGTGTTATTTAACACAATGGGCTCAATTGAAGGTAAACAAGTTTAATTGAGTGAACTTAATTAAACTTGACACACGTTACTAAGTTTATATAGTATAAAACATGTACAATATTTACATTTTTTTTTTTAACATTCTTCCAATCAATTATACAGTAGGTTACTTATTTTGTATTAGGGGGAATAAAAGGATATATTTAAGTAAATTTTTAATCACTAGAAATGATGTGAAACTGGATAAAAATTTATATTGATTTATATCCTATATATTAATTCGCAGTTTTAACACAGTTCTCATACAAGATTAGCAAAATTCTGATAAAAGACTAAAATTAAGTTAAAACTATTATTGTGAGCCAATAGCTGTGAGAAGTTTATTATTGTTTTTATAACCTCATTTCCGTATAGGTATGTTAATTTATAATGTATTCACTGTTACCCGGCATGGGAACCTCGGGAAATTTTTTACTTTTCAGGTGAGCTTGTTTGCTATACTCACTCGCTATCAGGGTTAGCTCATTTGCTATAAATGAATAAATAAATTGATTTTCAAATTTTTTATACCACTTTTTTTATCTTTTGTAAAAAATAATTCTTTTTAAATAAAAAGTATCCTACATTACTTCTAGTACCTCCCAGAATGAGTACAAAGTTTCATGATGATTTGTCGAGTAGTTTTTGTGTGGAAGCGTAACAAACATCCACACTTTCACATGTATTATATTAGTAAGGATAATGACTGTTGTGTTTTTAAGTTTAAAATTGAAAATAACATAATAATAACATTAATTATTCATCTACTTGTCAAACCATAGGTCGTACAGCTTTGATTAAAGTTTTATTCAATTTGTGAAAATCAGAAGAAAAAAATGAGCTGTAATTTGTTTTTGTACGGCAAAAAGCTGGACCAAACCGGCAACCAGATCAGAAACCAAATATAATGAACTAGGAACTGATAAGAACATAAATCAGATAATCTCCCTGGCCGAATGCCAAACAATAGAGCTCTTTTCGGCAGGTGTTCCGCATTCCATCCATATCTCATATTACAACTGTATTGTTATCCTCCTAGAACCCCATTCCTTTATAATCGATTTTTATTTAGGCTAACTTTTTATCTTTCATTAGAAAAAAAACCGATAAACTGAAAACCAACATGTGTTATCAATTCTCGGTTTTTTAGTCAAAGCGCAATAAAACCGACAACCGATGCATCACTGCTAGGAAGTTTACCTTCTTCTTTATCATTTTAAACGCACAATTTTTGGGGATCATAATCCATTTCAGGGTTTCGTTATTTAGGATTATCGTTAACCTGAACAGTTCAGCTAGTGTGCGATTTTCCGATATCAGCTTCAAAAGAAATTTCGTTGTCGTATCGGATTCAAGAGCCAACCAAAGGGGAAAGAAATAAAAAAATTCTATCTTAGAGGTGGGACTCAGAGTTGCAGCTGTTATTTTAGCAAAGAGTCGAAACAAGCTGTTGCAGCGTTTGAGTCAACACAGTCTAAATCAAGGAAGTTATGTTGAAAAAAGAGGGTCCAAGGATGGTGAACAGGTGAAGTAGGGTCCAGCCAGCTGGATAGGATCCTATGACAGTTAATAATTCTCAAGATATTGAGATAAACTTAAAACTTTAGTAGAACTTCTCTTGATTGATACAGTAATTTAATCTATTCCAGTTTGCCGGTTGTATGCAATCTTCCCTAAATAATGTTGGTAGAATTTAGGCCATCAAAAAGTGTGACAAGTTGATAATCTAAATCTAACTCTCCATGTTGCGTGCTGGCAGGGGGAGCACATTTACCAGCGTGGTTGCGCGGCGGGGAAGCGCGTTCAGTGCAACATGGGTGCCAAGAACCACGGCGTTATCATGGCCGACGCTAACAAAGCGCACACTCTGAACCAGCTGGTCGGTGCTGCGTTCGGCGCAGCAGGCCAGCGGTGCATGGCACTCAGCACCGCCGTGTTTGTGGGCGAGGCCGCCGGCTGGCTCGGCGAGCTGAAGGAGCGGGCGGCGCAACTCAAGGTTAACGCTGGTAAGTACCGCGGTGGAATTCCCTGGTAAACTTTAAAACTGGTCTATATCATTTGCAAAGTTGACATTTTGTGAAGCAATTAAAATTGTCATAACATGCAGTAGGTCTTTGTGATATCGACTATGACAAACTTTCCTCCTCTCAAAAACCATTCATATTCTAGTAAGCAAGGGGTTGATGTCATTTTGAAGACATAGACGCCCCAGTTGACCCACATGAGTGGACAGCCGGTTATTTTGCTAGCCAGGCTGGACTGTCTGTTTGAGCATGGAAATCATTTGTCACAGGAGCATGAAATTGGGCTCTCTGAGGGATCAAATGGTTGCCTGCTGTCTTGTTTCTCACCCCTTCCATTCCTTCAATATCCAGTCCTTTTTTGGAGTCTTGTGCAAAATGCCTATTAGACTCAGATGTGCTTAGCAGTTCAGCCGGGGTCTTCTTATCCACCATTAACAACGACCGTGGTGGGATTGTTAACAGTTATTTTGAACATTGTATTGTATTGAAAATTATAACTCTGAATTTAGAGAAATCTGATTTTTGAAGTAACATTAATTGAATGAAAGGAAAAAAAAAATTCTCTACTTAAAGATGACACAATAATTCACAAAACTCGTCTTCATTTCATAATTTCTCCCAACTCATAGACAACAGTGCTAATGCTATGTATGACAGATTATCGTTTAGAATGTTTGTTATAAGACAACAACCAGGCTTATTTGGAATTACATTGATAGGTCAGGCAAGTATCATTAATGCAGTCCTTGATTGTTGAAAAAATACTGAAAAGAAAATACCGAAAGAATAAACGCCATGTTTTTCGTTTGGAAATTAAGTACCGGTATTGGCATGCTAGGTGAAAGAATCTTGGGAAATATCAAACACTTACTATTTGTAAATAAGTTTAATTAAAATCTTTTGTGTTTTAATAAAGTTTACGAGATTGTGAGATGTGTTAAGAACTAAGAATTTGCTATTCTAAAGTTGGTCTAGTTTCCATGGATATGCAAAATGTAAAAACACTAGGAGTATGTTAAGGTTTTGTTTTTAGATTTGAGTCAAACTTTTGTTATAGTTTTCAAGATCTTTCCAGTTGAGCTGATAAGAAATTACCTTGTCCCAGTAAACCTGCATACTCATCAGATACCCAATAGAACTTGGTAATTTATCTAATTTTCCATATCATTGGGCTGAGTTTGTAGGTATGATGGCCCATGGATATTTGTTCTAGAATACTGTTTTTATGAATGGAATGTGGCATACCTAGGTAGGCAGTTCTGCCAAACCCCAAAATGATAAGGTACCGCAAAAAATAAAATTGACCTGGAGGATTCCTTCGCTTACATCCTCACTGGGGTACTCTAGTGTTAACATATCATATCTTAACTGCTTATTGCAGAAAGTCAAAGTCAAAGTCAAAAATATCTTTATTATACAATTCTTCAAGAATTACAATAGTGTCAAGTACCCCCCAAGGGAATAGTGAAGCAATAATACAATAATACAATAATGAAACCCCGCTACAAAAGGCCAGAAACTGCTTTCTTTTGGAGACCTCAAGGGTTACGTGTTACAGGTCACGTGCCCGGCACGGACCTTGGACCGGTGATTTCCCCGCAGGCCAAGCAGCGAGTGTTGGATCTGATACAGAGCGGCGTGGACGAGGGAGCGACGCTGCTATTGGACGGCCGCGGACTCGTGGTGCCGGGGTACGAGAAGGGCAACTTCATCGGACCCACGATACTCACTGATGTCAAGGTGAGAGCATGGGGAGCACTTTTTGTTTGTTTTCAATTTCTTTTACTATTAAAAACTTTGAGAGGTTCGGACCACTGTCCTACCTTTGAGTACCGGTACATTTAACAAAAATAAACCCAACCTTTGGGTCTTCCCAACTCTAGTAGAGAAAGTTTGGTTAACCCTGGTCTTTACTTTTTAACATCAACCTGTTATTAGATAGCATCGTCCATTTATTGCAGAGGATCCCATAGGATCTCATCAGGATAAAATTAGCAAACGTCAGGATTGTGGGGTGAACTCCAAAAAAACTTTGTGGAGGTGCCAAACATTAGACTGCCTGTTCACAGAGTTCAATATCTTGTTTTTTTATTAGTAAAACTGCCAAATATGCCGATTGTAAACAATACGCCAAATACATGAGGTCTTTAGAATTTCAGCTCTCGAGTCTACAGGAAAGTGTTATTTATTAAAAAATATTATTGTTTATTTCCGAGAATAGTTGTTATAACTGGTTACTACCATTCTAAATATTAATTTTTACTGAACTAATAAGCATACGCTTATTTACGCATTATACGCATAAGAACGCTTTTAGCACCTCAATAGATTGTGTTTGTACTAACTTAGATACTGAGGAAACTGTAGCATCAGTCATTGATGCCGGTATATCTGACCACACAGCACAAGTAGTCTCCATTCCGTTTCAAAAGGGTCACATATCTACATACAGTACTACACAGAGACAAATGAAAAGTGAAAACATCAATAACCTGAAAGTTCTATTGGAAAATGAAGACTGGAATAGAGTGTATAGTTCCCATAACACCGAAGATGCATATAATATCTTTTTGACCACAGTAACTATGAATATGGATGCTGCTTGCGCTACAATTAGAACAAAAACCAAACAAAAGAAAAGACGCAAAGCTTTTAACGACAAAGAAACTCTGAATCTAAAGACAAAGTACCTTAAATGTCTAAATAAACAGCAAATAACTGGAAATGAAAATGATAAGGCAGTAACAGCAAAAGCTAAGAAAGACTACGACCTTAGATTAAAAATGCTACGGAAAAAAACATCAGCAGATTACATCAACAAAGCTGATAACAAAGCAAAAGCTGTGTGGCAGGTAATAAACTCGGTAAGAAGTAGTAACAAACAAAAAATTCACGGTTGAAAATAAATGTGAACGGTGAAGAAACTTATGATCCATATGAAATAGCAGAGCATTTCAACCAGTTCTTTGCTAACATAGCTGACAAAACATTAACTCATAATAGTCAGTATAAAAAAAGTTCAGACATTTTACAAACAAATCCCACACACCATCTACTCAATAATTTTGCAGAAAGTAACAAAGAAGAAATCTCCAGTATAATCCAGAGTTTTAAAACCAAAACATCTATGGGTGTGGATGGCATCTCATCGAAGTTACTAAAGCAATGTTGTCATGTCAACCGTTAGCCCCACCCTTGGCAGCAATAATCAACATGTCTTAAGTCAGGAAAATTCCCTTCAGCACTAAAACTGGCCAAAATATTTCCAAAGTTTAAAAATGGAGACTCAACGCTCGCTAATAACTACAGACCTATCTCGCTGATATCAACCTTTTCCAAAGTATTTGAACGAGTTGTGCTCAAAAGGATTATAGACCACTGCATACTTAATAACATACTAACACAAAATCAGCATGTCTTTTTAAAAGGCCGTTCAACAACCACGGCCATCATCAACCTAACAGAACACATCATTGACCATCTTGAGGAAGGAAATCTAATCACAAGCATCATGCTGGACTTCAGCAAGGCATTTGATTGCCTTGGCCACAACCTAACCCTAAGCAAACTCAACAACATAGGTATCGGGGGTATAGCCCTCAGCTGGTTTAGGAGTTACCTGGAACAACGGAGCCATCTGGTGGAAATAAAACATGAAGATAAAGGGTTGGTTCACGCTGTACGATCCACTCCATTTACTGTAAAGAGGGGCGTACCACAGGGGTCCGTTCTAGGCCCTTTAATGTTCATCCTGTTTACAAATGACATGCCTAAACATCTGGATGGGCTCTGTAATACTCTAATGTACACAGACGATACAACCCTCATCTCCGCAGGAACTTCCACCGATCAGCTTGCTTTATCATCGTACATAGCATTACACACAGCCTATCAATACTGTCACACAAATGATTTAGTAGTCAACATGACCAAGACAAACCAGATAGCTTATGGTAGGAAGCGAGACTTAGTACCAGCTCTGCCAGATGTTGACATGAAGTCTGAGGCCAAGTTCCTTGGAGTCACTACAGATGAAAATATGTCATGGACACAGCATGTTGATACCCTGTGCAAAAAATTGAACACAAGCCTGTACACTTTAAAACAAATCAAAGCTATTGCTGACTCAAAGGCAGTAAAAACGACCTACTTTGCACTTTTTGAATCACACATCCGATATGTAATAGTTGTCTGGGGAGGAACAACTCAATATAATCTAAATCGAATAATGCTCCTTCAAAAGAAAGCCATAAGAGTGATTGATAGTCTTGGACCTATCGACTCTTGCAGGGAGGCTTTTACACGACTACAGATAATGACTGCAGTTTCCCTATATATTCGGGAGACAATACTGTATGTTGATAGGCTGAATTTACCACGAATTTCTGACCACCACAACTACCCCACCCGGCATGCTACAGACTACGCACTTCCTGTTCACCACCTTGGCCTGTTCGAGAGAAAACCGTCATATGCTGGCAGAAAACTTTTCAACCTCTTACCTGCAGAAATAAGGAATCTCTCGGGAAAGCAGTTGAAAACAGCACTGGATGACTGGCTGACAACAAGACCCTTCTACACCATGGAAGAATTCAAAAGTGGAAGACTACATGACTGACATAAAAATTTGTTGTAACATTATTGACACTGTACATTTCTCTATGAAATTGTAATAAAGAGTTTCTGATTTCTGATTTCATATATTATTTTTGATTGGCGGTTAGGATTATCCTGAAGTCAGATTAATGATTGCAGTTAGCAAGGTTCTAGTATAGTTGAGAATTAGATGAAAACAATTCATGTAGTCCTACTTTTGCCCACTTCCATACAGTCTAAGGTTAACATATGGTGCTCACTATACCCCTAGTAACATAAAATGTCAACTTTGCCACAACAAGTTTGTAGCTTTAAAAATACTGTGTAAAAGTAACTAAGTAACGTACTCCTTTCCTGATAACTCGTAATTTCGCAATGGACACCATTCAGTCCACATTAGTCCGGGTTTGGGGACTCTACTATACCATGAAAGCATAACACATCATAATTGTTTAGTTGAGGCCAAACAATGGAAACATTTGTTGTTAAATGAAATTCTGTTTTTTCCGCCAGCCGTCGATGAAGTGCTACAAGGAGGAGATCTTCGGACCGGTGCTGGTGTGTCTCAGTGTGGACACGCTGGACGAGGCGATTACTCTCATCAACAACAACCCGTACGGCAACGGCACGGCGATATTCACCAACAACGGTGCGACGGCGCGCAAGTTCACCAAGGAGATCGATGTCGGACAGGTCGGTGTAGCTGGGTAGCGTCGAGTGATTGGCGAAGAGGGGGTGAGGCGTTGTAGATGAGGCCTGTCTAATAATATTTGACAAGAGACATATATTATTCATTAACAATTTCATTGAGAAATGTTACATAGTCATTAGATATATGGTTGTGATTAACTCTTGAAGCCAGCTTGTGTTGAAAATGAGTTTTGCAAAGGAGTACTTTAAAGCTGTTCATTGGTCTCTCCAGTTGAGGAATTCATCCAATGTGTAGAAGACCATGTCCTTCAGCCATTTCATGATATTGGTTTCATTTATGTAGTTCTGGAAAGTTTTATGGTTTGCAGAAGGTTGTTGAACATTTTAAGTCCTGCATACTAGGGTTATGTTTTAAAGATTTTAGTCCTGTTTAGAGGCAGTGAGTAGTTACCCCATTTTATGGTAAAATGTTCATTCACATTTTCTAGTTTAAGGGGGTCTTGGGTCATTCAGTAACATTCAGTTTCCAGAATAAAGATAAATGCCAATAACAGTACAATGATAGGTGACTGTTGCCATACCGTATTTGTCTAGTTCTGCAAGCCTACCGTTTTTTATACCTTTTTTTACGTAACATTGTATCCTTGATAATCCTAAACAGTCAAGATCAGTGTTACGTTTTCCTGCAAATTATGTGTTTAAGATGTCATAAACCAGCGGGTGAATTTGGTTTAATAATACTGTACCTCTTTTTAATGTTACTTTCAATACCATTATTGGTGCTCATTGAAACGGTTTTAGATAAGTACAAATAACACCTAGAATAAAATGATTGTGACATAGGACATTTTGAAATTAAGAAAATGTCAAAATCACAAAAAAAACAGTTACAGTAAGGATTTCAATCATAAGCTGTAACATCACAAAAAAGAGAACGATTTTCAATGCACACATTTATTTGTTTTAATTCATCCTACGCAAGGGTTAAATTATCCCTAGATTTGTAGGTCTTAGAGGATCCTCTTGTAAAAGTTAGGGTTGTATTTGGTATACTAAAATATCATGGGGTTTTCACAACTTTTGGGAGTAAAAGATTTTTCCAAATTCAATAATAGATGGATAACTATGGTAACGGTAGTAGATTTGTTTAATTTAACATTAAAGACTAGTCAATGTTTTCATTTCAATCTTGTGTTTGTCATAGGTTGGAGTCAATGTTCCTATTCCTGTTCCTCTGTCCATGTTTTCGTTCACTGGATCCAGACAATCGTTCAGAGGCGACTGTCACTTCTATGGGAAACAGGTAAACTAATGTTCTTTTTAAAACAATTTAGATCTTTTGTCGTATATGAACTATTTCAGAAAGCATTTAAGATGGTCTGCATTAACCAGATGGCTAATACAAATTTAGAGCAAAATTTGTAGCTTTAGAGTCTTTTTTGCCAAAATTGTCACTTCTCAATGTCGTTTGCAACAATGCTAAAATGTAAGGTCAGCAACCCTTCTTTTAGCAGCTTATGCTATCAGTCACCGTTTCTATGTTTACCACTGTAATACTACTCACCTCAAACTGGATTTGTGGATACACTATAAGCTCTCTACCGACGTCTACGGGACCAGACTATGGTCGGGTAACAAAAAAGGTCAATTAAACCAAATAATATCGGAAATATGTGTTAATAATAGTTGTAACTATTCTTTTATGAAGGTCTTTAGGCTAGAAGGCTTTAAGGCTTAGGCTAAATACACTCATTACCTATTTTATCTACGACTAACTTAAAATTGGTAAATAACTGTAATATAAATATCGAAAATGTATAGGTTATGGACGACCTACCATCAAAATGTAGCCACACGGATGTCGCTTGACCAAATCTTCATTCTCACTGATATGCTCATACTACCATATTTTGAGGTGAAACACATAAAGTAACTAAAACCTGGATAACGGAACAATTAGCTGATGAAGGAATTGCGTAATTTTTAAAATTAAAACACTATTGTATTTTCATCAAATGCTGAGCTCTTGTTGATCTACAACTTGAATTTCAATTTGAAACCCGTACAATATAAACCCATTAAGCAACGTATTTATTTTTTTTTCCATGATGTACTTCTTGATTATGCCCGTAATATCATTGTTTGTGATTGTTACAACGGTCATAGATAAAATCAATAAAAAAAAATGTTGCAACACTGTCAATTAAGTAAACACACAGTTATGGTATCAGAAACTATTAAATAACAGAATTAGCAAACACAGTAAACACTGCAACAACGAAATATTAAAAGCAAACTTACTGAATTTGATTTGCTACGGTAACGCATGATTGACCTATTGTAACATAAGTTTTTTTTTGATCATTATCACAACATCAGCTTATATGGCGAAAGTTGATACATTCCTGGAAAACGGTCAGTTGATCCGAGGTCGGTTAAGAGAGATTCCACTGTATGGTGGTTTAAGGCCAGGCATGACCTTTCAATAACCCGTAGTCTAGAGCTGCCCTAACCGTTCACTCTCATCTGTCACCATACTCAGTTATAATTGTATACGTGACCCGTCTGTTCGCAGGGAGTGCACTTCTACACGCAAGTCAAGACCATTACGCAGCTCTGGAGAGACTCCGATGTGACTCACACCAGAGCTGCAGTGTCCATGCCCGTCATGCAGTGAACACATCGATCGTGACCTGCGTTTAACCCTACTCAATTATAATTGTCTACGTGACCTGTCTGTTCCCAGGGAGTGCACTTCTACACCCAAGTCAAGACCATTACGCAGCTCTGGAGGGACTCTGACGTGACTCACACCAGAGCTGCAGTGTCCATGCCCGTCATGCAGTGAACACATCGATCGTGACCTGCGTTTATAGTGGCCAAAAACAGTGAGATAGTCCTACACAACAACAAATCTGTGCTAGTGTTAGAAAGCTCTGTATCCGGCAGCTTTCTTTCACTACACTTAGGCCTATTTCTGTTTTTGCTGTTGTTGTGTC
>CM061537.1:29651136-29682636 GCA_030545055.2 Neoaliturus tenellus
AGAACTAAATAACTCTTCTACAAAAAAAAGTGTAATTTTCAGGCAAAATTTATTAAATTTTGATTTATGCGTTTTAAAGGATCTCAGTAAAAAATAACCTTTAGAAACTAGTAATTGGCACAACAAACTGGTACCGATTGTCATTACTCACCGCACGGTCGGAGCCGACGAAGGATATCGCGCGGATGTCCGGGTGGTCGCAGATGAAGTTGACGGCATCGTGCGCGCCGTGGATGACGTTGACCACGCCCGGCGGACACCCGGCCTCCGACAACATCTCCACGAGCATCATGCACGCCCCGGGGTCCCTCTCCGATGGCTGTGGACATCAAACACAACTTACGGAGTGCTGACACATCCTGTATACTGTACAGCGGTTCCGTAAAATTCTAAAATGACACCAATGCATAAAACACTTCCTAAGTCTAAAGTCAATTTTACTATAAGTGATTTTCCTACAAAATTAATTGTCAGATCTATTACTACATGTTAACTTTATTCGCTTCAGACAGTTGATATCAATTAACATACAAGAACATCAAATTATTTTCAACAGGCTGAGAAATATTAAAAGTATATTATTGAAACATCTTAATTTGTCTTAGGAGTGCCCAGTACATCACTGTCGTATAGCAAAAGCAATGGCAAATAATAATGCTGACAAAAGATCTTGGAGGATGAGGGCTGCTGAGATTTTTTGTCACAGTGCGTCCAAACACTGATCTTCCTTAGAAAAAATACTGATCTGGACCGCTTAGTGGCTCAGACCCCCTGACCGTGTGGCTGGTAAAGGAGTGAGCCCAACGGGCTTAGGCTAATTTAGGCCTAGCCTGGTGTAATGTGACAAACAATTCCAGGCCAGATTCCTTAAGAGTAGAGGAGGTTTTTTAGTGAGTATACCCGTTTTTAGGGGAGTCCCACACTACAGGCTGGCCCCCATGTGCGTAATTAATTTTTCCTGCCTCTCCCTAAAAAAATAACAATGCTACAATGTATATGCAGAAAAAGGTAAATATAGAAATATACAATTGTTTAGCTGAAGAATTAAATTAAAACTATACAATGGGTTTTTTAAAAGCCGGGGAGTAAACTTTTTCTATTTTAAAGGTATAAATTAATTTGATTTTCTAAGAAGTTATAAATTTCTAGCGAAATAATAAAATTACTATTGATTCTTTTGCTTAGACCTATGAAATCATTAATGGCATGATCCTTAGCATTATAACAACGAGGGTCCTAACATTGAACAGAATTTTTGTTTCTGAATGAGATAGGTTTGTTTATTAGGTAAATGGTTATTATGTAAAATCAACAATACATAAATTTACTATGGTTTGGAATTGAAAATGAATAAGAGTGGTTTACGATGCTCTCTTGGATGACAATCAAGAACTATTATGATTACCTTTTTCTTAAATTTTAGTATATCTTAGAGACTTAGAACTATTGCGCGGTTCCCACTGACCTTGATGACATGAGTATTGCCCAGCGCAATGGCCATGGGGAACATCCACAGCGGGATCATAGCGGGGAAGTTGAACGGCGTGATGCCGGCTGTGACGCCAAGCGGCACACGGTACGACACCAGGTCCATGTCCTTGGAGATGTTGCCCAGCGTCTCACCCAGCTGCAGTGTGGGCATGGAGCAGCAGTGCTCCACCACCTCTGTGGGGACAAACGTGCGGCGAGGAGCCAATTAGTAGTGTCTACAACCTGGCGAGACACTGATGCTAAAAGCCATACTAGTATCAGCAGAAAATTGCAGTTGGTACCCTTGATTGAGGCTTAGTACTATTAGATCGACAAAGTGAGGTTGCCAATTTGTTATTATAAACAAAGCACAGAACTTTACCTGAGTGATAAAATATTGCAAACTTTAACTTCTTGGTTAACGGAAAATCACTTATTTAAAGAATAAAAACAAAACTAGCACTCACTCTGTTATAAAAAGTAACAATACTAGAATCTATAATTAACCAAATATTAATGTTCCGAATCATCTTTGGCTGTAGTTTCAACCCAGAACTAAAAAGAATAGTTACTATGTCTTCCACCAAATAACTTTTGCTAGGTGGTGGCTGTCCGACTGGTTAGGTTAGGCTGTGTTATGATCGTTACGGAGAGTAAAATTAGATAAAAACTGAACAACTGAGATACAGCAGAGTCCCGCAAACCCAGACTTCAATGACCCGGAACCCCAGATAACCCAGAAGCCTGCCAGAGCATTTAAGTGCACCAGGTTTCAACTAGCTAAGCGGCATTCCATCAGCCAAAGCATGATGTGGTGAATTGTTTTTTTGTTTTTTTTTTACATTTATTTTAAAAGATGAGGTTTAAGTTTTTAGTTTTAATGTGATGTACACTATGTAAAAAATTTGTTTGTTAAAGGAATAACATAAACTATTCTTACTTTATCTTATGTTTACTCCTTTCCTGATAACCCGGAATTTTCACAAACACTGTTCAGTCTACACTAATAGTCCGAGTTTGCAGGACTCTATGTAATAAGCTGAGCAACACAATAATATAAGCAGAGTTGCGCACCGAGCACTCTCCTTCCTTAATCTTCCACTCAACCATCATAAACAACCGAGATGCATGGAATTTCCACGAATAGCTATAATCAGTAGAAATAGAATGGAAACATTTCACTTCTACAAAAATCAACATTTCATTATTTTGAGGTCATTAAATGAGTGGACTCCCATTACCAAATATGGGCGGTCAATGAGATATCTTTATGTTAAAACACATTTTAGAATGTTTTACGTGAATAAAGTTTGCAATTCAATTGCTTGATTTCTCTGAAAAAAGGAGGAAAATGTCAATATGATCTTCATTCCATGACATGTCTTCTTTTCCAAAGTCATTTATTATGAAGTTACTTCAACTTTTAGTTTGTATAAAATTATTTAGTAATTTAATACACTAAATTCTGTTCTAGATCTGTATTAAAATTATTGACTGACCTAGCCTGGTCTACAAAAAATCCCTTTGATGTGAATATTCAAAATTAAAACAATTAAACATCAAAATATTTTATTAGACGTTTTATTGAGAGTTTAGGCTATCACTTACGCAATCCTCTCAACACGTCGCCTTCTGCATCCGCCAATGTTTTGCCTTGCTCTAGAGTTATGTTTGCTGCCAGCTCTTTCTACAACAATGGATTCAAGTTATTAATACACAAATTATAGTAAAGGCTTGGAAGATAACAATTTTACTTAATGTAGGCCTACTAATGGTATGATGAAGGACTGATGTTATAAGATAAAAATTAATCCACTTTCTTATTGTAGTTTGGCTAAATTAGTACTATTAATGGTTTTTAAACATCTGAGTTATGGTAATCCAATTGTTGTCGAGCAACTAGTTTCAACTCATTCAAATAGAGTCATCTTCAGGCTTTAATACAAAGATGTACAGGCTTTAATACATCTTTGTATTAAAGCCTGAAGATGACTCTATTTGAATGAGTTGAAACTAGTTGCTCCACAACAATTGGATTACCAAAACTCAGGTATTTAAACCATTAATAGTATTTATTGGTAATCCGGAGGCTAACATTCCAATACTAAATTAGTACTACATGCAAAACTAGTTTGAATCAGTTATTTTATAAAGAATAATGATGCTATGATATTACCATTTTCACACTAAGTTCTGATTTAAATCTAAAAATAAATTTCATTACTTTTCCAAAGTGTTTGCCTCTGACTTATAATTTTAATAAAATATCCCATCTTTTCTTGTTGCAAAAAAAGGAGTTAAGCTTTGCCAATACGAAGTGAGGGTTAACAACTGCAAATAACTTTCTAACTCAAATATATTGCACATTTTACGCTCACCATATTTGCCTTGATAATGTTCTGGTATCTGAACATGATTTGCTGCCTCGTAAGAGGAGAAGTGTTGGACCAGCTCTTGAACGCAGCTTTCGCCGATGCCACAGCCGCCTCCATCTCATCCTTGGTGGCCTTTGGAACTCTCGTAACAACCTTAAAACAGAAACAGACCAACATTGCACTTGGGACGAGGAAGGGGAAAAGTCGACAGCACTAGAAAAGAGGCAGCATTATTATAAACTGGGTCGTTTGTGGAAAGGTTTATTTCTTATAGAACTAGTCTCACCTCAACTCTGCTGTGAGCTTTTAAATAACCAGTTAAATGATAGACTTTTGATCATAAATTATCATATTATTTTTTTTTAATAAAAACCTCCATTGCCCATCACCATGGGCCAATAGGCCTGTGCGGTGATCTAAAGACAGCAAGGTACGGTCACGGCATTAAGTCACATAGGCTAGCTAGAGCTAGACGTGACCGCTCATGTTTGTACGTGTAATGTCGTCGACCGGAATCGAACCGGGGACCGATGGCTTGTGAGGCCAGAGCTCTACCACTGAGCTGCCACTCCCGTACCATTGAACTGTATATTGAAGGGTTGTGTGACATGTTCTGTCAATAATCTTTGTATTTCGTGGTTGGAAAAACCTACATCTATTTCTCATATGTTCTTGATTTTTTAAACAAATTAATTACAAAAACACAACACACAACATACATTTAATTCTAAAAAACCTATATTTTAAATCAATGATTCCAAAGCAGGCAGGGCACTTTGATACCAAAAGTTGATAAGTCATGATATGAACCTATCAATTAAAACTATGTAATGTAATTACTTTAATACTAAACGCAAGATTATCTACAAAAAAAGTTGAAATTTGGCAATTTTTATATGGACTGTATTTAGGAGCATTACTGATTTTGTAAATGGGCCCGGTGGGCCTGGGCCCAGGGGCACCAGAGATTTTAGGTTTGGTTGCTAAAGAAAATATTTTAAATCAACTTTTTACTTTTTTTTAACTTTGTAGAAAAGAAATTAGTTGGCATTATCCTTAAATGTTCTTTTTTTTAAGGATAAATTACCTTAATTCCTTTCCTGCTTAGTTTTATTAATTACCTGCTCTAGCCCACAGCAATTACATTGCACCTTTTATAAAGAATTACAATTGAGTTTTTATAAATTTTTTTCATCGGAGAAAAATTACAAAAACTTGGTTTTCTCAAAAAACTAAATTCATGAAAGATAACTTTATCATTCAGAAAAACAAGTTTATTCAGTTGACAACAATATCAGCGAGGGACTTGAACTTTAAAGATAGTAGAACGTTATCTAAATCCAGCGTAATAAGTAAAGCTGATACTAGGGAAATTAAAAGTTTATTTTAATTCTCATTTTTAATCGATGGTGTAGGAAAAAATGGAATAATAATTAATTTATACTTTATTGCATAATACTAATCCTATATTTCTTTGGAGCAGCATTTTATTATACATTAAATAAAGAGTGTTTAGACACTCTTTTTTGAAACTGTGTAGTAATTCATTGGATCAAAATATAAAAAAAATTTCATAGGAACATATGTCTTTAAAATGCTTTGTTAAGCCGCTAGCCGCCATTAATGTTTTTGACAATTAATACTTTTTACTAGTATAAGTATTGCTCAAAATCGAGCAATTTATTTTTGTACAATACAAATGTTACTTTGAGTTCTAAATCAATAACATCTGACCAATCCAATATTGTGAATATCTATAATCACTAAAAACTTCATGTATATAAAGCTGAACATTAACAGATCTTAAAAATCCTTTATTCAATCCCAATGTTATTGTAATGGGGAATTTTGGGATTTCAATGGTGGATAGCGCCTTTATTTTCAGTCCAATTCTCTTCAGTTTTTGGTGGAAACAACTACAGACCAAGATCAAAAACTTGGACAGCCCTACAACACCAAAAACTTGAAAATCGTTTGAAAATTGTAGGAGGAGTTGTCTACACACAAAAAAACCCAGAGTGTATTAAATAAGTACTAGAGATCGCCTCCGGTACCCATTTCAAAAAAGGAGAAAATGAAACATGCATGCGTATTAATATATAGATAGTTTTCAATAACCGATGGTTTTATTAAGTTCATATTTTTCATAAACCTTTATCACACCAATGTTCATTTTCATGAACAAGTAAAATAGAAAACTGAGTTATTTCCTAGTTAAAATATTATATCAGTTTTAAAATTTATTTTCTAATTTAGGCTATGCTTGATTTTATATGTGGGGATGATCTTTTTTGCTCCTATGGTGTAAATATTAAAATCAGAAAACGCATATTATAAAAACAGTTCAGCCACCTTTCATTTGATAGAAAAATAGCATATTAAATTTGCTTGATATTTAATATGATAAAATTATTATGGTTTAATTTGATAAATGAATGGCTCTACCAAAAAAATTCCACGCGACAAAACCCTACTTTTGAGTAAAAACTAGAGAATATTGATTTCTAAAGTTCTACATAATTTTTAGGTCATCATTTTTCCCAATGTAATCCTTTACTGCTACATGTATAAACTCAGTACTATAACACGACACTTTCACTCACCAGAATTAAATTTTAAACAATATTAAGGCATTTTTAGGGAGCAAAACGTTCCAAGTCCTGTTGGTTGAAGTTTGCTGCTAAGAACAATCATGGAATGAAGGTGAGTACCGAAATATATTTTTTAAAAAAACTGAATACAAAACACTTTTATTTGGTAAATACTATAAAAAGATGACATCAAACTGTTAACTTTAATGCATTAGTGCAACACGCAATATTTTTAAACTTTAACAATATTAATAAATATTAATAATTTAACAATTAATATTATTAATTGTGTAAAATATTATGTATCATTAGTAATATAAAAATATACAGCATAAAATATATGTAGGACCAAAAAATAGTTATGGTTCACTGTAAAAAATACTGAAGTTATAAAAATACATAAGAGTATTCATACTCAATAAAGTATGAGTTGACAAGTAGTACGCAGTGGCACTACGAGCGTTTTTCAATTTACTGCTCCTTGTAACAGTTTTAAATGTACGGTTTCTTTATTTTCAAAATATATAGTTGTTCAGCATTTCTGCGGTCTTTTCAGTCTTTGTCCTTCCACTTCCCGTTGTTCGATATTCTTCTACTGTTATTTATGCATTTAAGGTCACAGGGTGACAATGGCAGAGCATTCGTATCATGGTGGTTAGAACATTATTAAAAAAAACACACCTGACAACTCCCGAAAACGGTGTAATCAGGGTGAAATCAGGTGAAATTGAAAAAAGGTGAAATCAGGGCTGCAGGGATGCCAACCAGGGCTGAATTTTAACAAAAAATATATACCATGGTGTAGGTTAGAAGCTGTTTTACCGTACTCAATATTTCTAAATGCCAAATTTTAGTGCATATAATGTTTTTCGGCGGAGGAACTTTTTTCAGTTTAAAATTAAAAGCTTTTAAATATATAATTTTACCTCATTAGTGGCAGGATTGTGCAGATCTATCCATTCAGAAGCTTTGGACTCAACAGATTTTCCATCGATGAAAAGTTTTGTTGTGGTGATAGATCTAGCCGCATGGCGATGTGCAGGACTAATCTTAAAGGGAAAATAGATTTATTAGTCAATTCTAAAATGAAGACAATTGCAAGTTGACACATTAAACTAGCCTAATAGAAAGATGATTCAGTTTGAATCTCATTACCAGTAGGTCTCCTCGTATAGGCCTATACTTTAGTATATAGGCCTAATGGGCTTAGCTAACAATATGAAAACAATAACTAGGTATTAGAAATTTTGCTTAGGGCCTAGTTAACTTCGGTACTTTTTTATCCATTAAAATAAACTAGAGATCGCCTCAATCGAAATTTGACAAAAATTTCAGTTGATCTAAAGCCAAGAAGTGTAAAAACATTTTATAACTAAAACAACTGTTCTTCCTGTTTTTCTAGCAGTTATTTTTACAACAGCTGTCTAATGATTCAATCAATTCTTGTTCCTACATAAGATTAACATTGGAACTTTGAAAGCATGTAGCGTGTAGCCCTGGACTCCGATGTGAATTAGAGTGGGATTCTGCTCATGTTATACCTTTCTGATGGTATTGTTGTGAGAATAAAACTATTAAACCTTTTTAAAACTAAGGCTTTATTCTAGTTAAATCCAACATTACAAGAAAACAAAGAAAACAATAATAATCTGAGATAACACAGTCAGCTGTTAATAAATGAAATAATCAATATGATTCATCACATTCTCCCCCGGTTGAAATTTGTTTCATAGTCGCTTAAATAGTGAGGAGGTCTTCTGTTTCTGATGGGCCTAGTGTGAGTTATCGCATCCAGTTCATTCCTGTTGAGTTGGTTATGGGTTATTGATTTAGATTCAGCGGGTGATTCATTTTCATTTATATCTGAGCTGGACACATCTCTTGTGTCTTGATTCGAGAAAGTGGTGCCTTCGTTTTGCAAGGTCTCATTAGCAGAAGGAGTAGATGCTGGATGATGTAAGTCATCATGGTCGGGAATCGGCTTATGTAAAAGTTGTCCAGTATTAGGCACAGATTTATCATTATCTTGCAGAAGCCTCAGATCACCTCGTGGTGCCAAATGTTTCAAAGATACTGTTGATTCTTGTCCGTATTTATTTCGAACAAGAGCATACTGAGGATTGGCCTCAATTACTTCCACTTCTTCGACCTTTTCTCCATACTTGCTGGATGTATTATGGCGTTTCAGAAGAGCAGGTCCAGGAAAAGATAACCAGCTGGGTAAAGCAGTTCCGTTGGACGATCTTCTTGGATGAATGAGGAAACGCTCATGAGGCGTCACATTGGTAGCCGTACACAGTAAGGATCTGACAGCATGCAAGGCCTCATCCAGTACGTTCTCCCACTGTGTCGTCTTCAGGTTTCTCGATTTCAATGCTAGCAAAATAGTTTTCCATATGGTTCCGTTATATCGTTCAACTTGGCCATTACCTTCTGGATTATACGGCGTAGTTCTACTGGTAGCGATACCACGAGCATGCAAGAAGGAAACAAGCTCTCGAGATAAGAACGACGACCCTCTATCAGAATGTATAAAGCTTGGTGTGCCAAAAATTGAAAACAAATGACAGAGACATTTAATAACTGAAGAGGAACTTGTGTTTTTACAGGGGTACCCGAATGGGAATCGGGAATATTCGTCAATTATCGTAAGTAAATAATGATTACCTGTACTGGATGGAATAGGACCTTTGAAGTCAATGTTCAAACGCTCGAATGGCATTGTAGCTTTTATCAGATGTTGATTGGCTGGTTTGTAAAAACGTGGTTTGATCTCTGCACATATTGGACAGGACGAAGTCATACTCTTGACATCTTGAAGAGAGTATGGGAGATTTTTACTCCGGATCCAATGAAACATCCGAGTCACTCCAGGATGACTGAGAGCTTGATGTAACTCAAATAAGTTGTTGTTGGTTGTAGAAGCACTTATTCTTGAAAGAGTATCAGCTACTACATTTTCATTTCCTGGCCGGTACGTAATATCAAAACTGTAACATGACATTTCTAATCGCCATCGCAATATCTTATCGTTCTTTATTTTGCTTGAATGTTTCATGTCAAAAATGAATGAAAGTGCTTGTTGGTCAGTTATTAATCTGAAATGTTGACCTATAAGAAAGTGTTTCCACGTTCGCAGTGCTTCGACAATGGCACACGCCTCTTTTTCTATGGCTGAGTGTCTTCTTTCACATTCAGAGAGACTTCTTGAGAAGAAAGCAACAGGACGTCCATCTTGACTTAGAGTAGCAACAATTGCAAATTCCGATGCATCGGTTTCCACCAATAGTGGGCTGTCAGGATCAATAGTCGTTAACAGGGAGTTAGCAATGTCCTCCTTCAACTTTTCAAATGCATCCCTAGCTGGCTGGGGTAGTGGGAAAGTATGACAGCTTACCAAATGTTGTATCTTGTCTGAAAACTTTGGTATCCACTTTGAATAGTGTGCAAACATACCAACGATGCGTTTCAAAGCGGTTGCGTTTTTGGGAAGAGGCAACTCTAACAGAGGTTTCAGTCTCTCTGGGTCTGGTCTCATAGTTTTATTACATATCAAATAACCCAAAAGTCGAATTGAACTCAGGGAAAACTTGCACTTTTTATTATTTAAAGTCAGGTTGTATTTCTGAGCTACATCAAGGAATCGCTTTAAATGTAAATCGTGTTCGGTTTGAGTGTTTCCACATACAGTTATGTCATCAAGATAGGCGTACACTCCTTCAAGGTTCTCTTTGGATATTATCGAATCTATTACCCGTTGAAAACAAGCGACGCCGTTGGTGACTCCGAAAGGAATCCTTGTAAACTGATATAGTTTACCGTTTGCCTCAAAGGCTGTGTATGGTCTTTCCTCTACAGAAATAGGTATTTGATGGTAAGCTGATTTTAAATCAATAGTGCTAAAAACAGTGTACTTTGCAACTTTGCTAACTATATCATCAATTCTAGGGAGAGGGTAGGCGTCAAGAATAGTGAATTTGTTGATTGTTTGTGAATAATCAATGACTAAGCGTTTCTTGTGATTTTCATTTTGAGTGACTAAAGGCTGTGCTCGCCAGGGAGAGTTGCTTTCTTCAATAATACCTTCAGAAAGCATTGTTTGTACTTCAT
The DNA here is from genome assembly GCA_030545055.2 of Neoaliturus tenellus. Lineage (NCBI taxonomy): Eukaryota > Metazoa > Arthropoda > Insecta > Hemiptera > Cicadellidae > Neoaliturus > Neoaliturus tenellus. The sequence goes on from CM061537.1 coordinate 29,661,683, forward strand.
TAGCAATGAAATGAGAGTCTTGTTCTGAAAATCGACGACTTTTAGTAGCAATAGGTTTTATATTTGGAGCTAGATTTCCAAACAGTTTAGGAGATTCAACTGTGGATGGTATTAAACTACATATAGAAAGAGGTGGTCTGGGTCCTCCAAAAGATACATCCACGTGAGAATGATATTTCATTAGATCATGACCTAACAATACATCTGCGCATAACTGAGGTAGAATTGTTAATTTAAAACCATTGTATATGTGACCCTGTATATTCAAATCTACTAATACGTAGCCTAGGTGATTTAGAAGTGAGAGTTGTGGTTGCCATACAGACTTTACCTCCCCCAGGGAACATTTTGATATTATGTTTTAAAACATAATCGTAGTTAATATAACTATCAGAACTACCAGTATCGATCAATGAGTTGGCATTTTTGGTATTTATTTTGACTAAAACAACAGCTTTTGATAGACTAGCTGGAGCTGCAGCAATTATACTGGCTGATGTAGAATCTGTTGAAGACTCAAGAAAAGCAGATACTGGATTTTTAGTGGTCATGCTCTTATTAGATTTAGACATACAGACCTTTGAAAAATGTCCTTTTTTGTTGCAACTGCGACAAGTTGTATCTCTAGCGGGACAAATGGATCTAGAGTGACGACTGTTTCCACAAAAGTAACACCTTGACTGGACTGCTCGACTGGCTGCTACAACCGTAGATTGTTTTTTCCGTGTCATGAGAATCTTCATTTTCTCTCTTACGTCAGGATTGCATTAACTTCACCAAATGTAGACAATCTTCCAGTGTTGTATTCCTCGGCATTCTTTTGGGCCATTTCAAGCGCTAGAGATTGATCGACAGCTTCTTGGAGTTCTAAATTTCTGTTTCTAAAGTCTTTGTCTTATGGAAGGAGACAACAAACCATTGATGAAAGCATCTCTTATGTAATCATTTCGATTTTGCTCAGCAGTTACATTTTTAAATTCGCAGTCCTTGCTTAATGATTTCAAAGCTTGGACATACTGTTGAATTGTTTCGTCTACTTTCTGTTTACGGGTTGCTAGCTTATGTCTGGCAAAAATAATGTTCTGTGGCTTAGAATAAACTTCATTCAGGATTCTGATTGCTTCTTCGTACTTTGAGCACTCTCCGATAAGTTCATAGGCTGTGTAAGATATGCAATTGATTAAAACCTTCAGAACATCTTCATCTGAAACTTTCGTTACATCAATAAAGTTTTCAAACATTTTAAGCCAATGATTCCATTCTTTTTTAGCTGTTGGAGAGTCTGGGTCTATGTCGAGTTTCTGAGGTTTAATTAGCTTTTCCATTTTATTATTTAACTAGAATAAATTGTTGTGAGAATAAAACTATTAAACCTTTTTAAAACTAAGGCTTTATTCTAGTTAAATCCAACATTACAAGAAAACAAAGAAAACAATAATAATCTGAGATAAACACAGTCAGCTGTTAATAAATGAAATAATCAATATGATTCATCACAGGTATGCGCAAATTTTTCCTACGATGCACACAAGCTGAGAAAAAAAGGAGGAAATGAAACATGCTTGCCTATTAATATATGAAGGGTGCAGGGAAAGAACGATCAAACTCACAAAATGTAAGTTTTCAGGAGAGCGTTTTAAAAATTTAAAGAGTCATATAAGTATGATAACATATATCCATAGTAATGTTAATGTGCTTAATATTTAATTTTACTGGTTGTCATTTTATGGTTGAAACACTAAAATTTGTTTTTTTAATGATGATTTTAACGGATTTTAAGGGGACTTTAACTTTGATTTTTAACGGACTTTGTCCGTTCTTCCATGAACGCAGTGGAGCTTGACCGATATTCCCCTGCATACTCTAAATGTTTTGTATTCTAGTGCGGAATCTGTTCGTTACTCACGTTTATAGAATGCACGTGGTTTAAAACACGCTTAGACAAATCAAAATATACCGGTATTTCAATTTTTTGTATTTTTGGACTTTGATCGTTCTTCCCCTGCACCCTTCATATGGATCAGCCCTAATTAATCAATCAATCTGTGATAACTTATTTTTAAGAGTTTACATCAGATTGTTTTTTTCCTGCTAAGAATGATAATCCTCTATTGAATTAATACTTCTTTTCAATAAAGAATTTGATTCTGGTTAGCAGTATTACAGTCAGAAGGATGGATGGTTTGTGTTAGTGTTTACGGACTCCCCTTTATTATTTAACTTAAACTTGATTTATGTAGGCCTAATTGGAGTTTATACACGATTTTAAACAATTGAATTGTATAATGATTCACAATAAATTAGTGAATGATTTCCAACTAGCCTATCAGCACAATGACACACCTAAGCCTCAGCATAGCAGTGCTGCCAATTTGAAAGCCGGTTCAGTTTGCCTTACGGTTTCAAGGCGCCTATGGTAGATATCTACTAATGGCAGGGTACAAATAAACAAGGAAATTTGATGAGTCTAGTTGACATCTCTTTACAGTAAATCTTTAGTAAGCCTACAGTAAATTGAATGAAAAAATTAGGATTGCTCCAATCAACTTTGGAGGAATTTTTGACAAAAACAAGCCTGATGTCTTAGCCTATAATTTATTGTCAATAAACATGCACAGTTCATTGGATTTGGTCACTTGGGGTTTCTGTTTACAAATAATTGTCAAATATATTTATGAAATAAGTAAAATACAAGTTGACATATAAATTAATTAGGCTAGCCTACAAAATTATATTATATTGGTACTAGCATCATTAAATTATTTAAACTAATAAATTTAGTTAAATTTACTGATTAGTTTTAAAGGTTGCTATTCAGACTACTGGAACCATACCTTCTTTGAAATACGAAGTCCCGAAGTTGAAATCATTTTCACTAGTTATCCAGACCAGACTATATTCAAATTTCAGAAGTATTAAAAGTAATAAAAAAATATCGACTATCACAAAAAAAGAGTAGTTTCAAACACAAAACCTAACTAAGACAGCGGCGTTGCATAAAACGCTTATCACTGTGATCATACACAAACACCACTTCAATGATGAACAATTTCATTTAATTTGATTCTATTCAGGTTATAAATTTGAATTTGTCAGACAGACACATCCACAACACAGCCAGACGACAGATGATACGATGGGCCGATGGGAGAGATGGATCATACAAAACAAACAGCTGACGGGAAGAGAATCTAGCAGAAATCAAGATATCCGAAAGTGAAATCATTGATTTTGTATAGTCCGTTTTTTAAACCAGATCCTTCTCTAGAATATTGGGGTGGGGGAGGGATTTAAACTGTAAACAAAATTTAAAAAAAAATTAAACTCGTGACAAACATGTTCGAGTATCAGATTTCCTTAAATAACGCTCTAAATAACTTATATTGTCTTGCAGTAACTCCAAGTCAGCTGTTATATTTTTAAGCCAAACCACCAAACCTATGCCTTGTTAAAAAATAACAGTTCTAAAGTAAACTGATTAAAACAACTGCTACAATTCTGTTGTAAAATTACCAGCTGCTATGCAACAGTGAAATAAAACAAAAACAACAAAAAAAACCAAAGGGCTCCAGCCAATGGATATTAGCAAGAATAAACAAACCCCCCACCACCATCTCTCCCTAGAAAGAAGGATCAGGTTAAAAAAAATATTAAAAAACGGACTATATTTTATTTTTTCTGTATTAAAGAATATTTTTTTTATATTTTCTATATTATGTAAAATCAATTATGAAAATGATAACATTAATTAAATACAATTAGATAAATTTTTAGAGCAATTGACCAAGTATTATAATACTGATCACCAGTTTCAATATTGAAGAACTACTTAACTTATATTATCAAAATTCATTGTAAATTGCTAATACTGCAACAATGCAGGCTACAAATAACAGGGCCCCCGAGAGGGGGGGGCAGGGGGGCAGTTTGCCCCGGGCCTCAAGAGACAGGGAGCCCTCATCTTCAGGTGTTTTTTTACGGTATCATAATTTTATTCTGCATAGCCTATTAGTAACACCATGCATGTATTTTTTAGACCTATCAAAATCATCAAACCGTACCGAAGAACAGCTTATGACCGGAGTAGTGATCAGCCTTTATGAGTCTCTGCGGTTTGAAGCTCTGTGTCAGTGACCAGCAGACGCAGCGCCGCCCCGAGCCCCCATTGGAGAGCTACACCACAGTGCTCGCGCCACCAGTCCACCTGTAGACGCGATGTTGTGGTGCATTCTTATCAGTGCACGAAGTATGGTACTACAGAATTCCAAATCTCTTGATTTTTATGGTATGTCTAATTATTTAGTGAAGTGTGTTGGTGATGTCATAGCTGCTCCGCTTGCCACTGCCATAAACCTCTGTTTTTACGAGGGTAATTTTCCTGCAACTTTGAAGATGTGCAAAGTTACTCCCATCCATAAGGCGGAGACAGGACAAACCCTGCTAATTACAGGCCAGTGTGTCTTTGGTTCCGTCCTTATCCAAAGTTTTTGAAAAGGCCATTTTCCATCAGATAAGCAAACATTTTGAATTTTTGGGTTTGCTTTCTGATTCTCAGTTTGGTTTTAGGAGGTCGTGCAGTACCACTGATGCTATTGGATCGTTGATTGCGAGAATACATGATGTTCTTGAGGCCAGAGGTTTTGCTTGGGTTACCTTCTGCGACCTAAGCAAGGCCTTTGATTGTGTCGACCATTGTATGCTTTTGAACAAGATACGGCATTACGGTGTTAGTGGGGCTGCATGTGACCTATTAGAGTCATACCTTTCAGATAGGAAGCAGGTGGTTTGTGTTAGGGGTGAGCGGTCAGCCGTGGCAGAAGTCACATGTGGGGTGCCGCAAGGCTCGATATTGGGACCATTTCTGTTTTTAATAGCCATTAATGACTTGTCTTTTAATGTATTATGTGACACTTTTTTGTATGCAGATGACTCTACTTTTTTATCTCATCGTTCAGATTTGGAAATGTTAAAATCTGATGTTGATAATGTTACTAACAATTTTTCAGATTGGTTTGCTGCAAATTCTTTTCTTTTAAATAATGATAAAACAAAAAATGTGATATTTAGCCTTAGACATGTACCTGATAGTTTAGTTTCAAATGATCATGTTAGATTTTTAGGTGTTTTATTAGATAGGCAGTTAACTTGGGAACCTCATGTTGAGCACCTCACAAAAAGACTGTCAAGAGTTGTATTTCTTTTTTCTCAACTTATGTACTATGTGCCCCTAGTATATAAAATCAGCCTATTTGCGCTTTTTGAATCCATAGCATCCTATGGCCTTATTTTCTATGGGTGCTCTCCAAAAATTCATGATGTACTTTTGTTGCAAAAGAAAATTGTTAGAATTATATCTAAAGCAGATCGTTTGGCTCACTGCAAACCACTTTCATTGACTTAGAAATATTGACAATAGTGAATCTGTACATTTTCCAACTTTTACTCTTTACTTTTAAGAAAAGGTCATCGTATAATCTTAGGAATGAGATTCATGATTTTAATACTAGGAATCGGGAAAGGATAGATCTACCTCATGTACGGTTGGAGAAAACAAGATCGGGACATGTTCTCATGGCATTAGGCTATACAATAAGATTCCTTTGGCTGTGACTAGGTTAGATTTTAATGTTTTTAAAAAAAGATTACATAGTTTTTTAGTTATGAATCCTTTTTATCATATCAATGATTTTTTTAACTTATCTGACAATATATTGAACTCTATGTAATTTCATCTGCGATATTAAATTTAGGTCTCTAGTCAATTTACTTCTCTTGCCATGTACACTTTGTTATTTCATTTGTCTTTTTTTTTTGCTCGTCACTTATAAAATTTAATGTATTTCAATATAATTAATAATTAGAATTTAAACACAGAAATTATTTTGTTCCCACATACAAATGGACTAAATACCTGTGGTATTGTTAAATATGTGACCTGTCATTACATATGTACAATATGTGAAAAGACCAATAAATATCTTATGTCTCTTATGTCTTATGTCTTACATCCAAAAAACAAGATTACAAATCCTTGAATATTTCTGAGTTTGGTTGAAATGAGCGTAGTTTCTTCAGATTATTTCATTAGACGTTTAATACAGTTGTAAACAAAATAAAGGTAATTAATAAACCATTTTAAATAAAATTGCGTTAAAAAACTATTCCTATAACCTTAGCAATTCAAAATACTTAACTTTTCAATAATTCAAATTTCAAAATACGTGCCCTAAAACCAAATGGTAGATCTCCAATAAGGACTCTCGGACCCAGCCAAAGTGCAGATTTGATACAATATTTCATATACTGCATACCTAAATACATTTATTACCTGTACCTTACAATAATTCTAATAAAATATTACTATGAATTACTAAAGAGAAGGAAGCAGATTGTGTTCATTCCAAATAAATTAAAATAGAAATGTGTGTATTGTATATGGTTTGACCATGAACATATGGGCCGAGGGGGGGCCTCACACCGGAGCTCAAAAATTCTCTCGGCAGCCCTGACAAATAAACTTAAAAGAGGTATAATATTGATTTTGTATATAAAAATCAATGGGTCTACAGTCTAAATATCATGTATATATACAGGTGTCATATATGTAAGACTCAGAAAATTGTTTTTTTTGGTCAGAATAAAGATAAATAAAGAATACCTAAACTGTTTTCCTAAATGCTTGTTAAACGTATGTGCAATATATTTTAAAGAACAAGAACCTATCTACTTATAAATATATTTAATAGATAGATATTAAATAGATTAATCTATTTAAATCTATTTATTATGTGTGTGTGAGTTGCTCTGTCACACACACAGTATAAGGAGCAAAGTTAGAAGCAAATGCCTCAATCAAGCTCCTTCACTTTGTTTCATCTGCTCCAGTGCTCCTTCATCAACCTGTGACTCTAACGAGAATGCGAGTGCCAAGACACGCAAGGTATTTTTCAAATACCCTCTCACAGCAGACGTAGCATATTTAGCAAAGAGGTCATCCATAAATTACGTCTTCTGAAAATAGGGAGAGGGGTCCAGATTGAAAATGACTTTAGGGGGACAAGGGGGGGGGGGGGAAGGGTTGGCTTTGATAGAAGTCATTTTAAAAATTATGTTTTATATCAAATTTTGATCGTAAGACAAGTCATTTTGGCTTTATTTCTTTGGTCAATGTTTTTAGTTTATCCAGGTCGCTACCTGGATAAACTAAAAACATTGTCAGACCGAGGTAAGTAGAAAGAGTGATACAGCGCGAGGGTGAGAGCATGCGCAAGGGCTAAATATTTCTTTCCTCCTGTCCTTTACCTCGTTTCGGAACTTCCTTTTAAATTAATACACCGTGAACTGAGCATTATGTATTGTGGCAATAGAAAGGAGGTCATAAGAAATGGCGGGAGCGGGGCAGGGTGAGACCTTGGCACCTGGAAGGGAAGGGGAGAGAGAAAGCAGTGATGACACATATCCGACGAGGGGTGTATTAAAATACGTTGTATTTTAAAAAAAACTTCCAATCCTAAATAATGGGGTACTACAGTGGTTTGTAAATGAAAATATCCAGTTTGAATAGTTCTTCAACAAAATACAGCCAAAGTGGGGTACAAAAGTTAATTGGTGGTCTTAATAAACCAATAAAGAATAGAACTTGAGTAGCTTCGACGAAAAAGCTATGGCAATGCCATCCCAATTTATTATTTTAACTTTCTACAAAGCAATAATTTTTTGCACATTTACTTTTCCAATTGCATAGTGTTGTGATAAGATAAAGATGGCGGGCGCTCAGAGGTATAGCAGAGGGAAGGAGACCATTAGGAAGGCCAAGGATGTGATGGGTTGATGAGGTGATGAAGGACCTGAGAAGAATGGGAGCTGACTTGGAGCTGGCAGAGGACAGAAGAGCTTGGAAGCACATGGTTGGCGAGGCCAAAAACCACCTAGGTTTCCAATGGCCACAGGAATAAGTAAAAGTAAGTAAGTAGTGTTGTGATAACTTTATAACTATAACCAAAAGCAAATTCAACTTTTGGTTAAATTTTTTAATGAAAGTTGTTTTTTTGTAATTTGCTTAATATTATTATAATTAAAGCAAAACAATTATGCCAGACTATGCCTTGCAGAGATGCCTTGTAGGGCCTGGCCTCCAGCCCCCTTGATCAATGCTGATGATTTGGATGTTTGTTCCACAAACATTGCAATATCATCGTTTCACTTGAATAGGTATTCAATAACATAATCATTTCATAAAAGTCAAGTTAATTTTAAACAGGACTTAAGAAAACTAAGTACCGCAATTTAAATGAAAATAAGTTTTACTTTTAAAACATCAGTTTTTTTTAATATACAATAAAATATGTAACAGTAAAGCACTTTCTTAGCTTATGACAAACAAAATCATTTGTCCAGCACTTGCATAACTTAGAAGATGGAATGCCAAGATTTGGTTAATTTGGTTGTTTGATCCACACTTGGTAAAATACCCAGTCTTCAAGGAATGATGGGATGAACGCTGCATCTTTAGTAAACTCGACTGGTATTTCCAACTTCCTCAGTTGGTTCTCGTACATTAAAAGGGATGCAGGTCTGCAAGCAGCGTCACCCTAAAGAATCAAGAATCAAGAAGCGTTTATTTGCCATTGACAAGTAGTACATGTATTGGCAAAAGTCTTAAGTTTAGCTTGGCTACGGTCAAAACAAGATTTTTTTATTTACTAAATATATAAAGTTGCTCTGTGGATTCAAAATTGAGGATAAAATGATCTAAGTTTATATGACATACTCAACAATGAGGAGAAGTTGGACAGATAAAACCTAGAAATAATGACTAGTTACTTAAAATGAAATGAGAATAAACGATGAAGATCACTGTTCAACTCCATTATCCCTGAAAATTTGGGTTAAACAAACATTTCCCAGCACAAAAATGTCTTAGACCATGTTACTTTTTCGTTTTTAGGTGCCCCAAGACCAAAATAATAGTCATTAAAAATTTTATATATACAGTACACTCTCGTTCATCGGAACTAATGTGGCGGACGGCCGGTTCGGATGTCAAAAAATTCCGATGAAGCGGAGTCCGTCTTGAGTCATCATTTCCGCCCGTACGGTGAACTATCGTGATTGTATTTACTCTTGTTTTTAAGATAACACAACAGGTTTTATGAAAATAAGGCACTCAAACTTTGAACATGGTAACAATGAACAGATAGGAATAAAAACAACGCAGGAAATAAAGATCCAAAATCTTTATTCCCATATTCCATATTTATATTCCACTCATCAACTCAGCAGTCAACTGACTTCCACGTAACACAGGTGCAGTTGCGACGCGAGACAGACTGAATGACAGTTTGGGAAGCGGTAGAACCGAATGTTCACTTTCTACCCCTTCCTCTTTCTATTTTTGTGTGAATACTCCACGGCCTCGTAAATCACATCAATGAATACAGATTATGAAAAACGCCTAATGACGTTTGATGCAAAATGTGATACTTCACTGTTGTGCGGATAGAACGAATGGAAATTGAAGGCGCTAAAACGGAATTATTATTTATTTTGTAAGAAAAAAATTAATAATATCCAAATTTTCAGTTCCGATGAAGCGGAGTTCCGATGAACGAGAGTGTACTGTATATATATATGTGTCCCTACACACGATAACTCTCGTAAAAATGGTCCGATCAACACCAAATTTGGTAGAGATGTGTAATCCTACGTTTATTCAGATGAGTTCGTAAACCAGACATATCGACCTACCGGAAGGAATAGTTTTGGGGGTTTTGTACCCAAAAAATGGGTTTTTTTGTTTTTTTCAAATGTAAATTTAAAAAATTTTAAATTTTATTTTAACCATTGGATTTAGCTAAAAAAAACACAATTTAGTATTTTGAAGCTTTGCTCTATCTCCATTGGTTACCGAGATATTAAAAAGTCTAAAGACAGAACATTGTATTTTGGTTCTCCAATCTTATGGAGAATTTTGATGTGTTAATATTTCACTCATTAACCAATATTTTTCGATAAAACTTGGAATTCAGCTTCATTTGGTTGAGATTCATCCATTTATGGTACAAAATCTTGGTTTTTGTGATTATCATGGCAGCAAACCTGCATACTCTTTTCACATTTTAATCATATGGAGAATTGGCAATCTTCTTTAGCAATGGACAGATATTGATGAAACTTAGTAAATGGCTTCATATAGTCGAAATATTTTTTTTTATGATAAAAACCTAATTTTAGTGTTCACTATGGCAGAATACCTGCATACTCTCCCTATATTTATCATAAGGAGAATAGACATTTATTTCCCTATTTATGAGCATGTGATTTGATTTGGTTTACAGTTTTATGTGGTCAAAATTAATATTGCTAGCTTGGAAATTCGCTGAGTACGCAGGTCTGCTGCGACGGGGGGTATTAAATATTTTTTATCATATACTATTACTTTTATCATAAATTAATTTTTCTTTTTCTACAAAATTTGGAATATGGCGGAGATTATTGAAAATTTATGGAAAAGGAAAAATAATTAAGGGGTAATTGATATTTTATGATTGAATATCATTCCAAATAAGGTTCTAAGACATTTTCATGCTTGATCATTTTTGTTTAACGTAAAATGTCCAGAGATAATGGATTAGAATTTTTCCCATGTTATTCTTATGGGAAAAAACTAAATTTCAACTGGCATTATCTTCTAAACCGTTAGGATTAGGGGTACACATTAAACTGTAAAGTTGTCTTAAAATTACGGGTAGAATCCGAAAAGGTCATAAAAAATGGGGGTTTGTACTTAAAATTAGCAACTACGTAAAAAATTAAAAATAAAAATAATAAAATTAGCGATTGTTGTACAATAAGTATTACAGATAACACGGAATATCTTGGTCTCTAGCTTACTTCACTACTGGATTCAAATTATAAAACATATGGTACTAAAAACAGTCTGCAACTTCGTCGCTCTACTCCGAAGCTGTAAACGGCCATCACAGGCCAAGATACTCCGTATTATCTGTAATACTGACATTTTATTTATATATTTAATACAAAAAGCTTACGTGAGTCATGTATTTGCCAGTGGGCCTCAAAATTTGTGTGGCTTTGTTGAGAATAGTACGCAGGAAGTCCCAAAGTTCGCCTTGGTCACAGGTTGATACTGGGATTTCTGTCAGGTCTCCGAACACATAATCCACTTTCCTTCCTTCAGCGATCATTTTGTCAAGAGATTTTATGCAGTCGTCTATCACTATCTGCAAAAACATAGCTGTGATAATGAATATATTATTAGCTCTATTATTTAGCTAAAATAAAAGTAAATTATAGAAATTAATTAAATGGGATTGAGGGTGGTTCAGATAATTAAATCCAAAAATTATTTTAATATTTAAAACGCCTAATCAATTCTTAGAAAAAATAATTGATGTTGGAATATAAATAGGGTCTAAGATATACTGTACCTAGAAAAAATATTAAGAGTAAAATTTATTCTTAGGAGAATTTTATTAAGTTTTAATAGCTGTTGTTCTGCATAAACTAAAATATTCCTGTTGAAGCAGACCAGTGTACTTAGCAGACTTCCAATAGGTGTTTTTTCTTTAACCAACAACAAAAATTGACCATATAAATAAATAACGGGCTATGACAAAGTTTTGTATAAATGTAATTAATATTTTACAGTTTAAAATCTATAAATAAAATTTCAGTATTTTCTGTAAATTGCAAAGAATCATGCAGATTACGCCATTTTTAATTTTATAGCCTAAGAAAGCCGAAACAAGTCTTATGTCAATTTGAGTCTGCATGTCTGTTGGCCTGTTTGTTGGTGACGTTCATGAATTCTAATTTGACCGCCTTTTACACAAGAGTCCCGCAAACACCGACAAATGTGGACTCAACTGTCCTGAACTTACTGCATTGCTGAATGATGATACTATATAACAATTTATTAGTTTTTAAATTCTACTTTATACTGGTGATAATTAATGTTTCGATAAATATAAGTAAAAGGCTAAAACAACTGAGTAATTTGAAGAATTGGAATCTTATCTTATTCTTAGACTTTAAAACAAGCACTGTTTGAACAGGCAACTTTTTTCATCCAATGTTTTTATTATATGGGGTTTATTGGCCACGAGGAATTGTTTGAAGCAGGTCATATGACTGGAAAAAATCCGGTTTCCTTCCTACAGCCTTTCAAAAGTAGTTATGTCATCTTATGTACATTTTTGCAACTAAAAAACTGAACAAAAATCAGCCGATAACTCTGTAGAGATAAACTAATGTGATTTACAAGTTTACCGAGCAACAAATGTTTAACCTCCCTGGTACTAGTAAAAATGTCTGGAGGAAAATGGAAGAATTGTTTTGGTTTTATTCAGGTAAGGCTCCTCGGTTGAACGGTTGGTTGCTTACCTTGTAGTTAGGCCCTTCCAGCTGATCTAAACAATCACCACAACATCCTCTCATATGCTCCCGGCACGCTCTGATCACCACCTCGTCCAACTGTGAAACAAAAACACTCGCTACAGTCAACCTCTCAGATGCAACATCTAGTAACAATTGTAAATAGAAACAGGGTGTGGCAAAAAGATCTGACGGTTTTTAAATGAAAATGAATTAAACATTTAAAGAGATAAAAATATTTTTATTGCCGAGTTCAGATTGTTGTTAATGGACATTGTTGTAAATTCAGAGCTTGGGCGGGGAAGAAAGAAAGAAAGCTTTTCCAACAACAATAATCAAGACAAAGTCATTTCGGATGGGTTGGAAATAGCTGAGCATTTCAATAGTAAATTTTCTGAAGTTGCTAAAGGTAATATGATAATGTTTGATCAAGCTGATGCTCAGAGACTTTTGAACAATTTTGACTTTGTGAAGAGTGTACCTCACTTTCAATTTAAACAAGTTTCAAGAGCAGAAGTAGTAAAAATGTTCTCATCCTTAAAAAACAAAATGTCAGCAGGTTGGGATGAAATTCCAACAAAGTTATTAAAAATGACTTCTGAAATTATTGCTGGACCTTTGAGCCTGATAATCAATCAGTCTTTCCAAAATGGAACTTTCCCATATCAACTTAATTTGCTGAAATTAAACCTCTATTTAAAAAAGGTAGTAAAACAAATTCTGATAATTATCGCCCTGTATCAATTTTGAACGCTTTTTCTAAAATATTTGAAAAAATAGCAATAAACAATTGTCTAACTTTTTTGAGTCAAATAATATGTTTATAGCAGAGCAGTATGGATTCAGATCTGGGAGCAACACAATAAAGGCTTTAGCTGACTTTTTGTGGGATGTAAACTGTGGATTGGATGGATCACAGAATATAGCTGGCTTGTTCTGTGATTTATCCAAAGATTGTGTAGTATATGAAATTTTATTTTCAAAATTAGAATATTATAATTTTTCCCAAAGTGCTTTAAAATGGATACAGTCTTATTTAAACAACCGTTTTCATCAAAAAATTGTTTTCAAAGATAATAATTTAAATTTTTCAGAATGGAAGGAAAGCCTTTGTGGTGTACCCTAAGGATCAATATTAGACCCACTTTTGTTTCTAATTTATATAAATGATCTACCATGCAATCTAAATAAAAAAAATTATCCTTTATGTTGATGACACGACTGCTATATTGAAAGCAAACAATCCAAACAGTCTGCAAGATTTGACAGACAGTGCTTTTGAACAATTAAACAAGTGGTTTACAGCTAATGGGCTTAAACTGAATGGTTCAAAGACCCAAATAATTCATTTTAAAACCACTCATAGTCGGGGAAAATTTAAATTAAAAATTAACTTACCAGGAGAAGTTATTGATCAGGTAAATTCAAAAAAATTCTTAGGAATGCAAGTACAAAATAATTTAAAATGGGATAAATATTTACATATTTTAGCTAAGAGTCTGAACACAATCTGTTTCCAGATGACAGTCCTTCAGAACATAACAGATCTAAAAACTAAATTGATTGTTTATTATGCTCTTTTCATCTCTCGTATTCAGTATGGAATTGAATTTTGGGGTAGTAGTTCCAACGCCGATCTAATTTTCAAGATACAAAAAAAGATTCTGAGGATAATGACGTTTTCCCATCCCAGAAGCTCTTGTAAATATTTATTTACTGAATTGAAAATATTGACATTACCTTCCTTGTACATATTAAATGTTTTGTTATTTATAAAAAGAAATTAAATTTGTTTTTGAATGACAACCACCAACATAGTTATTTAACAAGGCATCATGACAATTTTCAGCTGCCCATCCACAGGCTTACTTCCTTAGAAAGAATGCCCCAGTATTTTGGGAAAAAATTTTACAACAAAATACCAAGTACTTTGAAATCAATTGAAAATATTAAAAAAGTTTAAGAGAGAAGTGTCGAAACTGTTAATAAGTAAATCATATTACAGCACTGATGATTATCTAAATGATATTTTTGATTAATTTGTAAGTGACAAATATTTTTAGTTTTAGGTTCATCTTATTTATTATTATTATTATGACAATTTCACCTGTTTCTCCAGCATTGCTGGTTTATGTAAACGTTATGTGAAAATAAACTATTGACTATTGACTATTGACATTAATAAAAATTACTCTATAAGAGCTGATTTATTCAGTTTAATATTTGAAGATGACGTCATTCAAAAGATGTCTGTCTTGCTCAATGCAATCTTCCAATTCTGCACTGAGGTTGTAAAACACTTTCCCTAAAATTGCAGGAGACAGGTTGGCAGTTTTAAAATTGGCAAATTTAACATAAATCCCTTAAACTGCAGAAAAATTTGGTTCCAGCAAGATGGGGCACCTGCACATATAGCAGATGAGGTGATGACATTCTTAAGAAGGAAGTTTTGTGGCCGAGTCATCTCGCCTTTTGGGGACATTGCATGGCAAGCTCGTTCCCAAGATGTCAGTATTTGCGATTTTTCTGTGTGGGACTGTTGAAATCAAGAGTTTAGACAAACAAACCCCGCTCGTTGGAAGCCATACGCCAAGAAATTGCCAAACTGTCTCCTGCTATGTTAGGGAAAGTGATTGACAACTTCAGTACAAAATTGGAAGAATGCATTAAGCAAGACAGACTTAATTTGGAAGACATCATCTTCAAGTATTAAACTGAATAAATCAGGTCTTATTGAATCATTTTTATTAATGTTCATTAACAAAAATGTGAAAAATGCATTTAACATCCTTTTTATCACATGAAATGTTTGTTATTTTTGTAAAACGTCAGATCGTTTAGCCTCACCATGTATTTAAGGTAGTATATTTTTATGCTGAGAACTCGTTAGATGGTTGATTTGCATACAATTAAAATAAAAATATACATAACATAATATTTGGGATTTTTTAGCTTTTTCTAAGACTTTACATGGTTAATTATTTTTTTTATAACTTTAAATAGTTAATTTTGTCTATAACCAAAATACCAATATGACTATCTTAAAAATTTCTGTTTTTTTTCAAGCCATTTTTTCAATGTTAGGCAATGTTTGATGATCAAGAAGGTTTACAATTTGTGTAACTCAGTCTCTCTGGCCTGTTACTGAACACTATGCCGTCTCAGGATTTAACGTAACTCCAAAAGCCTACAAAAGTTGTAAGAAGTTAGTTGTAATTTCAAGTGCTTTTCTTTGTAGGGATAACATTCGCATATAGTTTATTTTAATCATGTTTATTGTTTGTTTTTTATGTTCTAGAATCTAGCACTCACTTCCAGCATGGTGACGAACTTGGGCTTCTCCTTGAGCAGTTCGTAGAGCAGAGCCCCGTCGCCCCCGCCCAATATCACAATCTCCTTCCCCGCGTAATCCTCCTTGCCCCGCTGCATCAGGGTCTCCGTGTAGATCAGATCTCTCTCTGACATATCTGACGTGGTGTTTTACGATTAGTTATGCTCGTAGTTGAGTAAAATAGCCATAAACCATCTATATTAATTTGTAACATGTGCACTAATTTTTTCATTGACTATGTACACTAAAGTGAATAGACTTTTCAACCAATGCATTTGTTTGAGATCAGTTCTGGGAGATAACTTTTCCCATCGGTACAAAAATTACCTGTGAGATGGGCTTCACAATTTGTCTTGCAGGTAACTCGTCTCTGTGTTAACTAATCATCCAAACTAACCTAAATATTATAATTTTTAAATGTTACCGTCGAGCACAGTTACCAACGAGGAATGTTACCTGCCAGGCGACCTCCCATTTTATACAGAAATTAAGACACTTCATGTACAATGAACTACAGGCGCTTCAGTTTATGTTGTCATCATTCAGCTGGTTTTACAGTTTCGCTAAACACATTATCACATAAAAATAATTCTCAAAAATGGTTCATGCAGAAAGCTACCTCATAAGAATGGTGGTAAAACTGATTTATCATGTCATTTGTACCTCATGGAGATTGCACTACCATAAATCGGTTTCAAGCACACTTATGACATGAGAAGTCTATGCATGTTTTTGTGCTTAGTCGATGCTGCTATTAGGCCTATTCAGTTGAGTCATTATGAATTTTGCAAACAAATCCGTTTTTGCACAAAAATACCCTGAAATGTCAGGGTTTATTTTCTGGTCTATATCCTTCATTAACATTTTACAGTCAATTTAGTTGCATGATTCTTTCTTTAGCTGTAGTCTATTAAATTTTAAAATTCAGAAATGAAATCTCGCAAAAATAAAACTTTTACACGTCTTTTGTACAAACATTCGTTAACCAATAGGATTTCAGTATGGTCACCATCTTGTTTCTTGGAACATCCTGCACCACTAGTATTTAAGCAAGGATGCTCTTGATTCTCTCAATCTCAGATTTTGCCTGGTGATGACTTTTGATTGAAATCGATTGCCATTGTGAGATCTTTCATATATATTTACCGTCTTGTTAATAATTACAGTGCTAAGTAATATAAAAGTTTCCACTCTAAGTATATCTAGTAGTGTTGAAAGATGTTTTATTATTTAGACCTGAGTAAAAGCACTTACATGTATCATGCTAATCAAGAAGTTATTTAACTTTTTTGTTGTATTGTAAAAATGTTTATTTACTTACTTTATTTTGTACATCAATTTACTTACTCTGATTTTCATCCAGAACCAACATATTCCCTAAACTCTTTGAGTGAAATATCTGTACTTTTTGGTATGGCGATTGCTCATCAAAGACTACAGCGTCAATGTCATACTCTATAATCCTTTCATCTGAAACAAATATTACAAAATTTAACTTCTTGCGTGAGTGACAGTTTTACTTTTGATAAACATAAAAAAGTCTTACAGCACATATTAAATTTAGAGTTAATTAGATATTCAGTGTTTTATGTACAGCGGGTGGTATTATAAAAAATTTTATTTCTTTCTAAAATACCAATTACAAATATGTACGGTAACAAGTAACATACCTGCAGTAAGAAAGTATCTGTCAGCCTTCCCTCCACGCTTCAAAGCTGGGTACTTGTGGCTTTTAACGCTGCCAGATTTTTCTGTGAGAATAGATTCTAACTGTCGCACAGCCTGTCAAAGCGAAATCACATTAAATAAGGTTAATTAAACAAACAGACCCTAGCGAAAACAATAAAGGCCTAAATGCAACAACTACGGTAATCGAAAAATACAGTAAACCCCACAAACTTGATACATTGTGGACTACAGGGTGTCTCCTGAATTTCATAAATGAAATTCCCGACTTTTCCCGACCGGTAGATACCCTAGTGAAATAAGCGATGGGTGAGAGTAAGTTTATAGAATTAAAGAGGAAATTCAAGATGAACTTTCTTGGTTATGGATAAGCAGGTGATAAATTTTCTTTTTCAAGAACAGAACATTTCAAGGGCAAATTTAAATTGTCATGGATGCCAAAATAAATTTTATATTATTTATATTCTTTGACAGTTTAACTTGTACACTTTTACTTCATTTTAACGGTGGTTCAAGTTACAGTTTTACTAAAATAGCCTTCTTATAAATAATTATGTGACAATTATTCACACATAAACCTGTGACACGTTATTCGTCGTGGGACAAAGCCTCGTACAGGAATAATTGGATCAAGTGCCAGAAACTCACTTTCGGTACATGTTATGAACGATACTTTTCATCGTGACGCAAAACTAGCGTATTAATATTTCTGTTTACATCAGTTAATATTTCTTTTAACCCCGACGTTAGCTTTGATCAATTATAACAAAAGTAACTTTGATTTCTTTTTAACTTACCTCAAAAGATAAAAGAGGTTCGTCCCCATCTTCACAGTAATACTCAATGTTAATTGACACAACTCCCTTGGGAAAACCTCTCACAGTGATAAAAGAGTCTCTAGCCGCTGTGTAAGTAGATAATGAGCCACCGCCTTTGAAGTCACTCGTGTAAACTTCCTTCAACTCCGGGATGAACTTTGACAATACCACTTGAATTGTTGTACCTAAGCCATTTTTCTCATTGATTCTTTGAGGGTCGACTGACAGATCCAAAAGAATTGTGTTTATTGCCATTTTAGGCCTATATCTGAAATCAAAAAAGTTTTAATTGTTATATAGCAAACACAACATTATCAAATTTTTACATACATAATCTACACCATTAAAAAAAAAAAAAATTATTAAAAAACCTATTCAAGTCGAGGATAAACACCTTCTTATAACTTACATTATACTTCAAGGCAAAGGAAAACTAAGCTTGCCATGGGGTATCAAACATGAAAACAGCTTTAAAAATATACAAAAAAGGCTCTCTGACAAAATTAGTTTGAAAATAAGAAAATCTGTGTTTACAATAAAAATTTAAAGAAATCAGTCTATGAATTCAGAGTTAAAAATTGGTTCTCTCATGCCTGACGCATCCTATATATAAAAATTAAATCGGAATTAAACAGGAATTAGAAATAATGCTTTAATTTAGCATGAAATTTTAAGTTAATGTGAAGTTGTTAACTTTAATGTATCATGCACTAATATTTAATAAAGTTTTAACAATGAAAATTATTTAATGAGGCTGATTACCGGTAATTACTTGTTTGCCCACAAAATAATAGAGCACTTACCAGATCTTTGAAGACCATTAATTTCATGAAAAGTTAGATATTTTTGTTCTTTGGGCTACTAACTTGATCCTGACAAATGAATCTGGTAATAATAAAAATAAACAAGATATAAACTTAGAATCATTTCTAAGGCAAACGAATACTTTTGATTTGCTTTGGAGTGATTTTTTCACTTTTTTTCGGGCATGGTGTGATGTTTTATAGACTTTTCTGGACTTGAATGCTGCATTTTTTGCATGGACTTGCCTGGTTTGTTAGTCAAGAAGACAAGCTTTTATTGTTTTTTTTTTTTTTAGTTTTAAGTTAGTTTTAGCGACTTGGCCTATTGTTGATTACTGAAAGGCTCAATAAAATCTTGACTGGTGGGTAAATGGAGAACTGATTGAGAGCAAGGGTAAGTAAATTTAGAGCGACGGGGAAATCAGCTATTTGTTTTTCCCTTGCTCTATTAGAGCTTGGGAAAGTGTTATTTTCTTTGATATCAGCTGTCATTGAAAATAGCTACTTTTCCGATGGAGTGATGAAAAGACATTTACTTTTCTGTTCTCCCAGATAGCAAGGAAGCTTGAATCAAGCCTTGAATTTTCCTCGATTTTTAATTGCAGCGTAAGCCTTGAATTTGAGCATCTATTCGAGTACGATTCGAAATAACCAAAGATAATCAAGGCTTGAATTTGTTTCTCCCTTTACTGTCAATGTAAGCCTTGAATTTAATCATCTAATCGATTCCGATTCGAAAGCACCAAAAAGTTAAAGAAGCCTTGAACTTACCTCTCCCTTCAATAGCAATGTAAGCCTTGAATTTGATTATCCAACTAAACTCAATTCACGTTTACGAATCGAACTTGAATCGATACCGATTCACAGCACGACGTCCCGACCAATCACAAGCCATCCAACGCTGTCCCACAATGCAGTGCGTGGCTCCCAAGGATCGATTTCTCATCGATTTTGTATAGATTTTTCGGGACAAGACGGGCCGACGCCATTACTTTCTTACCGAACTCCGAAGTTATCGGATGTGTATTTTACTGTTCGGATTTTTCAGTAAGTTTTTTGTCTTGTGTTTATTCAAGCCTTTATAAATTTTTTATCGTCTTCAAATCTCTTTAAGTCTTTTTGTTCTTCTGCAGCTGATATTACACATTAAAGTGGAATAATACATTACGTGGTTAGTGTAATTTATTTAGTTTAGTTTAAAACAGAAATTAGTTAAGTACAAATTAATTAGATTAACTACTTAAGTAGGGGGAGTATCTCGATTTTTAAATTATTTGTAGGAATAATTTGTGAAATTGAGTTAGGCATATGTGAGTGTATATTCCATATTCTCAGTAAAATTTAAAAGTAATTTTTTTATAAGTTCTTTTCTTAGTAATTTTTTTATTATGTACTCAGAACCCCCGTTTTAAAAGGTATGAAATGTATATATGACTCAAACTCATACATACCTTTTAAAATGGTGGTTTTTAAACAGGGGTTCTGAGTATATAATCAAAAGTTAACTAAACAAAGAACTTACAAAAAAATTACTTTTAAATTTTACTGAGAATATGGAATAAACTTACATAGTATGCCTAACTCAATTTCACAAATTAGGCCTACAAATAATTTAAAAATCGAAATACTCCCCCTACTTAAGTAGATAATCTAATTAATTTGTACTTAACTAATTTCTGTTTTAAGCTAAACTAAATAAATTACACTAACCACGTGATGTATTATTCCACTTTAATGTGTGATATATCAGCTGCAGAAGAACAAGAAAGACTTAAAAGATATTTGAACGAGGCTAAAAAATGTATAAAGGTTTAAAAAAGAATCGAAAGACTTGCAAAAGACTTGAAAAACAATTGAAACATTATCGAGAGAGGCTTTAAAAGGCTCGACAGAGCCTTGAAAAGTACTTGAAAGAGGCTT
>CM061537.1:29682736-29736871 GCA_030545055.2 Neoaliturus tenellus
GTTGGGCCCCTCTAGTTGGTCGAGACAGTCGCCACAACAGCCTCGCAGATGCTGCCGACAAGCTCTGATCACAACCTCATCCAACTGCCAACAAACAACGAGGGAAAATTAGTTATCTACGTTCATTTTAGCGAATTTCCTATAGGGAATAAGCTATTACTGTAGGTCTCATGGTAAGACCTAAGCCCGGGACCATGTTACTTTTTCGTTTTGAGGTGAGCAGAGACCAAAAATAATAGTCATAAAAATTTATGTATGTGAGGGAGAAAGGAAAAAGGGACCTCTTCGCGGCAAAGTAAAAATTACAGTATGGACAATTTTATCGATTGAGGTCAAAAATATTGATTTTCGGTTGTTTGCATTTTAATATGCTCCATTTCGCCCTTTACCGGTTAAAATAAATCAAAAAACACTTGTAATGGAATAAAACATTCAAAATAATGATTAAAGTAGTCGATGTCTAGCTTGAGAAAAGGCACCTCTTCGCGCTTATGGAGAAATAACATTGCCGCGAACAGGTCCCTTTTCAAAACCAATCTAAAAGCTATGCTAATATTACTAATTTGGAAATTCGCTAAGTACACAGGTCTGCTGCGACAGGGGGTATTAAGATAATTAGGTGCATCAATTGTAGAGACCTCCACGTCTTTATCCCTGATCGATAAGCCTCGTCGTTGGTCTTTGTAAATGGTCGGGTTTTAAAATCTGATGTACCATATTTGGACAGTTCAGTACAGTTAGTCAGTAAGTACTTGCCATCACACGGCCCACCTATCTTTTGGGTAAGTTGCGTCATTACCTCTGCTTTGGCTTATAATTGTTATTTCCATCAATTTCCCGGTTTTATTAATTTGCGTTTTATTTAAACCCGAGTGTGATATATTTGATTTGTTTTAGTTGCGAAGTGTACGTGAGCGAAAATATATTTCTCAGCACTCCTGTGAATTGACGTGGCCAGACGGAGCAATCCCGTGGTTTCTTCTCAAGCTAAGATTAGATTTTATTAATTTAAATCTAGCGTGCCTGTGTGACTCAAATACCGAGCTTGACATCAACCCATAATTTTTTACGTCACGTTCTACTTATATAATTTTATTGAATTTAAATAATTTTGACTTACCAACGATCCTATGACTCATTCACGAGCTCGGAAATGTTATTGTGGTGAGCTTCACTTAAATAAATTTTTAATTGTTAGCACTCCTGTAATCTGAAGTCAGGCGGGAGTTACCCCAATTATATATAAATCATTAAGTTAAAACTTAGATTAAATACAGAAGTAAAGCATTACTGTGACACCATAAAAGATGCTGGGAGTCACTCTAATTCCATTTGAATTAGGGGAATAACCCAAATTTGTTTGTCGACCTAATACAACCGTGGTTTTTTGTCGAGTGTCCGGATGATATATGATGAAAGTCGTTTAATCAAGACTATGTGAAAGATGCAAAATGTGAGATTAATCGGATAGCCTTTTGTTTGTGCCAAGTAAGACATTTAATTTGCATGTCGTCATACCAGTTAGGCAAATTGTTATGTATTTGAGGATCATTATTACCTTCTGTTTGCAACTAGAACTTACTAGAATTTACTAGAACTAGAACTAGAATATACTAAGCCTACCTCTAAATTTTAAAAATTAATTCCTTAATTCTTAACCCAATCCAACTGACTATCCACTTAAACCCTAAGATTTAAACTCCATTACACAACTCAAAGAAGAGATAATGTTGATAATGTACAGAGAGTTAGGTTGATAATCTAATTTTTTTCTTTTTTGGTATTCTGACTTTTAGTCTAAATAAATTTTGTACAGTTTAGTAAGATATATTTTATTTTGTCTATATTAAGTTACTCATTATTGTTCTAGAATCTTGTTTAAGTTTCAGGCCAACTTAAAGAAAACCATTTTCAGTTTTAAGTAATGGAGATTGTTTAAACCATTTTCTTAAAAACAATTCCGCACATTCTGTTACCTATTACTGAGAATAACCACAGTACATACATTACATAACATACAGTAGGCCTACTGGTTAATTGACTTTTGTATAAGTAATTACTTTTTCATAATCCTCGGATGGTGAGAAGCCTATGCAATGAGCGGATTATTTGTTTATTTATTACAGTGCAGAGCATAGTTATTGAGATCTGTACATTGTCAGGAAGTTATGCAGTAGAGTCCCGCAAACATAGACTAAACAATATCCGGATTTGTGAAAATTTCGGGATTCGGGAAAGGAGTTTATGTTATTCCTATAAAAAACATGTATTAATTGCATTATATTCTTCCTAATAAAAATTATTAATTGCATAATGTAAATAATGCAAAACTGAAACTTTCTTTGCCTGATCTATTAAAACAAACAGGGCAGCACCATATCCTGCTGTAGCCGATAACATGGCACTTAGCGCCTTGATCCCAATGCACTTCACTGCTCTGGCAGTGTTTCCCATTTATCCAGAATATTGGGTTATCAAAGTACAGATGTGCGGAACCCTACTTTATAATACAGAAGTTCTTCTTAAAAGGGAAATTATTTATTGTAAATATAGTATGCTTACACAAAAAAAAAAAATTAAATAAACGGATAAAGTTTTGATGAGTGGTCTGAAGATAGAAATATAATTTTGAAAGATGTATTTTTTCATCAACCTGTGTACAAACTTGTATGAATATAAAATTTAACCTGTCTTATTTCTAGGTACACAAGATTCACTGAGATTCGCCTAGTATTCTCATACTATCCGTAACTCGATATCTCTGACAGATCTCTCACCTCCAGCATGGTGACGAACTTGGGCTTCTCCTTGAGCAGTTCGTAGAGCAGAGCCCCGTCGCCCCCGCCCAATATCACAATCTCCTTCCCCGCGTAATCCTCCTTGCCCCGCTGCATCAGGGTCTCCGTGTAGATCAGATCTCTCTCTGACAAATCTAGTGACACCCAAGAACTGTTAATTTGATGTGAAATTCACACAATAAAGTATCATTCCAATGAAATAGTGATTCACTTGTACAAAACAAAAACTTATTTTCATCCCAATTCATTTCTTTATTTACAACTGTCTGGCACACCATTCCAGTAAACCCTCATAAACTCGACACATTGTGAACAACTCCCACCGTTTGCTCATTCAGGCCACATAATATTATTGCAAGAAAAACGGGCCTTCATGAAGAAACCACGTTAAAAGCCAAAAATACCAATTGAAAATTGTTATATCAGCCATCAACAAAGTTCATAACACAAAAAAAGCAGTCGCAGCCATGAAAAAATCGAGTCTGAAGACTGATTGAGCATACTGACTACTATCCAATTTCGACGATTGTTGCACTAAAAATCAGCGAAAAGTGATTAACGTATTACAGTTGAAATTGAAGACGTCTTCCGAGGTGTCTACAGGAAATGGGTGTTTGCGGGGTTTTATTATATATCTAACTCTTGGGGTTTCACTGTCAAACTCTTGATACAACTGTTTTGCTTATTATTATGTACCAAAGGCAAATTAAACAGTTTCTTACTTGTTACTGGATTCTTGCATCCCTTTGAATGGAGGAATTGGACAGGTCAAGGGGTTTGTTTTTACCACAAGTCTTTGTTACCACAGAGGTAACAGTCAATATGGTAAAATAGACTCCACTAGACATTTTTTACTTCGTTTTTGAACATTGTGATTTAGTGGATTTTTTTTAAATTTTCTGGCGGCGGTTGGAACAGTTTGATTTCACTGTATTTTGGTTTGTACTCAAAGAGTTAATTTGTGGTGCTTTGCATGAAGACCTTTATGTCAAGTGTTGTACTTGATTGAAATAGTTGGAAAAATATTCTGGGTTTTTATGTAGCAAACTGATTCAAAGATGAAAAGTGAGGGGACCTTGAGAATTCCAAGTTGTTTAAAAGCATCCCCACAGCTCCACAGCTGTTCGGGGGGGGGGGGGGGGGGGCATGTCTAGGATGGCTCTAATTGTTTTTTTTTTGTTTTTTTTTGACAGAAAAATTTTTTAAGGTTGCCTTTAACAACCACCCAAAGAACTACTGAGTAAAAAATTGTACTGTTCAATTAGCCCAAATTAAACTCGTTTTGATAGGGGAAGGCTTCCCTACGTTGTAATTCTACGCAGAATATACTACGTTAATACTAGTCTATGAGGTTTTATTCAACTTCACCAGCCAAAAATTATAATTATCACCATTAAAAAATATACTGGCTCCTAGCTCAAATCAAAGAAGCTACTTCAAATATTTAACTGCAACTCTAAAAATCTTTCAGAGGGTTAAGAAAATAAAACACTCACTTTGTAATTCGTCCAACACCAACAGATTGCCAAGGCTCTTGGAATGTACGATCTGGACTTTCTGGTATGGTGATTGTTCCTCAAAAACCACAGCGTCTATGTCGTACTCTAGGATTCTCTCATCTACATGCAAAAGAAAATATAATTAAATATTACAAGCACATAATTAATTAAGTATAAGTTTAGACTGTCACTTAGCTTATGCTAGGTTTAACTTGATCTGAGGGAACGATGCCAGAGACTTTACTCATTATGAAGTAGACTGATATCTAAGAGTTAAACCTCTGTCAATGAATGAGAAACTTGCTCTCTACTAAAATTCACTGGTCATGAGAAAGAATTGTGTGCTTATGGGAAAGAAATCAAGTTCAGATATACTCTTTTAGAAGACAAACAAGGATGTTGTCATTAATAGTTTTCAAAATTCAGATGTTTTTCCCCAATACACACTCAAAACAAGTTGTGCACTTTATTTTAAGTGAGTTCACATGAAATCACTAAAAACCACCAGCAAAGAACTAGAACAAGTTTAACCAATCTGCATCTTTTGATAAAAAAAAAAAAAACCTAACAGGTAAGGCTAGGTTCACACGAGCGGTTTCTGCCGCCGCGACACTGCAGCGGCACCGCAGGCGCGACGTAGCGGACCATTTGAGTCAAATGAGCCAGTTCACACGAGCGGTCGCCGCCAGGGACTGCTACGCCGCCGCGGTGCCGCCGGTTGCCGCCAGTGTCGCGGCGGTCTAGCAGTACCTGGGGACATTCGAGTCGGTTCACACGAGCTGCAGTTGTCGCCAGTCGCCGCCAGTCCCGAGTCGCCAGCAGTCCGTGTTTCTGTTTGTTCTCGCCATTTCTAGCCATCGTGTGACAATTCAATTCAATTCAATTCAATTCAAATTATCTTTATTCATGAAATTTGTACAATCATGCTTACATTGGTAAAACAAAATTATACAAATATAGAACGGCATCATACTAAATATACAAACTTAAGACTAATTACATTTTAAGCAGCATTTACAGTAAACTCTTCAAATAAGTATAAAGCTTTTTCTATTAAAAAATTTTTAAAATGTTTTTTGAATTTAGAATTGTCTGTGATGAAAAGTAAATCTTTTGGAACGTAACGTATAAATCGTGTACCCGCAGCACTTGGTTTTTTAAAATGTAATTCAGTAGAATGTTTTTGAATAGCAAGCTGGTTTTTATTTCTTGTGTTATAGTCATGAGTTGATCCTAATTTTAATAACCTTTCGCCATTATTCCTTACAAACATAACAGTTTCAAAAATGTACAGGCTGTATATTGTTAATATTCCTAGTCTTGAGAAAATTTCTTTAACAGATTCTTTGTTGTTCAAGTTCATAATTATTCTGATTGCTTTTTTTTGAAGACGCAAAATAGCTAACAAATTTTGATTACTTGTCGCACCATACAACACAACCCCAAAAGAAATATGGGAATGTATGTGCGCATAGTAAATTGTTTTTAATGTTTCTATTGAGCAATATCTTGACATGGTTTTGAGAGCGTATAGTCCAGAAGCAATACTATTTTTTAGTGATATAATGTGATTATTCCAAGTCAAATTTTCATCTAATAGTAACCCTAAAAATTTTGTTTTATTTGTTTGAAATATTTTTGAATTATTCAATGTAATATTTAGAATTGGCTTGTTTCTGTTTTGTTTTGTATGGAAGGAAATGAGGTTTGTCTTTTCTAGATTTAGTAACAAATTTTGATTGCTGAGGTAATTATTAATTAATTTAAGATCGTTGTTAGCTACAACTTCCACGTCATTCACAGTTTTACCCGTAACTATCAAGTTTGAGTCGTCAGCATAAAGACACAATTTACTATACGATCCAGTTAGAATTGATGGAAACCCCTTCAAATAACAGAGGAAGAGAACTGGTCCCAAATGGACAATGGATCTATGGTTTTAATGTTAAATAAATGATTATTATTGTTCATAATAAGAAGACTTTCATTATTTTCCCAAAATAATATGTAGGCCTATTTTTATTTTACAATAAATTATTTCATTCGTGCAAATCACCACGAAATAAATGAATTATTAATCATAATAAAACA
The DNA here is from genome assembly GCA_030545055.2 of Neoaliturus tenellus. NCBI lineage: Eukaryota > Metazoa > Arthropoda > Insecta > Hemiptera > Cicadellidae > Neoaliturus > Neoaliturus tenellus. The sequence continues at coordinate 29,689,125 of CM061537.1, forward strand.
TATTTTTAAAGATGTTTATTCGAAAGAACTAATTGATAAAAATATGAACTATCAATGACTAATTTTTTCAGACGACGAAGAGCTGAGAACAATCTTTTACAACAGACTATGTTCAAGTTATTTATGTATTTGTTTTTAAGAAAAACTATAAATTTGATTTGATGCAAGTTTGTTCACTTTTTTGTATTTTTGTTCTTTGAGGTGAAAAATATAAAAATACTTCTTTTAAGTCCTCGAAAAGTGTTGCAAATGCACCTTTTAATAATCTTGCACTAACAAGTGGATGTGTCCAATATTTTCTTTCGCTATCACGGTATAAATGCGTGTAAGATAAATATGCCACAGCCACGTGCTTCTTTCTCGACCTAGACCTTTCCATAGTTGACAGAACACTGAGCTGAATGCTTCCAACAATGGTCGGTAGAACATTTCCACGAACTGCCGCTGCAGTGCCGTGGCGGCAGAAACCGCTCGTGTGAACGGAGCTGCGACAACTGCCGCCGCGGCGCCGCTGCGGTACCCGCGGCGACAGAAATCGCTCGTGTGAACCTAGCCTAAGGGAGTGTTCAGTTAGGTATCTCCAAGTAGGTATTTAAAACCATTTTATGTGACTAACAATTAATTGTGAAATAGTAGTTTTCATTACTAGGAGCAAAAGTGGGTCTCTTTGGTGTGCAATCGTGTTTTAAAAACGATTAAGCATCAAAAAGACATAAAGACAAAAATATAATAATGCAAAATTAGCCTTTTTATCGTACAAAATATTAACAATTAAGCTGTTTTGTTTTTTAGGTTATATTTACAAAGTAATTAATGTGTAGTGTTTACATTTCTGTTATTTACAAACAATGCTCTTTATAATGATTGAATTGTAAAATTCTGCTCCTCAAATTAATAAATGAATAATAATATACTTAAAACCAATGTATCTAGAAAAAACCGAGGTAGGTGACACCAACAGCTGATTGAAGGTAATTGAAGCGAGTCCTGCACCGTTGACGTCATGATGTTTCTCTTGACACAAGAGTGGTTTGCTTTGAACATTTTAAGTGCTGCACCGTTGACGTCATTGGTTTTGTTATTGTTTTTGTTGATGTCACCTACCTCCTTCTCATTCTAGATTTCTTGCTTAAAACTAACAGCTGACTTTTCAGTCTTAGGACCTAAAAAATATTCCAGCTGATTTTTCAGTCCTAGGACAAAAAGTAAATGGTTTTGGTGATCTTGAGAGAACAAAAAATAGGCTGATTTCGTGCGGAACGATAAAAACTACTAATTATTAACTGATCATTTAAAATGTACATTGTTCTAGGTATGGGCAATTAGTAAAAAGTAGATAAATTTTATGTGGTGAGAGTGCAACTTAGAAAGGTTTAACCTCCCACTAACTTTCAAACAAGTAGATCTGCTTTGTTGACGTAGGTCCTTCCACCAACAATGCCACAGATTGATTTAATTCTAAGAGTTGCATCAAGTGGTCAGTTTTGATCATGAGCAAGAATCAAACCTGCGCCCCTTGCAAAATCTAGCTAAGGTTCGCATGACTACAACTGACAACCGGAACCTGTACATAGACTCTGAGTCATTGGTTGCCTAGTTTGCTGCTTAAGTGCAGTGCCAAACCGGATTTAGTAGTAAGATCATAAGAACTCGGCTTGATCAGGCATTTATGAACTAAGACATATTCGAAGAGTGCCAAACTCTCCACTTAAAAAAATGCCATTTTAAAAACTAATCTACTTATGTACTTTGTGAAGCCAATGCTAAAAACAAACTGTAAGATAATCTTGCCTGAAGTGAGAAAGTATCTATCATCCTTTCCACCGCGCTTGAAAGCCGGGTACTTGTGGCTTTTCATGCTGCCAGATTGTTCGGTCAGGGTTGACTCCAGCTCTCGGACAGTCTGTCAAACCCGAGCACACGAAAACACAAGGGTAAAGGTTATGGTCATGCAAAATAAAGTGAATGAGAGGCACCACATGCTTGACTGGCCGCTGTGGAGAAAACAGAATATAAATGCTATGTAGTGCTGCCAACTGAAATAATACTTCTACTCTTGATGACAGGTGAGTGCTGAAAATGAGAAAAACGGAAAATAAAAATATGATTAAGAGTGAGTGATTGAAAAATAAACCTTAGGAATGACATCAGTGTTTAAAGATAAAATATAAATTCAGCTAACCGAGCTGCTAGGTTTTTATTTCTTTTAACAAGAGGGTTTAATTTATATTTGGGTAATTTTAGAAATTTATTTAACTGTTCTTGAAATCATATAATGAAGTGTGATAGTTTCTTCAGACCGACTACTCTGGAATTAGTTTGTATGGTTACTGTATGGTTTACATGGTGACAAGGCCCAACAAGAATCGTGCCCATTCCAAAAGGAATGGTGCCCAACAAGAGTCGTACCCTGCCAGAAAGCGAAGATAGAACTTAGACCTACCTTCCCGGTTGAAATACTACCCCCCAAAAGAAACGTTAAGTGTCACTTTTCAAATAATGTCAATTTTGTAAATTCCCATACAATGTTAAATTTGGATGTGGAATAAATTTTTATTATTATTGTATTTAAGAGTATGACACTAAAAATAAATATTCATTAAAACAAGGTTTAATTTTTATTAGTGGTCTTTAGACTGGATCTTGTTAAAATCTTCAAGTATTACACTTATCAATAACACTTTAAGCCAACATAAGTGGGATCTATATTAAATCTATTACCCAAGTTGCGAATGTACAAAGAATAAATTCTATCACCCTTCTCTATCATCCCAAGAAGTGTAGGAAACTGATAATTTTGTTTGAATTATGAGGGTTTGTATTGGCAGAACTGATTAGGGCCTAACTATGACAATTGGAACAACTCTAGCTTGATGAACAGAAAAACAGTTTGAATTGTGAATGAATCCACATTTGTATACAAATAAATGCACTGACTGGCAATCTCATGGAGTAGCAATGTTAAATAGCACAGAGTATGTTGAGTTCTCTATCGAGAACTCGTTTCTTTTTATGACCCAAATGATATTTCAGCATGTGGTTTTGTTTTGCAGTTAGGAGCCTAACAATTATAATTTGATACACTTGTACATTAAGAGCCATATGTAAACGGAACTAACTGTTTAAGTTTTGTTTTCTTCTCATAGAGTTTCTATTAAAAGCAACAAATGGCGCACAGTAATAAATTATTTTTATTTTATGTAGGATTTCAGACAAGATTAAAACAAATTTTTAGATCAACAAATAAAATAAAAAATTACATAAAGTACCGTAGGGTAAAACTAAAAAAAAAAAAAAATTCATGAGTTCATAAATGACTTAGTAAGATACTGTTCATAAATGACATGTAGGCCTACTGTAAAGATATTTTGCTGTTGACAGTTGTCTTAGGTTACTTAACTCATAGTGTTGTAGATGATATTTGGTTTTGAAAGTAAAAGCTTAACTAGGCCTAAAACAAACAAAAAATAGTTTTATAAAGAAAAAATAGTGGTTCTTTAGCCTTTTTCATGTCAGGTAATGTTTATATATAAATTGGAAAGTTCAACGGTAACAAGGCGATATTCTGTAGTAGGCCAACCGTTGCCTATTTATGAATAGACAGATGGGTATTTCGGATTGTATTCTGAGAGAAGTGCAAATTTTCAGGTGATTTGTATAAATGGAGTTACAGAAAATCTGTCGAGGAAATATAATAAGTTACGGTACTGCAATAAATTTTAGGTGGTCTATTGTGATTTTAGTGATAGGTTTACCACAAAATTTAACATCTATAGAAAACATGAAGAAATATATAACTTTAAATTTAAACCCGACATAAAAACTTTTAAATAAGTGAAATTACAACGAAAAATTTTTTATAAAAAGTGGATGATTATGGAGATATGAAAAAAAACAACAACGAGAAATACTTTCAACGCATTACTTTTGAAAAGAAAAAATAGATGAGAAAATAATGATTGAAGTTGTCATGCAAACCATGGTAAACCATGCTTAAAATATCGTTTTCGAGCGTACCTGAGGAATTGAGGTATACATCAAATTGTGCGCCTCGTCGGATAGGTGGAAACAGCTTGCTGCGCGTGGCAGACAGCGCGAACCTCATCTGAGCGTCCAAACTACGCGACCTCTACACCCACACAACAACATATCTAATTTTGGTATTTTGAAATAAATTATCAAACTGAGATAACAGCCAATTAATCGGCAGTTTATTTGGGGCTAATTTTATTACTATTTTGTGACTGACATTAGAGAATTATGATAAGATTTTTGAGCTGTATAACAATTTTTTATTATTTTCAAATTTTTATAGTAATTTTAACTGTTTCCACCACTACTATCCAGCATTTTAATTCTTTATCACTACAGGACAACAAAATTGTATTTTACTTCTTGTATTTTTTCTCAAAAACTGTAAATAAAAGTATCTGCAAACTATTTCTAGGAAATTGTATTAGTACGGGAAAATGTTATTGCTTTGTGTTGAAAATTACGTGCCAATTTCAAGTGTTTCAAGGCAAAGTAATACCATTCAATGATGATGCCACCTCAGCAAAAAAATATAATTCAAAATAATAGCTTAAATCTAGGTAGTAAAAACTGTTATTTAGTGACCGCAATTATGTATTGTGGAATCATGTGATATTTTGGATATTTGGAATCATGTGGAATAATGTGGATATTTTTGGTCCTGACAAACACTATAGAAATATTTTATTTGAGACTTTTTTGATAGGACTGAGAATACATAATTTTTGTTCAACCCAGTGAAGCTGAAGCTAAAACCAATCCAGTACTTGTCTGTTATACGTAAAACGCTATGTTTTTGTTATTTTGAATTGCAGGCTAAAACAATCACATCAATTGAAAGAAGACTATTTTCTGAATATTGTGTGAAAGTTACACGTTTTTAAGTTGTACGGTTTTTGAGTTGTGCTCGCTTAAAGTCAGCCATGTCACTGATGATCGCAGCGAACGCATCTCAATTCATTGGAATGTGTTATGTACGTCAGAAATAACAAATCTATTTTTTTAACTCACCAAGATATACACAATTACAATACAAGAAATAAAAACAGAATTATCTTACCTATTCATAATTCAGAGTTCTTTAAGAAAAAAACATCTTATGCTGGCACTACATTTTTAAAATACATTCCTACAGAATTACAGAATATTGAAAATTGTAACAAATTTAAAATGCTGTTTAAAGATTTTCTTATAAAAAATGCTTTTTATTCTTTAGAAGAATACTTTAATTCAAGCACGACAAATTAAATGTGATCTCCATTTTATTTTCATTTGGTTCCTGAATAATGTACATATACTGTATTACTAATGTTGGCCTAGATATAAGAATGCATGATGATGCTATTTATTGTATGAAATGTACAAAAACAAATAAAGATATTTTAAATTGAATTGAATTGAATCTCCGCCGGAGGCCGCTACACTGGGTTAGTTATAGCTGTCTAGCCGGTCTTACATACGACTCATCACTAGTGTGTGATTTGTTTTGAGTTAGTGAACGTATTTCTGACCTTTATATCAATAAAAACATACCCTAACCGCCGCAGCGCACTGTAAACTTGGCTGAGTACATGTAGGCTCGGTATCGAGGAGATGCGTTCGTCACGATCATCGACATGGCTGACTTTAAGGAAGCAGAACTCAAAACCGTAACACTACTTAGAAACATGAAATTTTGACACAACCTCAGTAACAGTCTTATTTTAATTTATGTGTTTTTAAAGATCTCAGTTCAAAATAACATAAGGAAAATAGCTGACTTATGTATAACAGAAAAGTACCACTAATCCTTCTCCATCTCAGTCTTTATAAATGAAATTCGACAATAAAAACTTACTTTTATCATCAATTTACTACATAACAGTCTTAATGTGGAATTCAAAATGCAATTAAAGTGTTGGAAGTCCAGTAATTTACTATAGGCTACTTATCCATGTATTTTTGTGAACCTCTTCCCTATCCTGAAACCAGCTCTGAGACTTGACTTGTAGTTACTGAAACCACCACCACTATAGCAGGGAAACACCACATCGCTACCAATATAGCAATTTTCAAGCACCTATATCTTAATTCCTGGCTTCAAAGTGAATTTATCAGAAACGAACTGTAGTGTGAGAACATTTTCATTCACCCATCTCATCTTGCAAACATATTAAACTTAAAATGACTGCACATATTCAACTTTTGTTCTTTGGTTAGAGGTAGTCCTACCATAGGCCTACTGTAACACACACAGTCTGAACTATTTTAGCTTGGGCTGACCAACTTGTAGTATAAATTTTAGCATAAATTATGAATTGAAGAGCTCTTTTCCAAAAGGGAATAAATAAATTTTTGGAAAAATTGAGTTAAATATTGATTTTAATAGATTTTGATGGCCTCCATCTTTCAAAAAATGTTTGTTCCAAAAAGCACTAAGTTCCATTAATTATTAAATTAGAAAGTCGGTGTTTTCCAAAACGCTGTAAGTCAGGTACATTCTTTCCAAAGCCTGTGAATGCAAAGACCACGTCCGGCGTGGCTGTCACTGTACAAAGTTCACTCGTTCAGTCAGGTTAGTGCTCTCGCCCTCAACTTTGTTGTGTTAACATGGGCTTGTGAATTTATTTTTTTTAGTACTTTAGTCATAAAATGGATGAAATAGATGAGTTTAATAAGTTTAGTGATAGATTGTAGTAAAGGACGACGAAATAATGTCCGGGTGTATGACGAAGAAGAACCTTTCTTATAGACCTATCTCAACACCAATACCGTATCCCTTTGAATATTTTTTAATTTAATTATTTTTACATGAAATAAGAATGTAATGTGTGTATAAATTATGTTCGTGCTTTATTTTACATCCAAACCAACTTTTACATGACACTTTACAATACAAAATTTTTCCCCCAAAAAATTCTAAGTTTTTGTTTTTTTATTAAAAAAAGGAATCCATGGTAACTCTGAATTGATTATACAACAAATTACCTTAAGCACAATAATTTAACTCCAAGTACTACTCACACAATATTACAATAAATATGGCCACAAAATAAAAAAAATCGTTTCCTAAGAATTTACTTTTTAGACTTAGCTCCTTTTGGAAAAGAGTTTTTTAATTTCAAGTAGAGTTGGTATTGACTTAAACAGACCAGAATAAGTTACAGGATCGCAAATAGTTTCCTAAAACCAGTAGGCTAGGGTTGAAGCTAGAAATGCTTCCATTCTGCTTACCTCAAAAGATAAAAGAGGTTCGTCCCCATCTTCACGATAATACTCAATGTTAATTGACACAACTCCCTTGGGAAAACCTCTCACAGTGATGAAAGAGTCTCTAACAGCTGTGTAAGTGGATAATGAGCCACCGCCTTTGAAGTCACTCGTGTAAACTTCCTTCAACTCCGGAATGAACTTTGACAATACCGTTTGAATTGTTGACTTTAAGCCGTTTTTCTCAGTAATTCTCTGAGGGTCGACTGACAAATCCAAAAGGATTGTATTTATAGCCATTTTATATCTGAAATCATAACAGATTATTCAATGATAATTTAAAATATATATTTGAAATACTGACATTTGATATATACAGAATATTATCACTAAACTTACTAAATTCCCTTCTGGCCACATGCCCAAAATTTCGGCCAAATAGGAAATTTCCCTACTTAGTAAAATATTAGCCGTAGGGAAAAAGAGATTCAGTCTGTAGGAGAGATTCACTAATAAATAAAACTTTACAATCTGGTGCTACTGGTTACACAAAAAATTTAATTTTGGGCGTTTTGCAGCCAAGGACCATGCTCCTTTGATGGTTTATTTGAAGTAGAAACAGAAATGAATAATAAAGGAAACAAACCAAGATCTGTAAATCCAGTCCAATAGAAATATATCGTTGGCCTAGCAGCTTTTCTTCAGGGTGATAACATTTAAGATAACAATATTTTAATGCTTTCTAAACTATTTTGGCTTTAGAGAGATGAAAAGTGGTTGAAAGAAAACAGATTACGGTATGTTGTTATACTAATTACTTCCTTCATGGAAAATATTCATTCTATAGAAGATTAAGTTGCACAGTAGGTTTTTTTGCAACAAAGTTGTTAGTTTTAATAATAATAATAACAACAATTTATTGCAACTAGGGACTGCCTGCTGCTAGAAATCCGACCAAAAATCCAGTTGATCTTGAGCAAATTAATTGAGCTTCTTAACTGAAACATCCTACTGATTTGCTTGTATTTGTTATTTACAACAGCTATCTAATGATTCCATCAATTAATAATCCTTCCCCCATAAGGTTAACATTGAAACTTTGAAAGCCTGTAGGGCGCAGGTGTGAAACATAAAAGAGTAGTTTCAAATAGGATTTTAAGAAATTCTGGTTTCTTGACCATAGAACTTTAGTTACAATTGTAATAATCCATATTTTTTCTAATCAAATTTATGGTAATTTCCTGAACAGATAAGTACAGTATACATAATTTATCTGTTGAAAAGCATTAAACTGGAAGTGCTGTTGAAAGAAAGGCAGTTACTGTTTAGAGAGATAAGTTACATTAACCATCAAATTGATTTATAACCATAGTTAAATACAAGTGTGACTCAATTACTGATAAACAGGGTTTGAACAAAAGGATTATCAGAGCAATAAATAAACTAGTAACATTCTTAAATAAATTATTAAAATACAGTAGATCTTCTACAACTGAATCTCACAAGGACAGAAATGTAAATAATGAAATATTTTTAAAAGAAATTTCACTGACAGTAAAAAAATGTAATAAAAAATACCCCCGTCGCAGCAAACCTGCGTACTGAGCGAATTTCCAGAGTTATTTTTTTCAACATCAAAGAACTTTGTGGCTATCTTATAATCTTCAGAAGGATATATGATATATTTAAAGACATTTTTTCTGGGTTAATTATTTTTATTTAATAATTTATATAATAAAATTTATATTGAAATAATAAATGTTTTTTTTATTTTTTTACAGTAATAAAAGTGCTTATCCAAAGCTTCCATGCAAAAAGAATTATTTGTTTACAAATCCCAAAACATAAACATTCCAAATTTGACAAAGCAAAAGACAGATGATCAGCTGATTATTAGGAACAGACCTCTTATTATCTCCATCTCTCTTGCTCCCATTATACATTTATTTTCCATGAGAATACCGTGGGATTTGGCATGTAGGTTTGCTGCCATGTGGGTTTTTTATCAAATTTTAATTACTCATCAAATAGGACAGGTTCATAAAAAATATTATTAAGATATGTTTATAAATAAGCGATATATAACTTTTTAAAGATTAACCCATAAGAATAACATGGGGAACTTGATTTAAATTTTCTCCATAACCAGTTAAGCTATTTTAATGATTCAAAATACTAAATTGTTGGGTTTTTTAAGCTCTTTTAAATGGTTTTAGTTCAAATACTCAAATAAGGTTCAAAAATGCCAAAACCCATTTTTTACCCCTTCGAAACCCCATAAAACCCCGTTCCCATAACCCGACAATGCTGGTTTGCGAACTCATGAAAATAGACCTGGTCTTACACCTTCATACCAAATTTGATCAAAATCAAAGGTCCGCTTCAAAAGTTATCGGTACCACGGACACACACATATATATTTATATATATGCATATATATGAAAATGAACGAATGGTGTTTTTGGCTTCTGGGGACCTCAAAGTGAAAAAGTAAAGTGGTCCCGGGCTTAGGTCTTACCATGGCTACTACCGTAATAGCGTATTCCCTATAGGGAAATTCGCTAAAAGGCCTATTGTAATCTACAGTGCTTCACACAAGACAATTAATCTGCATAACATAGCTCATCACTAACTCTGGGAATCTTGAACCTACCTAGAAACAATTGTGTTTTAAGTAAAATACCCCAGTCGCAGCAGACCTGCGTACTCAGCGAATTTCCAACAGAATTCAGAAGTTTTGTTTATTTCTCGCATAAAAACCATGGGAATGAGGATGTAGGTTTGCTGCCATGGGGGTATTGTAAGTAAATATAGGAAAATCCCTTCCCAGTGCATGTACATACCAAATTGCATCAAATTCTGATATTATCCATTTTCCCCATAAACCCTGTTAACCCTGATGAGTAGGTAGGTTTGCTGCCATATGGGTGCTGTAAGTGAATACAATTTAAACCCTGTCTAGTGAATGTCCATACCAAATTTGAGGAAGTTATGTCAATAAATATGGGAGATAGAGGGTTTTGTTCATTTCCCATAAGAGTAACATAGAAAACCTATTTTTGGATTTTCTCCGTACCTCCATTTTTTACCCTTTTGAAACCCCATAAAACCGTTCCCATAATCTGATACTGCTGGTTTGCCAACTCATGAAAATAGACCTGGTCCTACACCTTCATACCAAATTTCATCAAAATCAGAGGTCCCTGTCAAAAGTTATCACTACTTTATAATAGAGGTAACCAAGTAGTTATTACTACCGTACTTGGTTTAGGTCTGAACACATAAACCAAAGGCTTGACAATTCAAAAATTTTCCCTTACAAAAATCATGAAAGAATAACCAGCAAGGATGTGAGCAGAATACCAGTAAACTCATCTCAATTGTTACACATAGATGGTTACTCCAAATAACCAGTGAGTTTTTCAAGCACTTCTATTTAGGCTACTACATTCAGAGATGTTCAAATATCCATCCATCATAACCATAAAATCTCTTTAAAAAGAAACTGATCTACTTCGTAGCAAATTTGTTTCATAAACTAACTTAAATAACCTAAGAAATAACAACCCTTAACATCCAGGTTCAAAAAGTATGCTTCTGAGGCAGTTTCTAGTCAGAAATTGTTTCTATTCTATTGATGAATTTATTATAATGTAGTGGTCTGATTTGCCAGGTAATAAAGCAAAATTTATTGCTTTCTTTCATTTCCAGACCATTTTATATCAAGACTGGGCACATGCTGATTGATAGCAGTCGAATATAAACCGATAGGTGACATCTAATGCAGGCCTATGAACATGTGTAATATACTCTAATTTTTCACATTATTAATTTTGAATTTACTAAAATGTAGGTTGTTAGCTTAGGCCTTTTTTCTATTCCTATTGTAAGTAGGCATAGCCTAAGCATTTTCATACAGGAATAATCAGCAGACTTTTTAGGGAAATCAACTGCTTTTCAGTGTTAATGTCTGTAATTGGTAGGTACATTTAATAATCTAATCTTATTTAAAAGGTATAAACAAAAATTTGGTTTGGTTGCATATAAACAGTTTTGCTAACCTTTTTATCAGACCTTGGTGTACCACAGACTAACAATTCCTTAATTTTTTTCTAACGTCTCTTTTATCCGTGGCCTTACAGAACAGTTATTTTAGAAAAACTTATTTTTCTATTTTAATCAAAATTAGGCCTAGGCCTATAATATATGTGTTTCCAACAGGCAAATCTAAAATATTAACCAGCATCAAAATATGTTTACCAAGTAGGCCTATTTCAAATGGTTGGATTAGGCCTACTACAAAATTTTGTAGGGAACATTTTTACTGTGACGTTCTAAGTTAGACATGTGCTACTGTAAAAATTTGGTACAAATAGGTTATGGGGGTATTTGTATACAAAGAGTTAGCATATTGCAAAAATGTATTAACCAGCATAAAAACATATTTTGACCAGACACTTTCATGCAAGATTTTTGTGTATGAACACCCTTAGTGATAATATTTAAATATTGTTACAGTATTAAACTTTTAAAGGTTTCTAGAATGTTTAGTAGAATATTCATTTAATGGGGATGCTGAACAAAAACATGGTAAAGTTTTAAAGCTCCGCAGTACCAGTACACTGTTTCACAAGTGTCAACGTGGTTCTGTATCTAAAGCCTGGCAAGCTCGTAAACTTCACATTCTCCACACTCAAAGAACTAATGCAAGTATTTTAACTGAGCTATCTATAAGTTTTTTAAATATTATATTTCAATTAATTACCAGTAGCCTATTTCTATTTATAAGATCAAATTGAAAACATCATCAGAAAACTGAATTTCAAGAGATTTGGTGGGTTTTCAAATGAATTGAGTAGAATTAGGCTATGCTTATTACATTTACAGAATGAGTATTTAATATTTTCGTGAGATTATATTTAAAAACTGCCATTTACGTTACTGTATTCATGAAAATTAACCTAGGCCTAAGTAATGGAATGAGCATAACTTCGCTTTCCTACACTAACATATATTAATATTGACTAAGATACATACTTTGTTTAGAAATGTCTCAGCAACCTCAACGAGTAAAACTAACCAATGAATAACCGATCTACCGATAATAAAATTTAAATTAAGATTATCTGATCACGGATTGATAATGGAACGAAGGGTTTCACTTCGCACAACACCGAACACCGGTGACCGGTCGCAATCGTGTAGAACAGACGATGGAAAATCAACCAATCAGCCCAAAGAGCCACGAGCCGAAGCAGAAGAAGAACGTAATGGTTGGAGTTTTGTTTGACCGCCATGCGCCAGGGGAAGAAAACCACAAATTATTCAGCTGTTCTTTACAGAGAGTGTATATATAATTTAAGTTCTTTGTAAAGCGTGTCGGTCGAGTCAAAGCCCCATTTAACCTTAACTGAACTACGGCGAAAAGAAACTTTACTCCTTTCCTTTGGAAATTAAATGTGGTCTTCGGGCAGGGGGGAAAACTGGCTAGGTAAGAAAGTCTGGCCCAAGGTTAAATGACTGGTATACACCTGAACTAACTCACCTGAAAAATGTTATTTTAGTTGTAAGTGACCTTGTTAAATGTAGGCCTCACTTACTCCCGGACCTACAAAGGCTGAGGCGAGTCTATAAAGCCAAAGTGAAGGAGGCCAAACTATCTGCTGTGGGCGCCTCCATATTAGCGTCCTCCAACCCCTGCAAGGCTGCGTGGGACCACATCAAAGACCGTAAGGGCCCTGTTACCTTGCCTGTTACAGATTTTTGCACTGCTGATGATTTCAATATGTATTTTATAGAATCTGCAAATGATCTGGTCCAAGGCTGTAATCCTGTACCATCTGTTCACAGTGACCTAATTCCTGACATTCTTGACTCTGTCCCTCTGGCTCAGTCTTCCTTCTCCTGGCGTCCTGTCAGCCCTGAGGATGTAATAAAGATTGTAAACAATTTTAAATCCTCTAAGAGTAGGGACTTTTATGATATGTCTATAGATATCTTGAAGAAGAGTATTCATGCGGTTGCTCCAACTATAGCCTGTATTATAAATTCCTCGTTGAAGGAGGGCCATTTTCCTGATGTACTGAAAATAAGTAGAACTGTTCCCATTTTTAAGAAGGGAGAAAAGAACTCAGTTGAAAGTTATAGACCTATCTCCATCATTCCTGTTTTTGCAAAGGTCTATGAATCAATTATGTTGGAACAACTGTATGTTTATTTTGAGGAACATCACCTGCTTGCCCCTGCCCAATATGGCTTTCGTAAGGGTATGTCCACTGTGTTGGCTGTTGACTCTCTCTTGCAGACCATCCTGAAAGCTTTTGAAGATAAGAAATCCACCTGCGTTCTTTTGTGTGACCTTTCTCGGGCCTTTGATTGTGTGTCACACAATCTTTCCCAATGAGCACAAGATATCCCTAGGATATCCCAAACTGATCCCGAACATCCCATTCAAATCCCGGGATATAGAGAATCACAACAGGACATCCTAAGGATATTCCAATGGGACTTAGTAAAAATATAAACTTCTTAGGTAAATAGAAGTAAATATATACAATTTCAAACACAATAAATTTTTAATGGGCCTGGTTCTCTATTTTATACCATAAAACATTTTTTGAATAAAATTTTAAAGGTTGTTCTAGGGATGTCCCAAGGATGTGTCAGGGCTACATATATGGTCACATTCCAAGGATATCCCAAAGATATCCCAAGGATATTCGTTTAATTATATTTTAATAGAAAAGTATATGCGAATAAAATTAGGGGCTTTGCTAAAAGCTTCAGCAATCAAGTCATTACCCATAAAAATTATTTTCCTATAAGGCCTCTTTTTCAAAACTTCAGAAAGACCTCCAAGGTACGTCTCTGGGATGTCTCTGGGACATGTCCGTAAGCATAGTTTTAATTCGATTCCATAAGAACGGTCATATCCTTAGGATATCCTTAGGATTTTCCTAGGAAATATCTGTACAAACAGTATAAACTTGTGAATTATTGAGATCCAATACTGGAATAAACTTTTATCGTATAAGTTCCAGGAAAATAAAAATACTAATAAGTATGCCCTCAAGGCAATCTGTTTATTATTATTATTTTATTTTATTTTTGTTCCATACGATGTTGTTGAAAATAAATCCAAAGAATATCCTTAGGACGTGTCAAATGGTTCGAGAAAAAATGAAATTAGTGTAGGTATTTAATTGCCAAAAGAACCATTTTTTATAAATTAATTATTTTCTTTGAGGGAAATCACTAGAATTACCCTTAGTATCAGAGTTACGTAGATTATCACATTCCAAGGATATCCCTAGGATATTCGTGTCTTTATAGTTTAGTTAAAACATATAATATGCTATTTGAAATGGTATTTTTTTTCCTAAAAACTCCATGTATCAAAGTGAAAAATAGACTATCAATTTCTTTAAGTTCTCTTTTCTAAAACATCCGAAAAGACCTCCAAGGGAAGTCCCTGGGATATGTCCGTAAGCGCAGCCTCAATTTAATTATTTAAAGGACGGTCACATCCTAAGAATATTCTCAGGATATTCCAAAAACATCTGTACACACAGTATAAATTCGTAACATATTGTGTTAGTATACTGGAATAAAGTTTTATCATCGAGGCCCAGGAAAAAAAAAAAACATAATAACATTGCTTTCAAGCCAATCAATAATTTAGGATTCTATTCCAGGCAGATGAAAAGGGGTGTCCAAAGAACATCCCTAGGACGTTTCCAGTGGCTAGAGCTAAAATATAAATAGTCAATTATTTACTAAAAACCGCAGTTTTTATTTGTAATTGTGTTAAACAAAAACCTCTGAAAATATATACTAGTGAAATGTACGGGAAAGTTCCATAAACAAATTGTATTTACTTCACTATTATTTACTCTAAGATACAAGTGTACCCAAATTTTAAAGCATGTCCTCGGGATATCCCAGGAATGTGTGAGTGCTAAGTTATGTAGACTGAGAATATTTGTGTCTTAACAGTTTAGTTAAAACTGTATCCATTCAAATGTGTTTGAATGTGTTTGAATGGATCCATCCATGGTTTGAATGTATCCATTCAAAATATCCTATTTGTCAAAACTTGTGAAAGGACTCCAAGGGAAGTCCCTGGGATATGTCCGTAAGCATAGTTTTAATTCATTAATTATATTATGATCACATCCATAGGATATTATCAGGATTTTCCGAGAAAATATCTGTACAGTGTGAACTTGTGAATTATTGTGATAAGACTTACAATACTGGAACAAACTTTTATAGAGGTAGATGTTCTAGAAGAATAAAAATAATAATACCCTAGAATCAATCTGTTTTATTTATGTATTTATTTGTTTTTTATTCTAAACGACGTAATTGAAACGAAATCCAAAGAATATCCTTAGGACGTTTCAATGGTTGGAGCTAAAATGAAATTAGTGTAGGTAGGTTATTTAATTACTAATAACAGCAATTTTTTATAAATTGGTTATTTTACTGGAAATACCTCCAAAGTGAAACGTGAAAGAGGTTTCCTCAAACAAATTAGATTTCCTTCACTATTATTTTCCTCCAAGACACATGCTAGAGAAAAGTTCAAAGTATATTATAGGTATATTAAAAGCAACACAAGTATCAGAGTTACGTAGATTATCACATTCCAAGGATATCCCTAGGATATCTGTGTCTTCATAGTTTAGTTAAAACATATTATATTATGCTACTTGAAATAGGATTTTTGTTAAAAACTCCCTGTCTCAACGTAACAATAGGCTATCTTTTTCTTTAAGGTCTCTTTTCTTTAACATCTGAAAAGACCTCTAAGGGAAGTCCCTGGGATTTCCGTAAGCACAGCCTCAATTCAGTTATAAGTGACCAACTGAATATTGTAGTTTGATCGTAGTTTTCACAGAGAAAGGCATTGGATTTGTCAATTATATGAGTAAAAATTCATAAACAAAGTATGCTAGAAAACAATTGTTATTTCTCACTAAGTTTAATTTGGTTCTGTTTTTATTTTGGCACATTGCCAAATATACACGATTATTTTTACTGAGTGGCCATTAAAGTGACTGACGTGTTGACTTTGCTTATTGTAATTGGTAGGTTACCAAACGTCAACAAAGAGATTTGATATGATTTTATTTCAAATTGAACGGTTTTGACAATAAGGAGTAACAGTCGAAACACAGCAAAAATGTTGCTGTAACATTGGGTACCGCATGCCCTGTTTTCTTGGATGGCTAGTTATTGTCACTCCAAAAGTAATTATATCAAAATCTCATCTCAACTATCTCGCTGCCATGCTTTACTTTTAGCTTTTGTTACATTGAGGTTTGTTTTTAAATTAAACGATTAATTTACACAGTCATAGCACGAGCACAGCAAAGAAGTGTGTAAAAACCATCATGATTATATCAATTGTTAATACAAAATAAGAAATAATTGTGAAGTTTCATTTCAATTATACTTTTAATTAATAAGATTTTTGTGCACTAACATCATTTCTTATAAATGAACACCAATAGTAAACAGCCGAGTTGCATGGTTAGTAAATATTAGTCTGCCCTGCCAATGGCATAATAGAAAAAAGTCACAGCTGACGATAGCAGACAGCCTTGAGTTCAGTTCGCGCCAAACTGTTGGTTGTTTGATTGTTTTGTTTATTTTGTTTTTTAATTTCTTCCAACGGTACAACACCAATTTGAAATGGATAACAAACAAAAAACAAGCAAAAGACAATTCAGTTCAGTAAGTTACTGAAATTAACAGTTTATTGTTTATTGTTCTGTCCTCCGTCGTCTTCAGATACCGTTCTTCCCCCCGACTCCGACTCATGCTTGATTGGAGTCTTAGATTAGTTGTTGGTTAAGCACTTGTTCGTCATCAATAATTCCCAGGTATGTGTTATACATGTAAAGCCTTAGTTAATGTTATTAAATTTCTACATAGGTTAAGTGTGTCGTCGTGAACTTAGCGGCAAATCTGGGCGGCATAATGGCGGCCAGTTTCATTTCTTGATTCATTCTCAGTTGGTACTACTGTGGTTGCTGCCAGGCGTGAAGTTAGCGGCTGATTTGTCCTTGCACCAAATTAAAATGCGTAAAATGAGGCATCTCACGTATGATAATTATAAATGCAGTATATTAATTTTGGCTTTTATTTTGCTTAAAAATATATGTAAAAAGTTTATAATATTGATTTATATTTTCAAAATTTGAGTGACACAGTCTTAGATGGTGACGTAAATGTAACTGCAATAGAGTATCTCTTGCCCGCAGCACAAACATGTACTGCAATCTGTCTAACGGTGCGGAAAGGCACTTATAATCAAAATTTGATTGTTAAAGTGCATTTTATGATCATTATTATTTAATGATGAGCGGGGGAAATTTAAAATTTATTAATAGAAACCTGAAAAGAAAAATTTAAAATATATCGGAGATTAAAATCCTCAATTAGACATACAATCACTATTGAACAATAACTGTTAAATGTTATGAAATATCAATTTAAAAAAAATATATTTACTATACCTTAACGAACCACACTGCAAAGATGGTCATTATACGGATTTGTGCCTTTAGAGTATCCTTCAATAAAAATACTGTCAGAATTAAGGTACCTGGTGTCAGAGTCACGGAGGGCTTAATAAAAAAATAGATAAATCGCAACGGCAGCCGCATTTTGTCCAGATTACAAGCATTGCTATACGTTAACGAGCAACACTGCAAAGATGATCATTATACGGGTTGGTTTCTTTAGAGTACCCTTCAATAAACTACTGTCAGAAATAAGGTACCTGGTGTCAGAGTCACGGAGGGTTTAATCAAAAGATGGCAAAATCGCACCCGGAGCGGCATTTTGTCCAGGTTACAAGCGTTGCTATTCTTAATCGAGCTACACTGCAATGATGATCTTTGTGGGTAGGTTTCTTTAGAGTATCCTTCAATAAAATACTCTCAGAAATAAGGTACCTGGTGTAAGAGTCACGAAGGGC
This sequence comes from Neoaliturus tenellus, assembly GCA_030545055.2. Taxonomy (NCBI): domain Eukaryota; kingdom Metazoa; phylum Arthropoda; class Insecta; order Hemiptera; family Cicadellidae; genus Neoaliturus; species Neoaliturus tenellus. The sequence continues at coordinate 29,707,336 of CM061537.1, forward strand.
TTAATCAAAAGATGGCAAGATCGCACCCGGAGCGGCATTTTGTCCAGTTTACAAGCGTTGCTATACCTTAACGAGCAACACTGCAATGATGATCATTGTACGGATTGGTGCCATTAGAGTATCCTTCAATAAAATACTCTCAGAAATAAGGTACCTGGTGTCAGAGTCACGGAGGGTTTAATCAAAAGATGGCAAAATCGCACCCGGAGCAGCATTTTGTCCAGATTACAAGCGATTCTATACTTTAACGAGCTACACTGCAATGATGATATTTATACTGGTTGGTTTCTTTAGAGTATCCTTTAATAAAATACTCTCAGAAACAAGGTACCTGGTATAAGAGTCACGAAGGGCTTAATCAATAGATGGCAAAATCGCACCCGGAGCGGCATTTTGTCCAGTTTACAAGCGTTGCTATACCTTAACGAGCAACACTGCAATGATGATCATTGTACGGATTGGTGCCATTAGAGTATCCTTCAATAAAATACTCTCAGAAATAAGGTACCTGGTGTCAGAGTCACGGAGGGTTTAATCAAAAGATGGCAAAATCGCACCCGGAGCAGCATTTTGTCCAGATTACAAGCGATTCTATACTTTAACGAGCTACACTGCAATGATGATATTTATACTGGTTGGTTTCTTTAGAGTATCCTTTAATAAAATACTCTCAGAAACAAGGTACCTGGTATAAGAGTCACGAAGGGCTTAATCAATAGATGGCAAAATCGCACCCGGAGCGGCATTTTGTCCAGTTTACAAGCGTTGCTATACCTTAACGAGCAACACTGCAATGATGATCATTATACGGATTGGTGCCTTTAGAGTATCCTTCAATAAAATATTCTCATAAATAAGGTACCTGGTGTCAGAGTCACGGAGAGCGTAATCAAAAAATGGAGAGATCGCACCAGCAGCGGCACTTTGTCCAGATAACAAGGATTGCTATACTTTAACGAGTTACACTGCAAAGTTGATCATTATTCGGATTGGTGCCTTTATAGTATCCTTCTATAAAATTCTGTCAGAAATGAGGTACCTGGTGTCAGAGTTACGGAGTGCTTAATCAAAAAGTAGTAAAAATCATGGATTGAGCGATATTTTGGTCACGTTACTAGTTACAAGCAATGCTTTACCTTAACGAATTTTATTGCAATTAAAATACTTATACGGGATGTTTTATTTACTCTATTCGTTAACACTACTGTCCGAATCAAGGTATTGGGTGTCACGAAGGGCTTATTGAAAAGTGATTAAATTGAACCCAAAACGGCATTTCAGTAAAATAATAATAATAATAATTTTGTTCCCGTAGTATATTTTGTTAAATAAATAAAATATTTTTGATTGCTTGAAATGTCGCCATGCAGATTTGTTACAATCATTAGGAATATTGTAGTAAATAACATTAGTTCAAGAAATTGCCAAAAGTTTCTCTTTTAATGCCCTATTTTTCTTGCCATATTTGTCCTCTATAACGGAATTATTTTTCAAGGAAACCAGGGACTAGGGAGGAGAGGGCACTGCCCCTTCCAAAGCCGCTTCGACCAACGTCTTTGTCTTGTGGTTGCGACCGTCGTGACACATTTATGACTTCAACCCCTTTGATGGATTCCGCCGTCACCGCCAAAGAGAAAGTTGGAGTTTCCTCTTTTGCAAAACCCTTAGACGAGGCAGGATATACGGTAATTCCGTTTAGGAAAGGAAATATTGCTTTTATACCGAATTATTGCTGTCGATTATATTAACACGTTCGCTGCGGCATATAAAATGTCAAAACTCAACCCCCACGCTGAACTATATTTACGGAATGTTCGCAATCCAAAGATTGCGCGAAATTAAAAACCTGTAGAATATATACTATTCACAAGTAATCTAAAAGCTCAATACCCTTACCTACACGCTAATGCACAATATGTGTTTCCTTCTCAAACGCTAGCGGAGAAACAGTCGCATTCAGTGGCGCACCCACGGGGGGCTAAGGGGGCTGTAGCCCCCTCCTCAAGAATTTTTTTTAATTTAAAAAAAATTGAGAAAAAACATTTTTTTATCCACTTACTGCCTTTTTGGTAAGTCTTGAGTTTAGCTACGACCATCTGAAAATGGAAAATTTTTTTCCTAAATGTCGGAAATTTTACGCTGATTCCGAAAATGATAGTTTTTTCCCTCGGAAAAGCTCGGAAAATCCCGGAAAATCAGAAAAACCGGAAATGACATTTTTATTCCGAAATACGTCGAGTGGGTATTCAAATTATCCGGGATGTTACGCTGATCACAAATATGTAAAATTGATTTCAATCCGAATTTAAATAAGCCGGAAAATCCATCAGATGAACTATTTTAAAAGCACGTCATGTAGGTACTCAAAAGACGCGCAATTGTATGTAGAATACAAATATGTATATATATTAAATGAATACAACAAACTAGTATCGGATAGATTGACAAATATATATAAATAGCTTATACTGAAACTTACATAAATAAATGAACCACTAACAATGCTCCAAATAGTTTTTATTGTTGCAAACGATTATGTAATATGCAGTACAGTACTATATACATAATTACTAACTTACATCACATGTAATCTAAAATAACACAAACAAAATTAACATAACCTAACTAACCTAACCTAACCTAATATAACTAACCATTAACCATCATGTGAATACTAACTTGGTGTATTTCATATAATAAATATGTATATATTCGTATTCTGTAAAACACTTTGCTTGTTATGACTCACATGATGGTTAGGTTAGGTTAGTTAGCTTATGTTAGTTAAGTGTTATTTTGATTATATGTGATGTAAGCTAGACTTATGTTTATAGTACTGCCTATTACCTAATAGTTTAAGGTAGTACATCAGTAACAACCTTTTGAAACATTGTTAGCCTAATGGATTATTTATGCAAGTTTCAGGGTGTTTTTATTTTATTTATAAGGGTTTTTTTCTCTTTGTTCACGACTAGTTTGTTCTATTCAAAATTATTATATGCATATTTTTATTCTACACAAAATTCCACGTCTTTCGAGTATCAACATGACACACTTCAAAATAGTTCATCTGACGGCTTTTCCAACATTTTCCGGCTTATTTAAAATCGGATCAAAATAAATTTTACATATTCGTGATCAGCTCGACATACCGGTTATTTTAAATACCCACATGTCGCATTTCGGAGCAAAAGGTTCATTTCCGGTTTTCCGAGCTTTTCCGCGGGAAAAACTATCATTTTCGGAATCAGCATGAAATTTCCGACATTAAAAAATTTTCTATTTTCCAATGGTCGTAGCTAAACTCAAGAATTACCAATAACACATCGAGTACTGAATACTGGTTTGCAGGAGTTACATTTCACTACAACTATGAAATAATAGCTGCATTCATGTTCCTAAGAAATGCACAAAAAAATATAATAAAACGCATTTCATAATATTAGAATTCCGCAAAAAAAAAATATATATATATATATAATAAAACGAATTTCATAATATTAGAATTCCGCAAAGCAACAATTCTGTCAAACAGATTTTGTCAAAATAAAACCTAACATCTTAATCTGCTGGGTTTTATCATTCATTCCTATGAATGCAAAAAATTCCTCCTCAAAACTTGCATCCAAAGAGCTAAAATAAACTTAAAGTAATGCCTTATAAAACCGGACTTTTAAAAGTTTGCCGTAGGTTGGCCCAGGGACCAAAAAGCCCCCCCCTCCATAATTATTTTCTGAGTGCGCCACTGGTCGCATTATCTTGACATTGTCATATGCAACCTTTGTATCCTATCGGATACATGCCGCAGCGAACGTGTTAAGTTTGGCTCTTCATATAAAACTTTCCCGCAGGTCGAACAATCCTGACCAAATAGTAGGTCTACATAATTTGGTTGCCGACCAACAATTTAATGCTTGGTTACAATAAATACCAATAACAAATTATTTTTCCCAATCACCCGTGGCAAATTCCTATGGAAATCCGCTGAGCGGCGACGTAGGTATTTTTAATTGCTATTCACATTCAATTAATCAGCTTTTAATGTAAATTTTTATTTACCATACGTTTTTTAGTAAATGACAGTAATAAACCAAATCCTTCTTCATCGTTTGCTCTTGTACTGTATTTAGATAAATACCACGTGTGCGTGTTATTGTAAAATTGAAGGATGTAAAAAATTAATTGCAAGGGTTTGAAATTTTCAATTTTTAGCGAATTTCCCTATGGGGTAACGCTATTACGGTATTAGCCATGGTAAGACCTAAGTCCGGGACCACTTTACTTTTTCATTTCGAGGTCCCCAGAAGCCAAAAACACCGTTCGTTCATTTGCATATATATGTATGTATATATATATATACCATACGTTTTATATATATATATATATATATATATATATATATATATATATATATATATATATATATATATTTGTGTGTGTGTGTGTGTGTGTGTGTGTGTGTGTGTGTGTGTGTGTGTGTCCGTGGTACTGATAACTTTTGAAGCGGACCTCCGATGTTGATCAAATTTGGTATGAAGGTGTGAACCCAGGTCTATTTTCATGAGTTCGCGAACCAGCATTGTCGGGTTATGGGAACGGGGTTTTATGGGGTTTCAAAGGGATCTAAATTGGGTTTTTGGCAATTTTGGACCTCAATTTTTAAAATTCATGAATTTTAACTAAAATCATTCAAAAGAGCTTAAGAAACAAACATTTTAGTATTTTGAATTTTTAACTTAGCTTAAATGGTTACGGAGAAAATCCAGAAATGTGTTTTCCATGTTACTCTTATGGAAAATCAAAATTACCCTATATCTTACGTATTTATTGACATAACTTAATCAAATTTGGTATGTACATAATCTAGATAGGGTTTAACTTATACTTGCTTACAAAACCCATATGGCGGCAAAGCTACATACTCACCCCCATGGGGTTTATGGGGAAAATAAAAATTGTCAGAGCTTGATACAATTTTGTGTTTACATTCACCAATTAAACGAAGTGGAAGTCTCAGACAAACTGTTTGAAAAAGTTTACTTTTTCCCCATGTTAAATCTTCATTGGAAAAGTTTATTTTTCTTTTTTGGCCAATTTAACGTAATTTTTTTTAAAAATACAAATAAAACCTGCTAATATAGGACCGAGAACGTTTGTTAACATGATCCCGGGCTTAGGTCTTACCATGAGTACAGCCGTAATAGCGTATTCCCTATAGGGAAATTCGCTACAGTTAGACTAATAAATTAATTGAGTCAACGTTGAAATTTAAATAATGCGAGCAAGGGTAAAATGTGCCACTCAACATGAGTTCTGCTCAGCCCTTAGCCAACTGCAAGTTGTAAATTCCTGGAAGTCGTTGGCCCCACCCTCCACCCCTGTAGCACTCCGAGTCCGAGGACGGACGAGCATCCCCTCACTATCTGCTCAGATACCAGTGAGGACAGTTCGTCATTCGCTTACCTGAGTGCGCCTTTGTGTTCATATTGCTATTTCTTTTCCATTGGGGAACTTTACTTGTTATAGCGTTTTGCTTTAGTAGTATTGCGCTATTAGTGTAAATATTTTATTTTAAAATTTTTGTACATATATTTTTAGTTTTAATTTTTTTTAGTTTGTAGTTCATATTTAGTTTAACGGCTTACTTCTGTTGGCCAATTTTCTTACCTGCTTTTACAACATCCACACCATGGTGAGTAGCCTTTTTCATAATAGAATAGGGGGAAGCTCGATTACTTCACAAATATATTATATGGTCCATCGACCCTCTGTCAGTTTTAATAGCTATTGTAAAAGTTGGAGATGGTTCGATGGTCCATAGAACCATTATGTTTAATTTTTAGTTTATTTTGTGAAAGAGGTCGATGGACCATCAACCTTGTTTATAAATTATTTTATTTAATATAAATTTTGGCTGATGTACCATCAATTCCAAAACTATAAATATATTACATATAATTGAATATTAAAGTAAAGGGTTGATTACACCTCAAATAGAAGGTCCATCGACCCTCTCAAATTAAATATAATTAAAATAAGATAGAGGCTCGATGGACCATCTATTTGAGGTGTAATCGAACCTAACAGTTGTTGATGCGTTATTTTATATTTAAAGGGTTGATGAACAATCAAACCATAATACAAACATTTAATTTATTTTATATTTAAGTGTGATGGTCCATCGAGCCATTTATATTTTAAGTTAAATTATGATTTCACAAGGATTGATGGTCCATCGATTTTGTATGTTAAAAAACTAACTTTTACTCCAGGGTCGATGGACCATATATTTGAGGTGTAATCGACCTAGCCCCATAGTATATGATATTAATAACACCATATCAGCTTTCCACTTATCGTAGTACATAATAAATATTTCTTGGGTTAACATAGAAAATAAAAAGTTGTATAGTATTAATGCTTATACATTGCTTTGAAAAGTAAAAATTGTCAGCAAATTACATTACTTGTAAACATTCAACTTCGAGGATCTTTCTCTAACAGCATACCTATAATTTTTACTGCCCCATAGCAGCCTTGTGTCATGGCTCAAATCGCGCGGCACCCCGCAAGTACCGGAAGGGCATAATATTTCTGTTATTTGTCATTTCACGACAGTAAATTTAGGGAGTACCAAGGAATCTAAATTAAAATAAAGAGAAGGTAGGGGTCAAGACAAGCAAGACCCTCTATGCACCAGGTGTTTATTTGCACCTGCGACGTCAACATTTACTAATACTGGTAATGATAATGATGATGTCATAGGTGCAAAAGCACACCTGGTGCATAGAGGGCGTTGCATGATTTGGCCCCCTGAATTGTCTTTATTTGTTTTAGATTCCTTGGGTAGTACCATGTCTGAATTTGTGAATTTCCCTAGAGAATATGCTATTGGTAGTAGTCACGGTAATACCAAAGCCCGGGCCATGTGACTTTTTAGGTCCCCAGGAGGCAAAACATCCTTCATTCAAATTCATATACTGTATATATTAAATGTATATGGTGTTATATACGTGATAACTTTTGAGAGGAGCCTCTGATTTTTATTAAATACAGTACTGTATGTAGAAAGGTGTAGGTCAGCATTAATTTTAATGAGTTTGCGAACCACCATGATTGCACCATGGAAACGGGATTTTAAAAGGATTAAAAAGGGTAAAAAATGGGGTTTTGGCATTTTTTGCCCATTATTTTTTAAATTGGTCAATTTTCACTAAAACCACATAAAAAATTTTTAAACAACAACTTTGAATTGTTAAGTTACTCAAGTGTTTAAGGAGAAAATTAAAATAAAATTTACCAATTGTTATGGGAAATATAGGCCTAAGTAAACTTTATATAGAGGTATTGATTATCTATCTTACTGATTCCGTAAGGAATTTATTGTGAGCAGCAAAACTCTTTTATTTGTTAACCGATTTGATGATTAAGGTGTCAAATTAAAGAGAATTCTCTGTAGACTTCATGGAATAATAAGACGTAGGCGTCCTTGGCCAGGATGTCTGCGTCGGCGCGGGTTCGAATCCGCTCACGACCAAACCCTGACCTGGTGGTGCAACTCCTAAAGGGTTAGCCGATCTGTGGTAACGTTGGTGGGAGGGCCCACGTTAAGTAAACGGTGGCAGGCTTGCGTGGAAGTTGACGGGATCGGTTGATTCTTTGAGAGTTGCACCTTGGTCAACACTGATTTTGCTACTTTTTACTACTGTTAACTGTGTGTGTGTGTGCCATTACGGCTTTGAAATACGAAAGATAATCATATTTTCAATTCAAAATGTCAATTAAATTCATTCTAATTATGCCATATAACATTTTACTCCAGTCTTAATTCTAAGTGTCCCAGATGGGGACCATGGGCCTTAATGGGTTAACTACTCCTCCAAATCGTTTAAAAATATTGTAGCCAACAAACAGACTTGGTGAAAAAATTAAAAGATACTTAAAACTCACAGAAATGTTTAATTTAATGAGCGGCCGCAAATCAAAATAAAACAAGAAACTCAGAAAACAGAAAATATATGGCAATCTAATATGCCATATAACATTTTACTCCAGTCTTAAAGTGTCTAAGTGTCCCAGATGGGGATCATGGGCCTTTAATGGGTTAAGTTACTCATAAAATTTACCATTCTAATGGGAAATATAAGTAAACTTTATATAGGTATTGATTATGTATCTTACTAATTCCGTAAGGAATTTCTTGTGAGCAGCAAAACTCTTTTATTTGTGAACCGATTTTGATGATTGAAGTGTCAAATTGAAGAGAATTCTCTGTAGATTTCATGGAATAATTTTTGTCACCCTCAGTTCAATGTGCTTTGCCCCATTGGACTTTTAAGTTTAAATGTATATTAAGTAAGACAAACTTTAATAATTTTACCTAAGCTACGATTCATTTCACATTTCATGAAAACAAACAGCTATCTTCATAAAAATAACCGTGTCTCCCTAATGTCATTGTAATTTATTTAGTTTTTGTTTACTTATCAGTTTAATTTCAAATTCAAATACAACGAAGACTGACGAAATAGGATAGTGTTTATTAACATGCATTTTTCATTCGGAGTATTAGGGAGTAACAATTAGTTTATTTAATTATGTGATTGTATTTTATTTTCATTTTATACAAGTTTCGCACCATCTGCCTATCGCTCAGACCGGAGCTGTATTCGTCGAGTATCGACTGGCAACGACTCGTTATATCAACTTATATTGATAAAAATTGTTATGCGTTTTTTTTACGTTGGGAGTACTGTGATATTATTAATTGGCGACTTTTCGTTTGGTCAATACATATGGCGCGGCGCGAGTCGCGATAACCACGTGCGGCGGCGGAATTCCAGGAAAACACGGCGCCGGCCCGGAGAGGCTATGAATTCGCACGATACGACCTCTTGCTGTGCGCCGTGGACGGCACGGCGCCATGCATTCCTCAGCCTCATCGTGGACTATACGGCCCGCGCCACGCCTTGTCGGCCACAACGTCAATTGCAAACATAAACAGTTGTTAGTTTAACCAGTTATCGTAGTAGAAGCACAGAAAAAGGAGTGGTAGAAGCAGTAAAGCTTGACTAAAGTAATTTCTAAATGAGTGGCGATGTTAAAAGAGAGCAGTTTATCAATGCATCAATTGTTAGTGGATAATTTATTTAGTTTTAACTATCCAAGGTTTTTACCTCTATTTATTTTGTGAGAATGAATGATTTTTAAGAGGGCGTGAAAGGGCCCCTCTCAAAAGGTATTGCAGTGCTTCACCTGCTCCCATTTTGGACCTTTATTTTAAGTCATATAAAAATGAGAGGAAATTTATAAGTAATATGAAGAATTGCTGGGCTATTTGATTCGATTTTGGAAATTATTATGTTTTGAAGGCATATTACGCTATAATGTTTCAATGTTGATCAACTTTAGTACACATATGGAAGAAAATAATTAAAAGGTCCAAAAGCGAATCGGATAACCCAAGTTTTATCTTTTACTTAAAACCTCGCTCACTTTTATCAAACTTTCTGAGAGATGCCCTTTAACCCCCCTTTAAGGGGAAATTATCTAACGTTCACTTTTCTATGAGATATTAATATTTAAATTCATTGGTTATTGAACGTGTATAAATTGATACCTTTGGACCTTTGTGCAGTGAAAAACATTGCAGTTTAAGACGGGATATTATTTAGTATTATATACATATTTATGGATACTCTTTAATTTTACAAATTTGCATTCCTTATACAGAATGTCTTTAAAGTCCGTCACCAAACTTCATAATATGGCTAATCAGGTAAAATTAGCAAAAAGTTCATATGAAGTTAATATGCATATTTATCCAGATATTCACCATTTTGTTTTTTCCACTTTATAATTTTTATTTCGGTGACGGATTGATATACAGTAGGTACTTCATATTTGGCATGGAAGTTTATAATACTAATGTTCATTTTCGCAATAGAAATTATTTTGTTCCTATGTATATTTTTAACATGGCAGCCATTAAAAAATTTTAACCTCAAATATCTTAAGAGTGGTCAATTTTACCAAAATATTACAAGACACAAAAAAGTTGACAAATTTAATTATCTAACCAATGATACCTTGTTTGTAAGAGTCTGATAACGTACATGTTAAATATGAAGTTCCTACATCAATTCGTCACCAAAATAAAAATAATCAAGTGGAAGAAACAAAATGGTGGATATCTGGGTAAACATGCATACTATGACATACCTTAATATGAACTTTTTAGCATTTTGACCATATAAGCCATTTTATGTACGCCATCGTCGGGGTCTCGATGTCAGCGCCGTCCACGCCCGCTATTATGAACCCATTAAATAAGTGCATGAACCCATAAATAGTATGCAGTATGGACTTGATTTGTAACCCGTGACTCCACCTTAAAATTACGATCGAAATAAACTTTTTTTACTGAAAACTGTTATAGGCCTACATAGGACACCAATTATATACAGTAGTATAATTTCTTCGGGTGTATCAATTTTGCCCCACGGTTTCGGGCCCATCTCAAAACAGGACACTTGCCCCACGGGGTTAACAGTCAGAAAAAATGACCGATAAGAACAGGACACTTGCCCCACCAGAAGAGAGGGCGGTACAGCCCCTCCCCCAACGGCCTGCTGCTCTCTCGCCTCCAGCGATCTCGTAGTTATAGAGATCGCTGCTCGCCTCTCTCGCTCTCTCTCTCCCTCACTCGGCTTGGCTGGTGGTTGCCTGAATACTCTGTTGAGTGACGTCATCATAAAGCACAGTCCCGTATGAATTGCATTGTAGCCCCCTGCTTCGCTTACTTACATTACGACTGCATGCGACCCTCTAATTGAGCAGAATACATCACTTAACATTCCTAAATAAAGATTCCTTTGTTATTCGATATCAAGATTCAATAATAAATAAGGTATGCGAGTATTAAAAGAAATACAAAATGCTAACATCAAAATAAGAGAGCGTGCAAAACAGTTTCTCCCATAAAACTGTAAGTTAAAGTAACCCTCTTTCCGTGGCGCGAGAATGAGAGTTGTGATGGTAAAAAAGTACTCCTAGAGTTATCGTATTCTCCGGCTTGGTGGTATTTTTTATATTTAGTATAAAACACAAGAATGCTTAATGTCTACTAGTTTTTTCTTTGGAATATTGCATACTGTTTACTGTAATTAAATAGAAAATGAAACATTAATTAAAAATCACACGAGAATGATATTAATATTAATTAATGATAATTTGCCCATACAGTATTATCTTTATTCTAATTAAATACCATAATTTAATTACAGAATGAAGCCCTTGTAATAATATACTGTTTGGACAAAAGAAATCAGTTACATGGGCTGCTACTATGAAATAGTATAGTAAATGTTAACGTTGAGGCTTTTATAATTTTTTATTTTGAGTGAGGGAGAGAGAGAGCGAGAGAGGCGAGAGAGCAGCAGGCCGTTGGGGGAGGGGCTGTACCGCCCTCTCTTCTGGTGGGGCAAGTGTTCTGTTCTTAGCGGTCATTTTTTCTGACTGTCAACCCCGTGGGGCAAGTGTCCTGTTTTGAGATGGGCCCGAAACCGTGGGGCAAGTGGAACACACGCTTTTCTTCCACAGACCACCGGACGCACCAGAGAGGAAGGAATCGCTACTAATTTGTTAACTTTTTCCTAGCAACAAAATTATATGATTTTTAACACTCTAAACTCATTATTAATTTGTTTAATCATGCAGATTAATAATTTGACGGATTTGACGCAAATTGGCCAAACTAAATACCGCACATTTTAGCCGATTAAAAAAATTATATTTCCTATTTTCTGAAGTCATATGATAAATGTTTATTACTGGAAACGAAAGAACTCGTGCTCTTTTCAATGGTGACAAAGGTTTCTGATTGGTCAAAAAATACAAAAAGTTAATTTTTTAAAAACATAGGCTCTATATTTTTGGAAGTTTCGCCGTTTTTGAGCCGGAAATGGTGTGCGCGCTTAAGCCCCGTCCGCACTGGGCGAACATTCGCGGCGAACTTGTTCGGCGAACACAAAAAATCAACAAACATTCCTAACGAACAATTACCAGCCATATGATTTACATTCTAAAAGGTTAGCAACGAACAAACAAATGTTCGGAAGAACTTTGTTCGGCGAACATGTTCGGCCAGTGCGGACGCGGCTTTAATTTCGCTCAAATTATAATGGGAGTGGGCCACACGTAAATTCTCACTAAGCAAGAATTAAAGAAACAGTATATTGTCCCCAATAAACCCGTCCAAGGATAGGGTTGGTTAGAGATGACGACGGGGAGCCATAAACGAACCCATGGATATTTCCCACTTATTCAAAACTATGTCATGAGAACCAGAGACAGCGACTGGGCGCGTTCAATAATCAACAGACCGCACTAATCGGGTTTATTGCACCTTGCCTTGTGCTTTGGACTGGTGGCGGCGGAACGGCGCCTTTGACGTATGTAGGCGACAGGGGTGGTAGCTGTTGCACATGGCCGGAAAGTCACTGACCTCGAATCATCTCTGATATTTAAAAGCTATTAATATTATCTTCAAAAGTATGTGGTACATTTTCAATATTTACACTCCCCATTAACACGTGAAAAATGAATCTACATCGGTTGAAAGGGTTTTTTTCTGTCCAGAATATGTATACAATTTTTTCATTGAAATTTAACTTGACTGCCAATAACAGTTGTTTATTAATACATTTTTGCTGTTAAAATTGTTATGCAACTTAGGAACATTTGTGACATACTTTACTTACCGACCCTATACGAGCAATGTCTGAAGGGATGTGTGTTCCACGGTCTCGAAATCTAGCGGGTAGATTTTGCCTAAACTTTGCATTAAAGAGTGTTTTGGCCCAAAAATAAGTTTAGAAACAGCCTACATCCCAATATATTTTAAGATAGCAGATACATATTTACAACCCAAAAACAAATCATGGAAGTTACATTATAAAAATTACTAAATAAAATTCATTAACCGCAAACCTTTTAACATACAATAATGGTGCAAGCAAATTTAATAAATTGGCAATAGTTACACATTTTACTGGTTGTTTATAAGACAATTACCCCGCAAACCTTTTTTTTACTTCACAAGCATATTTGAAGATTCTGTTTATTTTCTATTAGTTGGTAAAATGTATTGCTTTAACTTGGATTTATTTGTGAAACAGTCGCGCCCTGCAAATATATTACAATGTAATTACTTAAATACGTTAGGAGAAGTAAGAAATGTTTAAACATGAAATTCCAGCCATTTGTAAGACAGATGTACCGCAAATATAATTACTTTACAATATAATTAATGAGGAACAATCGAATAGTTAGAAAACGATTGAATATGAAATTATAATTATTTGTGAGACAGATGCCCCGCAAATATATTACTTTATAATATAATTACTGAGGTACGTTATAGAATGTTTATAGAAAATGTTTCAATATGAAGTAATAGTAAAATTACTAGTCGTTGCCAGTCGATCCTCGACGAATACACTCCAATCTGAGCGCTAGGCAGTTGATGTTAAACTTGTATAAAATTAAAATTAAATACAATTAATTACATAATTAAATTAAATAATCGTCGCTCCCTAATACTTCCCTAATAGAAAAAACAAATCCAACTTTTAAAGTAGTAAATGACATCATTGCTATTAACATTAAAAGTGTTTTTCTTAAAAAAAATTAAAACCCCCAAGCTGAAAATTAATTTTTATAATTTTGTTCATTTTAGTGAAAAATGTTTTTATAATGGAAAGGATTCTAAAATTAAATTGCCGCAACACAGCGCGACGAATTGCATCACGGCGCGGCGCGTGCTCGGACTAAGTATAACTGGACCGCTCATTCAATGGGCGAAAATCGTGGACGTCTCAGGACCATTGGGTGGCAAAAAGCAGCGGAACCGAGCGTCGGAAACCAAAACAGCGCTTCAATAAACCTGTATTTTTACCTACTAAACCATTACATAAATACGTTAACTTTATATTAAAATGTTCTGCTTGAAATGGTGACTCTTACAGTATTTAATACATTAAGAAAAGGTTTGGTAAGTAATAATAATACATAGTTTAATCAAACTTACTTTTAATTCAATTCAGTAACGACATGAAAAAAGTAAGATGCAGGAAAGTTTTTTATTTTTTAGCCAAACAAAAACTGTCAGCGGGAGTATTGTAGCTAACATTCTGAATTTTATTTTTTATCTCAAGCATTTCTTCGTGAGACTAGCAGATATCGTTGTACAAATTATTTTCTAGAGCGTAGGATTTCGCGGAAGCGCGCGCGAGTATCTCGCATCTCTTTGTTATGATATGAGCTGATATTACGGTGCAGTTTTTATAAAACAAGAAGTAACATATTTCAGGATGATACAAATTGGTGTTTGAAGAGATAAATTGGTGGTAGGATAAAAAACTGTACACGCTCATACTGTTTATTTACAATCCCTGTTAAATATGACTTAATCAAATAACTTTTTTTTAATTTTGTATAGTTCCTGGAGATACATTTTCTGCGGCAGTTGCTGTCTTAGCCAAATCATGGAGACAAATTTTCAAAAACATAAAACTTATCATCTTAATTAATTTTATAAAATGAGAGTCAACCCCACATTCCTCGACTGATGGATATTTAAAAAAAAACCCTTGTCCCCAGTCATTGCATGCAAGCAATGTCATAAATTCATAGATATTTGTTTTTGGTTACAATTGTTAACAAAGCTTTGACAATGAGCAAAGACATCTTTACTTACTTTTAATAAGAGTAACCACATTTACAAAGTCAACGTACCTTTTATTTTTATTATAATCTCTTAACAAAATTACATTAAACAATGTTGACATGACAATCTACATTGTTTAATGTACATCAACATGTCATGTCATGTACATGACATGACAATCAATTTCCTGGTAATAAATCCACATATGTAATGTGAAACTTTTTTTTTAAATATATTTAAAAATATTACGATGTTGTTTAGAACTAAAATTATATAATAGCTCATCTGAAAAATGACAGGTCTTTGTTCTGTCCGTCAGCTTGGTTAGTGCAATTATATGCACAAGATTTTACCATAGCTAAAAAACTATATAGCCATAACTAAAAACTGATCACAAACATAACAGCAACTACGTTCTCTCTTCACGGTGTCCTAAATACTGATTGATTTTTTTATATATTTTTATAACACGATAGGATTTATTTATATCATGGTATTGTGTCTGTTGTATGGTTCGCGCGTCGGGCTCGCAGGTTTTCAAGAATCAGCGCTCGCGCCGAATCAACTGAAATAAAAAATTATCTGTAGCGGAAACGGCTAATGTTAGAAAAGATTACTTGAGATAAAAAAAATTATTTAGAATGTCGTCTACAACTTCTCCGCGGACACTTTTTACCTGACCCAAAAATAAAAAAACTTCCTCGCATACTACTTTTGTCGTGTCACTAATTAAGACGAACTAAAAAGAATTTTAGTTTAACTAATAATTAAAATTAGTAGCAGACTATTTAAAGTTTAAATACATACCATTAGATTCACAATTTCATGATGAAAATTTTAATATAAATTTAACCTTTTTATTTTCATTCTGAATGGCTTAAATGTCAGGTTACATGAAGCGCTGTTTGGATGTTGTTCGCTCGGGTCCCGCGACATCGGATCCTTTTGCCACCCGTCCGGCTCCAGACTTCCACGTTTTTTGGTTCAGTTTTGCATGGCAGGGCTCGGTCCAGTTATACTTAGTCCGAGGGCGCGGGCAGGTCGAGCCGACAAGGGCTAGAGGCTGGCGGCAGACTAGCAGACTGCCAAAAACCTAACTGTAAAAATATTTAGATATTTTATAAAAAAATATATTCCAGTCATTTTGAAAAGATAATGCCACCGTATAAAATTTAAAATTTCTATAACATGAGTAAAAAAAAATTATAAACATAACATATTTCCCAATACACGGGCCCCGTCCGCGGGCCAGTATGTCTCCCATGCCTCCACCGAGGCCCTCCTGCCCCCCGCCCCTCAGACTAAAGCAGACTAAGACTGTTGAGGCCAAAAGTCAATATTATTTATAACTTTAAAACTATTGAAAATAAGCATTTTGTTGCCACACAAATACTTTGCATATCTTGTATAACTTTTATTTATAATGTTTAATTTGTCTTAAGTTACATTTGACAATGTGATATTTGACATGTAATACTATTTAATGTGTCATGATAGGAAATATTCGAGAGGAGACGCGTGAGAGGCGATGGACACTGCTTATTCAGGACAATGAGTGTGGCGTTATGGGAAACAGAAAACAGACATGAAGAGGTTAGAGGGAAAGTTGTTGACCACATCGTGGCGAATTGGTCTGATTATTCTGAGAGGGTAGAGTTCACGTATGGTGAACAATTCAAGGATCCTAAAAAGTATAGAATATTTATGGGGGACATCAGTAGACGGGAATACGGCAGTGAAGTAGAAATTAATGGTTTCTGTACACTATTTAAAAAGAATGCTACTATTTACAGTCTAACCAACTCAGAAAACCAATGTAACCATCTAACAAGAGATGTGGACATATTTTCAATAGCTCATCTAAAGCACTTTCCCTCGCCAACTTTTAAGACAGTTAACTTTTTATTTACTGGGCAAATGAACAACTACGAATCTAGAGGCCATTTTGACTTGTTAATTCCAATTACTGACACAGATAGGCCTAATGAAGACAATTGTGATGTTCAATCAAATGAAGAGAAAATGGAACATGATACAAACGTAGTCCACCCGAATGTAAAAGAAAATTGTCAAGAAAGCAAAAAAGAAAAAATAGGTGCGAAAATGAATGTTAGGATCCAAGAAGACAAAAGTGCCATATGCCAAGCATTCGCTGAGTTTTTAATTAGCAATAAACATTCAATATCTGTGTTGCATAAGAGATGTCCCGAAGCCTGGCAAATATTTAATAAAGCATCTGAATATGTGTTTGGAGAGACCAAGAAAAAACATATTCTTTACCTCCGAAAAATGTATTTCTCAAATTACAACAATTTACATCAAACTATCAAATCACAAGCTGATTCTCCTCAACCTGCCAGCAATGTTATGTGCAAAATCACTAATCAAGATATAAACAATATTGTTAAGAAACTTTACGGCGGTAACATAAGTAAGGAAAAGTTAATGAATGATAAAGAGGCAGCTTCAAAAGTATCACACGAAATTTGCAAGCACTTTGGCTGGAACATAAAGAAACCAAAGAACATAAAGAAATGTTACTACTATTGGAACAAGTACTTAACCCATTTGGCTCTAAGTTCCTCTGATATATGTGATGATGGCGTAGGAATTTGTGAATCCAATGAGTATTTAGAGAATTTTACTGTGAAGATTAAAATATGGAATGACACATGTAAAGCACAAGGAAAAATCCAAACTTTAAAGGACGAAATAATGAGTTGTCACCGGAGTCACGGAGGTGTTTGCACATGGAAAAGGCACGCAGATGTGTATCTACCGGAGACGCCGAAAATGTTAAGTAACATTAAGGAATTGACTTTTACAGATTGCGTCGATGAAGATTGTGAAAATTCGTTAATGGCCAAATTTGAAAGAAAAAATCAGGATGAAATTGTGATAAGCCTGACGGAATCAAGATGCAAAGGCGGATTGATGTGGTACGACGTTAACAGCCATTATGAGTACTATGAAAAACGAAGAATACCGTTTGATAGGATGGACGACATAATTTATGGTACTAGAGCATGGGGAGCAGTATTTGGAGGATCTGTTAGAAAACTACACGAAGAAGAAAAAGAAACTGAAGTTAATGAAGAATGTAACTCTATGGTTGATGCTGATGAGTGCAGAGAAAATGGAGAGATTGAAAGAAAAAATAGTGAAACCTTAACTGTAAATAATAACCAAACACTAACGGAATCGCCTGCCATAGTAAGTACAGATGAAGAAAACCAAATGGTTGACAATAAGGAAAGATTTCTAACAGAAACTGACAGCGGGGAAGATATAGAAATACCATCAAAAACTCTACGCAAATCTATTCGTAAACCGTGGTTGAACCAAAAATATAAACACTTTGAAGGAGTTGTCATGGGGGAAAGTCTAAAAGTTTTTGACGGAAACTTATTTCACATAGAAAAGTTGAGAAAATGGCTGAAAGAAATCTTAATAAAGGAAAAAAATATTTACTGCAGACTGATATTTACAAATGCAAAACAAAGAATTAAATTACCAATAAATTACGTGTTGTATGCAAGATGTGGGTCTAACACAAATTTTGAATGTAAAGACTATAAATTTGAAGTGATAATACATGAAAAAACTAAAGTGAGAATTTGAGCCGTGGTCCCCTTAAAGCTGTTCACTGTGGACGGCCCAAAGCGTACCAAATAAGGGGAATAGAAAGGGACATTTTTAAAGCCAATTTAAAACATGACGAAGCCAAAGGTGTTCAAAATGAATTAATAAAAACACTTGACGAAGAAGCCAAAATCGAATTAAATATGCAATCAGTTGCGACTCTGTTGACTTTAAGAAAAATGAGATCGGAGGCATTTAAAGAAGACGACTTACATGGAAATGACTTGATAGATATTATACTGAAGGGGAAGTTGGAAACAATAGAGAAAAAAGAAGACGTTTATATTAGGAAGATATCAGCCCAGCCTTTCCAAATACATCTTTACACTAATGAACAAAAGGAAGTAATTATTAAACATAACGTTGACATAGCTTATTTCGATGCGACGGGTTCAGTGGCGAGAAGTATTTTTTTAACATTCAATAAAAATATTTTATACTATGCCCTTGTTGTCAATATAAATTCAGAATTATTACCGGTTGCAGAACTTTTATCAGAAGCCCAAGACATTCCAGCAATAGCAGATTTCTTTTTGAATTACAAATATTACTGTTTGAAATCACATAAAACCAAGTGGCCTATTATTAAAAGAGTAGTATGTGATTGGAGCTGGGCAATAATGATAGCAGTCGTAACAGCGTGGGATTCAATGAACTTGTTGCAATACTTGCAGTTTTGTAGTAGTATTCTGAATGGTCTTATTGCTCCTGAGGCACACGCAGATAAAGTAACAATACATGCTTGCTGTGCACATTTCATGAAGATGTTGAGCGATAAAATCGCAAAACTTAATATAAGCAAAAGTTTAAAGAAATTCATAATGAGAGTTGTGGCAAATATGGTAATGTGTGATAATATTTACAACTTTGATGAAATTTACAAAAGCTTTGTTTTATTGATACTGAGCGAAAAATTCTACACTTCCACAAAAAATGCCTTGTGTAATCTTGAAAACTTATTTGAAACTACACATAGTGAATTTATAGATGTTTTGGAAAACGTCAAAGACTCGGATAAGGAAGATGAATTAGTTGTTGATGGTGAAGATTTTCAAGGAGTAACAGGGCGTACAAAACTGGATAGCCCATTTTTTTTGCGATATGAAGAAGTTGTGGCCACAATTAACAAAAAGTTGGAAAATTCTAGAATAAGAGAAGAAAAAAATGAAACTGTCAATGATTACTACTGTCCAACCTTTTTTGATTATTTTCAAACTCATTTGATACCATTACTGCCTTTTTGGACCGGTTTAATGATTGGAATCCACAAGACGCCAGAGGGGTTTTCAGGCCGTTTTTCCAATGCAAACGTAGAAAGTTATTTTCGCCAATTGAAACACAGGATCCTGAAAAATACAAGAAATATGAAAGTTGGTCGTTTAATTAATATATTGCGGGAAAACGTAATTGCATCGTTAAAGAACGTACGATTAAACATTGCAGATTACAACAAAGAAAAGAAATTAAGAATAAAAAAGGAAAAAACCAATAAAGGGGTTAAAAAGGACCGAGAAACCAAAAAGGAAGAATCCAAAGATCAAGTATTTACCTTGAATGAACCAAACACCAGCGAAGAAGACATAGACGATCCAAATGTGGAAGAAATGTGGAGTAAAAAACGAAAATCTTCGGATACCTACTTTAGCCCGCCAAAGAAAATAAAGGCTGTAGACAAAGAGAGAGAGCACAGTAAAATTTCTAACATTGTTTCAGTTCCTTATGATCCAATCACATTGACAGGTGGCACTGAAAATGGGGAAGACGACGTTGTCGAGCAAAGTGAGTTGGCAGAAAATGTAAACCGCACTAAATTTCGAATCAGCATTGTCAAAGATTATCCACACCCAGAAGCTATGGAAAATGCGTTGTTCCAAAACCCACAATTTTATACTGATGTTGAAACCGCCGACACGTACGTTGTATGTCAATTTAAAAATTTAACACCAACGAAAATTTTAATGTTGTTTGGAAACGAATATTCTAGTTTGAATGGTCATCAGCAATTGGTACAGGGCGTAATAGATGGATGTATAGCCGCTATAATCAAATCTCTAGGCAAGGAAAACATTGTAAAATATGTGAACATTGAAACAACACATTCTCTGTTTAGAGACAAACCGGTAACTGTAGCCTCTCCCTTGTGGTGCTATTTCAGAAATTTGAAAAAATTCGAAGTTATCATAATGCCGTACTTGGTTGAAACTACGTCAAATGTTAACCATTACTGTCTGTTAATTGGGGATTTTAAAAAGAAAGTCTGTACTTTTTATAATTCTCTGTCGGGTTGTGGCGATAACAGTATGAAGGCCCACCAAAAATTTAGAAGGTTTTTGAACTCTCTTCAAAAAACGCAGTTTAGAGATAATGAATTTCAAGCGGACAAATGGGCATTTACCGAATCAAGAGGACTTCAACAAAACGACAGTTACAACTGTGGGGTGTTCGTTATAAACTTTGTTGAACGTTGGCTTTCAGAAACAGATTTGAACGTTGAGTTAGATCCTAATGAATATAGAAATTACTTGAGAATGTTGTGCCTTATCCAGTCAGAAAACATGGCAGATTTATGTTTATACTGTGGGAAGGGGGAAACGAAATGTAAAACATGGACTATGTGCGAGATTTGCAGAAGATGGATTCATAATAGACCTTGTTTAAGGCATTTAGACATCTCATTATCAACTGTACAGAGAGAGGATTTCATTTTCCACTGCGATTTATGCAAGTCTTACATGAATGAAAACGGACACAACCCTTGGGAAACAGATTAGCATATTCATAACAGAAAGATTTTGGGCGTACTGAAGAAGTCATATGTAGCAAATAAAAACACCCTGGCCTTTTACACTCATTGTCCCTGAATTCAACTGAATCAAGAAACCCCGCTTTCAACACCACCATCACCATCGCTTCTACATCAACCTACAATCATTAGGTTAGTGTAAGTAAATTATTTCAAAACCTTAATTAATATTGATGGATATGTTAGAAGCTGCATATAACAATACAGGATAATCATTTTAATTAGCATGTTAAGAATTAATATATTATCGCATCCAACATAGCAGTCACGCAAAATATACAATTACCTGTAGGGTTCCTTACGATATGTAATTTTCTCCTTGTTAAATAATAATTATTATATATTATGGCTACTGATGAATTTATAAAAACAATTTTTGTAAAAAATTAATATATTTCGGGCTTTTTCTGCATTTGTATTTTTTATAAAACGTTTTACTTAATACTATATTTCACATATTTCCTTGCTACATATGAAAAGAATTGTTTATAATTTTAATTTGTAAATTAGGCAAGAGGCTGAAGAAAAGCTCAGAAAAAGCCCGAAATATATTAATTTTTTTTACAAAAATTTTGTTTTTAAATTCATGAGTAGCCATAATATCTAGGCCTAATAATTACTTGTAGGACTCAAAGGTGACACAAAAAAATACGTACATAAAAAGAAACGCTAAAACGAATTATAATGTTTTAATGGACATTACTGGAAAGCACGATTATCTTGTTCCAGGAAAACTATTGCTGGCTACCCTCACCAACATCACACCAGTCGCCTTCGTGATACGCTCTACTCTCTCCTCTGTTGTTGCTCAGCGTCTCGTCTCAGCCCCTACTCTTCAATAACCTCTGTATGTCAGGTTAATCAAAATAAAACAGATTATTGTTTAATTCTTTGTATAAATAGGGTGTTGTTACCAAAATTTAACATGTTAACGAACAACGTTATCACATTATTCATTAAATATTTCACACACATTTCATGGTTAAATCCATTCCCGATACTATTGTTTTCCTTTTGGGCTAGAATCCGGTGTTTAACTTTTGACCTTTTAAACACTAATTAGGTTTTTGCAAAAATATAAAGTAATAATTATTTTCTGTTTAAACAAAACATCTTCTTAGTTTAATAAGGGTTTCGTCTGTTAGGTCTACATCCCTTATTCTCTCGCCCTACTAAACCGATTTTAAAGATTAAGGTGTCATATTAAAGTTTAAAATTACATTAATCTAGGGCCTGTGTGAATGGTAACTGAAAAGGTAATTTCGTATAGGGCTTATTTGGCATTTGATTAATTTTTAGAGGGCGCTTCAAAATTTTGATCAACTTTCATTACAAGATTCTTCAATGATAACTATGACATTGCGCAAATTGCGTATTTTGTAATATTATATTGCTTACTGTTTGTAAGAAAGTCACCACTTACTATCAAAATTCATTTGAATTATGCAGTGTCCAACAATCTATTGTTTAAAATTTGATTTAATTTATTTTCTGCAATTAACTTAGCTACAATTGACATTAAAAACCTTATTATGAAAGTTGGCCAACATAAGCCCTAAAGCCCTAAAATAAATGATTCTTTTACGAAATCACCATTCGCACACTCGCTAGATCATAACCTTTAAAATTTATACCTGAATCAAAACAATCGGTTGAATAGGTCGAGAGGAAAAGGGATGTAACATACAAAACCGTTATAGAATTAAGAACTTAATTTAGAATTTATTTTTTTTAGAATTTAATTAACTTCAAATAGGCCACACAAGCAAAAAAAGTCGGCCAACAAAGAGAAATAAATTGTTACTGTCTTATTTTTGTCATTATTTGAATAAAAGCAACATAAAGAAAATTATAATGTAAAATGATGTCATAAATTGACATTTCATTTTATTTATTTTTCAGAGATGATTACCACCAATACCATCACATGAGGAGTACGCTGAAGCCTGTCACAGACGCTCCGATCTCCTGGCTGAGACCGTACTGGGTTATACGTCATTACAATACATCTCCTGTGAACCTATTGTTCCCAACATTGAAATTGATATTGACATTACTTTTAAAATATGAAAGAAACAAATTTGCAAAGACAAAGTGATTTTATTACATTGATTAGGACATAAAAAATAACATAACCTAATACAACAAATTTCAACACTCTTGAACACATAGAATTTGTATTTCAATTAAGTGTGCAAAATATCGTATTAATGCATAATAATTGTTATTTGCATGTAAAATTATTTTTAATCAATATTTACGTTGAGCTATTAGGGTGTACAAAGTAGTGCATGTATTATTTATGTAACATTAGAAAATTAGCATCAACTGTTTATAAGTTGCTTTTATTGCATGAAATGTAATCTTCATTTTACCTTTTTTTCAGTAGGCTTTGATTAATTTAGAGTATTAAGTAGTGTAGTAAAGCAATTAGTTTTAATGACTTTCATGTACATACATATAATTCACAAGTTTGTTGTTAACCGCATGCTAACATTTAGAGCGTTAAATTAATATGTATATAGACTACTTAAATTATATATTTTTAGACAGAGTTTATTATTAAAAATGGTCTTTCATTAAGGTCATATGTTTCGATACCCACAGATTTATATGTATTACAATGCATATGTACATAGCATTTGACTAAAAATGTGTTCCTTACAATGAAGATTGACAAATTACATTTAACAAAGGTTGCAAGCACGTCTTCAGATTGTGCTGTGGCTAAGACATACAGTAACACTTACACTTCACATTGGTTGCTCGCACAACTTCAAACTGTGGTGTAGCCAAAAACTAACATTTAAATTGACTAAACATTATTGAATTCACTACAAGGGAACATAGGTTTCCTCATAATTGAGAAACAGGAGATGTTATGACAAAAAACCAACGGACATCAGTCAGGACACAGAAATGTACACAGAGGGGTAGCATCAGTCAGCACCGCCAACGCCCATTACGCCTGTATAACAACTGTTCCGCCAGGTTATTATTTGGACAATCAATTATGATTTCTTGTCAACTTCTTTAAAGGAATAATATATACTAGAAGGGCCATGTGCAAATTGCTCTTTTTGTAATACGTTTCTTTTGGTTTATGAGGAATTCACCAACATTAAAATTTGAAGGAATTATATGACTTTAAACTCACGGTTAATATTAAATAATCTAATGATTTAATGTGAAGTTATTCAGATTATAGGGTATAACGTAACTATTTTCTTTTGTTTGCAGAAGAAAATAATGCATCAAGAGTACACCCACCATCACCGTCAAGAAATTTTTTTCCGCAACCGCCAGTGCTACAACCCCACGGATAGAAGACTTTCAAGAAGACACAAGGTGAACTAATTCTCCTTATCTAATATATTTAATATATATGAGAAAATTTAATATTGTTTTCTAAATATGGATATATAATCTGAAATTAATAAGATATTAAGTTATAAATGTACTATTTTCTTTTGTTTTTTCACAGCAGAAGATAATGCCTCAAGAATACGCCCACCATCACCATAAAGTAGAGAGACTGGATGGGGCTGAACTGAGTAGGCTCCGATATATCCAGTTTCAACAATGGCTTTCAACAACAATGTTATTCACAAAGACACAAGGTGACCTATTTTTTCTCATCTAATATATTTATTGGAAATTTAATATAGTTTTTAAAAATGTTTACATAATATGAAGTTATAGAGATAGGGCATAAAGGAAATATTTTTTTTTACAGAATAAGATTATGCCTCAAGAGTACGCCCGACATCACCATCAAGAAATGTTTCCCACAGCCTCCAACCCCCCAGTTAGAAGACATTCCAGAAGACACAAGGTGAACTAATTATCATTATCAAATATGGGTTATGGTTATGGTAAATTTAATATAGTTTTGTATGTATATAAATGTAATGAGAAATTATTAAGATATAAATGTATTAGGCCTATTTTTTTCACAGAAGAAGATTATGCCTCAAGAGTACGCTCACCATCACAATCAAGAAATATTTTCCCGCAACCGCCAGTGCCACAACTCCCCCATTAGAAGAACTTTAAGAAGACACAAGGTAAACTAATTTTCCTTATCAAACATGGTTAATAATTATGGGAAATTTTATATAGTTTTGTAAATATGTATACATATCTGAAATTATTAACATAATAGGGTAGCATATAAATGAACTCTTTTATTTTTATTCGCAGAAGAAGATAATGCCTCAAGACTAAGCCCACCATCACCATCAAGTAGAGAAACTGGATGGGGCTGAACTGAGTAGGCTCCGATATATCCAGTTTCAACTATGGCTAGACAACAATGTTATCCAAGAAGAAACAAGGTGACCTATTTTTTCTCATCTAATATATTTAATAGATAGGGTAAATTTTTTATCTTATTATCTAAAACAAGCAATGTTTGTACGGTTAAAGTTTATTTTCTCAAAGGATTTTTTGTTGAATATGGGGGTTTTGGCTTTAAGAAATCAATTATAGTTGGTTCCATAGCTGGGAAAAATCCGGTTTTTCTACTAGAGCCCTTCAAACTTCAAATGTAATCCTTATAGATTTTTTAATTGAAGAAAAATCAGCTAATAACTGTAGATAAAATAAACAAATAAATGTGTTATAAATTTAACCTGTAGTTTAGGAAAATTATACCAAAGTGCAGGACCCTTCAGACTGGCTAGTGAACGAAGCGAATGAGGTCATCTTAACAAGGAAGAGGGCGAGTGAGAAAAGAAAGTAATAGTTTTACCGAGCATAAGCTCGGTGCCCCTATTACTAGTTCTTATATGTAAATATAATCTGAAATTATTAAGATTAATTAACTATTTTCTTTCTTTTACAGAATGAGATTATGCCTCAAGAGTACGCGCGACATCACCATCAAAAAATGTTTCCCACAGCAACCAGTGCCACAACCCCCCAGTTGGAAGAACTCTAAGAAGACACAAGGTGAACTAATTATCCTTATCAAATAGTGTTAATGGTTATGGGAAATTTAATATAGTGTTGTATATATATATATATATATATATAATAAGAAATTAATAAGATATAAATGTACTCCTTTCTTTTTTCACAGAAGAAGATTATGCCTCAAGAGTACG
The DNA here is from genome assembly GCA_030545055.2 of Neoaliturus tenellus. Lineage (NCBI taxonomy): Eukaryota > Metazoa > Arthropoda > Insecta > Hemiptera > Cicadellidae > Neoaliturus > Neoaliturus tenellus. Next base: position 29,733,617 of record CM061537.1, read on the forward strand.
CCCACCATCACCATCAAGAAATATTTTCCCCCAACCGCCAGTGCCACAACCCCCCACTAAAAGAACTTTAAAAAGACACAAGGTAAACTAATTTTCCTTATCAAACATGGTTAATAATTATGGGGAATTTAATATAGTTTTGTAAATATGTATAAATATCTGAAATTATTTACATAATAGGGTATAAATGTGATATTTTCTTTTGTTTTTCACAGCAGAAGATAATGCCTCAAGACTACGCCCACCATCACCATCAAGTAGAGAGACTGGATGGGGCTGAACTGAGTAGGCTCCGATATATCCAGTTTCAACAATGGCTAGACAACAATGTTATTCAAGAAGACACAAGGTGAACTAATTTTCCTCGTCTAATATATTTATTAGATAAGGGAAATTTAATATAGTTTTTAAATATGTTTACATAATATGAAGTTATAGAGATAATAGGGTATAAATGAAATATTTTTTTCACAGAAAAAGATTATACCTCTAGAGTACGCCCGACATCACCACCAAGAAATGTTTTCCCACAGCCTCCAGTGCCACAACCCCCCCAGTTAGAAGAACTCGAAGAAGACACAAGGTGAACTAAATATCCTTATCAAGTAGTGTTAATAGTTATGAGAAATTTAATATAGTGTTTTATATATGTTTATTATAATAAGAAATTCGTAACATATAGATGTACTCCTTAGTTTTAAAATATGGTTATTGCTTGTGGAAATGTAATATTGTTTGTAAATATGTATAAATAATCTGAAATTAATAATAAAATAGGGTAATAAATTAATAAATGAACTCTTTTCTTTTTATTCACAGAAATAGATAATGCATCAAGAGTACGCCCACCATCACCACAAAGAAATATTTTCCCGCAACCGCCAGTGCTACAACAACATAGATAGAAGATCTTCAAGAAAACACAAGGTGAACTAATTATCCTTATCTAATATATTTAATAGATATGGTAAATTTAATATTGTTTTGTAAATCTAAATTATATACTCCCGCATGTGTAACTGACTGACTCACTCATCGGGGTATCAGAAATTCGTCAAATGTCGGTAAAGTAGATTAAGCGAAGTTTAGTTATATCACCCATATACCACTTACTACACAGTACAGTAATTCCCAAGCGAGAACTAAATCTACTTTACTGACATTTGATGAATTTCTGATACCCCGATGAGTGAGTGGGGAAGTACATACCAAACAAAAAAAATTAGTGTTATGAATGCCTTTTATTCTACCTGTTAGGCCATACTGTTGTTTTACAATTAATTGTTAGGTAACTGATTGTTTTGAATTGTTTGTTGTTACTTAGCGATTTTTTACATTGTTTGTTACTTACTGACCTAAAACTTTGGTTTCCAACTAATCGAGGTAAATTTCTAATTTTTAACTAATGTTTGAATTATCCCTGTAACTCCAACAGGATTTATGAGTAGTATTTATAATAATTATTCTTAAATTATAACATACATTTTTATTTTGCATCGAATAGTATTTTTGTGATTAGCCTGTAGCGGGTTCATAACAGTTTGTTCATGTTGTCCTATTTTTTTCTGACGGTATTTATTTTTTCATTTAAATAATAGTTTATATAATAATTAGTTTATGCAAAATAGTTTATTTAGCTTAGCCATCCTACATTTTCATCCATTTTATCCAGATATTTTTTTCATACTTTTTGCGCTAGGAGGGTGAGGCAAGGCATGGCGTCACATCCCCTGACGACTAGTTTACTACAGTATAGTTTCTTTTAAAATCTATTCTAGTACTCAGGTATAGTAGGTACGTAGAAACTACACATAAACCCACACTCATAACCCTAATCAGTACAGTTAGAGTATCAAACAAAATTACAACGAGGGTTATGGGGTGGAGGCCTCAACTACCATGTTCAGTGCTTGAGATTTTTACGGCAATTAAAGAATAGGGGCAACTAATTTCTGGGAAAGGGGGTGGAGCCTCCATATACCATAATATCTAGAATATTTCCATAATCGATCATGATTTCACAATTCTCAATTTTTTTACGAACTAAGGAGAACTAGGATATGGTTTTAAAAAACGAGCTACAAGCGATTTTCGTATTAGCCGGTTTTCTTACTGTCTTAGCGGGCAGTTCTTCGGTGGGCCTCACCTGCAACTCATTATCGGTGGATTTTTAAATTTTCTAATATCTTTCTTAAGTATTTTTTGTCTTTCATTATATACAGCGTACCTCAATTAAAACTTATAATTTTATTCCACTTTTATTCATTTTGAATACACCAACTACTTACATCATGTGGCCAAAATTTTAACACATATCAATTTTTAAGCATGATATCTAGAATATTTACATAGTCCATTATTATTTCACAACTCCATTCTATCCCTACAATTACTTATATTTAAAATATTCCCATTGAAGGTTTTGATTATTTTAGGTGAGATATTGCTGTACATTACATATATAAATATTTGTTCATTTCCCCAAATGTTTTTTTCTTTATACAAGAACCTAGATCTACTGTCTAAGGAGGCCTAAGAATAAACAATTATTTTATAAGTTTTCGTAAGTCATGATTTGACAAAACCATTGTCAATATCAACACTCTTTATCTAAAATAAGTTTTTCCATTTTTTATTGGTGAATTTTACAGGCCGATTATTTTTATTATTATTACCACCATGCACCTATAGTTTTATTTTATCCAAGCAAGGCATTTTAGTTTACAGTTATTAATGTGAACTTTTGCATCGATTTGGAAATGTTTAGAATTTTTTATTTATTTTCCTAAGTGGGGACAGTTTTTTTATGAATTAAGAGACTAGGGAAAAAAGAAAAAAGCCATAAGCAATTTTCAAACTTTTTATTAGTATTAATTGTGAGTAAAGTTAAATTGGCAGTCCACTACTTCGGTGGTACTAACCAGTTTAATAATTTAGACTTAATTATTGATTAACAAGATTTTCTTAATTTTTATAAGTTATTTCCTTTATTTGCGCTAAGTAACCAAGATGCGTGATCCCACAACTTTTTAACACATAAGTTTTGTTTTAACCGTTTCTCTACCTTTCAGGTTTAAATTTGTAGCATATTTGAACATTTGTAATGGCTAAGTTCTTTTCAAGTGAACAAATAATTTTTTTTACAAAAATGGACCTTTAAACACATTTAATTCAAATTTAATGATAATTCGATATTTTTGTACTTTTTTCATTGCACCAAGTTCTTAGTTGCGCGATGACGTAATGTCCCTCAAC
>CM061537.1:29736971-29832384 GCA_030545055.2 Neoaliturus tenellus
TTAGGCCCTTTGCTGTTTTTAATTTTCATTAATGATGTACCACAACATGTACCATCAAACCTCATTTTATATGCTGATGACACTACAGCAATAGTAAAATCAAAAAATTTACAAAATCTTAAAGAAGAACTCACTCTGTCTATCCATCATTTGTCTAATTGGTTTACAGCCAACGGGTTAAAACTTAACAATTCTAAAACACAGGTTATGTTATTTCAAACTATTCATAATAGGCAAATTCCAACATAGAATTATTTTATAATAATGATATTTTATCTTTTGCTGAACATGCGAAATTTTTGGGCGTAGAAATCGATAAGAATTTGACATGAAAACCACATATTAATATGTTAGTTAGTAAATTGAATACTGCTTGCTTTCAAATGTATGTTCTGAGAAGTATTATAGATTTACAGACCAAACTGACAGTATACTATGCAATGTTCTTCTCTATCTTGCAATATGGTATAGAATTATGGGGCGCAACTTCATATGCCGAGAAAGTTTTTAAAATTCAAAAGAAATTTTTAAGAATTTTATCATTTAAACCAAAGAGAACATCGTGCAAGCCTTTGTTTATTAAATATGAGATATTAACGGTGCCTTCACTTTATATTTTTAAAATGATGGTAAATCTGAAAAGTAATTATCAAATGTACCATGATAAACAATTCACCCATCAGTATCCTACACGCTTTAAAAATTTACAGTATCCAAGACATCGCCTTTGCTTGTATGAAAGGTCTCCACAATACATGGGTTTAAGGATTTACAACAGTCTACCCGCTAATTTAAAAGATATTTACAATGTTTCAAAGTTTAAGAGTGAATTTAAGAAGTACCTTTTAGAAAAGAATTATTATTCAATTACAGATTATTTGAATGACCAATAAATGTGGTATGATTTGTAACACTAGTTTTCATAGTTTTAGTCTTATTTTGCTATGACAATGTCACCTGTTTCACCAGCTCCGCTGGGATTTTGAGATGTTTTGTGACAATAAAGCGATATTTATTTATTTATTTATTTAACGGCTTTTGTGATCTGTTACCCGGGAGCATCTCGGAAAATGCCTGCTACATGAACTTAGCCTTTAAATTTGCATCACGCTGTAGTGGTTAGGTTCAGTAAGATTTATTTTGCTAATTATGTCAAATATACTTTAAAAAATTAATCACTGTGAAAATAACTTATGCACTTACGCGGCAAATCAATCAACCATCCCTATAGAGCTCCCGAATGAATACTCCCGTTAATGACCTGACCTTACCTTGGCCTCTTTATAGCTGTACAGATGGCCGGAATTATGTTTCATTGCTATAAGGTGACTTGTTTCGGATTAGAAGAAGTATATAAGATACAAAGTGTGCAATAAAACACCTAAACTAACCGCTGTACTAGTGGCATCTGTATAACAAACATCCTCAGAAAGATTTATGACCCTTAACTATAACACAAAAATGGGTTTGCACTGAGAAAAATGAAATGTGAGTTCTCAGTATTGTAAATGTTTCCATCAAATTTTTATAACAAAAAGTCGGAATGATAAATGTGTCATATTTATTTTGTTTTTCTAAAATTTATACAGCCGCATGTGTAACTAAATCACTTATGTACGGTATACAATCTTGACACACTTTTTGATTGAGCTACATACTTGAAATTTGGCATGAACACACCTTTTTAATATTTAGAGTTTTTAAAACAACTCCCTAAAAACTTTTTAAATCGCTCAATTCTTAAATTGTGATTTTAGGTTAACATTTTTTTTTGTTTTTTTTTTACCTCAGTTTTCAAATTACTTTGAGCTAACTTTAAGTCACTTTGTAAAATATGACAACCTATACATAAGCGATATTTTAGTCTTGATGTAAATTTCTGAGGATGGTACAATAATGTGCCAAAACACGTAAAATCAAGGATCAGTCAGTAAAATCAGTCAGAAGATGGCAATCTTTTAAATAAAAATCTTTTATTTTACAGTTCTAGCAGATAAACAATTGGTCTTATCTAAAATCTGAGAATCCTATGATAGGGAATTGAACTATCTACAACTTTTCTCCAGTGACTTTTGGTCATATCACGCACCAATAACCCTCCAGAGTTTTTATGAAGATAAACAAACTCCACCCTCTAACGTTTTTTTGTTTTCACCCTCTATCAAGAAAACGGTTGGTTCTATATAAATACCGTACCATCAGCAAAACTCTAGTACCAATTATTGATAGGGTACTTGAAAATTTTTCTTTAAAATGGCCATTGAACTGCAGGTGAGTTATTTTTATGAAAATAAACAATTGTTGCTTTAAAAATCAAAACTTCAAGGAAAAATCAATCACTTAAAACTCAATTTGATATAGAAATTAAATTATTTTGTGATTAATAAATGGCCTTGCACCAATGACACCAGCTACTTCAATGTTGTACATTCATAGCACTAGAGAAAAATATAACATTTTTACTTTTTAAACCTAAGTTTTAACTATCCTAATTTGGAAAATTTTATATAAAAAAATTATGTTATTAAAAGAAGTACTGATTAAATAAATTCTTCACATTTTTTATTTTGCGTTCCCCTAACACTTTTACTGAGAAGGGTTGAATTAATTGATGGCATGGTTTGAGAGTTGACTAAAATTTCCATGAAAGAGCTTATAAAATACTGGACATGTATCAAAGTTCACTCCTTCCTCCCCTAACAAGTGTTCAAAAACTATATCAGTTGAAACCTGTTTCACAGAGTCAACACAAGCCGCAACAGTTTATTATGCATCAACCTCATCAACAATGAATGATGAATATTCTGATGACACGTTATGAGAATCGAGGTTATTTCTAGCTTGGGTGGAAGGCAACAGGAAACTGATAAGGCTTTGTTATTTATTGTTTGGGGCCATGTTTTTAAAATTTATTTAATTACATATACCGATATTGTTCATACATTCACAACTAATTCACTGCAGTAGAACCGTAAATGAAAATCCTATCCAGATAGGTACCAAAATTAGTTTATGTTTCTTTAAATATATTTTATTATATTTATCATTTTATAAACAAAAACTCTCATTGGTTAGAACCTGTTAGTAATTTAGGAATAATTTTTCATAGATCACACTGTTGATAATTTTTCATTCAAATTTTAAATTATCCAAAATTATTATGTTTGGTCAAACTTTTGTACCCATGACATGTTTAAAGAGCACTACTGCATTTGACAGTTTTATTGTTTGAAAAATGTTTTGCATATTTTCAACTTGGGGAAAATTTTTAATGCCTATGAGCAATGTAACGCAAAAGTTTGTAAGCAGGGTAGTGACGAACTTGCAATAAAACTGTTTCTAAAAGCTTATTGTACTGAATTTTTATTTTAGAAAAATCACAAAATTATAAAAGCAAAGATTGAGTTGTTTATAAAAGGTAAGGAGGGAACGGAATTTCTCAGTTTACTAACAAAAATCATTTGATACTATATTAAAGATAAAATGTTCTAAAACTAAATTAAATTGCAAACAACTTATTTAAATCTTTAAAATTACAATGAATGGTTCTGTCAACAAAATTTTTTTTGTGATTATACAGAGAATAATCAATGACAATTTAGGAGAAGAAATGTTATAAGATGGATTTGGCTATTAGGCGGTGCAGTAGACACACGAAACTAGGGCGGTGGATTTCTTTACTTTAGGGCTTCACACCCAATCAATACACAGCTAACTTGAGAACACATTCGTCCCAGTTAGTGGTGTAGAAAATTATATTTTTTAACAATGGATATGGAGTGATAAAATATTAAATGTGATAAGCATTGTCGGTTGATTGGAGAAATACTGTACACTATTCTTCATACTTTTGTGTAGTAAAAATTAGAATTGAAAATAGGAAAATGAAAGTAATTTTTCATATATGGCCTTAAGAGTTAGGTATAAAATGAAATCACAAATTTTTACACTATTTTAAGGATTAAATATCTTATAGGTATGCTGACTCAAGGTTTACCGTTAAACCTCGATGTTTCCACTTAGTCATTAGGAGATTTGAAGTTTTAATGTTCACAGATTTGCTGGTAGTTATACAGTCCCTCTAATCAAAACTAATTGGAACCGGACTTTGTTCGGTTTAGTGAATTTTCGGATAAGGCGAATACTAAGCATATTACAACCCAGATAGCACACAAACGTAAAAAAGACGTGAAAATAATGTTTCCTTTTAACATTTTTGACGTTATTATTACGTCAAGAAACGGATTTATAACGGTTTTTTCACGTGATTATAACGTGCGAGTGTCACACTTTTTTACGTTAAAAAAACGTAAAAATACTACGTGAATATAACGTTTTTGTTTCACTTAATTTTTACCTTTTTAACTTATTTTTTACTAAACATTTTACAAATTTTTTTTAAAAAAATTTGTAAATGAATGCTTTTTTTCTAACCAACACATTAAAAAAATGTAAATAAAGTCGATCAAAAATTTCTAACCTCCACCTGGATTTGAACCCTCAACCTTTCTATTACTGTCCTAGCGCCTTTACCCTCTCGGCCACTTCTGCTGTACTTCAGGAGGATTTAATTTACTATTTATACTTTTAATACTCAACCTTCCTTGTACTTGAGAACAGATGGCTCGGTGTATCTGTGCTCATGGTTTTTGTTGAGTATATTTTAAAAATTGATTTTATTCGCGTTTCGTCTCAGATCAAAAACATAATTTTTGGATCTTGATGGTGGCATACCCAGATAGCACAAAAACGTTATTTTTACGTGAAAATAACGTTTTAAATTTTACTTTTAACGTTATTTTCACGTTAAAAAAAGGTGAAAATCACGTTATTATAACGTGATTGTAATGTGAAAAGCGCACTCAATTTCACGTTAAAATAACGTGAAAAAAAGACGTGAAAATGACGTTTTTGTTTCACTTAATTTTTACCTTTAAAACATTAAGCAAAAAAAAGGTAAAAAAATTTTGGTGAAAATCACGTTTTAAATTTCACGTTTTTTTACTTTCACATTTTTACGTTATTTTCACGTGAAAAAACGTATTATTTTTTACTTTTACGTTTTCACCTTTTTTTCACGTGAAAAAAACGTGATTTTCACATTGTGTGCTGACTGGGAATGTGCAGGATCAAGAATCAAGAATTTATTTTCAACAAGGACAAGTATGATAAATCTTGTATAGTTGACGTCACATTTGTTAGGCTTATTGAGGCTAATTAATCAATATAAAACATTAAGATATAGTAAATTAAAACACTGAAAGACAATAACATTTTGTTAGAATTTTCAGTAATGCATGAATTACGTATATTTAATCTAACCAATTGTGTCCCTTAATTAGATTACATTTCCTTACTTTCTTGTATAAAACTTTCCAACTTTTCTTTTGATAAAAGTAAGGCTATTCTACAGTTTAGTAGTGGCACTTTATAAATCGTGATGATTGTTCTTCAACCCTAGTGGCCGAACGGTTTACGTATTTCAATCCCTTTACTCTCAAAACCAATTTTTATAATATTTCATTTCAATTTTGAAGCATTTCACGACTATAAAATGACTCATACATAATAATTGTACTTTCTGTATCCTGTTCAACGCTTCAGACTATATAAACCATAAACAATTTCTGTGAAAGCAACTGAGATAAAGTGCCTGCCCTCATCAAGCGGTAGGAAAGTTAAACTATATTAATTAATTATAAAGTCTATATATTAGCTAATTTAATTAAAATTAACTTCTTTGTGTTTTAGTTTTTTCTTTTACAATTTTTTCCCTTCCCTATTTTCTGTTCAAATCAAAATAAAAATCTCTTTATTGTCACATAACGTTTACAATAGCTATGCTATTTTTACAGGTGACATTGTCAATATTTAAAACTAAAATCTTACACTATATTTTAAAAAAAATTGCATACTGCAATAAAAATAGAAAGAGATAAAAAAGGGAAGTGCACAGATAGTTAACTAGTTCTTTCAACTCTGGAAACCACAAAAAATTCAAGTTTATTATGCGATTAAAAAGTGTTGTTTAAATACTCATCCACAGAATAATAACATTTGTCTTGCAAAAAAGATTTTAACTTAGAATTGAAACTGCCTGTGTTAAACACTGATTTTAGAGCTTCAGGAAGTTTATTGAAAAGCCTTTTACACATGTATCTATGTGTTTTTTCAAGCAAAGTTAAATGATGTATTTGATACTGCAAGTCATTTTTGTTTCTAGTATTATAATTATGAACATGTTGTTTAGATAAAAAAGCTGGATAAGAAACTTTAAGAAAAATCAAAGATTTATAAATATATAGGCTAGGCAATGTCAACATACCGAATTGTTTAAATGTAGGCTTGCATGATGTCCTAATACTTGAGAATGTAATAGTTCTAACCGTTTTTTTTCTGAATTTTATAATTTCTGTTGCTGTTCCCCATAATTCAACCCCATATTGCAAAACTGAATGGAAATATGAATAATAAACGATCAGTCTAGTGTTTTGGTCAATTAATTTTCTTAACACCAGCATTTAGATTAGATTAGAGTAGATTCTTTAGACCAGCATTTAGATTAGAGTAGATTCTTGCACGTCTGCTGTAAAAATGTACATGATTTTTTGCATTAGGCCCCTGATTTTTGCATTTTTGCATGTTATAAATTTTGCTTGTTTGCATTAGGCCCTAAATTGAGCATCTTGCTTGTTGCATTAGGCCCTATATAGAGCATCTTGCTTGTTGCATTAGGCCCTATATTTTTTGTACCTTATTTATTTATTTTAGGCTAAGTATTTATTGTATTAACTATTCATTACTTGGATGCCTTTTTTTCTATTGTTGACCATGTCTATTGCATTTTGTAATGTTGAATGACAATAAACGATGATTATTGATTATTGATTATTTGGAAACAAGCAGTGTTTAATTTTTTCCTAATCATGGCTAAATGAGTTTTCCAGTTTAAGTTAGAATCCAACAAGAATCCCAAAAAAACCAGTGTGGATCTGTTTATATATTAACAAAACATTTAGTATTTTCCACAGGATGGTGTTCGATATAGGAGGATGTTTATTAGCTGGGTACAGATTCCTGGGACTCTCTGTAATTATTTATCGTACTTACCGTAACCATGAGTGCCAATGGCCCACCATAGATTATAAGGCAGAACGCTCCGATCATAAGCCAAGTGAAGATCCCTCGGATTACCCAGTTTCGCCATCTACGACACACAAAAATCACATAAAAAATAAATAAGACATAACTGACGACCAGCAAATTTCAGGACAAGTTGTAGCCAGAATTCAAATTAAATCCAAGTTTATTTGGAATATAATTACTATTGTAATATCTAACGTAGTTTATTTTGGCAAGTTATGATTGAGGTTTCAATTAAGACACTATGTTCTTAATGACACCAGGTTTTATTCAATGTTTACCCCTGTTTCGTAATGGAATCACTTAAAAGCAGCCATTTCACACTTAAACATTAGAAAATTTTATGTTTTTTAGAGAAGGACTGTTCCATTGACTCTCTATACACTGGTACTGTATAATATAAAAAAAGGTTATTGTGGTTTTGATATACAATTTTAAATGTTGTGCATATTATTGAAGAGTAAGTACTGTGTGCATATGTGACCGATCTAAATTAGGCCTAATTGAGTTACAATCTTTTAACTCGTTGAATGTGGGTAGATCCAACTATTTAATTTAACTACTTAAACATGGCTAAAACTGGTAAAATAAAAAAAAATATTAATTGTGAAAGCATTTTTAAAAAGCTGAATTTATCAGAGAGGTAGAAAAACAGTAAATATCTAGACTGAGAAGAGTAAGTATATTCATAGAAATGCCAAATTATTCAACTCTGACCTACATTAGACTTGAATATATTTTGCAATCTAAATGTCAATAACATACCCACTAAGATTTAATCATTGAGCAAATGTTGAATTTGTTTACACATTTGCTATCACACTGAATTTATATATAAAAAAACATAGACACTTAGAAACCATTTGCCTTGAAAGGAATAACACAGTTTCACATTATACCTAAACTCAAACTGTAAAATTTAAAAATACTTAAAGGTTTTTGTGGTTTAGGAACTGAAACACTTAATAACATGTATAGTATTCATATGCTATATACACATCTATCTTCTTATTTCTATAAGGGTTTCGTCTGTTACGTCCCTTTTTCTCCTGACCTACTGAACCGATTTTTAAGATTGAGTTGTCATTTTAAAGCTTAGGATATACCGCAGTGACGAATCGCAATTAAAAAGGTCATATTGTTTCGGGCTTCGCCCCCCTCGCCTTTGATTTATTTCTAGAGGGTGCTTTAAAATGTTGACCAACTTTTATTGCAATTTCTTTAATGTGAATTGTAATTTAACAGCTGATTGCCTTCAGATGAATTTTAAAAGCAAAAAAGTAAATAAAAATAGATTTCTGTCACTTCATAATCAACATTCACGTACTCTAGGTGAGTTTCACTCATACAGAATCATAAAATGCGCAATTTGCGCACGGGCCACCTCGTATTTTATAATTAATCTATTTTGCTTTCAACAACATTTAACAGCAAATTTAGTTTACCTTCGAAGCACTTAATGAATGTCACCGACATTCGTACAACTATTGGCATTAAAAATTAGATAAGTCAGTAAAAAACTTAATACAAATCATAACTATCAAAAAAATTTATATTTTATACCCTTTTTGATAACAAATTGATACAGTTATAATCAATTTTAAGATGTTGCCAATAGAAGCCAACATAAGAGTACAAGATCCAAATATACAAAAAATGTCAGGCGCATGAGGTACACACTGCTCTTGTTTAAAATGTCATTTTTGTCCTGAAAAACTTAACGAATGTCAGTTATATGCCACCAAAAGCTGTTATCACTTACTTTGCTGATAGCCCTGATAAGGCAGTATCTAATACTTCAGGCACCTTATCTGTTCCTTGGGGAACAGTTTTGGACAAGTCTTGGGACACCTTGTCATCTTCTGAGTCAACATCGTCTTTCTGCGAACAAAATCATCAATTTAGTAGGGTATTTAAAAATTACAAAAAGATGATTTTCGAAACAGTATTTACAATAGATTTAACACATTTACAAAATGACAAAATAAACTAAATATTTCAACAACAAAACAATATATAACAACACAATACAACAAAATTCAGTATAAACAAAATATTATACAACAAAATATAATTATCTACCATAGAAAACTTTTCAATCCATAAAATTATTTCAAATATTTAAACAAAATTCAACACTGGTGTGGAAAATAAAGACTGATCGTTATTTTCACTTTAAAGGGTGTTAAAGGGATAGACTGATAGACCATTTTGTCTGTGCAGTCAAGTGGACGTTGGGGAAACTACCTGAATACATTTCGCAATGTTACACAACAAAACTCAGGGCGAGAAACAATATCCAGTGTTCGGTGTAATTTGATTCCTAATACTAAGGTTTATATCAAGAAAAAGATTACCTTTTCCTAATCAGTGTGTTCAATAAGGTGGCAGTTTTTTTAAAGACATCTTAAAATCTTTGCTAATATTTACAAACCTCTAAAATGTTAACGCAATTGATTTCTTAAGTCATCTCCACCCTTGTAAAAACACTGAAAACATCCCTCAGCTTTCCCCTGTTTCGGATTGTGTTTTTGGATATTTATTGGTAAAATATATGTTTTGTTGTAGATTATGGTTATATGTAGAAGATCCTCATCCCTGAGATATCAGTGAAAATAAATGGTGTTAGGTGAAAAAAAATCTTTATAAAGTAAGAAAAATTGAGTTAATTTGCTGTGTCACTGAGAGTAATATTTTCACATTTTCAAACTTTTAAGGTACGAGGGACCTAATACAACTACCGTATCTAACTAAACAATTACAAAGTTGTTCTTTTACAAGGACTGCAAAAAGTAAGTTTTCTTTAAAATAATTATAGTTCACTTAATTTTATGTTGTCACATCTTTACAAGTGCTAAGCAGCACACCGAATCTGCAGGGCCTTCAGAAAAAAACTTAAAATTAACCTAGATGTACTTCCTTATTGATTTTTAGTGCTTATAGAGGTTCTCTAGTCACAATCTAACTAGGTATCTCATTTTGATAGCTATATACTTGTGTAACACAATTAATTATAAGTGTGAATGCTAGTCCTACAGGCTTGAGTTGAGTAAAGCATAAAATCTTTTTAGATTTTAGCTAAGAGAGTAACAGAGTTTTGGTTTTGACAAAGAAGACTATCTGGGCAAAATTTCAACATTTTGATTGATCAAGATTTTTTATTATTGTTAAAAACTACTTCTATGGGAATAAACGCTGACCATATTGTGCTTTAAAATACAAACTTAAGCCCAGTCAAGTCCTAGAATCAATTTGTAAATTTTCTTAGATGGTTGCACTATTTATTCAAGGGAGAAGGTGGGGGGGGGGGGGGCAAATGCACCTCTTGATGTCTAAGTGTCTTGTAAAGAATGATTATGGCTAAGTTATTTGTATAGCCTATGGTTTTGTAGTTCAAATCCGATTGTGGATCAAATTCATGAATTTTTCTGATTTTGATAGAATTTGTTGCATTTTTATGTTGTATTTGTAGCTAAAAATCCTACTTTCCCAACTTTTATGGCTCTGAAACCAATGGGCTGTTTTTAGTTCATATAAGAATTTGAACAACCAGTGTCTTTTGATTCTTGGTGTCTTAAGATGAAAAATTATGATCAAAGATACACATGAAATACACGTCTTGGTGTTTACTTCTATAATGTATAATATGCATTTCCTATAGAGAAAATCTTTTAAAAATGTATTAATAATATAATAGTGTTAATGAAATTTCTATTTCATAAAAGTTTGTAGGTACGGTATTAAAAGCCGATGACACCATGAAAGAGCCATAGTGTGGTTTGTAACATATTCCAACTAAAGCATTTCAACAATCATTTCATGTATCCATGGTATTAACTTTTAAAACATTTGGGTCAAGATTGTTTGATAAAATTTCAAATTATTAAGTATTCTAAATTCTACTCTTCTTTCAAAATTGTGATTTTTTTTAATTTTGAAAAGCTTGAAAAATTTACACCAAGAAATGTTTTTCGAGGAGTTATAACAATCATAAGGAACCAAATAACTTTAAATGAGCGATTTGAAGATTGTTGTAGTCTATATAAAGAAAAATTGATATATTCAAGAAAACTGTCACAGACCTAAAGGGAATTGTGAAGCAACCAAGCAAAATTTACATTGTTTGAAATCAAGAATGAACTTTACCATGGGAAACTCTGATCCAGGGCTCATTTAAAATTCTTCTGCCTACAGTATTGGAAAAAAATCTCAAGAAACAAGAAACTAAATATTTAGAGCACCACAACAAAATTCAAAAATTGGAATCCCACCGCCGTTTACTTCAAATCTGCAGCCGATCTTCAATACTTCTTCAACAGCTAAATTATTTGTGGAATTCCTTTTATTATTGAACAAATCATTCTGCAAATCAACGGTAACTCTAAATCTCCAGTTCAACAAAAATTTTTCAAAACCGAAATTCAACGTGAAAATTTGATAAGCAACAAATCCTACGTTAATACTCTGAATCACCTGTGATGGAAAATTTCCGATGACCGCAAATTCAAAGTGCCTGCAAATTCCCAGTGATGGAAAATCCCCAGTGAATATGAAGTTATTTCAAAAGACAAATCTAAAGTTCTACTACATATTTCCCGTGGCTTCAACAAAATCATAAGTGAATCATCAAAACTTCAAAGCAAGATATCAAAATGCAAATTTTTATGGATACACTAAATTGTGATTTTACTATCAAATTGTCAACGGCGAACATGATTCTTCAACTCATCAACAGTAAATTTTAAAATATTTTAAGAAGTAAACATCAAAATCCAGATATCTGCTTGAAAATCAAACTGCGTCATAAAATCAACAGATTAAGTATTATGATTGTTAAATTTGTTTCCCTTGGCTCAGTTTATAAAATAAATACCTACAGTTTTTCAAATAAATCTTGGGTGTTTTTAGTATTTAATTGTACATGGTGTTTATAAAAGAATGTCTGGATTTTGAACAGGAATTACTGAAAACTTTTCAAGATGTAAATGTCAATCTGAAGTTAAAACCGGCATGTTTTGTTTAGTAAGATGACTTGAGACATCTGTGTGAGCAAATTTCATGACTAATGCCAGAGAAGCTGCAAAACACTTGGCAAAAAAATTCAATAGTGCTTTGATATCTGCAGATGTAAAAAAATGTGGCTAAAGAAAAATGCTGCTGCACTTCAGCACATCTGAGACCCAAGACTTAGGTAGATGATGGTGAGGGAGATTTTGCTGGAATGTAGGCCTTTTGTCCTTTGAAATTTAGATGCTACTCGTTGACTACATTCATTGCTTGGGCACCCAGCAGTTTCAACAATTGCCGCTAGAGGCGGCTTTTAATAGTATCAGGGGCCTGGTGTGTCGAAAATTCATTGTGAAGCATTTCACCTGGGGCCCATTTCATAATAAAATGTTTACTAATATTATTAGCTTAGTAGCTTGTAACTTGTAAAATTCTGTTTCATAATAGCAAAGTACAAATTTACAAGTTACAAAACTAATATTATTAGTATTGTAACTTGTAACTTGTAAATTATGTTTCATAATGGAAGAATAACTTGTAAGTTGTAAAATTCTGTTTCATAATAAAAAACTAATAATTTTCAAAATACAAGTGTTTTTCCTACAAAATATTAGTGTATTTTTCATCCTCTGTTTCATAATTGTTACTAATAATATTAGTTTGGTGATAATTTCCTAATAATATTAGTAAAAATTCTACAAGAACTAAGTTACCTAATTTTTAAAAATATTAGTAACGTTATGCTTAAAAGTTATACTATTTTTCAATATATCAAAGTGAAAATAACAATTTAATGTTTTATTTACATAATTAAGAAACATAACAAAATGTAGTCTGAATATCATTACCAAACATTAACTTTACAATTTACAAAAAAAAGAAACAAAAGACACTATTGTAACCCCTGAGTCACAAAGAGCTTGCAAAATGAGCACCAAAGAAAAAAATTTGAATCTGTATGGTAAAAAAGAGCAGTAAATTGGAAATTAGATGCTATTAACTTGATCTTCATTGATCATCATTACACCATAGGTACTTGATTTTATTTAATAGTATGTTCACTCTCATGGATGCCAAATTCGATTTCCAATTGATTTGCTTCCAACTTGGCTTTGTATATTTGTACTTTTAAAAGTTCAATTTGAAGCTTATTTATATATCTTTTTTCGATGGCTTTAGAAAATTGTTTGTTTCCAATAAAAAATATGTTTTATTACAAATTAGTCGTTATACCCATTTTTTAGGAAAAACACAACTTTGTTTGTTGTAAAATGTAAAAACTCGGTATATTAATCTTATTTATTTATGAACCCAAATTGTATGCAATGTTAACTATCCATAGAATATATTTATATAATAGTTGTATATAACCCATATAATATAAAAGGTTATTAAAACAATCATTTCAACACAGCACTCTGTTTAATAATTTAATTTAAATTATTGAAATTTAATTTAAATTTTAAAGGTCAAATTAAATTATTAAACAGAGTGCTGTGTTGAAATGATTGTTTTAATAATATTAATAGCAGCTCTAATTAAAATAGATAACCCTTCGAATATAAAAGGTGTACGTATTTACCTAAACTTTCATGTCACGAAATAATTTACAATCGTATACCATAGACAAATAGGCATATACAGGGTGTCCCTAAACTATCTACCCACCTTTTCAGGTATTAATCCTGACCTAAGGACAAGCCAAAGTATCATATTTAAAATTTCCAAAAACTCCATGTAGTTAAACATACAGCTGCCATTTTGTATTTTTAGAGACTAATTTTTAAATTAAGAACTGTTTGTTCTAATATGTTGGAACTTGATATAGGCTACAGCTATTTGAGGTAAAGGTGAAATTGGAAAAAAATTGCGATTCATATTTTTGAAATGGAGACTGTTTAAATTTTTTAACCATAAATTGCATAAAAACCACATAAGGTAACCAAATTTATGTTATTACGTGGTTTTTAAAATTTAATTTTAAAACAATGATGGTACAATCAAGGAAATCACGGAAATAAATGAGATTAAAGCGGTTTTTATACAAAACAGTCCCGCATCCTGAGCGTTTTGCCCCAAACTGGGTCCGAGATTGCCGTACGATAAGCGGTCGCTGCACCAGCTCAACAATTGGTCTCATACCCAAACTGCTCCTAGAGAAGCGGTGGCCGTGGCTAGGCTCAGTGAAAAACCCTATCATGCTTATTCAAGTACCGATTTCGACAATTTTTATATCGTTGGGTTCGAAATTAAATTTTCTTAAAACCACAAAACAACATAAATTTTGCTACCTTATGTTGTTTATAAGCAATTTAAGGTTAAAGATTTTAAACAAACGCCATTTTGTAAATTTTATTTTACAAAAATAATTATTCATTTTTTTTAATAGCACATTTTTCTCAAAAAAGCCTTATACCAAGTTTCATCTTACTACAAAAAGCTGTTCTTAAATAAAGAATTATTCATTGAATACCGTATACAAAGTGGCGTTCACTGATACACATTTGTCTGTTTACTTGTAAAATCCAACTAATATTATTAGTAAAGCCAATTCATTTATGAAACGCAAAGTACAAGAACTTGTAAGTTTTTACTTGTAACTTGTATGTTTGCCAGGATTTTAAGGTTTTACTAATAAAATTTTACAAATAATATTAGCAAATGTTCATTTTCATTATGAAACACTTTGCATCTAAGCTTGTAACTTGTAAGTTTGTAACTTGTACTTTTTTACTAATATTATTAGCATTATTATGAAATGGGCCCCGCTCTCATTTAGTGCCTTAAATTAAAGTCTGATAAAAGTGAGAGTGGTTTTAAATAAAAGGTAAAGACTTGGGCTATTTTATTTTCTTTTGGATTTTATACTTTGAATCCATATTCAAGCTATAATGGTCTCAAGTTTATCATCTTTAAACCATTATAAATTAATATTGATTAAAAATATTAAAAAATTCAAAAACGAATCAAATAGCTCGCCTTTATCTTTTATTTTAAAACCTCCCTCCTTCCTCACTTTTATCAGACTTTAAATAAAGGAACTAAATAGGAGCAGGCAAAGCACTTATGATGTTCTGAGAGCAGCTCTTTCACCCACTCTTAAGAATAAAAAAAAGATAAAAAATTGTTTGGTAAAGTACACAATAATACACTGAAAAAAACTGTTCATCTACTATGGCAGGGCAGGTCAGACATTAATTTTTCACTATCATGTTACTCATAATTTAGAGTAGCCTATTAATTTTGACATACTAAAAAAATTTAATAAGAAAATGGCATCTTTCATATGAAAGAGTTTCATAAAGGTCTTCAAATAACTTACTGTGCCTTTCTAAAAGCGTGTTATCAGGCAACAACAAACTAATAAAAAAAAAAAATAAAAAAAAACTTTAAACTGATGCATTTTTAAATTTTATCATTCATAGAAACTAAACTTGGACAACTAGGTACTGAATGGTTTAGGTAATTGACACACAAATAAAACATCAAACTAGTGTTTGAAGTAATAAGCTGAAAGGTTGGCTTTTTTATTTACAGTATAAATTCTTTACTTTCAACTTATTTACTAGCAGATAAGGCAATATAAAAATAAATGGCCTTGGCAGTGGATAAACCTAATAAATTATGCAATGTGTTTATTTCAATTTTTAATCAACAACGAGAGATTTTTCTCACAAGATAGTAACTTAAGATATCATTGTCACACTAATAAGAGCAGTTTCTCGTAATCTTTAATAATTGCCTACACTTTTTTAACTTGTGTATAACCTTAACAAGGTAAGATGGATACTTTCACTCACTGTAGAGATAAAACTAACAACAGGACTGAAAAATAATTTTCATTATACCCCATTATTCATTAGAGGAGATTGTGTATTCAGGTAGATGATAGGTATTAATTATTTCATTATTCCCCAAAATATTATAATGTTGATAACTATTAAAGACATCAGGTCAACAAAATCTTCTGTTCTACAATTTAATCAGTTCTAAACCTTGTACTTATTCATTGTTTAATAACACCTGAAATTGTGAGTTAGTCCTATGTTAAAGTAGAGGTTTTAACAAATTCATTCTGTTCCATTCAACATAAAAAGAACAACACAAAAAATTTTAATTTAATAAAAAAGTACTAAATTAGTAATACAGTACATGAATTAAAAAATAGGTGAATTGTAATCCTAAAATTTGCTTTACAAAAATATCCTTGTGTAATGTAATAAAGGATTTGTACACAAACTTGCAGGATATGAAGTTCTCCTGTTCATATTACCCTGAGGTATCATGTTTCAGTACACAAGACTGTTCTAAGGACCAATTAAAAAATTATAGTACAATAAATGAAGGAGTAGGATGATAGAAAATAATGTGTTCCAAAACATGTAAATTATAGGATTTTACTCTGGGAATTATGATTGTAGACTGAAGATACATACGTCACAAGGACAAAACAGAACATTTTTAACATTGCACCTTCAGGATAAAATATATTATTGTCACTCGATGCCATCATTTGCCTCTCATGTCAAAATCGAACCAAAACAATGACCATACTATTCTTATGAAGGAAATTTTATTTTATTTCTCTTTCCTAGTAACTTTTTGGACAGGTGACTAATTTGTAGAAATCTCTGGGATCAAGAACTTAATTTGAGACACCTCCCATCATCATGCTATTTATAGATCGTTCGCATTTTTGCTACCTATTTTTTTGCTTAAAATTGTAATTAGTACTTGGAATTACTGCTAATTTTGAAATAACATTCATGGTTTACGCTTACAAGAATAAATAAAAAATTAATAAAAAATAATGTGTTTTAGTTTTTTTTTTAGTTTTAAAGATAACTAGAGATCGCCTCATGGTTGAAATTCAACCATTTATGTATAGTTGATGTCTCCGTCTGGATCTAATTTGTTAAAACAATATTTTATAACTGAAGCATCTGTTCTTCCTGATTTGCTAGCATGTGTTATATCAACAGCTGTCTAATGAATCATTCAATTAATTATTCTTCTCTTATAAGATTAACATTGAAACTTTGATAGCCT
Organism: Neoaliturus tenellus; assembly: GCA_030545055.2. NCBI lineage: Eukaryota > Metazoa > Arthropoda > Insecta > Hemiptera > Cicadellidae > Neoaliturus > Neoaliturus tenellus. Next base: position 29,754,171 of record CM061537.1, read on the forward strand.
GTAGGGCGTAGCCCCGTGGGCCGATGCGAATTAAAACGTGATTCTGCTCATCTTCAGCACAATACCTTTCTAACAGTATGCCTGGATTTCTGCTACGATTCACACAAGCTGAGAAAAAAGGAGGAAATGAAACATGCTTGCCTATTAATATATAGATTTCAAAAATCAAATTATTTTTTTTTACCTGTTTGTCAAATCTTTAATTTTTTCCCATTTCTAATGCAAGTTTAAGTTTTTCCTTTAACTTATAAAATCTAGTTAAAGTGAAAAATTATTAAGATGTTTAAGAGATTCAGTTGTAACAACTAATAACCTTTATCTTGAAGAGCATAATAAGAATATAAACACATTTACATAAATGGGAAAGATTATAGTCATATTCTATGTAGTAGCTAAGTACGCTTTTTCCCAATAAGTTATGAAAGAAAAAAAAATGCCGAGAGTTCAAATAAATTAAATTTAATCCTATACTATAATATGAGCATTGTCTGAAGCTATGTATTTTCCACTATCTCAAAATCTAGTGGGTATATTTTGCTTAACTTTGCATTTGAGAGTGTTTTGGTACAATAATAAGTTTAGAATCAGCCTCAACCTCAGGAATAATTTTTTTTGTTGTCTAAAACTAAATTTAAAAATTGTAGGCAATTGTTTAAACATTAATCTTATGGGTTGTCATCAAGGCAGGTATTAACAACGAAAGGTACATAGAAATAAAAGAATGCTCATTTCAAGCATTAATTTGAAACAGCTGTCACCTGTGAAAAGGAATAGTTGGCGTAACTTTAAGGTCTGATTACCATGACACTATAACAAAAGTGAATTGAAAGTAACAAACAAGGCTCGGTTAGCCCAGTACTTTTTTATTGTCATAATACAATACAGTCATTGCATGAAAAGCGCCAAATAATATTAATTTTATACAAAATATAAATAACTATAACTATACAAAATTTATATACAAAAATTTACTGAATGAATAACCAACTAAATCATACAAAGCACATGTCAAAAGTTAAACAATTGGAAAACTTGAGCTTTAGAGTGACATTGACAGAGTGACAGATGACAAATAGCAAAATAGTTTTGAAAGATTAAACTGACTGCAATTTTGCGAATGTCAAAGGCTAACAACTGTTTATTGATTAAATGCTGATCTATATATCAAGTTAGGTGTTACTATGTAAAATTAGACCTGTTCACGTTTATCCACCGCAGAAGAGGTTTGTTTACGTTTTGCCAATCATGTGAATAATTCCAGACATTTTTTTTGTGGGATTTGTCACGTGATAGGTAAAAAGGTAGACAAACCGCTTTGCGGTGAATGCTTGTGAACGCCCTCAATGACTACAGTAGTTAAATGCACTTGCGGGGACGTGGACTTAAAACCAGCAAGGTGACTAAACAAGGAATGCTCCTAATAAAACCTTGTTTGTTTTGACCAGTAAAAGAATAGCCAAGAGATATTTGTGGCAACCTTTCCTTAACATCCGATATTCTGTGGACTAATTAGGCATATCTAGGAACAGTTTTATACCAACACCACAACACTTGTGAATTCATTCAGCACAATACTCAGAAGAGGGCAAAACTCTAAACAAATAATCCCCAAACCACATTAATTACAAAAAAATTCCCTTTTGAAACTTATCCTTAAGTAGGAATGTTTTAAAGAAGCAGGAAACAGCAAACTAAATCCCCACCCAAATCCCACTCACACAAATCTAGCTTTATACATCCCATATGAGCAGTGATCCAACTTTAGTTTTTCAGTAGACTCTCTTTTAACCAAATCTTGGTTTAACAGTCCAAACACTGTATATAAAATTCAGTTGGTTTACATTGTCCCAGAATTGAAAAATACTATGCTTAACCAACTCTATTTATTTTCTCACCTTTAGCAATTTTGTTGCACACACAAGTTTTTGGACATATTTTGTGTACCTTGTAAATAATAATCAAATTATTTAGATTTTTTACTGAATATTAAATTCCATTGCATATTATCATCTATGAATTTATGTACCAACAAGTAACTGGAGTAAGCATACATTTTAATAGCACAACGTACAAAGGACCAACAGTGTTGGAGATATGTATAGGAGGGGAATCCAATGCCATGCGGTCATCTGTATTGATAGCCTAGTTGTTTTTATAAACTTAAACAGCATAAAACTCTTAAATTCTGACGATAAAACTTTGTAAAAATACTTCGTTTACATTCTGATCTTTAGACGATTATCTGTTTTCTGCACTAATAGTTTACGCTAGGTACCGGAATGTCCGGTGTCAAGAGGTTCGGTTGAGAGAGATTCGGTTAAGAGAGATTCGGTTAAGAGAGGTTCCACTGAGCTCTGGCCCTCCACTCACCCTTTTGCCCTGCCGATCTTCCAATCGGCCGACAGGGCCACCCAACCAGTGCAGAATGAACGGTGCCATGTGCAACAAGACTGTCACAATCCTAATTTGAAACATCTTTAATCTCGAGTTATTAGCTGTTGTGACTTCACAGGACATGGTTTAGCTTTGTGTCGAGTCAATTATTTGCTACCTATTTTAACCTCCCTGAAAAAAATTTAGTTTCGTTACGATTCACTTTTATGAGACACTTTGTAAAGTAATGATATATTTCTTACAAAAAACCCCGTTCTGAGTGTTGTTGTTGTTAAAATTGTTTGGTTATAAAAATTGTTATTTTACTAGTGTACTTGTTGGTCAAAATCGAGCCATTTTATTTGGACACATGTCATTGCTAAAAATTTTACGCTTAGTTTTAAATAAATTACACCCGACTAAATATTCATCACCCAAAACTAATCACCCAAAACTAAACTTATTTATAGCTGTACTTTAGCAGATGTTAAAAATGATCAAAATCCCAATGTTATTCTACTGGGTAAACTTCAATGATGGATAACGCCTTCATTTTACGTCTAATTCTCACTAATTTTAGGCGGAAACAGCTACAGACCAAGCCCTATCTAACGACACCAAAAACTTGAGTATTGGATGAAAATTATTGGAGGAGTACCAATCAAACCCTTAGTGTTTTAAATAAGTATATTTTACTTTAAAAGCTAGTATATTTTTATTTTTTTACATTCAAAGGACAGTGAATTACTGAAAATGGAATAGAATTGAACGGGGAAAGGCTCAAAACCCTCAAGATATAAAATTTTAAAATATTGCTCGACTTAGGATACTTAAATGTGTTACAAATGTATTCAGTCGAGGATATACTGTATAACTGTTATTAATAAGTCACAAATTATTATTTTATTTAATTGCCCCATTTTTATAATCAAGTTACAAAAACTCCAATCGTAATTTTTTTAACACACTTTAAATTTTAATTACATCTAATTTGTATCATAATTATTATTAGGTCTATTCCCAATTAATTGTTCTTTTCAAAAAAAATTATTTTTTATGTCTAAACTACCTTAAATGTAGTTCTTTAGGTAATCTAAATTATTTCTTGAAATGTGTTGAGTAAACTCTTGTCACAAACATACAGTATGATTACCGTATCAAAACTGTCAGCACGGATGTAATGCATCCTGTATTATGGTTAGCAACAATCTGGGTGTGTTATCGTTTTGATATTGGCCTATGAGTCAATGTCCTGCAGAGAATGAGATAAGTCTAAATGGTTAGCACTTGAGATAACGTAAATCCTGAAGATCAGTATAGATCAACGGTTCTGGTTAATTGATTAATGGAATTCAAATATCTGGGTGATACTGTAGTTGTTTTGGATATATATTTGGATCATTGGAATTTGAATTATGCCTAATATTTTCAGTAAACCATTAGTTTGGTTTACACAAATTAGCCCGTTAGTGTTAGTTTGTATTTACAATTAACAACCAGACTCTTGCTAAATGTCTTTGTTAACAGCTGTTAAAACCCTTTGTTATCCCAGCTGTTCTTATAAAGAAGAGGGAGTACCACACTACAGTATGGCCGCCTGTGTGTGTAAAAACATTATTTCTCCTCTTCATAAAAAACAATAAAAAAATAAGTAAGAAGAAATCAGTTCAGTTCAGGCTCGAGACTGGAAAAAGTTATGTCATGGTACAAGTAGAATTTGTTTTGTGTGTGGTGTAAATAAACATAATTAAAATCATGCTTTGTTTTCCCAACTCCTGTTGTTATTATTCATGGCCAAACAATTTAATATTGATTCATATTAGTCAAAGAATAAATTCAAAAATCTAATTACACTTGTTGTAATAAATCCTGTTTTTGTTTTGAGTGGGGTCAAGTGGGGTAAGTGGACCCCCCAAATCACATAGTACCACTTTGACTGCAGATTAAAAAACACATGTCAGTGATATAAACATAAAATTTTGTATGATTATTCTTTGGAATGTTTTTTATATGTATTATTTTTATTTTGTTAAAAATGTTAATTTTGTATTTTTTAGAATTTCTTTTGTAAAGTGATGTTTGGGGCGTACACTTGCCTTTCAATCTGGGGTAAGTGTACACCCCCCCCCCCTTAATGTAGCTTTGCATTGCATATATGTTGATGTTGGGGCAAGTGGATTATAGAGGAGAAAATAAGCTTTCTTTTGATTTTTTATTTATCAAAATATCTCAAACGGTCCAGGAGTTATGAACTTTTTCGTGAACCTCCGCACAATAAAACGGAAAACTCAGTTTTTTAAGAAATTGTAAAGTAAATGAAAACTTAGAGATAACACTATTTCAGTGAATTGACAATTAATAGGTCTTAAAGAGCAGAAAATGAGGTTTATTTTGTTTTTTTGTCCATCAAAATATCTTGAAAAATACAATAGTTTGGAAGTTTCTTGGAAACCTCCGCTTGGTGAAGTAACTTTAAACCTAAGTGCTGCTTAAAAAATAAAAAAAAATACTAAAAATTCAAATAGGGCCTATATTAAGATAATTATTTTAAAATTAATTGGTGATCTGACTCATTTTTTAAAGGGAAATTAAAAAATAATGTTTTTATTGCCCTAAAAAGTCAATTTTGGGGGTGTGCACTTGCCCCATTGGTAAAAGTACACTTGCCCCAACAGCGATGCAACCCGCCCACCAAGTCCTCCAAAATGACTTTGTAGGGCAATAAAAATATTATTTTTGAATTCCTCTTTAAAAAATTAGTCAGATCACCAATTTTAAAATAATTATCTTAATATTTGAATTTTTGGTAATTTTTTAAATTTTCCGAGCGGCACTTGCGTTTAGAGTAGAAACGTAAGATGTTTTTAAACTCATCAAAACACACAGTAATAATAACCAGACAATTTTTTAGTGATTATAATTTGAAAGAGCATAGTTTGAAATACCTTTGTCTAAGTTTTGAATTTTTTAAAATAATAAACCAATTTTTTATTAGCTGGGAGTCCACTTGCCCCGGGCGTCCACTTACCCCACTTGACCCTGTATCTACGCCAGTGGCATTATTTTAACGTTTTGACGGGGAACGTCTAAACCCCAGTCTTGTTACTAACTAACATCGACTAGTTCTTAGAAATCATCATTAATTAATAGCCCAATGACAAATGGCAACTAGGTCCGAAATTGAACCTTTAAAAAACTTTATGTAGGATATTTACTTTAAATTGTCTAAGTTCTTGAGTTGATGTTGTCTCTTCTATGTACATTTCACCGCAGGTGCGGCATCTTCAGGGTGATTCTTCTTAAACTACATTAATAATAATAACACATTATATACTAAATTTACAGAGTTCTTCTTATTAGTTTAAAAGTTCAATCTAATTACACTAAGAATCTCCCTGAAGATGCCGCACCTGCGGTGAAATGTACATAGGAGAGACAACATCAACTCAAGAACTTAGGCAATTTAAGGTAAATATCCTACATCATGTTTAAAAGTTCTTGAAACTGGACACATCTACAAATTATTTAAAAAGCTACTAACTTTTTTTAGATCGAACCAGTAACCTTTGGATTCAAAAGCGAGCACTATAACCACTCAGCTACCCATTTAACTATTATACAAGGAGTGTCTGCAGCAATTTATTTGATTTGAATCACAAAATCTAGCCAGTGCATATTGTTTAAAATTTGGATTCACGACTATTTTTCCAAAAATGTTTAAAAACAGCATCAAACCCAGAAAAAATTTTTTTGTCTAAAAAAAGTTTTTAAATTGTTTTTTTTTTTTTGCCTTGAGAAAGGATACTATTTTGATAACAAAATAACATAATTTTGATAACAACAAACATAAAAGAACACTACTTTTAAGCATTGCTTTTGAAACAGCTGTGTTACATGTGGAAAGATATAGTTTGTTGTTGGCATAAACTTCATAGCCTGGTTAATTTAACAAAAGTGAATTAAAACTAAAACGAGCCTAGGTGAACCCGGTACAATATTGTTCATGTTTAAATAGAATAAATACATTCACTTTCTGTTAGATAAATTTAAGGCTTTCACAAGGATTTGAAAACCTCATGGCTAGAGAAAAAACAATTTGGAAAGAGGTATTTTCTTTTAAAAAGGTTAAATACAAACTAAGTATGTTGCCTCCAACTTATACTTTTTTAATAATTTCATCACCATTAGCAATAAAAACTAGGCTTTTTGAAAGGAAGGTTTTATCACAATTTAATGCAATTAGAGTTCAAAAGAAGGTAAAATGGGGTGAAAAGAATGATTATTCCCACCTTGACTGGTTGTAAAAAAATAACCAGAGATAATCCTTTTTACCTTGATTATGAATAATCCCTATAAATAAGCCTACTCAGTCTTACATAAAAACTAATATATCCAAGAACACATGCCTGAATTACAGCAATTATTGTAAAAGAATCTACTTGCCACCAAGACACCAAGAAATTTTCTTATCAAAGAACCATCTACTGATTATGTACAATCGTTTTATGCAAATAAACTTTTGTGCCACAACATGGAAGAAATCAATTAAACTTAATCTAGAACCGATATATTTCAGCAGATTTAATATAGATAACACAGATTTTGTTTATATTAACAAAAATATTTTTATGTGGAGAATCCTGTGAACATTTCAAACAAACACTAATACACCAAACTTATCAAGAAAGCCCAAAAGAAAGGGAAACAAACCTCCTCGTCCTCCAAATTAGCACACATCTCAACACACTACGAAACACATCTCAAAGTAAATCACTCCAGTCTCAAAACACATTATTCTTATCTCCACATGGGGGTGATGACAATATTGTAATTATTTACTGATAAAGAAAACCAACCACGGTGAGACAACTGATAGTCAAAACACTGCAATTGGAATAAACTAGGAAGTGCCATCTTATGATCTGATGTGAATGAAAATTCAATGATTAGCCATTCATTTATACCTAGATAAGATAAGCACCATGGTACATTTTTTACAAACTAAACAGTTGAATGTTTTTATCTGTAAAGTAAACCATTCTAAACATTTATGCTTCTGTAATATTTGAAAATTACATTAATCTACGATTCAAAAATTTTTTTATCGAAATATAATGGCGCTTTTTAGTTTTTTGTTGTATGGGGTACAATTGTTGGTTCAACAAATTGGAGAGATAGTCATAACAATCTATCCAAGATATTTTTTATGGAATTTTAAATTTGGTCGACCAAATGTATGTCAAAGGCACTCATTTTTGCATACTGCAATTTAGACTAACAACAGTGATTTGCACATTGTAGTTAAGAAACAGTGACAGATAGCATACGGTACTATACTGAATTGAGTGAGGTAAGATAATTAAAACTGTCCAATAAATGGTTTGTTGCCAATTTTTCCAGAAAAATATTGCAAACTATTTGCACTATTATGTATTGCATATGTGGTGCATATATTGCACCATCGCACTGATATGTATAGTCGCCTATTTGGACATCTAATTTTTTTTAATGTGCCTGGATTTTGTTGGGTGCCCAAAAAATATACAATAGATCTCCTCCAATACAATAGATAGCTACTTGGACTTTCAATAATCAAATCCCAACTTCAGTACCGTACCCTACTGCTGTAAGGAAATAACTAAATAAGGTCCACTCCTTCCGAGAATGATTTAGGCTATACAACCTTCTGCTAAAGTCTAGTCGGTGATTAAAATGTTGTGTATCAAAGTTTCATCACTTTATTATTTATTTATTTATTTTTTAAGGCGTCATTCCACCTACAAATAATACTACCGGTACACCTTCCATTTTTTTCTTCTCCCCAAACTCCATGTTGCAGCTTTCAAACCATTTCAGTACCCTCTTTTTCTGTCCAGACCACGATAGTGGGCCATTTCTCTGCACATGAATTTGTGTATAAAAGCAAACACAAAGCCTGTTAAACTAGCCTAAGAGTTAGTAGTACGGTACGTAACAGTTTTTGTACATAACATAGCATCTTCCGTCATGAAGAGTAAACTTATTAGATACTTAGTGAATATCCTTAATCAAGAACTAAGATGTTCTTTTTACTCAAAATGAGCAAAAACCTCTTCAAAGGAAAACCTGCACATTCTGTCCATCTAACAAGGTAGAATGGCAAGATTCTTCAGCAAGCTCAAAAGCCTTGTATGGTGATCTTTAAGGATCTAAAGTCAAGGGCAGTGGACCATTGAATGCGTTGAATATAATAAACTGGTTCAAAAAAAGCTATAGGCTTTGTATGCTGTAAGCTTATGCTTTATAAGTCAACAGTAAACTTATCCTATCTTCTAAGAATTTATTCACCTCAATAAATTATATTTGCAATTATTTTATCATTTATTTTCCCTGTCTTCTCCGACACTTAGCGCCTGGGAATAATGAAACTTTACCGCCCAAAACAGCCGTTTAGAAACAATATAGGTATTGGGTAAAAAATTGTGATTTTTTAAGTGTGAAACAAAGGAATGTGATTAGAAATACATACATCAATATTTTGATCCAATGCGATATATCAATCGTAACAAACGATCAGATGCGATATTTCAATAGTATTGATCGATCTATTTATTTATTTCTAATGGTGCAAATCACCATTTTAGGACAATATATATCTAATTTCAGATGGCTACAATTGAAAAACAATAAACATAATATCTCCAGTGTGAAGATTCACAGGTGCAGTTCATAACTGGGCTATGATACTGTCAAATATATTGATCGATCCGATTGATATATCTATTGTATCAACTATCGATTCATTCTAGACCTAAATAATAAAGACAATCACTGTGACTTATTTCCTCTATATTGTTAAGTTTTTATTCCCACATTTACATTTCAAAAAAGTATAACCTAACATAGGCATTAATATATATCAACAAAATCAAAACACTAATGATTTTCATGAAAACTTAGGCCAGATTTTAACAAAATAACATACACCTTAATCAGAAAAAGGTAACAACAATTAACGGAAACAGATAAAACTTAACAATTGCATAACAAGGGAACAATACTATCAACCAAAAACAAATTCAACATGATAATACTGAGGATAGCATATAGGAATCTTAAACTATATTAAGTTTCCAGACTTCAGTTGCAAGGCAACACTCTTACGGAAAGAAGAGAGGTGCTCAAAGAAGAAGTCTCTATTTGAAGCAACTCTATTTGCAGTCCTCATGAGCCTTGTCAGACCACTGTTGAGGGCGTAGTTGGTAGGCTGGAATCTGCTCTTGAAAATGTTCGTAGATCTAGTTCTCCCCGAGAGGCAGAATTCAACGTGGCTCAGCAAACTTGGGCAATCCAGCAGACCGTTGACCAGTTTGAATAGGAAGACCAGCCACCTCACATCTTGATTGCAAAGACTGCAGAAGGAATTGCTTCTCAACCTTCCTGACTGGTGTTTGCAGATAAGGGTAGCCGAGGCGAACACCTTGGAGTATGGTGAAACGAGTCGGAACTTTGGTCAACATATCAAGGTGTCCCAGTTGGTAAGGCGACCAAATCACAGAGCAGTTGTACTCTAACACAGATCCAATGTGAAATATGATTGTATTGATCATTTTCATTGAGTAGAAATGTATGTTAGCCGCTTTATGAAACTATACCCGAAGTTTCCTCTACGAATCCTGGCATACAGGTTTGCAATGAGTCAGTGACACATTCGGTAAATCGTCTGACTACAGTCAGACTTTTAAGTGGAATTGGACTATTGCTAAGTTGAAATATCCTAAATAAAAGAAAGAATCGAATGCCTACACCCTCGGTTTTGAATTAGCGAGAGTCTACTGTAATGTGTAAAAAAAAAAACCAACCTAACCAAGAACCAACTAAACCAAAACAACCTAGGCAATAAAAAAAAAGGCTTAAGTTACTGTAAAACAACAAATTTAAATTGCTCAATACACAAATTATATTTATTGTTGTTATTGCATGTCTCTCATTGTCACTGTTTCTAAGTTAAATACCGTAGTCATAGTGAGCAAGAACTTCTGTTATGAATCATTTTGTAAATGGGTGTACCTAAACCGGAACCGGAACCGTTGGGAATAGGCCTAATAAATAAATAAATAACTACAATATAGGCCCTACTATCTTTGGAACAAAACTTAGAAATTAATCAATATTTCACATCGATATTTAGCCTATTATTTGTTTAATTACCACAAGAGCATTTATTACTGAAAAATATTAGCTAAGTAAATCCATTACCTTAAGTTACAGTTCCTGTCTACTAAATTGAATACATTCACTACTAGGACAGAATTTTTAGAGCTGCTAGTTTGTGTCATGAGATATTTTCCAAATTTTCCTAGCCAATAATAAAAGAAAATATATTCTTTTCCACTTACATGATCACTTTCAGTTCCTGAGGCAGTTTGTTTTTCTATTAACTTCTCTTCTTCAGACTCCACTTTCCTTTTACGCAAATCAGACATTTTTCTCTAATAATTTTAGCAAGGAATCACAATTAATCCACAATCACCAGGTAATTCTGACACTACACACTTTGTTTTTGTTTATGCTCCGTCATCCTCGACATGTAAACTAATGCATTAATCAAATTACTAGATCTAGAACTAAACTAGCAGACAGCACAAAATCTGCATCAAATCAACCAACCACAATACAAAGTGGAGGGGGTCTTGTAGGTATTGATATCTAGTACCAACATAACTGTTCGAGAAACTTAATGAAGTAAATTTAAATGGTGGAGAATTTTTAAAGTTTATTTTTAAATATTGCTTTCAACGTATAAAAACGAAATGTTCTCAATTTAGAACCAATGTTTTTAATGATACTCAATGAAAACGTGAAATTCTCACGGCATGATATGTTTTAATAGTTGGTGTACTTGTCATCAGTAACAAATTTCACATGTTTTCAGCAGCTGTTCTTCAGCTGAGTGATGTTTACAGCACCAGACGGCGAGAAGTGTGAACAAAAAGTCAAGAACAAAACCGAAATAGACAAGACCAAGTGAGTAAGTTATGGTAAATGTGTTAGATTTTTTGTTAATCAACTCAGTAACAAAATCAACCCAACTCTGTATTTGATGTTAAGTGTGATTGTAAATGAAAGTTTGTTCCATCTCTATTTTCCTTCTGTTTTTAAACAAAGGTTGATGTGGAGAAGAAATGAGACATACTGATACTGTAAGAAAACAAAAGTCCATAAGCAATGACGTGCTTTATTCTAGCTCCATAAAAGCCGGATTTCTTCGAATTAAGTAATGCTTACTTAATTTTTCTCTGAAATGTAATTATTTTCTTAATTTCTTATTTAATAATTTTGTTTAAAACATTTTAATATCTCTGTAGAGCTTCACGCCAGTCTAGTTTCCCATAGTGTAGGCCTAGTAGACAATGGCAATTTAGCCTAAAAATATAGTTTCATTAATTTATAACTTTTTGTTGAATTACCTCAGAATATTTTTTGTTGTAATTTAGCCTACCGTAAGAAACAAAGGTCTTCAGTTTGGTAGGCCGAGGCCTAGACTAAGTTATATGGTTATAAAAACAAATTGAGTTTACGAGATTTCTAAATGGTAACAAAAACTCTCTGAGTAAAAGCAAAAAGTGTAGTTCGGAACTGAACCGGTAAAACACAAATATCCATAGATGGCCATTTTATGGGTTTTTGTTTGTCAAACTCATAGGCCTAGTTTTTGTAAATCAAGGTTAAGTGTCGGTTAGGTAGCCTACCGGTTTTGTAAGGACTTGCCTGGTTTGTGAGTCAAGAGGAAGAGCTTGCATTGTTTGTTAGTTAACTATGATATAATAATAATATTTATTGCATTGACGTCTTTTCGACACATTACAATGTTAATCCTGCAGTGGTGAGGCACAGTCTCTGAGACCAATCCAAATTTCACCAGTCTTAGTTCACCAGATGGCCTTTGGTTCTGTTCGCTGTTGCTCAAGTTAAATGCAAAAAAAAAACCATTCAGTGTGTCTTAAGCTGCTGGGGCATAATTTTGAGGTTACAGTAAGTGGTGGTGCACTGAAGTGGTCTTGTACACTGAAGTCACTAAAACAGGTGCACCGACATCACCACTTGTATCTCTATTTACCATTGACCACGTAGTCTTTGCCATGGTCGGCTGCACTTCTGCAGACGCCCGGTGGAACTATCGAATGAAAATTATCGATCAATTTGATTGATATATCGACTGAAAATTAGGTATCGAGATGTAACTTACAATCAAATTTATCCATAATTCATGTATAAAAATATCGGGTACTGAAAAGATCCAATAACATCTATTATCACTCAAACCATAGAATTGTCTTGGAGGGCCATACAAAGTAGGCCTAATTGAAAACAGGACTCAAATCATCTAACATCTAGCCGACAGCATCTAGGAATAGCTGAATACCTCTTTAAAAGAAACGTTTAAATGTCGGCAGCTGAGCCATTTTTCATTTTTTTAATGCCACAAAAAGGCTATATTCCAGTAATTGAAAAAGAGGGATGTTTTCTTTATAGGCTAATATAAGATGTTTTTTAAAGGTTGAATATTTTGTTATTTGTTTTTTTATTTTGACTGTAGTTTATGTTGAACCTAATCATGTTTGGTGTTTATACTTTTTAATCAACTTAATTAACTTACAATATAGGTAATAAAATCTTTGCTAAAAACTTTTACTTTATTTATAAACTACCATATGATACATTGAGTTACGAATAACCTATATTCATAAAAGATACAATAACTTACCGTTTTAATACAATCAATATATTGATCGACTCGTTCGATAATTTTCATTCGATCGTTCCACCGGGCGTCTGCGGAAGTGCAGCCCCATGGTCTCGTAGATCGGGGAATCATCACATTTATAGACTTCTTTCTTTCTTTCTTGGTTTGTGTTTTCTGTGAGCAATGTTTTCAGGGCCTACTCATAGTATCTGGCCACGCTAGTTAATTTTTTTGATGGCCACTGTCATCATTAGTTATACGATTGATACAACACATTACAAGTAACATAACATTGAGAAACATTACACCTAATTACATGGATATTTATCATTGATTAAGTAAAAAAAAAACTTTTTTATTGGTAGACAATCTTATTATTTGCTTTTTTACAAAGGTTTAATAATTTACAGTCTCTCAGACCGCCGTCATCAAAGTAAAGACTTATATTTGACTGAGTAAATTTACTAATATAACACATTATGGGTACTTTTCAACACCTGTTTTTCAAAACCACTTGAACAAATCTTTTATTTTGACAATTTATTTTCAATTTTGAACCTTTGTAATTATAAAAATTGCACAAAAATATTTAGTTTTTAAGTCAGATTTAGTTAAAAATTGCTGTATGTTTCAAAGTGTCTAGTGTTGGAAAAAATGTAGGCTACTGCAATAAATATTTTTTCCCCTTCAAAATGCTTTTCTACTTTAAATACCATGCATTTATCTTCCTAGTGCTCTAATATTGTTACGCAATTTTCTCTAAAAAAGTTACGGTACAGTATTAAAACATTAATATGTAAAAGTTGGTCTACCAGACCGAGGTCACCAGTTGAAGCCATTAAATGTCGCCACTACTGCAGGATTAATAGGAATACAATAAATTACATACTACTAGTAATATAATTAAAGGTCAAAGAAGTCATTTATCTTAAGTAAAATTTTCAGTTTAAGCTAGTAGACCTATACACGTGTTGCTCGAAATAGAGCAATTTATTTTAATTCAATACAAATGTTACTTTTAGCTCTTAAACAATGACATCCGACCAATCCAATATTGTGAATATCTGTAATTACCAAAAAACTACACGTATTTACAGCTAACAGATGTTTAAAATGCTTTATTCAATCCCAATGCCATTTTAATGGGAAATTTTGAGATTTCAATGATGGATAGCGCCTTTATTATCTGTCTGATTCTCATCAGTTTTTGACCAACTGACCACAACTACAGACCAATCCCTATCCAAGGACACCACAAACTTGAAAATTGTAGAAGAAGTTCTCTATGCAAAAAAAAAAAAAAAAAAAAAAAAAAAAAACCCTTAGATTAGGGTATTAAATAAGTAGGCTAAAGATGGTCTGTGACTTCTTCTAATAGTTTTTCATGGGGATTTGTTTATATTTTAAGGTAACTTAAATAAATGTGGTAAGTAAAGATTTAAAAAGTCATTTTGTGATTTTTATTTTAATATGTTATTTGAAATTTTAAACTGATGTTTAAAATACCCCTTGATTGTAACCATTAATATTATTATTATTGAACTATTAATTACTATGGATTAAATCAATAGTTTTTCATTCATTCTTCTGATGAATGAAAAAACTATATTTGTCCCTATAGACTCTACTGTAGTTCACCTGATGAGAATTTGTACAAGTTTGTATTAAAAGTTACTTAATAAGTTACTTAGCAAAGTCTTTAGAAAGTTCAAAAACACAAAAGTTTTCTTAACTGGCGATTTTAATACTCTACAACACACTGTTGAATGACAATCTTAATTCTGTACCAATTCTTTAGCCTTGTAACTTCATATAATTTGCAGCCCAATTTCCACACTCCAACATGTATCACACCAACTTCTAAAACATGTCTCGACAACATTTTTACTAACTTCAACCCTCAATCTTGCAAAACTATAGAAAGAATCAAGAATCAAGAATTTTTTTATTGTCGTTAAACACAAAATGTGCAATTGACAAAGTCACTAATCTATCTTCACATATAACTTCAATATAACAGCAATAAAAACAAAGATAATAACAATAACAGTTTCTTAATAATTAGTTGCAGATAAAATGATAAAAACAATAACAGATAACTATCATAAAATTCTTAAAGTACTAATATCACAGGCCAAAAATTCATCTATAGTATAAAAAACATTTTCCTTTAACCATATTTTTATCAAAATTTCAAACTTTTTTAAGGGTACATACCATGCATTTTCTGGCAATTTGTTGAACAGTTTAATTCTCATGTACATATGACTACTTCTAGTTTTTTCAAGTCTAACTGAAAGCAAATCAAGAAGGTAATTTTTCCTAGTTGGATGAACGGATCGAAGAGGAGTGAATCCTCATACATGACTATTAACAACCTCACTGTAGTGACTAACGCCTATTTTTTGTTCGACGATAACGTCCGCAAAAAGCCTCAGATCGACTTCAAACTTTCACAGTAGATTTTAGGCGTGATTTTTTAGGTCAAGTTCGTTTCTGAAGTTATTCTGTAAAGTTATAAAGTAATGAGATGTAATTTAATTTACCATAAGAAATGCATTGTCGGCAATAAATAAAGGTGCTTTAGGCTACGTTAAACGGTGTTATTTTTGTTTCTTGCCAGACATGGAGGAAGCATGCATTATAACTGTGTAATTTGATAGAAGTGTCATTTATTTATTTTTTAATAACGTGGAACTAGGATTATCTGGCATATGTTGCCGTTCATCCCCATACGCGTGGAACAAGCGTACTCCTAGTAGAGTAATTATGGGTTTCTTTTCTGATGGTAAATTTATTTAGCAACTCCTTTACATCCATTAAACAGGAAAAAATGTATAGATTTGAAAGAGTCATTATTTTTAGATCTTTGAAAAGTGGCACACATGACTCCCTGTCAGATACATTCCTTATTATTCTCACTGCCTTTTTTTGCCATATAAAAACCTTTTGTGCATCAGAAGAATTACCCCATAAGGTTATGCCATATCTTAGATGAGAATGAAAAAAAGCATAATAAGCAGTTATAAGCATGTTCTCACTAACAATGTTTTTCAATTTTCTTAGAAGAAAAATAACTCTTGACAATTTTTTACATAGTTGTTCAACATGGAAATCCCAACTTAGCCTACTATCAACATGTATCCCTAACAACTTAACAAGTGCTACGTCTTTATAAATCTCATAATTCAATGAAAATATTATCTGTTCAGTCTTTTGACCGTTTACAATTAAAAAGTTTGCCTTGAACCATTTTTGTGCTACTTCTAGTGCTTTATTTTCCATTGTTTTGAGTTCATTTAAGTTCTCGTTGCAATTAAAAAGGGTTGTATCATCTGCATATAATATTGATGTACAAGGAACATTAAAGGCAAAGTCATTAACAGCAATAACAAAAAGTAAAGGTCCAAGTACAGATCCCTGAGGCACACCCATCTTTATCTCCTTGAAGCTAGATTTATCATCACCCTGGACAACCATTTGTACTCTGTTTTCTAAATATGACATAATTAATCTTAATTCCTTACCTCTAACACCATAACAAAACAATTTTTCTGCAAGGAGCTCGTGATTCATACAGTCAAAAGCTTTAGTTAAATCAATTAATATTGCAGATGACAAAAGTTTATTTTCAAAGTTCATTAACACTTTATCGATCATAAACTCTACCGCTTTGACTGTATTTTTCCCAGGCATAAAACCATACTGCTCATTACAAAATAAATTATTACTAATAAAAAATGTACTTAGTTGACCTTTAATGCATGACTCAAATACTTTACTTATTATGGGAACAAGAGAGATTGGTCGATAGCTTGAAGGGCTCAGTTTGTCCCCCTTTTTATAAACTGGTATCACCTTGGCGACTTTAAGTGCACTTGGATACACTCCTTGCTCCAGCATATTATTGAACAGATTAGTCAAAGGTAACACTATCTCGGGAATAATTTCCTTCATGACTCTGTTTGACAAACCATAAAAATCCTCACTACAGGATGAACTTAGATTAGTAACACTTTTCATTACATCCATAACATCAATTCTCTGCCACTTTAAAAAATCACAGTTACTTTTACAGTTAAGCACAAATTTCTTTGTAAATTCTATAGCACTGCTGTTTGATACATTTTTATCCTTACAAGTATTTAAATTACTAACTACATTAACAAAAAAATTATTGAAGGTATCACAGTCCAATAACTCTTCTTGCTTTCTTGCTTTAGAGTACATTTCATTTTTTATTAAATTCCATGCTGCTTTACATTTATTGGTCGAATTTGAAATATATTGTTCATTTGCAGCCTTCTTACTATCGTTAATTTTGTTTTTATATTTTCTCTTTACAACTAAATACTCTTGTTTGTAAACTGTTTCATTTTCTGTACCCTTACTATTCTTATATCTATCATAAAAAGCTGTGACATACTCTTTAAAATTCTTTAACTCTGGTGAATACCATTTTAGACTAGGCCTTTTACAAAGAGTTTGGCCTACTTTTATTTGCTTAACTCTACAGCATTCATTAAATGAATTTGTCAATAGAAAAATAAAATTCTTAAAAGCTAAATCTACATTCTTAAAGTTACTTAACTCTACCCAATCAATTTGAGACAATTTATTTTTAAAATTTAAGATTGCTGTGGGGGACAAATCTCTTATATTCTTGGTTGAAAAACTGCCAGGGATTACATTGTGAGCAAAAATGTCATTAAACTGTGCGTACACCCCAGAATGATCCGACAAATGAGGCTCTATCACACGGCAATTTACAATCTTTCTGTCAAAGTTTGTTACAATGTTATCTAAGCACTTGTCCCCTCTAGTTGGCTCCATAAACAGTTGTAGTGTCCATAAACGGGTCTTTCTAACCATGTTGGGAATTTAGCAATACACCTTGCTCAGTCACCTAGGATCAAAGCTGCCCAGGTTTCAACTCGATGCTTCTCTGAGAGAAATACTCTTGCTTTTCTGTATGATTTGCAAGGCGAAACTTGGGACAGCACAATGAAAGAAAACTCAAATGTGAATGAAATTTACCAAACTTTCATTGACAGAGTAAGACAGGCTGTTTTTTTTCCGCTTTTCCTCTTAAAAGTAAATCTTCAAGAAAGGCACAAAACGGACTTAAATCATGGATTACGAATGATATTCGTATCTCCAGTAAGAGGAAAAGAGAGCTGCATGCAAAGAGTAAATGGTGTAAAGATCCTGTATTTGTGTCTTTTGTTAAAAGATACAAGGCAATTTTCAAACAGTGTGTCAAAGCAGCCAAACAAAAATTTAACAATATCTTTAGAGATACAAAAATAAGGTAATAGCTGTATGGGGGGAGTTGTCGCTAGGGAAAGTGGTAATAGAGACAGGAAAATTGAGTTGGAAACGATTATTGATAATAATATTGTAATTTCAAACGAAAAAGACATAGCTATGACCCTGAACAAACATTTTTGTTAAATAACAAGTAAGTTAAATCTAAAGCCAAATTTACCTAAAGCATTAGAATTAATGACAAATCATAACATAGCCTAGATCCGAACTTGTTAGCATGTTTTAGACCGACAACATAGAGAGAAGTATCCTATCTCAGATGATCAAATCTCTTGAACCCAAAAAATTTTAAATTATTTATAAATTTATATTCTAATTATCTGCACATATTTTGTAGTTTCTCATAAAGCTTTGTTAACATTTAACTGCTTTAATGTTGTGAAATAGATTTAATTTTTTACTTCGATGAAATCAAATTACTTGTAGAAACTCTAACCTTGACTTGATAACTTTTTGCTGTGGGTCTCATTATTTTCAACATAACTATATTTCATTTTGTAGTTTTTTTTTATTAAATATAAATTTCAAAAATGACTTAAGTTACCCCTATGTTGATTTTAAGAATTATTAATAAATGGTTTGGTGGGTGGGTGTTTGTAGGTATAGATAAATTACTTCAAGGGTGATTTCATTAGACTAATTATTAAAAATGTGTGAAATTATTTGAGAACAAAATAGAACGTGTGAATGAAACATTTACTTGCATTGATTATCAAAGCATAACAATTAAAAACTACATAGTCTTGGTTTTTTAATGATCTAAATTTGTATGATGTTCAGAAAATTGAACTTTGATTCCCTAGTATAAACAGTCACTGTTATGCCACTATCTAAAAGCTTCGTTATTTAGTAACTTGTTATTTATTTGTACGGTTGTCACTTAAATTGCTGTTTAATATTCACATGGATTGATCCATAGCATAATTTATTTATCGGCTTTGATCCTGTTCCACCTCAAAAAGGTAATTTTCTTGACTTAATTCAACTTAACTTCTTAACTTATCATGTGTATATTCATGTAAAATTTTAAACAAGTTATAGTATTTTGTTATTTATAGACTCAGTACATTCGTTTTGGTTTTCAGATGAAATTCTTGGCCTTAAGTGTCATTGTCAATCATGGGTAAGATTTACGAGAGGCTTCAGAAGCCATTTATGTGGCAGGGGATGTACTGGAAGGGAGTCTCACTCATATTTAATCCGGTTAACTCATCCAGTACCTTAAGTGTTTCGGATGAAATGTACTGCTTACGACTTAAGTTCGCTGATTATTACTTGCTAAGTGAGAACTTTTCCAGTTATTAGTTATGCTACCTGATCTGTTTTTTTGAGAATTTTATGTTAGGCTTTAATCCATACAATTTTGAAACCATCTAATAACTAGTTTTCTTTACAAATAAAATAAAATGTTATTACTTTTTATTTTATTTTGAAAGAGTTGCTATTGCGTCAAGGGGTATTTTATTGAGGTATGTCATATCAAGTTAAATCTTTAAATAGTTCAGAATTTTTAAATAAGTTGAATGTGACATGGATCTTTTATTACTACAAGTTTATTTTGACAATGTTATATATATGGCTTTTTACCTGCTTGTGTAAAAACGTGCTCTAAAACCAAAGATTCTATTTATTGCAAGCTTTTATGCATTATATTTCTATATTAACAGCATTTTTGGTTTACAGTGTTGAGTAGAGTCGCCGCTATCTAACATATCAGATAACTTGGTGATTGATTTATCTTGTTGGGTTTGGCTCTTGTTAGCTGATATATAATTTCAGACCTTCAATAAATAGCATCTATTTTGGTAATTTTCCAGATCTTTTGTGATTGTAAAATGTTCATTTGTTTGAATTTTCTATGTAAATATTGCAAAATTTTTGGTATCAAGGAATCGTTAGTAATTTATGTTCTATGGAATGATATAATATTTATACAGCTTTAACGCTTACAAAACTGGGACATGCTAATAAAAAATATTTTTCAATTAATTTTAAAAATATAACATTTAACAACCCTAACCCGTTATAGTAGAAAATTAAATCAATATATTCATCAGATTAATCAGTAGGATAAATTATTAAATTTGATCTAACCAGTTTCAAAATTGTGTCAGAATCAAGAAACAATTACTCATAAAACGCAAACGTTGTTTGCCAAACACAACATTGTTAATGTAACATTGACCTTAGTTGTAGCTAAGGTCTATAAATAATAATTTACTCTCCACTCTAACCTATGTATCAAATGTCACGTCGTTGTATTGCAGTTTATTGTTTGAAGCAAGTGTGAGCTATTACAGTAATCTCAAAATATTTAGTTTGTCTATGCATTCTCTTAATTTACTTTTGAAGCTGAGAAGTTCAATGACATCCATTATCTTAGTATTTCATTGATTAATTTTCATGTAACACTGTTTCCCATGATAAAATTATTGACTTTGATAAAAAAATATTATGTAGATAAAAATACCAATTAAGTTTTTCCATTGTGTAAATTGGAACACTGTATAACAACAGTATTAATTGCTTTCCCTCTTTTGAGCTGTTGCCATTTTATTACAGCATATTTTGTTTTATATCTATCTAAGCATATCACTTTCATTAAATTATTACAAGATCCATAATTTATTTTTAAAACTACATTTATGTTGTATTATTAAACTACAGTCAGTACTGTATTTACAATGGTTTGTAATGATTTGGCCATTAAAAGTTAAAAGCATAAAATATTGTATTCGTTAATAATCAGCCGATAATTTTGTTTAAAGTGATCATTATAAACACTCATTATCACATGATTATTATAACAAGTCTGCTCTGGCCTGGCTTATTCTGTTTTGGATGAATGCGATCTTGATGTGTATGACTGACAAGAAACTTGTTTCTTTTTATTAGTGATTTTATTTTATTAAACAATGGACTGAATATGTTTGACACTTGCAACACAATAATCAAATTGTAATAACTTACTGCAATAAAATAAAATAAATAAATAAATAAAACCCAAATTTTGTTTATTGGTTATAAAACAAAGTTTCACCTAGTACCATGGGGACCGAGCTTAAGCTCGGTAAAATTATTACTTTCGTTTCTCACTCAAAGCTCGTTCGCTCCGTTCACTCGCCAGGCGGCAGGTTTGCTGCACATTGGTATGATTTTCCTAAAACCACAGGTTAAAGATGTAACACATTGGTTTATTTTATCTACAGTTATCAGCTGATTTTTGTTCAATTTAAAAATCTCCATAAGGATAACATGGGATCTTTGAAAGGCTCTAGCGCGAAAACCAGATTTTTCCCAGCTATGGGACCAGCTCCAATCGATTTCTGGTGGCCAAAACCCCCATATTCAATCAAAAAATCAAAAATCCTTGGAGCGAAAAAAAACTTTGCCCGGACAAATGGAGCTTGTTTTAGAGTATAAGATAAGATATATAAGATATCTGTGCACCAACCACTTTCAACAGTTGAAGGAAAAGCTGTTTTATTATGTTAAACTTGTGTTCTCTCCCTTCAATTAACTAATTCATAATATTTGTTACAGGCAAGATGTGTGAATTCAATTGACACGTCGTCCAATAATGCCCCTGCAGACCATCAACGTGTCGCCGATTGAATGGAAATCTGACGAAATCGAGAACTCTGGCACAATTACACACCACCAGGTATGGTTGAATCGATGGTAACTGCCTCTTAGTTTCTTGCTTTTTTACACAAGAGAGCTCTGAAAATACAGTAGAAGCCCTCTAGTCCGGCCTCGGATGGATCGGCCGCCGGATAATCCGGCCGCGGTCTTCCGGAAATAAAATGTTCAGCCGCGGGCATTTCCCATGGCCAAAATAGACCAGAGTCAACTTGTTCCATGTTATATCACTAAAATATATCAGTTAAATTGCCGATTTTCGGACTCTTTGTGGTCTGATGTCTTCTAAACCATTTTGTTTGTGTTCGATTTATATACGGCCCGATGAAATAAGGAAGTTAGGTAGCTAGACGGATTTAGTCACTATCACGGTCCCATTTATACGTAGTGCCTTCGTTGACAGAACACCAGTGTCCATTAAACGCAGTTTCATCGCTTGTCCGTTGTCCGATCGTCATTTTGGCGCTATTAGGCCTACAACGTCTGAGTGAGCAAATCATGATTGTTACAAAGTCGATATACTATTGATTGGACAAGTTTGAGACCCTTCATTGTTAAATACACCCTAATAGTTTATTGTTGGAACACACATATAATTAAAGTCTCTGTTAAACCCGTTTAATAAACCGCCGGTTAGGCCTAATCCGGACATTTTGAAATCCGGCCGGTGGTCCAGTCCCAAGGTGGCCGGATTGGAGGGCTTATACTGTAGGCCTAAAAGGTACATTCGAAAACAACTGTTGTTTTGATCTCATTGTATGTGTGTAGCCCATTCTTGACTATGGACATAAACAATTAGATGAAAAAAATATAATCACCACAACTAGTAGCTGAACAGCTAATATATATCACAAGCAAAGATAATTGACTAGTTATAGTTCAAGGGACATTAGCTATGGTAAAGTAGCAATTGAAGTCAGAACTACATTTGAAAAATGATGTTGCTTTAATGTTTTAACAGTAAGAAATTATAGTGTTTGTACTCATTGTACTTAAATTTTTAATTGCAGTTTGGTAAGCATTAGTTATATTTTAAAATTGTTGTACTTATAGGCAAGTACATAAAACATAACTCAATCATAAGATATTTTTGACAACATTCATTGTGTAATATGTACATATATGAATAGTGTTTTGAAATTGAAATTAACTGACAGCAGTTTCTCCAACTTCAACTTAAAATATTAAGTTCCTTCAAGTGAGCATTCGGGCATTTCTTCTAATGAAAGTTTATCGTTTGAGAAGCCACCGATTCTAAATATTAAGTTTGGAATTGGTAGCCCCTATACTTTTTTTGCAAAATTAACCTTATTTAAATCTAGAATTTTATTTAAACTTCTATTTTATCCTCTTTATTAATATTTTTGTGGGGTCTTTTTTTTAATTGATTACAAACTTGTACCGCAGTTCTGAGTTTAAGCTTCTAACCACATTACAGCTCAGACGGGTTTTATTATTTTTCACACTTTACATGTTAACAATACAACAGCTGAAACTTGAAAACCAAGCTAATTTAAATGTGAATATCTATTTTAGGTGCCAGGGAGATATATAAACCAAGATCTTTCAAGGAGATGTGATTCCCAATCTTCCAGCCTTTCGTCCACCAACTATGACATTTGCAGGTATTTACAAGAATCAAATTTTGAATTTTCAGTTGTTAATAGTGGCATTAATTCATTTTTTCTAATTCTGCACGAAATCAGCCTGTTTTTAGTTCTCTCAGTAGTACCAAAACTGTTTCTTTTTTGTCCTAGGACTGAAAAATCAACTGGAATTTTTTTTAGGTCCTAGGACTGAAAAGTCAGCTGTTTGCTAAGTGTATTGATTTATTAATTTTGAGGTGCAGAATTTTGAAATAGAGCATTGTTTGTAAATAAAAGAAATGTAAACACTGCATATTACTCGCTTTGTAAGTATAACCTCGGAAATACAACTTGGTATTTGATATTTTTAACGATCAAAAAAGTCTAATTCCGCATTATGATCAAATATGTTGTTCACCACTCAAAGCAAAAGTGTCTTTTTGACGCTTAAACGTTTCCAAAACTCGGCTGCGCCTTGTTTTTAAAACACAATTGCGCACCAAAGAGACCCACTTTTGCTCCTAGTGATAAAAACTACTATTTTATACAAAAATATTATCCTAAAATAGATTGGGAATTAACTTACAAATATGTTACTTTTTGTTGCAGTCCAGTGCTGCAAATGGTTTATTAATTTTGCATACTCCCTCATTTATCATTACTTCTGGATTGGAGCTCAGACAAAAATCTGCCTTGCATATGAACTTTCTTAAAAAGGCAAGAAAGGTCATAGGAATTATTTAAAAATTAAAGAAATATGAGTAGGCTTCATAAAAAAAACTCTTCACAAATTTTAAAATTTTGAAAATCTTGGCAAAAGTTTATGGAAAAAATTAAATTAAATAATAAAGCCTATAATGCAGAAGAGGTGGGAATGAGAGAAAACAGCTCAACATGAGAAGAAAACTTTCTATTATACTCTCAATTATCCAGACCTGCCAAATCTGAACTCCCCGGAATCAGGACTGATGTCTTGAATATATTTATTTTAATAATTAGGCCTATTCAACAAGAGTCTTTCAACAAGAGTCTTTCCATTGTATATGCTTCGATTTTTTTTAATACTTACAATAGGCATTCACTGTCAATAAGTGACCGATAAAATAGGCTCGCTGTGCTACGTGCACCAGGCGTGCCTCAAGCAGTGGAGCGTGACATCAAACATCCATTGTAGTTGTGAGCGGCTGTTGCAGGATCTGCCACTGCGAGGGGGACAGCGAGGTGCCGCTCATTGCGCCGTGCTACTGCGCCGGCTCGCTGCGCTACGTGCACCAGGCGTGCCTCCAGCAGTGGATCAAGTCGTCGAACATCCGCTGCTGCGAGCTGTGCAAGTTCCAGTTCATCATGCAGACAAAGACGAAACCGTTCAGCGAGGTAACCTACGGCAACCTAAACACTAGGCTGAGACTGTGTCATTACGAAAAGATATTTTAGTATCTACTTGCCGTGGAAGTCACCGAGTCACAAATTTTGTCATAAGATTTGCGATTGGACTGGTCTTAGCTAGTTTACTGATTAAAGAAGGAAATAAATTGGTACAGATCTTACCAACCAAATAAAATTTTAGTATCTCTCTAAGGTGTAAATGGTAGAAAACTGTGCTGGATTGAACCCAATGACTTGTTCATTGGGACTTGGATTGAACATGACTTGTTTATCATTTGATTACTAAAATTCTAAAAATAATCATGTGACAGAAGAATTAAAATGAATCAATTGCAAATAATTGATACATTGAAGTAACATTACTGTAAGAAGAGAACAAAAGATCAGATCGTGACTCATAGCACTTTTACAGTTAGGTTAGGTTTGGTGAGTGTGGTCATTTGAATTTGAAAAATTTGTTAAAAACTAGCAAAAAGGACTTTGAAACCTGAGCACTCCAAGTTAGAATATTTTAAAGAAAAATGTTTTGTTTTTCTGGTCATCATATTTGAACAGAAAACCTACCAAATATTGATTATAAAACACATTGCTGTCGTTTTCCGCAGTGGGAGCACCTCGAGATGTCTGGGTTCGAGCGGCGGAAGCTCCTCTGTGCCGTGATGTTCCACGCGGTGGCGCTGACTTGCGTCGTCTGGTCGCTTTACGTCCTGATCGACCGCACCGCGGAGGAGATACAGAACGGACTGCTCGAGTGGCCATTCTGGACGAAACTGATCGTCGTTGCCATCGGCTTCACCGGCGGAGCGGTGTTCATGTACATACAGTGCAAGGCGTACCTGCAGATATGCCAGCGGTGGAAGGCGTTCAACAGGTGGGTCCAAGGTGTACCGCAGTCACAATGTTATCAGCAAAAAATTAAAGTTACGATATTACTTCACCTTTAACTTTGCTATATTTTCTGTTCCTAATGTGTTTGTTTTACAAAATTCGAAGGTGTCCCAAGTTAGAGTTGAATCTCTCTTAACTACATTTGGTTTAATCACCATCAAATTAACCCTTCTCTCTCTCTGAAAGATTAACGTCAGCCGTTGCAACCATTTCCCAATATAAAACCAGAAAATGTTTAAAAAAAGTCAATTACCCCCTGCTTTTGAATGGAAAATATTGAAGAAATTTTCATTGTTTGATTTTTGTAAATGTATAATTTTGGAAACAGATACTGTCAAAGATTTAAAATTTAGCGATTGTCCCATTTGAATGAGACTTTTGGCCTCACTGTTTTGATGTGATTGTCTTCT
Organism: Neoaliturus tenellus; assembly: GCA_030545055.2. Taxonomy (NCBI): domain Eukaryota; kingdom Metazoa; phylum Arthropoda; class Insecta; order Hemiptera; family Cicadellidae; genus Neoaliturus; species Neoaliturus tenellus. The sequence goes on from CM061537.1 coordinate 29,780,510, forward strand.
GTATTTTATGACCATTCTGGTTATTATTCGTTTTAACTTACCTTTAGGTTTTGATGTTTCCACCCACAAAACTGCTCCTGGTTGTGATAGTCACTTTTATAAGAACTAATGACTTAATTTCTAATGGCTACGGTACAAGATCTGAGTAATTAAGCTTATGAAGACCACATTGCTCATTAATGCAGGAAAACATTTCACTTAATTCACAATACTCCTGTATCCTTTTGGAAACTATTGAGGTAGAGTTAGTTGCTATAACTGACATCTTTTAGGAAACCATTTTAACAATATAATTTTCTTTTTCAGAGTGATATATGTTCAAAACGCTCCAGAGAAGCCGAGCCTGCCATCGCAGGCCGCCGTGATCTCGCAGGCTGCCATGTTCCCGCCGCAGCCTAGCGAACCGCTCACCACCTTCCCTACGTCCTCGGACAACCACTTCAAGCCCTACCAGGACGGCAGCAGAGAGATGGGCGGCGAGGAAACCAGCATTGATCTCAAGGGCGTCCGAAACTTACATATTTTCTTCAACGAGGAAAACCGAATCAGGGTACAAAAAGATAACGTACAGTCATGCACAGTAGACTTAGAGAATATCGACGCGGGGAAGGATGTTCTACACAAGGAAACGGGCAGAGAAATGAGCCCGACCACGGGACATCTTGGCACATCAAGATTGGTAAAAGTAAAGAACCCAATGGGAAAAGTAATGAGGTTACGATGACCAACAACCGCGATGACAGTTATGGGGCGGTCGTCCCATCGGAGGTCGGGGAAGTGGCGAGGAGAAACGACAAGCTATTGGCTGTGAAAAATAGCGATGCAGCCAACGGGTTGAACGAATCGCCCGTGTTGAAATTGCAGATAAAAAAGGCGGAGATTGTGATTAAATTTGGTCAGAAATCCAGCGGCACCGATTTGGTCGCTTTGGACGATAAACAGAGTGACGAAAGGAACAACGATACTTCGCTGAACATCCAGATCGACAGTAGGGAGAAAGACATGAGCGATCCAATCGTGATCGATTTGGTTCAGAATAGCTACGATCAAATGAAACCGGCTTGTGAACAAAGCGATTCTCAAAATCCAGTTCAGATTCGGTTGGACTTCCGGAAAGATTGTGAAGATAGACAGATGGATGGGTCGGAAGAGTCGACCATCAAGGAGTCTGCCAATGAGGCTCTGTTGGCGGAGGCCGACGCAGACAACGTCCCGAGCTCGGAGCCTGGCTCCGGCTCTCAGTCCCCTCTCCTAGCCAATAAGCAAGACCTGCCAAATCAGTCTAATTCTCTTTAAACTCTTCATCGTTTACTCTTTGTTTGGAATTTTTTGTAGCTTTTTGCGCTTTTTTTGTGAGTGTGTTTGTGTATTTGTAGGGTTATAATTTAGGTTTGTTCAAAAATCTATTTGAACTTTTTATTTTTATATTTTTCTTAATTTTTTCTGTCTTCCTCGTCATTGGAATAAATCTATTTTTATGATTTACTTACTTTGCACAAAGTACAATTTTACTAAACGATTTTAATCATTAAGATAAAATAAACTCCTCTTTAATAACTAAACTCGACTCCGGAACTTTTGTGGTAATTTCAATATAAATTGATAATAACTGTTTTGATGAAATTCTTTGTTTTTGTTTCTTGAATTTTGTGCAAGCTGCAATGAACAGACAATTTTGTGTGTACATACTTGTTAGACTGTTGATGGGTTTTAGGATTATCATTGAGAACATTAGTGGATTTTTCTTTATAGTAGAAGATTGTTTTTACCACGTCCTGAAACAGTTTGGTACTCAATATTAAGAACTTGATTTCCTCCTTTTTTTATCTTTTAAAAATTTTCTTTGATTAGTTAGTGGTTGAAAAATCGCTTTATTATTTGTTTTTACAAAAGACAAATCTATTAATGTTCGTTGTTCATAGTTTTAGCCAAGTTAAAATCAGAATAATGTTGCAGAATATTTTTGGTGTCAACCTTACCATTGATGTCTCTGTAACTTAATCAGTTTTGTCTATAGATAACACAGAATATCTTGGACTCTAGCTTACTTCACTACTGGATTCAAATTGGTAACCTATGGAACTAAAAACAGTCTGCAACTTCTTCACTCTACTTGAATTGTGTCAGCTGTGAACGGCCATCACAGGCCAAGATATTCCATGTTAACTGTACCAGTGGGAACTAGTTTAACCGGTATAAATAAAAAATCTTTCGCATTTAGGAAAACCCTGTAGGTATTTCTTGCATGGTTAAAACTAAAACTAATAATGATCTTAAATGTCTCTTACTTTACAACTTTTCTTTTCCTTCTCTCTTAAAATACATTTTCCTTAAAATAACAAAATAGTTTTAAGATAAAAGCTCAAGTAGGCTACAGTGTGAATGAAATAGATAAGGAATATAGTTTGTATAAACTTTTGGTTCAGAATTTTTCAGGTACGATTTGAGTATCCAAAAATAAACAAGCTTCAATGGTTTAGGTTCATTACCTAAATTAAGTTGAAAAAAAATTATTCATTTTCATTAATCATGTGATACTTTAGTTAAAATGCCAAGCTTGATGTTTAACTTAACTTTGTTTTTTTTTTTTTTTTTTTTTTTGGAGATGACAAACACAATTATGAGTGAATAATATTCAATTAAATTCATTAGCTGTTCAGTTTTACAACAGTATATTGTATTGAACACGTCAAAAATAAAACTAAAATATCACTTTGTTATTGTAGTTGGCAATGTCTCAACTGTATTTAGGTTCTATCATTGACTATAGACACTAACGTGAATAGACTTCTCATAGCGTAGGTGTATTTGAAACTAATATATGGTGGCGTGATCTTCTGCTGCGAATATGAAGAACAAGTGACCTATGATGGGTAAATCACTACTAACACACTTCTTAACCAAGGGTGAAACATTTTATGACTAACGGTTATGTTTATGTTGTGTTTTTGCAGCGCTGTAATTATTACAACATTGATTATTGCAATGCCTCAGGTGCAGGCCCGTGGTTTGTATGTGACGCGCTATGGGCCCAAGAGATGTTTGCGCCCCCCCTTCCGCCCCTCCCCCTCCTCTCCCTAGGATATGAATCACCAAATAAACAAACCCAATGCCATAGGCATTTGACGATTTGAGACGCGCATACAAATGAAACAATGACAGAACTATTTTTATTGTGTTCATTTTTGATTGCTAATAATGCGGTTGCGCATTGTAAAAGTAAACTGTGCTCGCGCACGTAGGGGCTGTGGGCGGGGGGAAGAGGGCGGGGCGGCGCGGCAGGGGAGTTGGACCCGAGGTGGAGATTAGTTGTTGGCGCGGTGTTCGGGACCGGGAGGACGGCGAACTGTTCCTGCCATGTCGCCTTCCCGCACTTGTGTGCTACACAGTACAGTACACGCTGTATTCTGCGACCTCTACTGATCGCAAAACATTTATCATTATTACTGTTAGGAGTACGAAGCCCCGTGGTTATGGCGTCAACGTCAAAATCTGCTTGATAAATTGTAAAATATTTTCTTTGTCGCGCTCCCAACAAACCTAAGAAAGCCCTTGGGCTCTTGCGCCCCTGGGCCCGGGCCCATTTACAAAATCGGCCCTGCTCAGGTGCAACAAACACAAACCTTCCAAATATCTGTATCAAACCAAATGCATTGAATGAGACGTCTACTTATGTTAGTCTATAGTCAATGGTTCTATGCTAAAACAATTTAAATGAACAAATCAAGAGCTGTAACCAAGACTCCCCCAACAATCAAAGAGCTGACAGACTCGTTATAATGAAAAACATTTTCTCATATGGTCAGATGGTTATAATAGATGTAATTTCTTTTTTTTAAGTAAGTATTTAATATACCAGAAATTATTAAAGTAAAATTTTACTTTAGCATTCAAACTTCCTCCGCTGCTTATAAAATTTTAATTTATTCCATAAAATTCTGATTTTCCTGAGATAAATGAGGGCGGAGCGCTGGGTATTTTTCCATTTAAGTTAATATTCTGAAACAGCTGATTATGCAATCCTATTAACTGCATAGTAGCGCAGATTACAACCCTAAAGGCTTTCGAAGTTCTCATGTTATTCATTTGATGAGGTTTTATAGCAAATTTATCTCTGTTTAGGTCAATATAGTCCAGGTTCAAAACAGATTGTGCTCGGTTATAAGCTTAATAAATTCCATCATTATCTAAGATTAAATATAATGGTTAACCTTTGGCAATTCATTGTGATGTAACAACGGTAACAATAAAAAATGTGACTTTCTAAAACTTTTTTTTTGTTTGCTTTGTTTGTCAAATTGTTGTTATGAACTGTATGGCAACCAGGTGGTTAGTAGAGCGTTCCAATTACTTTTATAGTGAGAAGACAAAATTATTGATAGGCCTATAGTAATTTAACTTTTTCCTTAAATAAATTTTGTTAGAATGTTTGTTGCTAGTTTGTGGTGAAACTATTTGCTTGCCAGTTAGTATACTTTTTAGACGCCTTATACCATACTCATTAAATTTCAACTTATCGTTTACAGGAGGTGATCTGAGAAGTTTTTTTGCTTAACTATTTTCCTTTTAGCCATTGTCGAATTTATTTTAAATCAGAGTGTTTTTATTCTAATTTTTGTTTAGCCTATATTTCATCTGCTATTTTTCAAATAGTAAAACTATACTTAATGGTTTTTATCACAAAAAATTAGCACAGTAACCAAAATTGCCTTGCTCTGTTTAATAAATTCCTTTTGTAATTCAAATATAAGCACACACTTCTCCTCTAGGCCCTATATTCAAAATATTAAAGACTCATGTTTTACGAGACTGAAATAAATGTTTGTGGCGTGCTGTAATAAATTTTTCAAAAATTCACCAGCCTTATCTCATGACGAATCAACATCGCGATTGTTGAGAGAATGTGATATTATCATAGTAAACTGTATAGTTCCTAATCTTGAATTTGGATATCAAACATAATGAATTTTATTTTATCTCATTGAGTGACAGTGTAGATCCCTTGTTCTGTTGATGTTTTATCACTCGAAAAGACCTCTGTGTTAAATGTTAACTGTATAAGTGAATTAATCTTGGATTGAGCCTGCACCAAAATAGCATATGTGGAGGTGGGTACAACCAAGATTACTTCTACTCTAGATGTTTTTCTTGAGTAATTCCGTTTGCTCGACAACAAAAACCTGCATATGTGGAAACAGACATGCATTGAGCACAACAGTCTGTTATAGTTGGAACAAGTTTACGTTAGTAGCACAGTTCGTGATATTATGTGTACTTAATGCTTACAGTTAATCGTTAGAATATGTGATAACTTATGTTGGAATTGATTGATACAAACATTGACTGTAAATAGTTGATTTGTAAATAAATGAATGATATATTTCAAGCTTTGTTATTTTCCTTAGCATTATTCTATCAAAATTATTTTGTGGGATGGCAAAAATTTTTTATTTCCCTCTGCTGCCTTAGCTTGCTACTGAACTGAACCTAGTTGTCATAAGATTTGAATCAAATATACCCAATTTCTTTTTTTTATGTTCAAGAGTTCAGGGGTTGTCCTTTTTCATATGGCCTACCAAAGGAACATTTTTGGGGCGTAGAAGCCAAAGGTACACGTGACAAAAAGTAAGTTTTGAGAAAAACGCAATCAAAGTTTTGAACGAACCCATAATTAACAGTTATCAAAAAAGAAGTTTATAATTGGTGTTTATAAAACCTAATTTTACCAAACAACCTCGAAATTTAGGTTTGGATTAAATAATTTGAACAGATTTTTTATATAAATGTTATTGTGATTTTAAACATCATTTGTACTTTGTACCCTTGGCACCATGGTCACTAAAACGAATAACTCAGGTCACTAACGAATAGTTCAGGATTGGATGCCAAACGGTACAGTTAAGCGGTGGTTTCAGCCAAGCGGTTCAGTTTTGAGTGCCAAGTGGTACAATTAGCGAGTGACACCTGTATCCATTTGCTTCTAAGGAAAACAGCTGATTTTTACTTTCTCCCCCTATACCATAGTATATGGAGAAAGTACTGTATTCGTAAAACTTTTCCAATTCCTTTGATGATGTATATATCCATTTTGGAGCCCCCTTTTCCCTATAAATGTATATATTGAGAAAGTATTGGTTTCGTCAAAATTTTTAAATTTGAGTTGTTGGTAAATTTATCCGTTTTGGTGCCCCCTGAGTCCAAAAAAGGGGGTTTCAGAGTGATGTCTGTGTGTGTGTGTGTGTGTGTGTCAGGATGTAAACAGAGCTAGAGAATGCCCCAATGGTCCGATTTTGGTGAAACTTAGTATGTAGGTTCAAACCCACGATAATTCCAGGCGTTTTTTTCCTTTTTTTTAATTTTTGATTTTTAAGGGTAGTTTACCCCCAAAAAACGTGAAAAATCCAAATTTCTCAAAAACGGCTCTATCGATTTTGATTAAAATTTTGTGGTTTATTACGATTAAAATGCTGAATAAAATGACACCACCCGCATCTCCGGGAAAATGCGCGTTCAAAAGTTATAGAGCAAAATGTGTTAAAAAACTCAATTTTTGGATGCAAAAACTCGTGCTGCTCACCTGGTGCTGGCTATCCGACTGAGCCATCAAGACATTAATGTTTTGAGGCTTTTAACACCTTTTCATATTCTTGGGAGAAAGTATGTGTCAGTTATCTGATACCGTTTATTTACATAGTACTTACACCCACCGCTAGATATCAGCACCCGTCAGAGATTCACTTATATCCCTTTGCCACCAGAAAATAAAGAATTTTAGCTAGCACTTTTGCTGCCCTCTCTTCTCCACCCTACACGTACCCTCGTTAAAACATCAACAATAATTTACATTCGAAGTCAGATCGTGAGGGCTCGTCGCTTTGTGTGAGATAATATTATTTAATCTATATTCTATTTTTCACGTTCTCAGTTACTTTGGCGAGTCGACAATTAAATTGATAAGACTTAGTGACGAGAAAGGGACTTGACAGACAGGAGTGGCGCAGCACGTTTGCCACTGTAAGTAGCATAAAGTGCCGCACGGGAACCGACCCGCAGGATTGGTCGGTTCTTGAAGGGCAATGAATGTCACTTGCAGTTGCAGTGCTGCAAAACAAAATACCTTTTACTTTCATGAAGACTCAACATTCACTCAAAATCATGCCAAACAAACAACTCAAATAAGGTAAAAACATCAAAAACAGTCATAAATTTGACATGATGATAAGATATTATCACTGTCACATAGGGGGGTAGGTTTACTCTGGTGGGCCGGGAAATTGTGGGATAATCCCTCAAGTGCGGGAAAAAAAGTTAAGTAGTGGCGGCCATAGCATTCACTATGGATACCACTAGAGTATCCATAATCAATGGCCATAGTCTAATAGTGTAAGGTAACATAAAAATTTGGTAGATAGGCATGACACTCGGTCACTTCACGTGTCCCCCAAAACCACCGGACTTACCAGCAATAATGATTCTGATCACTTGGAGCGCTAGTAATGGTTCACTAGCACACGTTATGATTGGCATCAGAGTTATATCTGCAGCCAATCACACCATGCGCTGCGCTAGTAATATCAGTATCAATTATTCAGTATCAATAATCTGATATTCAATAATCTGATATTATAAAGCAATCTAGGACCAGATTTTCCACAATGCGCTAGTAAATCATCACTAGCGATCCGGCACCAAGCCACTGGTATAATTAATTGCTACTGGTATGTCTGGTGGCCTAATGTGGGAGACACATGTAGTTTCAATAGAAGTGTCATGATTGTGTGGAATCCAATCGGCACTGTTGCACACGGCCCTGATAGCCTATAAGCACAAGCGCTCGTTCGTCTCAAACTCAGCGCGGTGACATCGGTGCCAGAGGCAGCAGCAATACATATATAGTGCTAACATAAATTAACCTTAAAAATGAATATCAATAGTTAAGTTGTTATAAAAAATGTTCACCTATGGTTTCGTTAATTTTAAAAATATTTATTTTATTTTGGTGAAGAATTTTTTTTTTTTTTTACCGCCCCCTGAGAAAGTGCCGCCTTAGGCGTTCGCCTAGTTCGCCTGCCCTGTCTCAAGATTGTCAATTTTGCACTTATACCACTCGGCTTCTAGGCCCCTCATATAGAGTCTTAGCAAACCAAATATCTACTTTCAAATTTTGCACTTGTACCCCTTGGCTTCTAGGCCCCTCATTACTTCCACAAAGCTTAATAGTCAAAAAAGAATGCCAGGAACTTTCCATCAAAAGAAATGTGGAGTATACAGGCAATTAAATTATAAAATTAACACTAATTAACACACCTGGGCCCCTTGCTATTCAATCTTTACATGAATGACATTGGCGGAGTCATTTCATCTAACTTTCTCATGTTCGCTGATGACATGAAGATTTTTGAAAGGGCAAATTCTGATGTTGGTGCACTGGACCTTCAAAACTCCCTAAACAGTATTGACATTTGGTGCAGCGAAAATGCTATGGATCTTAACGGTTCAAAATGTGTTGTTATCTCCTTCAAACGTGGCACTAATATAACACTCTACGATTACATGCTAAAAAACAACATCCTGAGAAGAGTTGATAGTGTTCGAGATCTTGGTGTGATAATGACACCTTCACTGTCCTGCTGAGCATATTCATCAGGTCACTGCTCGAGCCAACTCACTTCTTGGCTTCATCTTTCGGTCAACAAGAGACTTCACATCTCCTCAAACACTTGTAGTCCTGTTTAAGATGCTTGTGCGTCCTATTTTGGAATATGGATCCGTTATTTGGGCGCCCTACCAAATGAATCACATAGAACTACTCGAAGGAGCTCAACTGAGATTCATCAGGAGGCTGGGTATCAAGTTGGGATATGCCTATAGGACTGCTCCTGTGGAAGAGATTGAGGCTGTGTTCGATCTTTCACCATTGCAGCTGAGACGTCGACATGTAGATCTTGTAACCCTCTACAAGCTGGTCAATGGCCTCCTCGACTGCCCAGGACTACTGAGCAATATCGACTTCATCTCATCGAAAGGGACCAGATCTAGGACCATCTTCAGAAGGCGCTATCTTCCAACCAGTTATTCCTACCACAGTGGTCTCTCCCGGCTTATTAGAACTGGAAGTGAAGCAGCCACCCATTTGGACTTCTTCCTTGAGTCTGAGCAGTCCTTTAAAAACAAAGTGAAAAAACTGATCTAGCTTATAGTCTTGCTCATTGTTATTATAAGTACTATTTATTGTCGGTTGTTATTGTCCACTTAATTATTGTCGTTTGTTTTTGCTCACTTATTTATTGTTATCTGTTACTGTAACTGTTGTTGTTGGTACGATACTTTATTGTTATAATTACTAGTCTTGTACTTTTAAGTCATTATTATAATTATTTTTAGGAGTTGTAATGTCTTATTATGACCATCTTGAGGCTGCCCATTTATTACCTTGTTATTCAAATTTATCACTCACTTATTATTGTTATTAATTTTTGTTAACTTGTTGTTGTTACGGCACTAATGTTATTTATTACTAGTCTTGTCGCTTTAAGTCACTGTTATTATTTTTAGGAGTAGTCATGTCTTTGTTATGTCCATCTTGAGGCTGTCCACTGTTACCTTGCCATTTAAATTGTACTATTGGTGTAATCCGTTGGAATAAATAAATAAATAAATAAATAAATAAACTAATAAAAGCAAGATGTATTCTTTTTATCAAGACACTTATACGGGTACTTTTTACGCTTGTCGCAACAGCCTGCTGTTTGTGGGCCTTTACAGCTTGTCCCACCTATCGTGTCACCTTGCACAATTTTCAAAATACTGAAAACCAGGATGTATTTAGGAAAGCAAAATCAATTTATAACAAAAATACTTTATTTACAAATCAACTTTTTTGTACAAAAGGCAAAAAATAAAGTAACCAGTAGGCACATTGTGTTATTAAAACATCAAGTATTAAGAAGGCCATCTCAGCAGATTCATTGATTCAATCCAATAAAAAATATCCCAATATTTAATATGTTTATCCAATGAAAATAATACCATGCTTAGAATATAAAAGTCAATCTTTCCACACTCTTTTAACATATTTTATGCATACAGGTAGACATATCATATTACAAGTTTTTATTATGGAATGATTCTTAAAAAGTGACTATTTATGGTTTGTCACTGGCTAAAATGTTTTAATGGCGTAGAAATGTGTTTGTAAAAATCGGCTGATAATTAACACACAAGTTAGACAATGCACTTTTTAAAGGGTCTACGGTAATACAAATTCACAGCTTTCAAATTCTATTTTCCATTTTTATCATTAGTTTAAAGAAGCAAAAAAGGTTGCCTGATGAGTCAAGAAGTGTGTTTGTTGGAATAGAACTAAGTTACCCTAGCAATTACTTAAAACTTTGTTTTCTTGGCCTCCGTTTTGCTCAAAGTCCTAAAAACGTCTTTCTTCATCTTCCTCTGTCTCTGCAATTTTCTTGTTTCCTCTGCTTCTATCTTCTTCTTCAACTCTCTTAGTCTCTTTACCTTGGCTCTCCTTTCTTCTTCTTGCTTTTGGTTGTAGATTGTCTTCAGTCTTTTCATCATCGATGCAACCTTAGAAAGAATCAAAAGAATTAGAGCATACTTTCAAAAGAATGGACAGAGATTAATTTGTCTAGTAAAAAGAATATTTGAATCTTCATACAGGGTGTTTCAGAACTCCCTACCAATATTTTAGGGCATTGTTCCTGGGTTAAAAACATATCTAAATATCATATTTAAATTGTCCGGAAGTCTTAAGTTACTCACACAGCCGCCATTTTGTTTTTTACACATAATAATTTTTATTTCTGTAACGGATGGTTGTATTCAGATCATATTTGGTATAAATCTTTATCATACCAATGTACATTCCCAAGAAAAAAATAAATTCTTTCCGTTGTATATTTTCAAAATGGCGGCCATTTTAAATTTTCAAACTCAAATATCTCAAAATCCGTAAATTTTATAAAAATTTTACGAGACACAAAAAAGGTTGCCAAATTAAATTACCCAACCAATGGTGCCAAGTTTGTAAGGATTTGACAACAAATAACGGAGTTATTGAGATTTTTCTTCATAAAAACGTGGATTTTGCATTGAATTAAAGCAAATAAGGCCATTTTAACAGCAAAATCGACGTTTTTATGAAGAAAAATCGCAATAACTCCGTTATTTATTGTCAAATCTTTACAAACTTGACACCATTGGTTAGGTAATTTAATTTGGCAACTTTTTTGTGTCTTGTAAAATTTTTATAAAATTTACCGATTTTGAGATATTTGAGTATGAAAATTTAAAATGGCCGCCATTTTGAAAATATACAATGGAAAAAATTTATTTTTTTCTTGGGAATGTACATTGGTATGATAAAGATTTATACCAAATATGATCTGAATACAACCATCCGTTACGGAAATAAAAATTATTATGTGTAAAAAACAAAATGGCGGCTGTGTGAGTAACTTAAGACTTCCGGACAATTTAAATATGATATTTAGATATGTTTTTAACCCAGGAACAATGCCCTAAAATATTGGTAGGGAGTTCTGAAACACCCTGTATAAATATCAATCCAATTAGATGTGTTAGTAAATAAATTTGTCCCAGTGTGAAGGATGTAGGCCATATAGCTGATATTGTTAGAAAAATAGGGTAACAATAGATCATTAAAATACAACAGTCAGGTTTGTTTTTGGTGAAGTAACTATGACAGAAATTGAAAACATTCGTTGGTAATTCATACACAATTAATGAGCACCATTATTATTTACTCATTTTTCCATCATTTACTATATTTTTTCAAATTAGGATTATTGTACTGAAGATTGGAAGTCGGAAGAGCAGGTAATAATGGCAACCATTTCCACTGCCAAATCCAAAGACGGTGGCAATATAAAACTAAAACTAGGAAGAGTTGGCAAACAGTTTAAAACAATCCAAGAATCGGACTTTTTTTAAGCTAGCTGAGGGCTGGGCAAATGTGTTAGAATTAAAAAGAAGAGACCACCAAACTGAAATGCAATTGCATTATTTCGACAATTTTTTTAAATAAACAATAAGGTTTATTAAAAATGCTTATTTCAGACATTTTTTATAATTGGTCGATAGGTCTAGGTGTTTGAGGTCATCCAGAGAATAAAAACCAATGTGTCATTTGTCAGATTTAATTTTTCTTACCAATAATCGGAATATAAATTATAATGCTTATTAGTCATTAAAAATTAAGTCAATGCGTTTACCTTAGACTCCTGCACATCCCTGATAACTGCAACCTTCTCCTTCGTCTTGACTGGAGCCAGGACCTTTGGCTTGTCCTTGTATGGAAGGTCCTTCTGCAGTTTCTTCGGTATGACTAGAGGCTTGAAGGCGACTGGTTCTCTTTCGATAGGCTGTAAAATTTAAGTTATATTACGATCACTATACAGTGTATGCGTCAACTCATAATAGAAGGAAATGGCAAAAAAACAAAAGTACAACGCCTTGAGATACAAATAAAGGTCAAAGAGGAATTACAGTAGAACCTCGATAGTTTGACTCTCAGTAGTTCGACACGGGTCCAGACAGAGTCTACAAAGGTTGTTAAGTCGCATCAAAACAGTATTGATCGGTATTTTCACTAGCAGGTACGGTCAATGACCGGGACCAGTTCTATTGTTTACGCGGGACATCCAAAACGCCGCAACTATCTTGATCCCCCTCCCACCCACCCTTTCCGCAACTCCCCCAACCCCTCGCCAACCTAAGTGGGTCACATCAGTTCGCTTGAGTTGCTGCCGGTGATTAGACCTAGGATTCGCAATTCTTTAGTGGAAACGTTTTGTTTTGTATAAAAGTCGTCACTTTAATTTAGCTCTGTTTGAAGTGAGTGTGAGTTCTTCTAAGATGTTGGACAAAAAACGGAAAAGGTGTTACGTAACCATGGACATAAAATTAGACGCTCTAAGAAGAATTGACAAAGGAGAAAGTGTTAATAAAGTGGCGATTGACTTGAATGTTGGTCGTTCAACAGTGATTGGGTGGAAGAAGTCAAGAACTGAAATCGAAGCGTGGTGTTCGAAGAGACTATGTTCAGAATCGTTAGTGGAGAGAAAAAGTATGAAATCTTCAGAGTACGAGAAGGTTAGTGAAGCACTTCACCAATGGTTCAAAATTAAACGAGATAAAGGAACCCCAATCTCAGGACCGATTCTTCAGGAAAAAGCTTTGCAGTTTTACAATGAATCTAAGGGAGAGGAAGATTCTGATTTTACTTCAAGCAGTGGGTGGTTAGACAGATGGAAACAAAGGTATGTTGTTAAACAACTTAGCATTTGTGGAGAAAAGTTGTCTGCAAATACAGAGTCTGAGAATGAGTTCAAAATTAAATTTCAAGAACTAATTGAAGAACTAGGTCTGACTGGGGAACAAATTTACAACGTTGATGAAACAGGCCTAAATTACCTAATGCTGTCTACCAAAAGCCTTGCATTAAAAACAGAAAAAGCTGCTGCTGGTTTTAAGAAAAGCAAAGAGAGAGTTACTGTTTTGGCTTGCAGCAACGCAACTGGGTCCCACAAACTTAAATTAGCACTTATAGGAAAATCTAAAAAACCTAGAGCCTTCAAAAATGTGAAAATGAGGGGTGATGATTTTGATTTACCCGTCTGGTACAAGAACTATGCTAGTTGTATGTATGTCTAGTCCAATGCTTGGATGTCAGAATAAATTTTCACGGAATGGTTCCATAAGCAGTTCGTGCCTGAAGTAGAAAAGCACTTAAAATCCATGAATCTTCCAAGGAAAGCAGTATTGATCCTAGACAATGCAACAACCCATCCAAGTGTTGATGTTATTCAAGGCGAAGGAATAAAGGCTGTATTTCTACCGCCTATTGTAACCTCCCTCTGCCAACCTATGGACCAAGGTGTTTTAGTCACATTAAAAAGACTGTATCGAAAGAAGCTTCTCTCCTATCTAATTAAAGGTCTAGATAAGGGGCTAGATTTAGTAGACAAACTCAAGCAAATTGATATGTTGGATGTAGTCGGGTGGATATCTCAGTCATGGGATGAACTAAATCCGTTGACTCTTGTCCGATCCTGGAGAAAACTTTTAGACCATGAAGGAAATGAGTTCACTACAAAAGATGAGACCATAAGCGTCAATGAACTTGTAATTTTGATGGAGAGAATCCCAGGCTGCGAAGGAGCTTCAAATGACGATGTTGACGACTGGATGAACAATGATGAAGAAGTGGGGCCTACATCTTCTGAAGAAATCGTCGCTGCTTTTAGGCAAAACGATGAGATAGAAGAGGAGTCAGAGGATGAAGTGGACAACAACACACAACAAAAACTGACGCATAGTGAAGGTGTGAAATTCTTTGAAGGAGCCCTCCAGTATCTACAGGAGCAGGGAGCATCAGCCATGGACATCCTTTGCCTTAGAGGACTACGGGATGAAGCTGCACGGCAAAGAAATCTGAGTGAAAAACAATCGAAGATAACCAAATATTTTGCCCAATGAACTTTGTGACTAAGTATGTTAACAAATTTAAAAATGTGCAATAAGTTAACAAAGTGCAATTGTTTAGCTTTATAGTATATAATAAATATTTGAGTTTTTTTACATATAAAACATGTGTTTCTGTACTCCTGTTTATTAAACTCTATATACTCCCTATAGTTCGACATTTCAATACTTCGACACCCCTAAAGTCCACTAAGTGTCGAACAATCGAGGTTCTACTTAGATATTTTTAAATAGCAATGTCTATAGATAACTCTTTAAAGGCATATATAATACTGACAGGATTAAAATTTAAAAGATAGGCCTAAAAGAACTAAATACAAACAATCATCCATTTGGTAGGCTCTAAAAAAACTGAACTAACCATTTTGTTAATTATTGTTTCTGTCATGTAATAATAAATGTTTTGTCATAATGCAACAAGAATGGTTCCTTCCAAACAACCATTGAGGCGCCAAAGTAGTAATTTTTGCCCTAGAAAATAAATAATCAGCTTTTGACGAGGTCAACTGATTTTTGTATTAACACTGCAGCAGTAGCAGACATTCAGCTGATTGTTTTGATGAAAATAAGAAGGATTGTCTGTTTGTCAGCATAGTAAATAAATTGTGAAAATCTTTTTTTAAATATATTTTACTGATTAAATAATTTTAAGTAACATCTTTTTATTTTTCTAGAGTGCAAAACCTTCCCACAATACAGTACAGCAGACTCTTAGTTATCGCTCGGACCTCACAGGTTGGATACCAAACAATAGAGCTCTTATCGGCAGGTGTTCTGCATTCTATTTATCGTCTCATATTACAATAATTGTGTTGTTATCTTCCTGGAACCGCGGACGTCCTTTCTTTTATAGTTGACTACGTTAACCTTCTATTTGCATGTTCGTAAAAAAAAAAAAAAACTGAAACATGTGTTATCAATTCTCCGTTATAAAACCGACACCCGACCCATCCAAAGTCTAAAGTAACCAATGTCCCGGCCACCGCTGTAACGACTCACCGTGTACAGGCTGTCCGTCTGCGGCTCGCTGCGCAGCCCCCGCTCCCGCTTGAGCTGCCCGACGGTCTTCATCCCCCGCCAGAGGTTCTTCTGGTCCGCCGGCAGCAGCAGAGACGTCACCGGGTTGTACAGCTTTGGAATGTCCACCTGGTACCAGGTCCGGCAGAACACTATGTCTGGAATCGTAAATGAGCTGGTTATGGGTGTGTATCGCGAAGTTCACTCCAGCAATAAGTGATAGATTGGACAAGATAGTTCATTGAAAATATAGACTTCCAACTAGTACATTACAATATACTAGATTCACCAGTTTTCCTATAAGCACTCTTCTTCATAATTACAAAGATATGACCATGCTTAAAAAAATAACAGTAGTGGCACTGCACACTTAGAAAGTTATGCTCTTTGCTGACGGTTAGAAATTCCCAAGAACTGTGAGACATACACCAATACAGAACCAATACAGAACAAGACAAGCTGACACATACCATCTCCCAAAACACTGGACAACTCAGCTTGAGAAAAAAACCATCCTACATTGGACGAAAGTTGTGGCTAACCTAAGGACTCTGATTGATAAAAACTTGAAGAGATCACTTCAGATATTGCTGACTAGAAAACCTGTGTACTCCCTCCAGGAACTGTTTGAGTCAGCCAAAAAATAAAAAGAAACTCCATGAACATTCTTATAAAATTTTACCTTTTATTATATCTTTGTATGTAAATAAGGACTCATTTACTGTTCCTGATGATCATTGCAAATAAAGAATTATGACTATAACCATGACTAGTATATTTTTAGAGTGTTAACTTATCGTAACAACAGCTTATAAAACTAACTAATTTTTAATGCGTTCTAGTAAAATTCAAAAGATACCAGGAAGAAAATATGTCTGTTTGACTTAACAGACAGTAAACCCTCTTCACAACATAACTTCATTAATTATCATGTCAATTGTCTATCATATTTTGGATTGCAAAGCAGAATGGTGTGGAAGTAGCCAGAGACAACATGTACAGTACCAGTACCACTGTAATAATACAAAACAATTTTTGAGCTTTTGTACATTTTTTATTACCAGAACTCACCACTGAGTTGAATTTTGTCCTCAAACGTCGCACGGAAAGCCCCCTCGGGCTTGTTGACCGCTTTCTTGATTATCCCTCTGATTCCCGACACGGTTTTGATCCTGGCTCCCTCAAACTTTGCGACTTCCAGCGCAGAGCTGAACATTCCCTTGATGAAGGCTGTCTTCTTGTAGATCTTCAAAGGGACTCCTGTCAGTTTCAACTTTTTCGTGACGTCGGTGGATTTGTTGCAATCCACCACAGATCCTGTGGCCACAATCCTGAATCCAGCCTAAAATTTAGGAATTTGTAAATTTTAAATTTCAATGGATTTTAACGTTCTTCTTCCACAAAACTACAAAAAATTTCATGAAGCTAAAAAAATAACTGATTATTTATTTATTGATAAGCGAATAACAAAAATATACACTTTCAAGTTAAGAAAAAACTCATGATACCTGTTTGCTAGCGACATCTTGTACAGCTAAAAATCCCGTGTTCGGTCGAGTGATGGGGCCCCAGAAGTGAGCCATACACACGACATGCTCCGGAGTGTACTTCAACATCCTGTAAACAAATAAACATGGTTAAATATTATGAAAAATTATATCATATCCTAATGCATGGCTTGCTCCGAAAAAGTAATGAGAAAAATGTTAAAAGCTTTTTGCTGGTGTTGTACTTGTTGGGTATCACTAATAATCAGGTTTCATTTTCAATAGAAGATAAAGTTTTAGAGGCAATGAATGAGTTAAATCTAAGAAAATTTTTTTGTAGCATTTCTTCCTCACTCCGAGTCCCACTGTTTTAACATTTTACTACAAGAGATCACATTCCAATAAGATTTAATAGAACGCCAAATTAAACAGTTAACACAGACGTGGATTGTAAAAAATAAAATTAATCAAAGTTTTTTTCTGGAAATATTATTTTTTTAGATTGAATTAAATTAGATTATTATTTATTAAATTAAATACATTATGTAATAATATATGAATAGCATAAAAACAGGAAAGTAATTTCAATACAACCACTAATAAAGTGTACAAATGTAATAAATTTAAAATTTATAAGCCAAGTTCTTGACTAACTAGTCAAGTAAAAAAGTTACGTAGCTAAAAAGTACCTGTGCATCACTGGCCCTTCGTAACTCTCCTTTAACATAAATACTTCTGACAGAGTTAAAAAAAAAACGATTAAAATTGAAACTTATCTAAGATTATCATTCACCTGTGCCTAAGATTATCTTCCAGTTTGGAGTAGATGGCCAAAGTTTGAAACCTTCTCCACCCCATTGAAATTATCAGTGGGTCTCTGGTCTTCAAGATTTTCTTGTACCAACGGTGTTTCTTTATTCTGACCTGCAAAATGAAAACTTAACACACACTGCAGGTTGAATAAAAATGTTTTGGAGTTAAGAGATACAGTATCTTTAATTAGACTTGGCGGCATTCAAAATACGCTTCGTACGAACTAACTATCTTGACTAACTATCTTGAATTTTAACATCCTAAAATTATTTTTCCATTTTAGACCAGTCAATATGTTATCCATGATGCCCGCTGTGCACTTGCGTATCACAATTTACATAGCCAGGCACTTCCTTGCAATATATGTCCTTCAATGTGATTGATGAGGCCGAGCAAGTACTCACAAGTGAATAAGAGAGATACAGGGAGTAAACATCTGTTTCCCAAATGTCTGTCTTGCGACAGCACCTGGAATGACGATAATAGGTATTTTTATCAATCATACTGGTTTTTTTATAATGTATTCTGTACTTTTCTATTCGTTTAATATTTTTATTACGATATTGTAACATTATGCTTTAGTATGTACATCGCATTTGAATGTTTTAGTCTTTACTAAAACAGTATCAAACCCCTGATACCTTTGATACTTTATTTTCTGTAAATTTTTAACTTTTTTAAGTTTTAAATTATGTACAAATTGTCATTACAAATTTCAATATCTTATTATCAGAAGAACTCTTATTATAGCTTATCACTGATGATGAATATGGCCATAATTGATCCCCTCAACGACAAAAAAGAATTAATCACGCACAGCTGAACTCGCTTCATCAGAATTTTTCTACCTCCAAACCAACTGTCTGCCATATTAGTGTGCTTGAAGAAAAGATTACTTGATGACAAAAACATTTCAATCTGTACAAAATTAATGTGCGTCGAATTGTAAATTTTAATTCCCCTATTTTTTCCTTTCCTCCGGCTGCCAAGAATCTAACCAATAACAAACCCTGAACATTATGACAGCTGTTAACTGTCTCTTATTACTCTATGCCATTGCTTTGATGAGACTCACCTTGAGGTAACCGACGTTCTCCTCCCCCGGCTGCAGGGCGCCCACTATCAGCCGATACGTCGGGTCAAAGTTGGTCACAAGCTCATCACTCTATGCCATTGCTTTGATGAGACTCACCTTGAGGTAACCGACGTTCTCCTCCCCCGGCTGCAGGGCGCCCACTATCAGCCGATACGTCGGGTCAAAGTTGGTCACAAGCTCATCACTCTATGCCATTGCTTTGATGAGACTCACCTTGAGGTAACCGACGTTCTCCTCCCCCGGCTGCAGGGCGCCCACTATCAGCCGATACGTCGGGTCAAAGTTGGTCACAAGCTCATCACTCTATGCCATTGCTTTGATGAGACTCACCTTGAGGTAACCGACGTTCTCCTCCCCCGGCTGCAGGGCGCCCACTATCAGCCGATACGTCGGGTCAAAGTTGGTCACAAGCTCATCACTCTATGCCATTGCTTTGATGAGACTCACCTTGAGGTAACCGACGTTCTCCTCCCCCGGCTGCAGGGCGCCCACTATCAGCCGATACGTCGGGTCAAAGTTGGTCACAAGCTCATCACTCTATGCCATTGCTTTGATGAGACTCACCTTGAGGTAACCGACGTTCTCCTCCCCCGGCTGCAGGGCGCCCACTATCAGCCGATACGTCGGGTCAAAGTTGGTCACAAGCTCATCACTCTATGCCATTGCTTTGATGAGACTCACCTTGAGGTAACCGACGTTCTCCTCCCCCGGCTGCAGGGCGCCCACTATCAGCCGATACGTCGGGTCAAAGTTGGTCACAAGCTCATCACTCTATGCCATTGCTTTGATGAGACTCACCTTGAGGTAACCGACGTTCTCCTCCCCCGGCTGCAGGGCGCCCACTATCAGCCGATACGTCGGGTCAAAGTTGGTCACAAGCTCATCACTCTATGCCATTGCTTTGATGAGACTCACCTTGAGGTAACCGACGTTCTCCTCCCCCGGCTGCAGGGCGCCCACTATCAGCCGATACGTCGGGTCAAAGTTGGTCACAAGCTCATCACTCTATGCCATTGCTTTGATGAGACTCACCTTGAGGTAACCGACGTTCTCCTCCCCCGGCTGCAGGGCGCCCACTATCAGCCGATACGTCGGGTCAAAGTTGGTCACAAGCTCATCACTCTATGCCATTGCTTTGATGAGACTCACCTTGAGGTAGCCGACGTTCTCCTCCCCCGGCTGCAGGGCGCCCACTATCAGCCGATACGTCGGGTCAAAGTTGGTCACAAGCTCATCACTCTATGCCATTGCTTTGATGAGACTCACCTTGAGGTAACCGACGTTCTCCTCCCCCGGCTGCAGGGCGCCCACTATCAGCCGATACGTCGGGTCAAAGTTGGTCACAAGCTCATCACTCTATGCCATTGCTTTGATGAGACTCACCTTGAGGTAGCCGACGTTCTCCTCCCCCGGCTGCAGGGCGCCCACTATCAGCCGATACGTCGGGTCAAAGTTGGTCACAAGCTCATCACTCTATGCCATTGCTTTGATGAGACTCACCTTGAGGTAGCCGACGTTCTCCTCCCCCGGCTGCAGGGCGCCCACTATCAGCCGATACGTCGGGTCAAAGTTGGTCACAAGCTCATCACTCTATGCCATTGCTTTGATGAGACTCACCTTGAGGTAGCCGACGTTCTCCTCCCCCGGCTGTAGGCCGCCCACTATCAGCGGATACGTCGGGTCAAAGTTGGTCACAAGCTCATCAATTCATGCCGTTGCTTTGATGAGACTCACCTTGAGGTAGCCGACGTTCTCCTCGCCAGGCTGCAGGCCGCCCACTATCAGCCGATACGTCGGGTCAAAGTTGGTCACAAGCTCATCACTTCAT
The DNA here is from genome assembly GCA_030545055.2 of Neoaliturus tenellus. Lineage (NCBI taxonomy): Eukaryota > Metazoa > Arthropoda > Insecta > Hemiptera > Cicadellidae > Neoaliturus > Neoaliturus tenellus. The sequence goes on from CM061537.1 coordinate 29,801,274, forward strand.
GCCGTTGCTTTGATGAGACTCACCTTGAGGTAGCCGACGTTCTCCTCCCCTGGCTGTAGGCCGCCCACTATCAGCGGATACGTCGGGTCAAAGTTGGTCACAAGCTCGCACGGCATCTGTTGCAGCTCCACACGCACGTACATGCCCGCGCGGTAGCCCTCTAGCTGCACTCGCACCGCGTCGTCCAGGCCCTCAAACTGGCTCCGGTTCAGCTGGACAGGAAAACTCAAATTTAGTCCCTCAAACTCCATTCGGCATGCGCAAAAGTCCTTCCAACTAGCAACTGTTCAAATTGTTTTGTTGTAATTTTAATTGTTTGACTTTTTTTTGTGTAGGAAGGTTTAAAAAATATGTTTTTCTAATAAAAAAATCCGTTCCCATACATTTTGTGGTCATCCTAAGAAATAAACTTCATGATCTCTCGAATGTATGCAGGAAAGTACACTAACTTTTAAGCTAAGAAAACATACAATGAAATATATCTTTTGCATATTCTAATGGAATTACAGTAAACCCTCGATAGTTCGACGCTTTGTTGACTTAGCGAGTGTCAAGTATAGAAATGTCGAACTATGTATATAGGAATGTCACCATTGAAAATCATGAGTTGAATTTAGGAAACAATAAATGTTAATGAAATCATAACTCGATTGAAGTTTAACATAACCAGCCACTTTGTTTACATTTAGACCTTTATCAGTCTCCAACATTGACACTATAGGTCATTACTGGCATATTAGGTTGTCAAGGACCGTATCAAACTATCATATTATTTTAAAATAACTGGCCAAATTTTGTGGTAACTTATAAAAAAATATTAACACAATAAATTGTAGCACAGTAATTGGATTACCCTATCCAAAGTCCACATCTAACAAATATTTGTAAATACAAAAGAAGTATCTTGTAATATATATTTTGTCTAATAATTAGTTTTATATTTGCATTGGTACCTCAGCTTGTTGAGAAGCTTCTTTTTTCAAATCGTCGTAAAAAGAAGCTTCTCCTCCATCTTTTTCATCATATTCAGCATCAAATTTCTCCTTCAACTTTTTCTTCTTCTCCATCAATTCGGCTTTGGTTAGTGGTTTCTCGTTAGGTTTTTCTGCACAGTACAAGTGTTGTGTTTAAAGTACGGTAATTAAATTAATTATTTTCGAATCTCCAGTGAATTCTGTTTTAAATATACTCATGATGTCCAAAATAATTTATCTTAAACTAAAAATCTGTAGCGAAAAGGTTGTATAAACATAACAAATTTGTCTTGGATTTGTGTCAGTGCAACATAGAGAAGTATACAATGTTACTATTTATGGTAATGAAAGATATTATTTTACAATGACAAGGTAAAACACTGATGGCGGAGGGGTGAGTTTCAGCAAATTTATTGCAGCAACTGACATCCTTTTAACTTAAAGACATTCATTGAATAACACACATTTCTAGAAATTTTATTTTCAAAGGAAACTTTTTCTGAGGATGGGAGGTAAAGCTTTACTCAATGTATGTATGTACAGAAGTTGTAATGTATTGGTTTCCAATTTTATAGGAACTTTTCTGAATTTTAAGTCTTTCCCATTTTAAGTCTTGTGCGCAGGATTTGCAAATTGATAAAGAAAAGTGAACAACTAAGAAGTTATTTGGGCATCCAGCTAGCCTAACGGTTACCAACTTAAACAATCTTTAACTTTGGTTTAAAAGGTTTAATTTACAATTAAATTCAAATTCAAAATGACCCACATAATTTGTTTGCACGACAATGAATATTAGACAAGGTTTATAGAAACGGAGAGGAACTAAAGCCAGAGTAAATAAATCGCAGGTTGCTTATACCTTCCCCATCCTCACTGTCATCGTCTTCGTCTTCATTCTCTGCCGACTTTTTCCCTTTACCCTTTCCCATATGCTTCTCCCCAGTCTCTAGATCTTCAAAGTCTCCGAAGACATCGTCGTCGTCAGACATATCGTCTAAACGCAGCAACTCCCCAGCATCTTCGGTGCTCTTCCACTTCCCCGTCACAAAACAATCCTTGATCATCTCTCTAACCTATAACATACGGTTTGAAATAGAAGGCTATTTTACATATGATGTGTAATCGGTTGTAAAGTCTTGAGAAGAACAGCATGATTTAAAAATATGTCTAACTGCGTTAGTGTATTGATTGCTATCTCTCATAAACAGCTCATTCCAAAAAAGTGAAAAAAAAAACTGTAACAACATATTTTTTTAGTTAGATAAATAACAGTTGGTTTGTAGTGTGACATAAAGTTCATTGATTCTTTAGCTTCTAGGTTTTAAAATTAGGACTCCCAACTGGTAAACAAGTTCAGACATATTAATATCAGTGCTAGTGATTTCAAAGTATAATTGACTTTGTAGTACATAATTTAAGTCCAAAACAGACTGGGACAGTAAAAAATACTAGTATACTTGTTGCTTAAAATCAAGCAGTTTAATTTATTACGTTCTTTGCTAAAAATGTTTCTTTTAGTCCTAACTCATATACTCCCATCCAATCCAATATTGTGTGTTGGTACACAAAACGACATTTATTTAAAGCTGTACATTAACAGATGTTTTAAATGCTCAATTCAATCCCAAGGTTATTCAAACAGGAAATTTCAATTATGGATGGCATCTTTATTTTAAGTCCGACTTTCACAAACTTTTGACACAAACAATTACAGACCAAGCCCTATCCAACAAAACCGAATACTTGAAAATCGGTTGAAAAATTGTAAGAGGAGTTCTCTTAATAAAAAATGCCTTAATGTATTAAATCAGTATAAGGGTATTAATCAGTATCTTAATGACAGCTTTGGTAAAATATTGAATAGGCCTGAGTTATCAAATGTAGGAGGTTATTTTATGACACGAAACAATAGCTATTTGTGTAATAAGAGCGTAAAGTACGTCATTGCCACTCAAGAATTGTAGATGGCCGCACGAAGCGTCAGCTTTTCGCAAACATTTCGAGAGCGGCAATGACTATTTGCGCTTGTAATACACACAATATTTTTCCTACCAACATAATTGCTATAGATTACATGTTTTATTGTAAAGAAAATGTCATTTAGACTATTTTCTATTTGTTTCTGTTGGAACACACTGTTAACTATCAAACATAACCTCAAACTAAAAAAGAAGCAATTACTAAACAACAGCAATGAACAACAGCTGTGACATGGTTTATAATAACAGCTGACTTAAAATTGCTGTTTGATCTAGCGTGCGGTAAAGAACATAGAGCGGAAAGGAACGGAAACCGGAAATGAACTGTTTTGCATAGGGTTACAGGTGTGGCAACGTGATTATTTCCATGCAGTGGTAGGAAAAGTATTATTTAGGTTATCAAATATTTTTAGTACCGAACATTAAAAGAAGGATTTCAGCATACCGGTAGTTAAATTTAAAGTTATAAACGAACAGCCAACCATACAAACCTTTTCTTCTGACCAATTTCTAAGCTGTGACACAACAAACTTAGAGGCGTCAACGGCATTCATGGAGTCTTTCTCCTGAATTTTCTTTTCCTGCTTTTTCCCTACAATCTTGAACAGTCCAGCAACTTCTTCTTCATCCTCTTCTTCTTCCTCTTTATTTTCCTCATCTGCTTCTTGACCTGAAAACAAAAATAAAATAAACCTTCCAATAAACAAAAGGTAAGTGATAATGTTGTGACGGCCGAATTTATTTCACACATCCCTGACAGAATGTTTTAGAACCAAAATGAGTATAGCTATTCATCAGAACTTTTTTTCAAATTCAGAACTTACAGGCATTTATTTTATATTTCTATACATGTTGATGTATTTAAAAAATCTTTGAAAAAAATCTTTAAAGGTTAATTTTAAATCAAGCACAGTTTTATAGCATTTTCTACATTAAGTTTTAACCCCACCAAGTAATGGTAACAGATACCAAGACAAACATGAGAAACAAAATATGAGTGTGTTTTGAACAAGTATATTGTGATTGTGTTTTGAACGTAAGTATATGGGAAGCAGTCATTGGTAAACAATTTGTGACAGTGAATTAATAATGCATTTTATACATTCTGTGTAAATGATGTTCTGACTGAACATGTTTCATTTAATTTCTTGTTTGGCTTTTTACCAAACCAAAAGTACAAATCAAAAGGTTAAATAAAATGTGATCTGTTGATTTATTTTGAAATTTTGTCCCTCGGGGCATCATACAAGGATTTTTGTGTCTTTAACCACTATTTTGTGTTTAATAATTATTTTATTGTAGGTTTTGCTAAGGTAATATGAAGCTAAAACAACCATGCAATATGACAATAGTGTTCGGTACAATTTGTTTTTGGACGTTGGTGATGCGAAAGAGTTTAACACATGTTTAAATGAGAAATAACCAGACTTTTTTAATCAAACCAGAGTGCATTGTTACCCATTATAAAATTTTACCCCATAGTGTAATCAGGAGGAAATACCAAACATATAAGATATGTGTAATGGCTATTTGAATTCATTACTTAGAATCTTCTGCTTGAAAACTTTTTTTAAAACTTACCATAAACCAACTTCCAGAGATTGGCCGTGCTGTTTTGCCTTTCCACAAAAGCATCGGCAGCCTTCTGAGCGAGGTTGGATTTCCAGTTGAACGCTGAGGTATCTTCATCATCTTCACTGCTTTCGAGTTCAGACTTAACAGACATTTCTTCATCTGAATCGCTATCTTCTTTCTTAATCTCTGCTCCAGATTCTTCGTCAGAATCTTCATCGCTGCTCTCTGGCTGTGAAATGCCTCCTGAAGCCTCTGAACTTCCGTCGTCAGAGAACGCACTGTCTGTTAAAACGGATTGCTTTTCCTTCTTAACGGGATTTTGCAATTTTTGCAAGGCTTCAGTAATTTTGTTTTGGATTTCTTTGTCCTTGTCTGACTGACTAGCGTGATACCTAAAAATTATATTTGAGGAATTATTTTTTATAGGAAAATTTGTTATTGTTCTACAATTTTTACATAAATTTCAATAGTTATATTACCTTACTTTTTAACTAGAAATGATTTTTTATGAAAAATAAACATTAAAAAGACAAAATAAAACCTTACTGAAAGCAATAAAATGTGAGAAACTCACATTTCCTTTGTATAGCCCTCTATAAATTTTTTAAAGAAAAATAAAAGAACAATGTAGCACAAATTTGTCACAAATATATTGTAAGAAATTTTTAATTCTAAATCTTTTTACTTACAAAATCCGAACTTACCTCACATCTTTGATTTCTTCAACGTGGGCAGTTTTCTTTTTTTTACTGATAAAACTATCAAGTTCTTCGTCACTGCTGCTGACTGCATCATCTTCTACTTCTAAACTCTTATTTGTTTTTCGCTTCTTGGCTTTCGCACTTACTTCTTTTTCACTTTCATTCTCATCACATATTGATTTCTCTTTCTTGTGTTTATCTTTACTTTTCACATCTGATAACGTAATCCTACTTTCTTTCTTTTTAGTAGACTTTACTTTCTCACTTACTAACTGTTTATCTTTGACTTTTTTTGTTTTCTCCTTTATCTTTTTGTTATTTTTTATATTTTCTTCGTCTGAACTTTCATCACTATCATTTTCACTTTCAGTTTCATCTATTATTTTTTCACTTGAGACTGAACTTTCCAAAAGATTCGTCTCTTCATCTGAATCATCTTCAGACTGTTCAATTTCAGAATCAGCACCATCTTCTTCTTCTTCTTCTTCATCAGACTTCATATCCAAGTTGTCATCATCTACTTCAAAAACTGCTTTTCTCCTGTCACGGCCGTTTTCAAGATCAGCAATTTTTATTTCTGTGATAGTATTTTTAACCTTTTTAACAGAGTTCCTGAAAAGAAAGATATGGTGTTTGAATTATTTTCTAAAACAACAATAAGGATAATTAACTCTCAGGGTTTGAAGTTACATGCTAACCCTACAACTAGAAGTTTTATAGTTATTCCTAAATGACATGATTGTTTCTAGTCTCCGTGTGTTTCATAAAAGTACCTAATTATACTAATTGTACTAGGGCTTCACACACCTGATATTTTTCCAATGTGGTGATTAGTCTTATCCTTTGTCAAATCAAATAAAAACACAAACACATTAGTCAAGATTTTCACGCTGTTGGTGGGTGGCCTTTTAGATGAAATGTCGGACAGTGAGGAAATCCTGACTATTGTGTTTATGTTTTTATATGATTTGACAAAGGACAAGCCAAATCATCGCATTAAAAAAATATCAAGTGGGTGAACCCACTTAAGTAGTTTACTAGCTGTTGCCTGTCATGGCTTGGCGCGTGATTGAATTTTATTTTATGGGTAGTAAAATCTTTTTAAAGCGCAAGGAAATCTTTTTCCTTAAGAATTATATTGAAACATTGAAGTAATGTAAGCGGAGCCCTGAAGGAGTTTTGCAAAACCTTTTCTTCCCAGGCCCTATTGTCATTGTGAAGTCCTGTGGGGTGGAGCCCTAAAGGACTTCACAAACTATATTTGCAAGACCGTTTTTTAGTGAGCACCTACGAGCGAAGAGGAACAAACATGCCAAATTTAAATCCCATAGGCCCTAAAGTAGTTTTGAAGTCATGTGAAGGGGAGCCCTAAAGAACTTCAAAACTATATGTTCAAAAACTTTTCTTATTGAGCACTTATCACCAAAGAGGAAGATCCATGTGAAATTTCAACCGCTTAAAATCTATGGTAATTTTGAGGTTCTGTGGGGCGGAGCCCTAAAAGGTCTTACAAAACCATATTTGCAAACTTATTTCTTAATGGTTTGCTCTTAGGTAGGCCCACCTATGAGCAAAGAGGAGCAAAGTCCATGTCAAATTTTAAGTTAAATTATATTTTGAGTTAAAAAATTTTTTAAACTAAAAATTCTATAAAATAATCAACTGATTTACATAAAATTATTGAAATTCTTCTCAAATGGCTAGTGATGATACTTGCCCATTGAAAGTTGGAAAAGACGTTTATATCAACAGAATCAGCTAAAATGAGACAAATACAATTGCATGAATAAATGAAGTAAATAAACCCCACGGAGTGTTAATTGCTGAAGCGCTGAGTTTTTGGATTTCAATGAAACTGGGTCTTTTCAACTCTTTTGAAAGTGGTCTTTGCTAGCATGGTGTTCTGACTTATTTTATTAAAATAAAATAATATTTTATTAATGAGTGAGTGTTGTTATCGAGTAATTCATCAGTAAGGCAGATTAAACCATGATCCCTAGTTATGTTATGAAAATTAATCATATTTTATTTGCACTACATAAAATCCATGGACAGCAAACATTTAGGTTGAGAGTGCATTAGATCCCCCCCCCCCCCCCTTATATTTACACCACAAAAAGTTTGCACAAATCAAACTTAAAAAAACTACAATGGATTTTGTATAGTTTTTTTACATTTTATAACTTTTTCTTTATTTTCAATACAATATGTACAATACACCGTGTTAAAAGAAAATTTTAAATGCATGTAAGCTTGGGGTATGTATCGTAGATTGAAGAAAGTAATATTTTTCTCATAGCTTTCAATAATAACTAAAAAAATATTATGTGTTTTAGTAAAAATTTTTCATGTGAAAAAGCAAACAAACTTTGAAATTTCAGGGAATCATATTTACGTTGACAAATTTAGTCTGGGCATAAAGCCTTAAAGGCGGACATGAGTTTTATGTTTCCCAAGATCACTGACACAATCTATTACCTAACAGGTAAAAATTTCCAAAATTTAGCAAAGAATTTTTTATGAGAAGTTAAAAATATTTATAAAATAGACAAGTGACCGAGAAAGATATTTACAATGAAGAATCATACTAATAAATGGATTTTGTTTTAGAAGGTAATTTTCTGTACAACTGTCCATAGTTTTTACATCTCATTTAGTAGAGAAAAATCTTATACAAAATAAAACCTCTAGACTTATTCTCCCCAAGTAGCTGCCACTACATGAGGCGTTGAAGGTAAGTTGCCAAGAGTTAACATTCGCTAGCATGTGTGATGTTGTCACGTATTTCTGGCATCAGTTTAAGTATATGCTCGTATTTTACTGTCTCGTAATTCGTATTTTACTAACTTGTACAATGTCTTACATGAAATCAGCATTTGGCAAACCTTTTCTTAAAATAACACTGAGAAGATGACAATTGCCAGAGGATTATATTCCATCTATAAGTCTTTGGTTCTGCCAAATTAAACTAAAAAGCTTCTTATTAGCAAAAAACATTTTAATAATTTTATGTAAATTTACACTGCATATCATAAACAAATTTTTGTTCACATTTTATACACTGTATAGGAAAGAAAATTGTCATCCAAGGCAAGTGATGATTTCACTATTATTTTCGGTAGTTATTAGGCCTAATAGTTATAAATCTCCTCAAATCAGTTTTAAAATTGTTAACTTTTAAAAAAGTTAACCCTAATTATTGATGAATTTTTCAATGGTTCACTGCCATATATTTGGTGCCTTTTGTTGTATTTATAATTTAACCATCTTGATAATTTGTTTTTTTTTTTTATGTTTTCACAAGAATGTTTTCTGTTTGCATTTTAGCTTTAAAACACAATATAATAAGTTTTAAACACTCCAGTAACATAACTATGACATTTATTTTGAGATCCATTAACATGTATTGTAATAGAAGCAATTCAAAGAAGTTTTTAGATTTGTAATACTTTTCAATGAAAACTTCTGTCTGCAAACCTAACGGCCGCCAACCAATGAAATACAGTGACACGCGGAGTTATTCTTGGGTAGGTTAAGAAAACGTTCAGTCCCCTTGGACCCTTCTTGGACTCTAGGTGGAAACGTTTGCTCCTTTTTGGACCCTCGAGAACCGCTCCTTGTGAGCTTGGTGGAACTCTGCTCTTTTTGGAACTCTTGCTCCTTGAGAAACTCCTGGTGGAACTCTCCTCCTTGTGGAACTCTAGCTCCTTGAGGAACTCCTGGTGGAACTCTCCTCTTTGTGGAACTCTAGCTCCTTGAGGAACTCCGGGTGGAACTCTCCTCCTTGTGGAACTCTGGCTCCTTGTAAAACTATCGGTGGAACTCTGGCTCCTTTTGGAACTCTGTGGAACTTTTGCTCTCTGCGAAACTTTCTTTTGAACGGCAAGGGTTCCTACTTAGCCAAGTAGTTTTTTGAAAGTTCTAAGTAGAGAAAGTAACTTTGGTTTTAGGGACTTTGACTGTTAGTTTCAGAGAAAGCTCAGAGCAAAAGAGAAGTTAGTGTAGCCTTCTCCAAAGTTCACTCCGAACAAAAATTGGTAACCATGAAAACACGAAATTTAAAATAATTGTTGGGCGTTACTAGGTTGAAATGTTTTTCCTATTATTACTTGTTTTTATAGATATGGATGTTTCATATATTAATTATCATAAAACAGAATGCAAATCAAAATATTTTAAGATAAAAGCTTAAAACCCCGTAAAAAGTATGTTTTCAATGGTTAAACTCAATTTATCACAACAAACACTCTCTGCCAGTCAAATCCTGTTGTTATTGGAAATAATTGGCTGTTACGCAACTGCCTAATTCAGATTGGCATGCGTAATTAATGAGTAACAGAATGTCAACAAAGCAATTCTCCAATTATTTTGCAATTTCCACGCGTTAATCCTTTCTTTTTTTCACTTTGCATTACTGTCATGTAGCATTTTATAGCAGTGTGTCAACCAACCCTTTTATTAGTTGGTTGTTGATTTGTGCAGTAAACTGTTTGAACTTTTTTGAATTAATAATTTATATGTGTATATTCTTGTCATAAACAATGCAATTATGTATTTTTTCAGCTGGCTTTGTTTGGCCTGTCCACCATGTTAAGTCAATAAATATTTTAGTGGCCTTTCTATTCATTTCCTTTTCATTTACTGTCCTCGCCGGGGAGGGGGATGGACTGGGGAGGGGGGGGGGGGAGGCAAAGGTGGTCTCAATTGGCGTTCAGCTGCTTGCCTTGTTTACATTACGGTTTAACCATGATTTTCAGTTATCTGTGACCGTCCTCCCCATGATTACCCGCATAATTGAGGTTCTCCTGTATACAGAAGTTTAAAAATTCCTGAGGGGCGTTAGAGGAATTTTGCATAACAATTTATTAGTTAGCACCTTTAGGCAAAGAGGAACGCTCAAGCCAAATTTCAACCCTGCAGGCCCTATAGTAAGTTTGAAGTCCTATGGGGCAGAGTTGCAAAACCAGTTCTTAGTGAGTACCTATGTTAGCAAAGGGGATCATCTATGCCACAGTTCAACTAAATGGGTTCTTTTATATTTTAGATTCATTGGTTTCTGGATTTGTCTGAAAACTGGCAGTAAGAATAACACATATTATAGAAGTTTTTAAGTCCTGTAGGGCGTAGTGCTGAAGGAGAATTGTAGATCAGTTTCTTAGTACAGTTGGTTGCACGAGACGGTAGACAGCCCGCCAGGATTTGTGCCACACATGGGCAGTTTAAAAAGCCTGAATTTGAAGTGAAGACCTTAGTAATGATTTTACTGTATATCATTATAATGATTAATCCATGCCGTGTTGCACGAGATAGAGCCAACCTGCCCGTATTTAGCACAAATTCTTGCAGTCTGTCTCACGTCTCGTGCAACCTATGTACCTATGAGCAAAGTACCTATGAGCAAAGAGGATCTTCCATGGCAAATGTCAACTACTTATTTAATATTGTTTTCAGATTCTTTGTTTAAAGATTCATGTTAGGAATTAGCCATAAGAATAAAATTAGATCAAAATTGAAATCATGTAAAGCTGAGCCCTGATGGAATTTTCAAAACTGTTTCTTAGTGAGCACTTGAGAGCAAAGAAGAACTTTTTAAACTGAATGAAAAATCTCCTTTTTGCATCCAAGAATATAAATAGAATATAAGAATGAGTTTTATTTATGCCATTTGGCATAAAATATCATTTTTAATACAATAAACTAAAATGTTGCAAAATTTCCAGAGGTAACTAAATAACTATAGGTAGTAAATGTTCAGTCAGTCATTATACGTTTGAATTGTCCTCCCAAAATAAAATAAACTTAAAAATATATAGGTATATAAAATTTGTTGATAAAAATATTTTTCTTCCAAATAACATTCTCTCAACTCATATTGTACTGTACTTAACTTTTTTAATCTTGCTAATGAGACTTACGATATACGTGTATATGTGATAAACTCATCTATAGAGCAAACATAGACCAATGTAATGAATGTGTAGTGCTGTAAGAAATGGTTACAATCTTAAAATATGTTCAAAATAATTACTAGAATAATTCTAGTAATTATTCTACAATTATTGTGGAGGAATTTTTTTCATCTCCCATTTAAAGGCACTAGAAATTAACATTTTTTTATTTGGCGCATTGACTGAATTTATTAAGTTAAGTAGCTACGTACGACTGAAAATCCTCGGCAGTGATAGGTGCTGTATTGGAAAAGATTTGTAGTTGACTCTTTGCAATTTTGGCATCCAGTGTTTCTTTGGTCTCTAAAAGTGAGGAAACCAGCTCTCTCTCCGACTCATCTCTCCCTGAGACCTGCAACATATTGTAAATTATAATGAGCAATATAAAATTCAATGATAATGTAACTAAATAATGTTAATTCTACATTGCAACCCTATTTGATCCAGAATATGCTCAGAACATAGAATATTCTACAATATTGTACAGCTAAGCTCCTGTTAGACCTCAAGACGTCCTTACAATTTTTACAAATATTTAATTACATTATTTTTATTCATTGTAATTGTTGGCTACCAGGAATTGCTTTGATAAATATATGGTTTAACTCACCGTCTCCAGCAATCCAAAATTGTTTCAAATGTGAACAATTGTTTCGCCCTTATTTAACAAGGGCATCATCAGCACTGAATAACTTGACTGCAGTCTATTTGCACTCTTGAATAGGGGTTAGACTGCAGTCTATGTTTTTGTGTAAAATGTGCTGTTTTTTATTTTTATTTTTTTTTTTTTATTTAATGATTTTTGTATTTTAAATTCTATTTTAACTTTTGACACGAACAACAAGTTCAAGAAGATAAAGATGATTTAACCTCAAGTTATTCAGTGCTGATGATGCCCTTGTTAAATAAGGGCGAAACAATTGTTCACATTTGAAACAATTTTGGATTGCTGGAGACGGTGAGTTAAACCATACATTATTTTTAGTTGACTCTTAAACGAATTCCTCAAATAAACACAAACAAAAAGCAATAAACAATTTAAATACAGATACAACACACTCTCATAAAGAACTAACTTCAAACAGTTTCAGCCGAAAACTCTTGTGCACCGTAAAATTAATGATGAAAGAGATTACTTTTACTATTTGCCAAATGGCATAACCAGACAAAATAAAAAAACCTTGAGGAATAAATTGATTTCCTCTAAAGACAAGAGGTGGTAGGCTTAATGAAAATTCACAGCTCAAGAAAAAAGCAGGGGAATGAAGTTTAAGAAAAGTATCGAACACCAGGATCAATCAATGTATCAGATACTATAAAACACAGTTAAAAAAGATGGATGGGGTGAGTGGGAGTTTTAATGGGAATCCAAGAAGAAGGAGGGGCGGGAGACAGTGGGGAGATGATTCAAAATCAGAAATGACTAGTGGGACTAAATACAAGTTAGATTTTCAAACACTGTCCAAATTTTGACACTGTCCAAATGTGACAATACTCTTTCTTTTCTTGAAGTTCCCTGTTTTTACCTGATGGTGGTGGGAGTGACTGCCGGCCAGTTCTATGTACACGGCGTCCTTGTCATACACGATGCCGCCGACGCCAGAGAACGGAGCGTAAATGAGTCGCTCCTTGTCAACCAGGGAGCGCTTCTTGAGTCTGTCGGGCAACGGACACGGGTCGGGGAGAAAACAGACGTCACTGACCACCGAGTCCCCGCAACCTGCGTCACATCTCGTTAGACAATAGACAACAGACAATCAGCGTCAGAATAATTACAGATTTATAGATTCATGGTTGGTGATAAGAATTCATAATTATTAAACCAAGTTCATATTAGAAGAGAGAAAGGTGGAAAAAGTTCATCTATTGTATTTAGTGCTTGGTCAGTGAGATGAGCATTTAGCTGGTTTTTAAAATTTTGTTTGGTTATTTTCTTCTCTGATTTGATCTGGAATAAATTTAATAAATTTTTCCCCAGCATATGAATGTTTCTTTTCTTAGAATTTTAGACGGTGACGGTTGTTTTGTACTAAATCTCTATTCCCTTGTATTATAAGAATGAGTGAAATGTACTGGACAGACACTTTTTACTTTATTTTTATTTTTTAAACTAAAATACCCTAGCATAAAATATAAACTGTAAGAATCTTTAGCTGTTTAACGTCCTCTTTAAACCGAAAGTAGGTGTTTAAAACTCTTTATGGCCGAATCATCATGGTTTGGTCTTAGCATTATTCTCTCTCTACAGTTAATAAGCTCTCTTTTGCTGTTTCAGAATAATCCAAATTATTTTTGTTGTTGCACCGAATAGACTAATACCGAAAAAAACATAAGAGTGGAAATAATAAGCAAAATATTTTTTTTTATGTTGTTAAATCACAATAAAAGGGCATTTGTAATAGAGCATATATTAATGATTTAAAAAGTAGTTTTTAAAATCACTTAAGAAGAAGTAAAAGATTTTGAAGAATTTAATTTGTTTAAACATAACTCATCTGTAGTAAAAAGTACCAAAACAAAATCCATCAGTTGAGTAGTGACACATTTTAGCCAGCTTGAAGCGGTTGACAAAAATACAGTATTAAAGATTTTGTCAATTCTATTATGTAAAAATAAGATTAACAACCTCAGCTTTTGAAAAATGGTTTTGAGACTGAACAAATATTTACACACAAAAAACAAGCTATTTCCTTTTTCTTTTGTTTTAAAATAAGAAACAATAACCATTTCATGAAAATAAAATATCACTCTGTTTGTTATAAATAGAAATTTCCATCATTCCTTGAGTTGAGAGCTTCGCATAGGCCTAACTGAAAGCTATTAGCACATTAAGTAGCGTAGGTTAGTTCAACCCTACAGGAATGAAAGTCATTGACATTAAATTACCCAATGTTAGCATTTTCTTAAAAAATATCTAATTTGTTTTTGAAAACCTAACTCCTTAACTTACCAGGTATGTGAACACTGCTAGCCTTGTTCAGAGGAATTCCACGAACGTAACCGTAAAGACTAACTGTCCGATCCACCTTCGGGTTTTGTCGAATCAACTCAGGCGGAGTCAGGTCTTCCATCCTATCGGCTGAAATACAATAAACGTGGTATCAGATATTTCAAATAAACATTTGTCCAAAAATGGCGGATATCAGTATTATAGATGCGTCTGGTGCTAAAAAGTGATCCATAGATGTTTTCCAGAGTATGGCTGCACCACTCTAGGCTTCACCCGTATTTTTATTTTTATAAAATCATACCAAAACTTTTTTTTATGTTTTGCATTTTTAATATTGTAGAAAATGCAAGAGAAGAGAGAGAGAGAGAGAGAGAGAGAGAGAGAGAGAGAGAGAGAGAGAGAGAGAGAGAGAGAGAGAGAGAGAGAGAGAGAGAGAGAGAGAGAGAGAGAGAGAGAGAGAGAGAGAGACAGAGAGAGAGAGAGAGAGAGAGAGAGAGAAACTTTATTTCAATCATTAAGAGAAAATTATATCCCCATAAGCGGCAAGATACATACTGAATGGTCCTGAAGAGCTAAGATGTCAATACCAACGTTAACACAACAATGCAAAGATACGTTCCGGACTGTCACTCGATGCCAGTACCGAGTCACTGTGACAATTCGGAACGTTCACCTTAGAGGATATTGAGTATTATTAATAAACACACTCGTGATGACATAGTAAGTGCCAAAGAGTAAATATCGCCTGTGCTACCTGGGTTCCTAAACACATTTGAGCACCAAGCTTATTACAACATTCGGCATTTAATTTTGTTGAACAGCCACTTCTTCAATTAATTGTTTTTTTGGATAAATTATTTTCCTTACCGAGTAAATATGAATGAGTGGTCTGCCACGTGAGGGGGCGGAACTTCATAACGGATATGAAGCGGCCGAGGTTTTTCACTTCGTTCCGCAAGTATTCTCCGTGCAGCAGTCCCGACAGGTAGAACAGTTTCGCACCCGCATAAACCTCCGTCCAGAACCTGTGCTTCAATACTTTCTTTGTACGTTTCAACGTCTTTGCATTCTTCAGCATGTCTAGATGAGTCAGAACCCCCATAACTTTCGGCATGCCGTGGACCTGAAATGGGAGAATAACTTCAATAGGAATAAAATGGTTATTTTCTTAAATATTGGGTCGAATATTTTGTGAGAGAAATTTACAAGGTTCTACAGAATTTCAATTTTTCACTTCCCAGACTTTTTCCCGACCCCTCAAGAAAACTTCCTTGACCAAATTTTCAAACAATGTTTTGGCATTTTTGCTTTATAATTGTGTGCACAGAAACATGTATTTAACTAAAGCATTATTATTTTTTATTTTTTTTTTTTTTTTTTTAGCATGAAGTTTGTTTTTGTTTTCAGAAAATTACAGTAAATCTAGGAATAAAAATTGTGAAACCCAATTTTATTGTATCTAAACTAGGTCAATCAGCCATATTTTTCGGCTGCAGTTCTCAACCTTAGGGGGTATGCCAAGGCTAGCTGGGACACACAGAAAAATACAAATACATTTCTTCCGTTGCTTCATAAAAAAATAAGTTGTAGAAATCAGTCAGTTGCACTCCATTTAATAACACTCGGTCGTATGTTTTTTTTTATTGTATTTTATTATATTTGTGTAATTTGAGAAGTTTAACAATCATGATAATCAAAACTGTTGAAAACTGGCTCTATATAAAGTTGAATGGAGAATGGGAAACTTAAGTTTTGATTTCCACACTTGTTAAATAAGGAATCCATTATGTTTAAAAAATTGATTTTTTTAGGTTTTAAGTCAAATCATGTGATGACTATTCACCTATTTGTCCAGGATTTTCCCTGTAAAACTAAATGTAATGTGACATTAAATAATTAAATCCCTAATATACTGTCTATGTAGAGTATAGGGCCTAGAGGGCAAATGGCAGCAAAACAGGCTCAAATATAACGTCAATACAAATTTTAATTTTAGTTAGGCCTACTAGAGTAAAAGCTTTATGGTTCTGCCTCGGGTTGTTCGGCCACCGGTTGATCCGGCCACGGTCCTGCAGAAATAAATCATTCAGCTGTGGAAAACACGGCTCATATAGACGTGAGTCAAATGGTTCCATGTTTAATCACTAAAATATCTCAGTTCAATTACAAATAGCGGTCTAGTAAGTTATTTTAATATGTCTAGTAGTTATTTTAAGGCAATTTTCAATATTTTTATGTAAACATACTTGACTTGACTCAAAACTCGATTATTCTACTTACTACTCGATTCATTCCAAAAATACGATACTCGCCCACCCCAACAGATTTTAAACCTTCACAAATTAAACTTGGTCTATGCTAGATTTTTTTCCACCAACCTGACAGATGTTGAGGAACTCAAATATTTCCATTTCAAACCCGAAGCTGGCGTCTATCAGGAGCAAGACCAAGTCTGCGACCTTGGCTAGGTCGATCATGCTGTTGATGTCGTTGTTGCACTCCACAAGTGTGATCCGCCGCTTCTTGCCTGCAGAACGTTAAAAAGTGTATTGGAACAGTTATTAACCATCAAATTGATGCCTCAAGTTATTGAGTGGGAAACTACGTAAACTAATCATTACAGTCAATATTTTGTCGACTCCTACTTTTTTTATCAAAAATGTTGTATTTGATTTTAGTTTTAATATTTACTTATTATAGTTAATAAAATAAAATAAATAATAAATAAATAAATACATAAATATTAATAAATAAAATAAATTGTTGAATATCATGTTTGCATGATAGTCAAACTGTATAAGTCATCTTATAATTTTTTAATTCTAAAATTGTCTGTCATACGGATGGTGTTATTATTTCAGGAAATTAAATAATATAAACCATTACAGTATATGTTTATCATCAATATAGTCTCTTTCAAAATATTCTTTATGGCAAATGTTTTTAGTAAAACTACCCTCTAAATCTTGAGTGAAACAAAAAACTATAAACCTTAAAACTTGTAAATAACAAACATTTCATAAAAACTAGACTGTTATAGTGGTCTGCGGCTTTACAAATGTTTTTAAGGCTGAAAATATGAGTGTACAAAAACAAACCTGAGACGACGGTGACGGGTCCCTTGATGGAGCTGAGAGGCTGACGAGTGAACGTCTTGATGAGGCACTGTATGAGTGTGGACTTGCCGACCTTCGGGGGGCCGACGACGGCCACCATGATGGGCGGGGGCTCGAGCGGGGTGCGATCCACCACGGGCACATGCTGCTTCTTGGTCTGGATATCCTGCGTCCTGACAAACACATCCACTCGACGTTTAAAATCTTTGAGAAGAAATTTATTAGAATAACAATAAAATATTCTACGTCATGTCTATAGAGTCCTCTTTAACCACTACAGACATGATTAACTTTTGGTCAGCATTTTAAAAATTTGAGATGTACTTCCTAAAACCCTAATTTAAAGGAATGAGGTTGAGGGTGACCTAAGAAAAGTTACGGTACCTCTTTTGACCACAGTGACTTCACAGTGACCACAGTGACAAGATAGTCTTGAAACCGGTAATAGAAGACAAGTTTAATCATGAATTAGGTTTTCAAAATTGCGTACTGTAGAATAATTGACTGAGTTACTTACTGTAGTTGTCAATATAAAAAAAAGTGACTTCTACAAAAAATTATGGACATTTTTATTAACATGGTGCAAGGTATAAGATGAAACTAAAGGCAGGTTTACACGCAACAATAAATTGAACGACAAAACTGCAACGACAAGTCAATACATTTTGCAGGATCTCGGACGTTTGTTTACATGTAACGATTTGTCTGAACGATATGAGGTGCATGCCCTCGTTCTGTCTCACTGTACAGGTCAGTAGGTGTTTTTTTCCCTCCTTTGGCTTTTTATTTCTGTTAGAATAATCTTTACTTTTAATTTTCCATAAGCAAGGAAAGCTTTTGTACAGTTTTATAAACTCTATCAGGAACTCCCGAGAGGCCTGACACAGATCTGACATTTCTGTTCCTTCACCAAAATAAACTTAAAAAAAAGCTGGTAAGCAACAAAACTTCAAAACTTAAACAACAAATAGAACTTACACAGTAATCACTCAAAGATACGAGACGAGATATGAGACAAAACTGCGATTGAGACAGGTGTATCCGTTTACATGCTACGACTTGTCGATGCGAACTTGCCAAGCACCAACTTGTCGTTGCAAACCCACTAAATTTGTGCAATTTTCCACAAACCTTCCAATCTAGCTCCAACTCAGACAAGTAGTAACGACTTGCAGTTTACACTATCACTTAGACAAATCGTTACGTGTAAACCCGCCTTAAAAGACTGAATAAATTGAAATACCTTCGAAAGCGCCGCTCTGCTCTGACAGCAGAGTTAAAGGTAAAGGCCTTGGGATTACGCTGCTTATCCGTAAGCTCTTGCACATGTTCACTTTTCTGTTTCTTCTTGTCTGCTTTGCGCCCTAGAGACAAAATGTGTTCATCAGTATAAGACATACCCCAAACCCCCTTAGTAGCTAAATCATATTATAAAAAGCACATGATCACCCTATGATAAAACAATCAAAGTATTGATTAGTAAAAAGTTAATAAAACCAGATTTATTTCATGATGAATCTATAATGCAGGAATATTTTGGAGGTTAAAGTGGTATAGAAGAATTTATAAGATCATGGATACCAATTAGTTTTAATGCTTGGAACATTTTATTTTTCCAGATTTCTTGATATTGTACCTGTTTGTGTATTGCCTCTGTAATAAATAGCAAATGTATGTACAATAAAGATTTGTCTATTGTCTCAGGAATGAGTCGAATAACAAAGTTTTGCCTTTGCTGGCTAGCAAAAAGCTCAGTGTATCTATTTCTAAAAAAATGGCAACACTTCTTCTTGAAGCACTTGAAGTAGTCCCACTGGAATGGCTTCCGCGACGTGGTTGTCAGGTTTGGGCATATGGATAAGGCTCCGAGTAACATTACCTTAACCTTGTAGGCCTAGTAGGTATGCCATTTCAATCAAGTGAGACTGCACTTCTATAGGACTATACGCCTGATTGAAAATTATTGATCCATACGATCAATATATTGATAGTATAAACTATCTATTGAACTGATATTTGGTACAGTTTCATATAGTGCACATTCCTACTGAATGAAAATATCGATCAATATATCGCATTGGATCGATCGATACGATTGATATATCGCCTTGGGTAAGCATTTTGATAATTATCTTAATCATATAACGTTTGTTTCACATATCAACAATTCACAATTTGTTATATTGTGGCTAAAAAAGTACATTACAGTTAAAATGTTAATGAATCCAAACCTAAATCACTCAAAAACGTATTGGTCAAAGCCCTCTTGGATGTAGGCCTAAATAATTTTTTTTTTGATTTTTTTTTTCGATTGATTTTTTTTTTTTTTTTTTTTTGACATCGGAACGAAACACTATCATTACTATCAGTTCTATTACTATCACTTCGTTATCTTGTAAAAATCTATCACTTTGCTCATTATAAATACTGTACGTTAAAAGAAAGTTCTCTGAAATTCATTAGGCCTAATCAAAATAACTAGATTATAAATACTGAATATGATATCACCTAGAAAATCTTGGTTAAAATGGCGAATAAAAAAACGAGCAATAATATTTATTAAATAAATATAAAAATTCTCAAAAAACATATGTTTAAAATTAATGTACAATAGGCCTATAACTTATCGTTTGATATTTCATCCGATGCGATGTATCGATATTTCAGCCGATGTGATATATCGATCGTATCAATCAATATTTTTATTTGTTAGAAATGTAGGCGCTATATGAAACTGTACCCCTGATATTTTATGGACTTAAAAAATCAAATTCTAAAAAATATTATTGAAATTATTGCTTGAAAAACGGTATTGATTCAATAACAATACTGGTATTTATTCAGGATTACTGACTTCTTTTAAATGTGACTTCATATACAAAACCATTTAAACAAACCAAAAATAAAACAACCAAAACGAACTCAATAAATATATTAGGCCCAAGTTATACTAACTAGGCCCCTAACAACTCATAGATAGTTGACAACTAAAATAAAAAAAAAGTTTCCTAAACAACAAATACAATTACCATAACTGAATTTCTATTATTGTTTATCTTTCATTCCCCAATTTATAATTTACAACAAGTAAATTTATATATCTTAGCCTACTAAACTTATATAACACTCTAATCTTGCACAGGCCTAATTTAAATCTATGAAATTAAAAAGCTACCATACCTAGGTACTAATTATATCAACTTATATTTTACAAGAAAATAACTTAATATATAGGTCTAAGAGGAAAAACAATTAAGCCCTACCTATATAGCCGGGAACAGTTTCATATAGCGCCACGATACTAACTTATTGGATGAAAATATCCATAGATCCGATCGATGTATCTATCATATCAATTAATGATTAAATCTACCGTGTATCTAAATAACAACTTTAGACAATCACAATAACTAATTACCCCCTATTTTGGTTAGCTTTTAATTGCCACATTTTGGGGTACAATCAAAAACAAGTAAGTAGGACTACCCTATAACATAATTTATTTCAACAAAACCAAAACACTAACTTACCAATCATAATGATAAAAGTGTTCATAAAAAACATTAGAACCAAGAACAATTAATTATTTACGGTATCTTATTTAAATGTAGTCTACTCTCGCATTTAAAATTTCCTCTGCAAAGGGTGGATTAGATTAATGTTATTACAGTAAATAATAATGTATTTAAGAAAGATCCTATACAATAGGCTATATCGATTTAAGCTTATTCAATGTTTATATAGATTTGATTTGAAAGAAAATCTTTTGATTCAATCTTTATTTTAATTGTAAGCCTATCGATCAATAATTTTCAGGGAAACTTCGTTATCCAACCCCACCATTATTATCTATCGTAGTGGAAATTTCGATATTGCGGTAATATTGCTATTCTATCGATGATACAATTACACGATACGACTGTGATTTTATCACCCAATTAATTTTGGTCTAATATACTTAATTTGACGCATCTTTTGATGATAATTATTTATGATAATCAAATTATACTGCAATAAAGTAACAGAAAATAACAAAAACAAGTAAAAATTATAACTAATGTAACCTGTAACATTATCAAAGAACAACACAAAATAAACTACCCAAGTAATTGTAATTGTGAAGGTGTACCGGTATCTTAATTGTGAGAAGAAGCAGACTTCGTTAGACCTAAAATGGCGTCACACAAATGCTGCCAAATACGAATCAAAGAGGTATTTCTTTGCTATTTATTGAAGGGATATGCATATTTAATGTTTCCAAGCATAATTAATTTTGTTGTAGGCCTATTATAAACATTGCTGTCAATGAAAGTGACAGAGGTTTACTACAGTTAGATTATTATTATTAGTAAAGTATATAACCATATGATTGTACTATGCATATCTGGCAAATTTTAACTAAAACTATTTAATCACGATATCAAAATTTCCACATCGATAATAACGGTGGAGTCGGATGACGAAGTTTCGCCTGATTTCCATTTGATAGTTCCAACAGGCGTACAGAAAAGTGCAGCCTCAAGTGGTCCTTCAATAAGGATTTGAACTTGTTCGGATTTATTTCACCGATCATATTACATTTTACCAAGCTTGTTGTATATTTTGGCACTGCCAAAATATGGGCTTTTGCTTGCCAGAGTTGACTTTGGCCAATTTGTGGACTGTCCTGGACATTACTGTTCAAGTTTAAGTTCCTAACTCTCTCTCCTAAGTTTGGACACATGAGGGCTAGAGAAAAAAATATTTACTAAACTCTGAAAAACGTCCCATTTGAACTTAAGTTTAGGCCTATGTCTTAATTTACCTGCATGGCGTTCTCTATGAGGCTTTCTCTTATCTTCATTGGTTTCATCCATTATCAATTTTAATAAATTTCAAATACAAAATACAAATATCTAACTATAGTAAGGTGATGAATGGCACATAATTACACTAAGACACTGAAATGACATAGTATGTAGCGATGTAAAATTTAAATTAAGTTATTTACTTGTCGTTTTGGTTTTAAGAGTATTGTGAGGTTAGGTTTTGGTTTTAGGTTATATAGCGAGCTAGCGACAGCGAGCAACGAAAAGAGCAAGCTAAAGGTTAGGATTAAGTTTTTTTTTCTAGTTTACCGCGAGGTTGGCTTTGGTGTTTTACCATGAAGCCACGAGGTTCAATATTATTATTATTTTTGTGGTTGTTTCTTTTTACTTGTTAGTATGTAGTAATTGGTTTAATTCTGTTGGTTGGGGACTATTGTAAGCCATATATTGTATATGTAGTGTTTATATAGAATGTTAGTCACATTAGATAAGGATAACTAAGACGGGGTTGGATTATAAGGAGGGTCTGGGTATAGGCATTCTTCACTGCTAGGGGTCTATCTAGCAGACTTCCTTGTCCGAAAATTGACTCGACCACGGATAGAAGAAACCAGATACCAGGATCACATACATGTTTTGTGTTAAATGTGTTTTCCTATTTGTGCCAAGAATTTGTTTATTTCTATGTAAATCTGTAGCTTTCCGGACTGAAGTAGATCAAGAAGTGATGTCATGCAGTTTAAGTTGTTTCCAACCTCCGTTACAGTTCTTTTTTTTACAAATTTTATTAACCGATCAGCATATTACAAAATTGCTATACAGGCTAAAGTTTAACAATAATATAAAAGTAACATATTTACAATAACTTAGGTTGAGGTCAGCTAATGGTTAGCCCCTCTGGCACAGTGTCCATAGTCATGTTAGTCTGTTAGATATATTTCTGGTCGAAAATCACTGAAAAAGGAAGCTGAGAAAGGCTAAATTGTCTTAAGGTATCAAACCATCTTGAGGAAGTCTGGGCCGAAGTCTAAGTCTTGTGATATTTGATGGCTGACCTGAGTTAAAGAATTAAATTCCGCTTGTCAATTGAATTTTATTGAAGAATTTTAATGTCGTTTTCTTGATGTAATCGTCAATTGAAGAAATGCCAAGCTCAAAATGTATTTGGTTGTTTCTAACGTACCACGGGCACTTGAGGATTATTCGTAACACTTTGTTCTGAAAAGTTTGTAACCTGCGAATTGCACTAGATGATGCGGTGCCCCACACAGGGCATGCATATAACATCAGGGGTCGTAGTATGCTTTTGTAGAGAAGAAGTCCATTTTTTGTGGATAGAGATGATTTCTTGTTTAGAATAGGAAATAATTTCGATAATCTTCCATAAGCCAAATTTAATTTTTTATTGATGTGAAGTTTCCAATTTAGTTTCCTGTCGAGGTAAACTCCTAAATATTTTGTAGCTTGGTCTGGAGGGTTCCATGGGATTTGTTCGCCTAGAATTTCAAAGTTTGAGGATCAACTGGTCGCCGAAGGGTAAAAATTTTTGCTTCACTCTTGGTCGGATTTATGGCTATTTTCCATTTAATGAACCAGTCCATTAAAGTGTCTAAATGTTCTTGAACATTTTGGGCTGCAACTTCAACATCGTGGTGGGTGGAGTAAAGAAGCGTGTCATCAGCAAAGACAGCAGTGTTAACATAATTTGATAAGGGCAAATCGGAAATGTATAAGTTAAATAAGAGAGGTGATAGAATTGCGCCTTGCGGGACTCCGGCGTTTATGGGCCTGGTCGAAGATAAAACCCCACCAATTCTAACTGAAAATGTTCGGTCCTGAAGGAAGAATAGAATAGAATAGAATAGAATATGCTTTTATTGTCTTTAGGTACATAGTTAGTACAATGGACAAGGTCAAAAATACAGATAACTTAAAAGCTACTGAGTCACGTTATTTTATCAACAATAAGTTGGCATTATAGAAAAAAAAAAACAACTGACCTTACATTTAAATTAAATTTGATTGGCAGTGAGATGAAAGTTTAAAGAAAATAAAATTTAAAATATTACAATTAAATAAAACAATAAAGGCTCAATGAGACAAAAAAACAATGAACAAGATGTCAACAAGTAAAATAAACATCTGAAGTTTTCAACAAGTATAAAATAACTTAAAACAGATAACATATAGAAAGATAACAAATAGGCCTAAGTCAGACTAAAAGTGAACATATATATATATTAATTGTTTAAAAAGTATAAAAATAAAATTATCACAGAGTTCAATTAAAAGCTAATATCACAGGTTCTCAGGTCAAAAAACTCCTCAAGGGAATAAAACGGATTCAACAGAAGCCAGTCATGCAACTTAACTAATTTAGACTTGAAAGAGGGTTCACTCATGTTGTGCCTAACCTTATTGTAGACCCTTAATCCTACTGAAACATGACTTTTTAATGACTTAGAAAGTCTGACAAACTCATAATCTAGTGCATTTCTATTTCGAGTATTGTGGTCATGAACGTTACTTCTACATGTAAACTCATTTAGGTGGTCCAATACATACTTTACCAACTCAAAAATATACAGATTAACCAGTGTCAATATCTTAAATTCAATAAATACAGGTTTGCAATGATATCTACTACTACATTGTTTCATAACTCTAATGGCACGTTTCTGCAATACAAGAATTTCATTATTTCTAGAACAGTTTCCCCATAAAACCAGGCCATAGTTTA
This sequence comes from Neoaliturus tenellus, assembly GCA_030545055.2. Classification (NCBI taxonomy): domain Eukaryota; kingdom Metazoa; phylum Arthropoda; class Insecta; order Hemiptera; family Cicadellidae; genus Neoaliturus; species Neoaliturus tenellus. The sequence goes on from CM061537.1 coordinate 29,826,065, forward strand.
TTATAGATTGGAAGTATGAAAAATAAACCATCCTTAAACAATCCACTGTGACATGTTTTACAAGTCGTCTTAACAGAAAAATAACAAAAGATAATTTCTTTGAGATAAAATCAATATGTTAACACCACGTTAACTTAACATCCACTGATATACCAAGAAATTTAACATATTCAGTTTCTGACACATTTTCCATATCTGTGGGCCTTAGACTAAAAGTAAGATGTTGAGTTTTTGAATTGTTCAAGAGGAGACCATTCGCTTTGAACCACAATGCTGCCTGATCCAAGGTTTCGTTAACAATTGAATTGAGTTGCCCCAAGTTATTACTTACATTAACGAGAGTAGTATCGTCTGCATACATATAACATTTAGAGTTAACATTACTGGGAAGATCATTTACCATGATAAGAAACAGGGTAGGCCCTAGCACGGAACCCTGAGGGACTCCATACTTTATTGGTAAAAAGGAGGAATTCCCCTCATTAGTACTAACAAACTGCTCTCGGTTTTCCAAGTAGGATTTGAAAAACTTAAGGCTCTGACCCTTCACACCATAGAAATCCAGCTTATCTAGCAGTATTTTATGGTCTATGCAATCGAAGGCCTTGCTCAGGTCACAAAAGGTGGCCTGAGCAAAGGCCCTAGTCTCAAATGTATTAAGAACCTCCTGAACAAGAGAATCAACAGCTTGTGTGGTCGATCGACCCTTTCTGAAACCATATTGGGACCCTGAAAACAGCCCAGCAGATTCTAAGTATGCACAGAATTGATTGCATACTATGCACTCAAAGATTTTACCAATTACTGGCAGCAAAGAAATCGGTCTGTAGCTCTGAGGTTCCGATTTTGGTCCCTTTTTGTGGATCGGACAAACCTTGGCCTGCTTCAAAATGTTGGGGAAAGTACCCTCAAATAAACACCAGTTGAAACAGTAAGTGAGTGGTTGTACAATGGCATGAATTATGTTTTTAACCAAGGAGTTAGACATGAAGTAGATATCCTGGCTGTGAGACATTTTCATTCTACTAACTACTGTGAGTACATCATTACAGTGAATTGTTTCCCAAGCAAAAACTGAATTTGACTTCTTAAATTGTTGCAAAAAAGTTGAGGCTTGGATTTTTGAGCTGCCTATTTCGGATTTTATGTCTTGTATTGAGTTAATGAAAAAGTTATTTAAATCATTTGGAGTAACAGGTATTTTTCTAACATGAGATGTGTTTTTACTGACTGAATTTATAATTCTCCAGGCAGTTTTTGACTTATTGTCACTGTTTACAATACTAGAAGCATTAAAGTTACGTTTAGCATCACAGATTTTTTTCTTGTACATTTTTACACAATCTTTCTTTTTTGTCAGAATATTTTCACAGCCTGTATTTTTATATACATCACCCAGAAACAAAATACGGTTCTTAAGCCTACTTAAATCATCCGTATACCACAAATTTAATTCGGATGATCTTTTCTTAGGCCTACAATGTTTTAACTTTTAAAAATGTTTCAATGATTTGCCTTAATTTAGTGAAAATAAGTCAAACAGTTCATTTGCATCAACATGATTTTTGTTCAGAAGATAGGCTTCCCAGTCAAAAGTTAGAAGTGTATTGTTCAGTGCAGTTACACTATTTGCTGGGATTGTAAATCTAGGCAGGCCTATATCATCCGAACCAAGTGTTGTGGTAACAGATTGTTCCACCAGTTTAAGATAATAATTACTATTTTTACATATTACACTCAATAAATCATGATCAGAAAAAGGAAAATATATTATTTCAATGTCAAAGTCTTCTACAGCTAAATTTGAAAAACATATTATCTAAGCAGGCATTAAATCTAGTAGGCTTAGTGTTGACACAAGCAAAACCATATTGCATGAGCAAGTTGCAAAACTCATTCACACTACTCTTTGACAGTGGTGATGTCAAATTCTGCATTTACATCCCCACCAATTAATATCTGATATCCTTGATACTTTTCAACATAACCCAGTAGTCTAAGTAAACTTTCCAGAAATATATTAACAGAGCCATCAGGTGATCTATATATTGAAAAGACAACGGTTTTAAAACATTGCAACAACTATTCCTGAAATTTCAAAATTTAACTCTGAATTCAACCAATCAAGATCAAGTTTAGTACATGCTACATTATTTTAACGAAGATACATACACCCCCCCTCTTGAAATATAAGACCTAACCTAAATTACATCCCAGATAATAACCTTCAACAACATTGTATTTTAGCTCCTCCTCCTTCAACCAGTGTTCACTAAGCAGATGAGATCATATGCATGTGCATGAATGAACTCCTGTAAAATTTCTACCTTATCCCTAAGACCCTGAATATTAAGGAACATTAAACTAAGATTCCTATCACTAGATTCCCTATCACGGTTCACAAGTACATTAGGCCTAGGCCTAGTGTTCAAACTTGATTTTTCTTCATGTTCGGTAAAAAAAACAGGTGAAGCCCCATTCTTTGAGATGGGACGTCTCTTGACGGGGACATACTCTTTAACTAAGGTGCCAACAGGCCAAAAGTTAGCATCTAGCACTGTTGACACTGACATTTTCTTCAAGTCCTATCTTAAAAGATTTATAAGTTTCATACCTGGCCTTAAGCTCAACACATTCTCCTGAGTTGACGCCGGAGTTCTTCAGGTAGTCCTTGATGTCATCTTTAGTAACATCAGGGGCCAGGCGAGACACGAAAACCATGTCAGTTTTTGGACACTTTTAACCTTCGAGTCACTCTGCCCACTTTTGGTCCCGATGACCAAATTTCTGTTGTTTATTGCGGCCTTTCTTGTGGGATACCTCGGTCCATGGTTCTTCATCATCTTTGTACTGCGGTTTATCAGTAGATGGTGGAATGTCTTCATATTCACCATTAGAACTAGGCCTATGAGACTGATTGCATTTCTCGGTGCTCTGAGTTGAGGCATTATTTGGGCCGAGGCCTAAGCCTACATTATTGTTGACAGTTGGTTTTCTGAAGTCACTTGAGGATGATGATAACCTCGGCCTCGGCCAGCTCCTTTACTCCTAGCTTCCGTAACTGTTTCCATGAAGGAAAAACAACTTCTTCAACAGTTGGATATATTTTTTCAATGCTTTGCTTATCATACAGATTGCCACTAGAGATGAGTTTGTCCATTTTATCGTTAAGGTTTACATTGTCATTAACAATCCCCTTTACTGCCTCCAAAAGCTTCTCAACAGTCAAGCGCAGCACAGCCACATCATCACTAGAATCAGCTAACCCTATGTGATTTTCCATTAAAAAACGCAGACACTTTTCCAAGACAGTCTTGACAGAACCATTTTATTTGTCTGCCATGTCATGATGGCGGCGTAGTCATCACCAGAAAGATCAACACAATGAATGTGAAACCATTTATTGCAGTCTCCATCACAGAGCATTGCGGTTTCTTCCGGCACGTCATCATTGCAGACACCACAGCTATTACTTTGAGGCATAGTCTTATTCGTAGTAATACCTGTTGAAGTTTCCTTACTTCTAGTCATTGTCCACTTTATGCAGAGGCAATATTGGTTAGAGATACCGGTACAATAAGACTACAGAGCGATAGGCAAACTAACCTAGCTTTCACTCCTGCCGGTTTCCTCCAAAGATTTATAATTAATAATAATAGTCCAACAGAAAGTAACTGTTTCAAATAGATTATTACGTACACCGATTGTGTCCAGCACAAAACTATGTCCTAAAAACTTTATATAATAAATATTCAATAAATAAGTGCAGAACTTCACATTTCTAAAACTCACTGCTCAGTCAGTGCTACCAACCTCATTACAAGCTCATTACAATGTTTTGCAAATAACGAGGTACTCCAAAATCTCTTAATTTATATATCAACCCATCGTGCCAAACACGATCAAAGGCTTGGCCAACATCTAAAAACACTGCAGCTGTATGAGAATGCCTTTCAAATCCATTAATTATATCTTCAGAAATTCGCAACAGTGATGTGTGGTAGAATGGCGAGACCGAAAACCAAATTGATGTGGAGGAATGAGGGCGGTACTGTTTACATATGAATCAAGGCGTCAAGGCGTTTTTTGATGATTTTTCAAATAATTTGGACAGAGTCGGTAGAAGGCTAATGGGCGATAACTATTTACTTGAGATGAAGGCTTTCTAGGTTTATGAATGACTGTTATTATTGATTTTTTTCCAAGTTACGGGGAAGTAAGAAATAGTGAGACATGCATTGAAGAGAGACGCAGAAAGCAAGCCCTTTCTTGGGTAAGTTGTGTAGTATTAGGTTTGGAATTCCATCATGACCAGGAGTCTTTTTAATTTTCAAAGTATTAATGTGATTCAAAACTTCAGAGGGAGAAGTAAAACTTAACTGGTCTTTCAACGGTGAGCAATGGTGAAGAAACAACTGAAGTGACATGCGATGTGAATTGAAGATCTTGAATGTCCTCGTTGGGTTGAAATGTGATTGGTAATAATCAGCTAAAACATTCGCTTTTTCTATTTTGCTTTCATACACTTGGCCATTATTTATCAAACTGGGAATGGAGGATTTTTCCTTCAAAATGCGTTTTGTTGCAAGCCATAAGAGTTTTTATCAGTTGCGGACAGATTAGAAACATAGTCATTGTATGATTTGTGTCTAAATTGATCTAATTCCCACTTGACTCGCCGAACTAGTTGGTTATATCGCCTGCGAAAATTTGGAGTTCTGTGCCGTTGCCATAATCGTCTGTGCTTGTTCTTCAGATGTACGAGTGAAAGAATGTGTTGCGGCGTTCTAGGAAGGGATGCAAGAGGTTTGAAAGGGTGGATAGTTGATTGATCTATGGAGAAACGAATAGAGTGAACAAACTTGTCGATGGTCTCGTCAACCTGAAGGTGGTTGGTCAAATGTTGAGAATGGTGAAGTCTTCATTAAATTTGTCTTTAAACTTGTCCCAATCGATGACTCCTTTAATCAGTGGCGGCTCGCCGTAAGGACTCCCGGACGCCGCCCCCCTAAAGAATTTACTAAAAAATCAAAATAAAATAAACTAAAAAAAAAATATTATTATAAGAATATTTAACAGAATGACAATTGTATAGGTCATAAGTTGAAGATAGAAACAGATCGTACCGAAATAAATGGAAAATCGACGACGATTGTGGCTCTAATTCTACCGCGGCCGGCTCGGGCCGGAGCGACGGACGCCGGCCACGGCGTCCTAGCGCTCTTGTAAAATCAAATGGAGACGCGCATACGCGCACCTCACTCACACAGGCACACACAACGGCTGCCTATGCAACGCTCTGCCCGGCGCCCTAGGCTGCGCGCGCCACTGCTCCAGCCACTGCTACCAAACCGAGCAGTGCCAAAAATGTGACTGTCAGTTCCCTCGTGTTTCAGTCGTCCGTCTGGGTTCTTTTGAGCGTAATGTTGTACGTGTTGGTGTGCCATGTGTTGAAATAGTGAATTATATAGATTTGTGAGGAAATGTAATGGATGATAGTGAAATGGGTGACTTTGGAGATGAGCAACATTTACACCAGGTAAATCGTATAGTAGGTAATAGAATGAAAAAAAGCATTGAATATTAGAATTAATTTGAAGAACCCGGGGATTCCAAGGCCCAATTTAGTTATAATCAAATGCAAAATTGAACAAAGAGAAAATCGTTTTAATCAAAGTGTTTTCGAATGTATACAATTAGGCCAATTGGCTCTGTGGCTGTAAAATTGATAACTCGATTTTCTGTAACACTTGCTTGATTATCGGGATTCAGGATCTTGACTTAACCATGAGTGGCATTTCAGAGATTAAACATTTGAACTAAAAAGTTAAGAAATATAAAACGAGTGACAAACACAGCAATGCGTGTATAGAATTTGATTAAGTACTTGGGAGGCCCGACAATTAGATTTGCGACATTAATATAAAACTATAGGCCTACAAAATGTCTTGAGAAATGCAGATTTTTTATTTATATTTATTTATTATTTTGTCTGGACTTCGTTTAGCAAAATCATTGACTATGTATTCATATTCAATCTCAATATAATCCCAAATTGTGATGTGTCCTTTAAAGTAATAAAACAATTGATTGTAAGTAGTGGGGTTTGGTTACTTTCAAAACGGAAGTCGTGCCAATTGCCAGCCGCTGCCGGCCAGCTGCCATCGGCCAGCTGCCAAATCAGTCGCTGCCGCCATATGCCATGCCATATAGCTTCAGGTGGGGAGAGGCTAAATCAAATGAAGGGGTGGAGAAGGGGTGAGGAGATGGTGTTAATTTTTGAAGTAGGAGTTAGTGTATAAAAAGGAGAGGGGATAATT